>JACEFO010002202.1:0-1200000 GCA_015342445.1 Digitaria exilis
CCAGAGCTATGTCCACTATGCGGTCAAGATGAAGAAGATATCCAGCACCTCCTCCTGGGCTGCGTGTTTGCAAGGCAGTTTTGGTTTCACCTTTTGCAATATGTGGGTCTGGTTGGCCTAGCACCACAGCAAGATGAGCTTTCATTTGATGGCTGGTTGGGAGAGGGTTGAGTTGGAGTGTCTGGAGATAAAAGGGCAGGTCTTAATTCTCTTTATTATTCTGGGTGGGTGGACATCATTTGAAGCATCGGAATGATTGTGTGTTCAATGGCGCTTCCCCAAGCATGGCTGCTGCTTTGATCTTGGCAAAAGATGAAGCACAGCTGTGGAAGATGGCAGGAGCCAAGGGACTATCCCAATCATTGTTAGGACTGATTCTGGGTAGGTCGGGGTGGTCAGGGTCTTGCTATCCCAGGCATGTGCCTGAGGTTGGAAGTGCAATGGAATGATGTGTTCTAAGAGTGTGGGTGAGGCTTGGGTGTGTCCTGGGTGTGCGTGAGAGTGGTGGTTGTGTGTGAGTCATTAAGACTCTTATGCCTTCTATTAATCAAGATATGCAGTTCTCCTGCGTATTTGACAAAAAGAAGTAATAGAAATCCGGGAAAACTACGGGATGCGACAGTAGCTTGGAAAGAAGGAATCATTTAGAAGTTTATTAATCCCAATGCCACCTCCCGCTTCCAATTATGAAACTACATCCACGTTATCCGTCAGGGTTTTAGGTCATGTCTATTCTTGCTAGCCAATTTCTGACACAACAGCATTTTGGGAACTAGGCTTAGAGCTTTGTTTAGCTTCAACTTTCTTTGCCCCCTGAAACTGTCGCATTCTAATGGCAGTAGGCGCCATCAGCAATGAATTAACTGAGCTATATGCAGCATTGTGTATTTGGATTGTTAATGCTAGGCAACTCAAATTGTTTGAAGTTTCCTGAACAGAGGATGATTTTCATCAACTGTAGCTGCTTGCAATCTTATAGAGTTTTCTGCTAGAAAGATGCCAGAACTCTTCTTCAGACCACTGTATTCTGATGGCCCTATTTTATGTTTGTAGTCATGTAGTTTATTTTTTGATTTCTCAGAACCATGTATTCTTGGCCTAGTTCATATTTGGAGCGCACGACTTTCCTACGAAGTGGAGTATTTTGAGGTAGAACCTCGACAGTGCCCTGGTTTCAGATTCAGGAAATAATATTTCTTGGCACACACATGCTTGGATTCAATCCAAGATTAGGCAGTTCATGGAGCTACAGTCAGTAAACTACAATGGAGAACTTACCATCTTTCACGAAAACGAAGAACCATTTTTGCAAGGATATGTGTTTCAAGTTGACCGGTAACAAAATCCCCAATGGGTGAACCGGCTCGCCAGAATAGGTACCGCATGTTCTAACGCTTAATACTAGTTCAATGATTCCATGTAGCAAAGGCGATAGTGATTTTAGTGCTACTTATTGTGCTACTTATTGGCACCATTTTTTCTCTATATTATTGTTCCCACTTTACTTTCCAGAAATATAGTAACCCTGGTTACAGAGTTTATGAATGTCATGTGGTCATTCTGCAAAGCAAAGTACTTTTCTGTCACACCGTGTAGCAATGTACTATGTAACACTAACACGTGTGACTCCTGGCATGTGCATCCACTAAGGGCACTACTATTTTGCCAACTAACGGAACCGTAGCAGTTTTCACCGTATGGTTTTTATGCCAAACTTTGTGTTTCTACTTCACTGAGTAGGACTGTTTTACATGTACTTGGAGTTGCTGTAGTCGGATTTTGATGTGAACTTTCTGGTAGTATTTGGAGAGTTCATATTGGCATACTTATGATGATCATGTGCATCTTTTCCTTGTAGGTGCCATTTGCAACTGCCTTCTCCCGGAGTCCCTAAAGATCTCTCCAGTCGGCATGATCCCAATAGTCAATCTGAGATTCAGAGAAAAGGCGGCTGAGGAATCCATTTAGCTGTTTCTCTTCAATCTCAAGTCACAGACAGCTGCCATCATCTTTCCCTTTCCCACCATCTCCTGTGAAAGAGCGGCTCCCCACTGCTCTTCGAGGAATCCAGCACCGCGTCTCTGAGAAATAGGTAGCCTGGGCCCCGTGTAACTTCTGATACCAAGTTGTGCTAATTCATGCGGTGTCAGCATCTGGATTGCACGGTGAGCACCGTGCCTGTAGCTCGCTGTCAGGTACTTGGTTTTGGTCGGTAAAAGTCTGATGCCTGATGTTGTTGTATCATGTGAAACCCAAGCGACGTGTGTTGGTTCGCCTCGAAAGAATCTGTTGCTGTTGAGGGTGAATGCCACTCGATTCTACCCGCCTATGTACTCAAGTGATTTGTATATTAATCCATTATTCTTTCAGCTGATGAGAAAAACATGTTATCTGTATCATTCATGCCAGGAATTCTCGCCCATCTTGTTTTGACAATTCTTTGCAGAGTAGTAAATTCATCTCTGGTCTGCACCTCAATCATACAAGTGCATAATTCTTTGACGGCGGGACCAGGTTCGATTGGACGGTAGCACCGAAATGGGTGCCGAAAATTCTGATGCCTGTTTCAATCTCATAGTACAATTCCAGGAGGGAAGCACACCGGATAAGAATGGCCTCCAGGAGTAAGCAAAGGTAGTAGCGGCAGTGGTACTAGTTTGTGTGTGACAGTTCCCTTTGGCTTTGGCTGGGTGTTCTCCACCCTGCATCACCCCACACCTGTCCCCTGCAGCCACAGAGCCCTGCACCGGGGCGACGCAAAGCAGCTCGACCGCGACGGCGTACGAGGGAGACGTGCGTGCGAGGTCCTGCCGCGCGTGGGAGAATTGAAGAAAACGATGGTTAATTCTCCGTGACCAAAGCGCTCCGTCCGGTTCACGACGAACGGGACGTCGCAGTCGAGGGAGAGGATGACGATTGAAATGATGATCGGGTCGGGTTTTTGTAAGCTTCGTCGTCTTCGTCGTCGTGCCGTGTGACTGAAAAAGGGAATTGGCCGGGGCTTTGATCAGATCATCTCATCTCTCGTCTTTGCATCAGTACGTTGCATCAGGCTTATCTCCGGAGAGAAGTGAAAGGGCTTTTTAGAGATGCATCGCCTTTGATGCAATGATTAGCAGCGGATAATGCTCTCTGATTCGAGTTTTTCAGGATGACACCTCGCTTTGTTTGAGTGCAGTCAGTTACAACGCCTCTATCAGAGAGTTGCACTAAGCGTTGAACTTTTTGTTACTGTAATAGTATATCTCAACGTCAGTAAGAGTGCTGGTACATTTCTTTTTTCTTTCCCATCACTGGTGGCTCTTACCATTTTTACTTAAGAGGAGGAACATTAGTGGCAGAGAATCTACTTATGAGGGGTGTCCAAAAAGAAAGATGAAAGCAGACGACCAGGGACGACGTTCTTATTTTTGAGACAGCCCAAAACTCAAATGAAGCCCAGAGAATTGGGCCAGGGCCAACTTCAGCATTTCAAAGTTCATCAGAGAGCTAGCAGAAGAGAAGACACCAAACAAGCATGTAACTAAGCATCTTCTGGTTGAAATTACCCCCAATATTACATTACATCACAGAGATCACCGCCCCCATGATAATTAAACACTTGCATGATAATCCACACGTATTCACATAGTTTACCAGTTACTAATCTACATGGTTTTAACAAGTTACTACTGACCGAATAGACTTAAATTCTCGTCAGGACACTGACTGATGATAGGACATACTACTAATCATGCATACCACTACTACTGAACATCTGAACTCGTTTGCTACTCCTGCTACGTGCCCTGCAAATCGATGGATTCATCATAAACACGAAAAATAGCTATTAATAGCTGATATGGCCCCGTTAATCCTTCCTGATCTCCTGCAGGTACGCCCAGTTGAATTGATCGTAGACTCCGCCGAAGTAGCCGTCCATCATGTTCATGTAGCTGTTGTAGGTGTACTCGCTGATGTAGGTGAGGTCGCCGGCGGCCACCTCCTCCGCCTCCATCCCGGAACTGCCCCACCAGCGCCGCCGGGTTGTGCGTCACCGTCGAGAACGACGACGAGCTCGGGCTGCTGCTCCCCGCGCCGCGCCGCCGCCTGCTGCCACCGCCGTGGCACCCGCGATGAGCTTCCGCTTCTCCTCCTCCGCCTCCTCCAACCTTTCCTTCATCCTCAGCAGCTGCACCACGACAAATAAATATGCATGAGGTTAGTTAGCAAAGTACTCCAGCAGACAAGATTTCAGTGAATAATCCCACACATGTGAGTACATGACATGAGCTTGGTAGAAGACTCATGAGGTGAATTAAATTACATATATACCTCGGCCTCGAGTGGCAGTTCTGGACGACGACGGCGTCGTGGGCGGCGCGGAGCTTGGAGAACTCCTCCTCCATGAGCTTGCTCTTGTGGCGTGCGCGGCGGTTCTGGAACCACACGGCCACCTGCTTGGCGTCGAGGGCCGAGCTCGGTGGCCAGCTGCACCTTGCGGGGGTCTCCAGCTTCCGCTCCTTGCGGAAGTTGAGCTCCAGGAGCCGAGCCTGCTCGTCGCTCAGCCGCCGCTTCTTGGCTGGTCGTCCCCACCCTCGCCGCCGTCCCCCGACGGCCGCGGCTTCCGCCTCCGCCGCTGCCTCGCCTGCTTCTTCTGCTCGCCACCTGCTACACATACCACATGCACATTACGGACACGCGTGAGCTCAGCTGAGTTCCCCGACAATCTTTTTAATTAATTCACGTGTTTGTCAGGTAGGTCGATCGATAGAAGTAGAACTAGGACTCACCGGAGCCAGGGGTGGCGACCTCGGCGAAGCTCTCCGGGAAGGCGAAGGACGGGAACAGGAGCCTCTCATCCTCCTCGCAGCCCATTGTTTTGAAACCCCCCAAGAACACACTCTAAAGACCGAGCAGAAACAGCAAGGAGATCGAGCTACTAGAGCTGTTCGTTCCTGCGTAGACTAATGCTCACTCTGATCAGTCGTCGGCACCTTGATATAAGGTTGCTGGCTAGCTAGCTAGGGAGCTGCTGCTTTGTGGTCGCTCCTGTAGGAGAGTAATCCTGTTTGGATATTTGCCTAGTGACCAGCTGTGTCGTCCGAGTTCTGTGAGCTCGGAGTCCGGCCGGGGGATTTTATAGGCGAGCGAGCAAGAAGGGGTGGCGCCGCTGCTGTGCCTGTACGTGCTGGGAGCCGAGAGAGCGATAGAAATTTTGGTGCGGAGGAGACGCGAGAATTTTGGTGTGTGAGTGTGTCACTCGCTGAGAGCTAGGGGCTTTGCGTGCGTAGCTGCCTGTGCGAGAGGGGGGAGTGGTTTGGTACTTTGGTTTAGGATAATGGTACGAAAAAGGGGGAAGCGGGAGTTGGTAATCAGCGAGGCTTAATCGATCGCCCAACCAGTTAACTCCGTCGCCATCTCGCGACTTAAGATAATAACGGTCGAAGTGGCCGCCTTTCGTCTCGACAGGGACGCCGCGCACGCGCCGCGCCGCCGCGCCGTACGGTGGAGACGACGGGGCGGATCGCCGGATTCTCAAACAGTGAGTCGTTCTCTTCTCTTCTCAGAGTTCTAATGATGTTTTTTTTTGTAACCCACTTTCCTGCCAATCGATGCCGGTGCCGCCCGCACGCCTGCCTGTCCCTGACAGCAGGTAAATTTGACAAGTGCCGGCCGGGAAGGTGAAAAACCCAATGGCACGAACGAAACTCCCCTCCTGCTCGTTGAAAGTTGAACGTGCAAGGCTGTAGGGAAAAAAAAGGTGATGTAATAAAGCCGGGGAGATTCGGCTCGCTTTCGATGTAATTAAACAAACAAGGGGCTTTCCAGTTCGTACGCCGCTGTTTAGGCGGGAGCTCTCGGTGTTCCGGATGCACAAGCTACCGTCTCGCACTGCTAGCGGCGCGTGGGGCGAATCGACGGCGAGACTAGCTTGTCGGCTTCCGGGGCCCGGGAGACACACACACACAACCGACGAGTGACGACCCACTAGCGACCACACGACGCGCGCCTAACAGCTCCAAGCCCCCGGCTCGGTTGACGTCAACTGCTACCCGACCGCATGCACGCCTACAGACGTACATAACAAAAATTTAATCAAATTTCCACATGGTTTTTTAATATGCAAAGCTTATTACATTGCGCAAGCCAAGCACTAACGTGACAATAAACAAGTACAGGTTGGGCACGTATAAAAAGAGCCGAGACGTCCCAGCTGCACACGTGCTGCATTTCCGATCGACCGATCCGCCGTGTAAGTCGTTGACCGCGACGTGTTTATTCTCTTCTCGGATGATGAACGGATATATGTTGATCTCGGATGGAAGAGGGTTTCTTGCGGTCTCTTCTCTCCCTCTACGTAACCTCGCTCGGCTGCGTCAGCTGATGCGTCGCTTTCCCCCTCATTGAGTTGGGTGCACGCACAGCCCTAGCTAGTCTACGGTGACCGATCGATCGTCTGAACAGAACAGTGCCGGCCGCATGTTTTCTTTCCTTCCCTTTGCTTTCGTTCCAAGCCCGCGACGCGATCCATGCATGGCCGCCACACCTTTTGGGAAGAGCTATCCTGGCGAGAGAAAGGTTTGCGTGTGCCTTCCCACGCCATGGGCTACTAACACTGTCTAGGTAGCCAGCTACTACACTACAGTAAAGCATGTAATGCCAACCGGCAGCTACGGGTCGGCAACGCAGGATTCTCCTGTGATCTGTTACTACGAGGGAGCCCAAGTCGTGCACGGTGTAGTACTAGCTACTGCTCATGCATCTCCTCCTCCGATCCGATCCGTGCGTGGTCTCTGCGAACGAAAGCGGTTGGGATCGGGTAGTACGACGCGCACTGCGCCTAGCTTATCCACGGCACGGCGCGCATGTGGTCAAATGCCATTTATGTGCGCGAGCCACACAACACTCCCCGGTCGGGTCGGGTTGAACAGGGATGCTGGCGAGAAGAGTGAGCAACCGGCTCACTGCAAGGACAAGGACGGACTGGGCTGGGGAGTCCTCGTGGTCAGTCAGCCTCAGCGACCTGCCCATGAATCGAACGATTTGGAAAGCCGAAAGGCATACAATAGGTTAGGTACGAGCATCACCTGTGTGGCCGTGTAGCGTCCTACTAGACCAGTACATGCATATACGGCTCATGATTTGAGATCTGGGTTCGTTCGTTGCCCAGAGAGAGAGAGAGACGTGTACTGTTTTTTCTTGCATCCAGCTCCTGATCGAGGGGCAGGAGAAAGTTTCCTTGCAAACCACCATGGCCGTGTTCAGTGCTAGCTGCTGCGTCCACACACGTACGTGCAACTGCTCTTCCGTGTGCTTCAGGCTCTTTCTTTTTTTTTCAAAACAAAACATAAACCACGAGGTAGTTGTTCATCGAGCCTCCGTCCACACGGGTCAACACACTGCACTGCTGTCATTAGAAGCATGCAGGACGCACGTGAGGAGCTAGGCAGCTAGCAGTAGCTGTGAATTCAAGCCATTGTCAACAGTCGCGATTAACACATGCAAATGTTCGTTAGAGAAACATGGTTAAGGTGAAATGCTTTCGTTCGGATGTTATCAAACAGCCAAGAGTCATTTTCCCTAGGCTGCAAAAAAAATAGCCACAAAAACAATATCAATAGGAAAATGGATAACAATCGTGTATCTTATAAACCGTATGTTCAGTAAAAAAGACAATACATCCCTTTTTCGTATTTCCCGCCACTAAGGTCTTTATCGGTTAATCTGGATTGAAGTAGACCCTAGGAATTAATCCCCTGTACAAGCCTGTAGGGTTATTAATTCCTCCAGTCCCTTTAGGTATCCTCAACCCATCTATTAGGATGTGTCCATACCATTAAATAGCCAGCCACATAAGCAATTTGGTGATGTGGCAAGGGAATTAAAGAGGGGAGAGAATGACATGGTGTCTTGCATGAGAAACTATGTCTACACAAGAACCAAGAAATAAAACTTGATGATAGGGAGATGAAAGGAGAGAGAACATATGTGATTGGATGGTAGTTTATTTTTAAGAAACTATGCATTGGGGAGGTAGTTTCTATAGGTAGTGTCCGTATGACATGTATGTATAGAAACTAATTGATGATGTCTTGGGTTGGAAATAGCCTTAGCCGAACAAGGCCTAGACATTAAGCTTGTTTTAGCTTACTATACACGACGGCTATCGTCAAGTCTTAGCTAAATGCTGTATTGATGATGTGAAGTTGTCTCTTTATAGATGCTTGCTGCTCAGTAGTTCTCTAGTCAGCCTTTAATCCACTGTTATCCTCTTTTGGTCGAGTGACAGATTTGGACGTGAAGACATTCGCGGCGTGTGCGTGCGTGAAGTGGCCATGGTGGTGGACGACAACGACACAAAGCAATCAGCCAATCACCTGAGCATGAAATTAAAGGTGCATACGCCTTGCAGTATAAACTTGTGCTTTTTTTTTCTTTTCTTGCAGGAACTAAACTTGTTGTCTTGTTTACATGCATGGCCAACAAATTAAAGTATTAAGTCGTGCTGCGTAGAGGCAAGTGTATGTATATGGATCTCTGATCTGCGTTTCATTTGCTTGAGAATTGAGACTGATCGATGGTTATTACCAGGGGAAATCTGAGGTGAGGGATCGTCCGTTGGTCTCATCCAAACCTGCCCCTGGTACAGCAAAGCTACCGCGAAACGTAATCCCCCAATCGCCATTTCTAGCAGCTGCAAGATTTGACGTCTTGACAGGGGTCCCTGGTGGCCCGGAAACCCTTGTGCTCAGCGCTAGTGGCCTCCGAGATCCGGCCAATGAAGTGCGGGAGAGGGGGATATTGAACGGGCGTCCCGGGCTAGCCGATGATTCATGGACGGACGGGTGGCTTGGGGCTACACCTAGTCACCTACAGTATACAGTACACTACACAAGGATGGCTGCAGGTGCAGGCCGCTGCCGCCCGGTCGTGCACGGCGGTGGGGCAGGGCCGTGGAAAGTTCAACGACGAGGATGCAAAGGCAGCAAGCATATCAGCCAGGACCAAGCCCACAGGCCAGCAGGTGAAGGGAGGACCCCAGCCAGCCGGCGGGCGGGCGTTCGGGTCACGTCGCGCGCACATGGAACGCCTCGAACGTGTCGCGAGCCGGCCGCCGGGGCCATGCTCCCGGCGCGCCGCCACGCGTCCCCCTCCCCAAAGCCGATGAGATGGAAAAGCCTGCGGCGCGCGCACCAGCGCGCTCTGCGCTCCCGGAAAAAGCCACGGCTATCCTATCCACGGCAGGCTTTCGAGGGAAAGCGACCGCCCGAGAAGGCGTTCCCGCCCCACCCGACCGACGTTCGGGACACGGAACGGATGATGCTCTAAGCCTCTTGCCCTGGCGCGCTCGGCTCGGGTCGGGTGAGCTCGGGGGCACCACCGTGTCCGTGTCCACCACCACCGCCGCGTCCTACTGGGCGCCACGGCGTGAACAGGACATGCTGTCATGCGGCCACTGGCCAGCGCCGAGAGGGGGACGCCGGCCGGTGGCTCTGGCGCTTGCCTGCCCCGACAGCGCGCGAGCGTTCGCTGCATCTGGACAAAGGGCGCGCGTGGGTCTTCGCGGGTGGAGAGCAACTCGGATGCAGCGCAGCGCTGGGACGAATCATGGGCGACTGACCCGTCGTACATGCGACCACGAGTGCGCCAAATTGGCTACTACACCCGGGCCCCGGCCCCTATTGCATTGGCCAGTCGTGCTTCACTCTCTCTCTCCCTTCTCTCTCATCAGTCATCACCATGCGTTGCATGGCGTCGTAATCGGGAGACTACAAGAGATGGACAGCTAGCGTAGCTACAGAGGCTATACGAAGGCGGGCGGCCACATTTGGGCGGGTGAACAGCATCCATGCCGTTGCCGTAGCTGCTCGTGCTTTCTACTTCCTGGAAAGAACAAGCATAGCATAGCTAGCCCCTGGCCGGCTGATAGACGCGCACGGAGCTACTCCTACTAGCTGTTGCGTCAGGGCAGGGAGAACCGAGAACGGCTGGCTGTCCTCCGATCCGATCGATCGATCCGCTCCGATGGTGTTGGGGCGGCGGCAGGCGGGCAGGGAGTGCGCGTACGAGCGCCGTAGCTGCATGTGGCGATGCCGTGGCCGCGTAGCTGCTCCTGTTCCCATCCGGCGAATAGCAGGCGCCTTTCCGTCATCCGGTACTGTCCGATGAGTCGGCAAGGCAACTCGCCAATGGCAGGCTTGACTTTAGGGTAGGAGTACGTACCTATGGATTTATAGACATGTTGAACAGGTGCTTCAATTCAAAGGGGTAAGTTCAAAATCCAATCCTCCGTCCCATGTACTCTCCCCGTCCTAGAGAATGAAGTTCTGGGTTTGGACCAAGTCAAACTTGATATTAGAATTTTGTAATGCTAAATATATATGATATAACAATATATGGAATTATAAACTCAATTATGATTATTCGATGGCACAAATAGTAATAATTTGTTGTATATATTTGGTCAAAGTTAAGATGGATTGACTTCTTGAGATGCGAGAATTGTATTTTTTTGGAACGGTGAAAGTATACTTCAATTTCTCATCAAGAGAAATTAAAAAGATAATTGTATGGTATGGATGAAACTAAAATGTATTACTCCGATGCTAATGGACCAATGTCAGGGCTCTCTTGCCAATGCCAATGCCCTGGTACAATTGTCCTATATCTCTCCCATATGATGGAGTATAAGAAAAACAAAATGTCTAGTAGCTTCACCCCTGTACTGACTTGTATGCTATATATATAGGGAACTTAAATTAGATTAAAACTTCCAAGTACTCCGTACAGATGCCACATATACAATTCTACGCACATGTACGAAATGAACATTCTTTATTTGCTCTGAATAAATTATATTACTGGATTGCCTATACAAAAAGAGACGAGTTTTTTTAAAAAGAAAAAAGAGAGAAAACGACAAACTTATCGATCTGCATCATATCTGTGCGCCGTGTTCTACCGCGATGCTTATTTCTGGAACTCACAGTACGCAAACCGTAATTCCTCATGCTCTAGTTTTGGTAAGAGGATAAGGCTCACTCCATGGGCATCTAATCGAACTACGGACTGCCTGCCGAAAGCTGGGAAAGACGCAATGTACGATCGATCAGCTGAAACTTAAGCTAGCCCTCTTCGCTTTCAGCAGGTATGAGACGACGACACGCACGCACGAATTAAAAGAGTGAGAGATCATATCGATGCCACGGCACACACAGACACAGGCACTAGCGCAAATCTAGACCTCCTCGTTTTAACCACCACCATCAGATTAAGGCACGGATCAAGTTTAAACAATAGCTCCGTGGTACGACTAGCTTTGGACCTATCCGGCCCTGACCTGACCAACGCGTACGACTCGGCGGCCTTTCACGTGCATCCATGATCCAACGCCTGTAGTCACCAACCTCGCCGGTGCCGGGGCCAATCAGGCGCCCCCAAGCCTTGGAGATCGGATAAGGATCGTCGCTTTGTTTAGGGTACGGTAAACCGCATGGTACTTAGCCCTCCAATGCAACAAGCTCATCAAGCGAGCTTCATGAGCCCTTAGGGCGTCTCCAATGGTTTATCTATTTGGACTAGCTATTTGGAGGAGAGAAGCTATTTGGAGGAGAGAAGGTGTAGGTGCATGGGACGAGAGCTCGTGAGAGAGAGCTGTATCGGAAAGCGTGCGAGCTAGCTAGGAAGCAAGAGCCAACTGTTCATTAATTAAAAAAAACAAATAGCTAGTCAAATAGACAGCCATTGGAGAAGGCCTTAAGCATCCAGCTTTTGACTTCAATCTCGCCGCTCGATCCTTGCTTAGCCCTGCTAGCTAGCTCCTGTCCTTTTCTTGCTCTTTCCCATTTTGCTGACTGTTCCCTGGCCTGGAATCTGCCCAGCACCACGCGAAAACCTAGGGTTACTTGCAGGAGGGTGCGGTACTACTTCCAACTAAACTAACAAAGCTCTCTGGCTGCAGGCACCAGTAAAAAAAGAGGTCAGGGAATAAGACGCCAAGTGTAGAGCACATCGCCGGGCTGAGAGTGTGCGTGATTCCCTGTCACATGCCATGCCCTTATGCCTAGCTAGCTACCGAGGATCTGAGGCCCCTTTGGCACGGCATGGTCTGGTGAATTCGGTGGTGCATGGCATGATGATGCTGATGCGCATGGCACCCTCACGGACTCACGCGCCGCTCCACTCAATCGGCCGGCGATTGAATTTGAATACTCGTAGCTCCTCGATCGCGAGAACACGCGCAAGTGGGGGCGTTGTTTAGTACGAGAGACGGCCATTAAACTAGGCGGGTGCCATCCTTATCTCAGACACCTCCCGGCCCTGTTTCCCCATCTCCAACTTGTGGAATCCCAACGCCATTAAAACTAATCCCACCTCCAATCACCACCGTCGTCGTCGTCGTATCCTAACCTAAACAAACAAAACCTAAAAATCCGCCAACCCCGGCGCGACAATCACCACCAGCCGAGCCGAGCCTAATCTCCTCGGGACACGGGCTACGCCTCATTTGATTAGCGTAGGCCGTTAGCTAGCTAACCATAGGCCTCTCAGCTTTGACGATATCGAATCCGCATATGATTAATCATTTTAATCCGTGGGGAAGGGAGATGATCTCCTGCGGCCGCGCCCGGATTGGGCAGCAGCCTCGCGCGGTGTCGCGTGGGGCGCCGGGGATGGGCGGATGGCGACAGCGACGGCCGGGCGCCGACGCGGACGCCGAGCCGGCCGGCCGGTTGGCAGGCTGGCCGGCCGCGAACGGGCACGCGAAACGGAGGAGAAAAAGGCAGCGCCTCGGGGTGCGGGGATGCGGATTCGGTGATCTCCGTAGCTAGCTCACGCGCGCTTCCTTGCTCGATCGAACGCCTTTGCGTGATCGGCGCGACCTCGACGGCGGTCAGGGGCGCAACAGCTAGCTCGGGTAAAATTAGGGCGTCGTCACGCGCGCCTGCCTTAACTGACTTGATCGTCAGCTTCCGGACGTGTTGGCTAGCCCTTAACAGTCGTATAGGTCAATGGGACAAGGTACGCAGAGGAGAAGTCAAGCAAGCTGCCCTTCTTTGATTTAATCATCTCTCCAACCCTAGTGCATTCATTCACTGAGGAGTGAGGACGACTACTACTACTGCTACAACATTCTGGTCTACCATGCTGTCTAAGTTAGTTTTTTAACGTCCCAAGTTAGTTTGTTTTTAACCCGTTCATTTATTTCTCATCTAGCTTGGTGATTTTACTGCCAGTAACAATTACACATCCATGGTGTTTTGCTACGAGAGCTCCTCCACTCACCGACCTAAACGTGCTCGACAATGTCACTAGTACGTACTAGAAGGGTTTTGCGCGCCATCGTTGCAACAAGTGTAAACTCGAGGCTTCTTTTCACTAACGCCACGTTAAACCTGAATCAAGCATGCCCGGCCCGGCTTTCCCCAAAAGGCGCCAAGTTTCGTGCCTCGTTTTAAGGGGACGGGTTAATTGTTTGGCAAGCAAGCTTCAACCCCAAGGTTGCTGCACACATGGCACCCCCCGCCGGCCCCGGCCCATAGTTTGCACGGTTTGTTAGATATGATCTTTTTTTTAAAAAAAAATTCATGCTACACCTTCGCCACAACTCGCATGCTCCCCTAAACTAATCCCCAATTGCACGGTAAAGCTTAACCACCAGCCACACAAGCAAAGGATGGCCTGGCTTTGCTAGCTAGACTCTAGGGTTAGGGTAGGGGACCTCCGGACCTGGGGGACCTTGGAACATTCAGACAAATTAAAGGCGAAAGGCTAACGTTAATCGCCACTAAACAACTCGTTAACCTTTGTGGACATATGCTCCGCCCACACGGCCAAGCTCACACGGCTGATGATCTGGCATGACGTGGACGGACATTGCTGACTTGGCGTCTCCCGGGATGCGACACGTGTGCAGCGGGCTTGGATGACGGCGACGCCGGCGCGGCATGTGTGAAGCAAGGGGCCTTGGTGCGGATAACGAGACGCCCTCGATGAGGGTGATGGAAATTGTGTGGGAGGGGAAATGATGGGATTCCAAGCTTAAAAATGACCAAGTGTTAAGGATAAACAAAGGGTTTTGCGAGTGAGGTTTGAGGAGAACACGGCCATGGCGTGGCGAAACGTGGCCATCGTGTCGTGATTAGTTTATGGGCCCGTTTAATTAGGTGTCGGATTAATCGTATTGAGCGCTTGAAAGGTGCGGGAACTTTCTTGTGATCACTTTGTTTTAGGAGGGGGCTCACTTCTCAAGGAAAAACTTTATCGTGTGTTTTGCTATACAAGGCAAGTATGTGACATAAGGGCTGACGCATCATAACCATGTCAACACAACACTCTCGTATATATATGCTTTTGTATAGTACGAAATCAGCATACAATCGACGATGTTTTTAGCTAGCAACTCTCTTTTGGGATTGCAAACGTGCTAATAAGCTTTGCAAATACAAAGTGAAAACAACAGTAGATAGTTTCATTGCTAGGTTTCTGCAAAGATCAATGTGTTTTTCTGAAAGTAACATCGACCAATGCAAAGTGACAGCTGATATTCAGGAGGAAAAGAGAGGAAGATTAGTAGTAATTTGATATTCCCACCTATATACTCAATCATATCCACTCACCGTTTTAATTGACACCCGCTGATTGTTCTCGGAATAAAGAAGCACATGGTAGGTAATCAGATGCAAGGTTCTTTTGTTGGGGAATAAAAGAACAGCCATGCATGAAATGGCCAACTGCTAGAACATTGTATACTGCATTGTCTGTACATACACACCAGAGACCAGACACCGTACATCCAGAGAAAAACACAACAGGAGTCGCTTTCAATCAAGGCCAATCAAAGTGCATCCTGCAATACAAATATGATACATGTAAGAAAGCAAACCACACGCCAGAAAGCCGCCCAATCTTATACACTATATACACCACTTGCTATGTAGCATCCCAAATAACGCACCGTCAAACTGTCATGCTATCACAGATAAAAAGTAATTCAGGCTGACTTCAGTGACTAACTACATCTCCCTGATATCTGAATCCTCTGAAGATAGTGAGCTCAACCTTCTATCAGGCAATGCTGGTTCTGCTCTCACAATCGTTTCACTGGCCTTGTGCTCGCTGCAAGCCTTAAACCTGAAGCAACACGATAAATGGTCGTTAACGATCCCGGCAACCTGCATGAAGGAGTAGATCGTTGTAGGGCCAACACACTGGAACCCTCGGCGCATCAAATCCTTGCTTATGGCTTCAGCTTTTGGCGTCTTTGTAGGTACTTGGCGAGCATAGCGGAAGCAGTTTCTGATGGGTTTGTGGTTCACAAAGCTCCAACAGTAGTTGCTGAATGATCCGAATTCCTGAACCACCTACAGGTAAACATTTTGAAAGTCTATCACAACAATTCTAACAAATACGAATTTGTGGGGCATAAGAAGGAAGCGCATTTATCACATTGTTCAGATTCTCAAGGGGTACAAGATTTGGCCCATGCAAACGAGGCCTCCACCTCTTGGGCTTTCTCTCTACTTAACTACTTATGGCCTCATGGGTGGGAAATGAGTCTTGTCAGTTTTTTTAGCATAAGTCTGTAAGTTTGATCGTTGAAGAAGTAGCAAGGAGAAAAGTAAACTGAAAGGATCTCACTCGTGCACTTTTTATGCATGCGGCCAATTTTCGTAATTTCTCATCTTATGCTCAATTTTCTCACTTCTTTTTAACGGCCAATAAGAAAACAGCTAAATATTGACAGCCAGCCTGATCATAAGTGCAGTTTGAGGATTCCCACATTTCTGTATCCTCGTCCCTCAGAGATTAACTCAACAAAAGAATTCAATGCAGCTGCAAATTACTATATAAAAATACAAATTATGTACCTTCCGCATTTGTTTGGCATTTGTCACAACAGCTCGTATCTTTTGCTCTGGCAGCAGCACACTTGCATTTGATCTCAACATGGTTATCTTCTTCTCTGTAAATTCAGATATAGATGCAGGGTTGAATCCATCAAACATCTCCCTGTTACAAAAGCTGAATTATCAGTGGCCATTCTAACACCTCTTTTATGAACATAGTTTTAGTTGTGGATAAGCCACCTGAATTCCTCCCTCTTACTCAAAATAGCAGGCCAGGTGAGTTCAGCTAAGGCTTGTGATAGCGTGAGCAGCTCGAAGAGCGTACGATCATCATGAACTGGAACTCCCCATTCATCGTCATGGAATGCAGCATACTGTGGATCTGAGGAAATGGAGGTGTCACAAGAGCATCATATTAGCTTATACGTGTGGGCCTATACTTTTATCAAGCTGAAAATTCAGGTGTTTTTTTTGTTACAGAATGGCTCCGCACTAAAGATATATATACGATCGGCAGTTTACAGTGTTATTGGATAACAATTCTAGAGCTGTGCACTTAATAACAATCCAACAAAGGCACGGGGAAGCCTACTGATTATGCATCAACTGCAGACTGCAGAGCACAAAAGAAGTCCCAACGCCTAATGTTATAGATTTGCAATATACCAGACAAGGCATAAACAAAAGGCAATATCTGTCACTTCTTATATAAAAAAACATACTGCTTAGTGAAGCAAAACACCAAACAAACGGGGAGGAACCAGAAAAAAAAAAAACAGTGAAAAGCTCACCCGAGTTTGCGGTGATCCAGGAACACCTCGTCCTCCCCGCGTCCGGACCAACTGGAGGAGACGGCGGCGAGCTCCTACGCCTAGCTGACGGGACAAGCTTGCCACTCTCCCCTCTGCAACTCTTGCACCGTTTCTCTTGATCATCCAGTCCCTTGGCCTTCGAGTTGGCCGGCGCCTTGGCTCTTTCAGCTAGCTTGACCCTCGCACTGGCTACCTGGGAGGGAGCTGTGGGTTGGGCCGTCCGGATGCGGCGGAGCTCCGGTGACTCTGACGTGACGCCTGGCATTTGCAGCTGCAGAGTATTGTTTCTCGAGCTTTTCGGTGGGTTTTCAGTCCGGCAGCCAGGGGTGAGCGGTTTATTAGCGCTATTTGAAACGGATGCGGAAGGACAGAGTTACCCCTGATGCGAGTAGAAACAGAAGGGGCAGAGACGCCATTTGCCTCTGCTGTGGTGGTCTCGGACAACCGGGCTAGGGAGGCCGTGTCCGGCTGGGCGTCGCCGTCGGCTGCAGGTGCTACGGCCTCGGCACCAGGGGTGGCGTCGCCACGACGCCACGTACCGTTACGCACAAGCATTGCCACACGCCGCAAGTCTCAACACGTTGTCAGTCTCTGTCTCCTCAATCCTCATCGTCCAACTTGCACAACCGTCCGCCGCCGGGCTCCGTAAGTTTGCTTGCGGCAGCCGGCAGGCTGCTCGTCGGCAAAGATCCTCCCATGAACATTGGAAAGTACTCTGCAGACATAGTACTTGTAGAACCCACCTTCCAAATATAACTATGCAAGGAATACGACAAGGTAAATGAACACAGAAGTGAAGAATGTGATAGTGATAGGAACAACTGAATAAGCATTGTATACGGCAATTTGTGATGGAGAATGCAGAATCATCCATCCCCAACCGTTGGTATACTCCAGGGACTCTGGGAGAAACATCACATGAGGAACCTAACCAGGACTCAAATAACCCCAAACAGAAGGAGTTGTGGCTCAACCGTAATGTCGTGTACAATTTTTTTCATCGCTCGGACTGCCCGCTGCTGCTTCCTCCAGGTTTCCCAGAAATATGCTGATCACAGCAATGCAGGGAACAGCAGGGTGTGGAGCCAACTAATATAGAACGCCACCATGTCAGCTCTCAGGCCAGCTTTGGTATTATTCACCAAACCTCCAGCTTTTGACCAAAATAATTGGGCCTGATACTAATCAAACACTGCTGGGAATGGAAAGATCACATGGTACGACAGCAGTTGCAGGCAGCACCATCATCTGGAGCAGTGGTCTTCTCTGAAGAAAGACATGACGTTGTGTTATAAGACCATATAGTCAGTAAGAGAAGCTAATACAACAACTTATACATCGGTCATGAATTGCCACTAATACAATAGTACGAGGAAAATAACCACTTACTGAAAAACACTGGATACACTGGAAATGCAAAAGTGCTTGCCAGTTGCCACAGTTAGCAGTTGCATAAATAATTTGGGTGCTCATATCATGCTCTTGCCTGTCGAATCACTTCTCTGCGAAGTACATGGAATCCTGAAAATGAAGCGGCTCATTTCCCCAAGAGGTCCATCCGGGAAACAACTCTCTGGCAAAAAGCTCAATGCATCTCGGAGGTTTAGGACCTGGAATATATTCTGAAAGTAATTCTTTTACAGGTTAAGGATTGATTGATCGACCACCTGTTATATTCAGCAAAAAAGAATCACAAGTGACTTTTCCAAGCTATAAAAAGAAGGGGTGATGAAGCATTGCAGGGAAGGATACTCTCAAGAGGAGGCTTCCTTGAGTGGGCACCTGGAACACTCATAATTACTTGGCTTCCTTCTAGTAATTTGAAGTTTGATCCTTGCTTAGCATCTGTGTTCTACATGAACAAACCAGGAGAATAAAATCTAAGAATTTAAGAATACAGCTGCAGGAAAAAAAAAACACAATCAAGATATGGGACAAGTAGGATGGTGGAAAACTTACGACATTAATGTAGCCAAGGAGGAGGCACTCATAAGGTCTGTGATGGAACAAGTCTAGATCACCAATTAGAGAACCATCAGGTTTTACCTACGATTTTCTGAGATTTTTAGAACCAGATTACATAAAGATAATGGTGCCACTATAAAATTAGCAAATGTAACTGAAAGGTACTGTACCAAACAGGTGCCAAATGAGTATCAGATGCAAACCTTCAGCCAGTAAAACACAGTGGGATCTTTCACCCCCCAAGTAGGAAGCAATTCTTGCTCAACAAACACCCACAATTTCTCCCTATTAGTAATCCACAAAACAAGAAGGGCTCCAGATGGATGGGCAAGTTCTTTTACTGGAAGATACAGCAAATATCTGTTGGGAAGCGTAGGATACCTGCAGCATAAATTATTGAATGAATGGTTTTATTCACTTTACAAGGTACCTAAACCACGTCTATAAATGTTGAAATTGCAATTAAAGAGATGACAGTCGGGCTGATAACCATGAGCTAATATTTGATTTAGTTTGCTGACACAGCAAACTGTAAACGCTATTATACAACATAAACGCTACAGGGTAAGGGTAATAATATCTGCACTACATTGGAGACCACATTCTGACTTTAACTTCAGCTAAAGAGTGTACCTAAAACAAAGTAACCAAGAGGGTGAAACAAAAGTCTAAAGTCGAATGCATTTTCAGACATGAAATTGACATATGCAAAGGATAAAGCGACATCTGAGACTACTCCTAAGGACTGCCAAAATGCAAAGCCAGCCTGCAAAATGTGGGTCAAAGATTAAGTTATAAGGTTCATCTAACGCTATGTGTGCTCTATCTTTTATTTGCATTACAGGGGGAAAAATGCACAGATAATGAACTTACGCTTCTTTCTGACGGACACATCCATTCTCCCAAGGTGGGTCAACAACTATAAGATTGTACCCTTGATTTGACCTTCCTGGAGGAAAAAGGGTACCAACCGACAAAATAAGGAATCCTTCACAAGCATATAAAGATGTGTGCATATTTAGCCATCTGGTGGTTTGTAACATACCAGGAATGAGATCTCGAACATGTTTGAAGTCAGTCTTTATGTCAACAGGTCACCCAGAGCATGAAAAGGCATTTCAAAATCAAGGGTGAATCATTAATTTAGCTGAAGCTAGATGGAAGAAAGAAGAAGAACATTTATGTACCATCAAGAAGCAACTTTCTCGTGGTAAAATATAATGCCTGTTCTGGAACTCTCCTTCCGCCTCATCAATCGCTTCAACATTGATTATGCTGTTAAATAGTGAAAAGGATGTCTTCTGCACATCAAAGGAACCTAATACATCATAATGAAAACAACACTGCTTCAGTATTGCATCACACAATTCCAAACATGGTCATCAAGAAGCAAAGCATTAGTAACATTATTTTACCTTCCCAATTGCCCAATATATGGGGTTTTCGAAAGCAAATAGTGATCTCATAAAAAGGTGCTCGCCATGAGGTCCCAAGCTCAACGAAATTATTCTCAGAAACACTTCCCGCATCAGGTGTGTGCTCCTTGCCATCAGTCGTCTTGGAAAGGTACTCCAGTAGTTGCTTGTCCTTAATGAGTGATTCATGAGCACTCAATAGTAAAGGCCTTGCTTCCTGGTAAACGGTACACAACAAAATATTCGAGCATTAAAACACTCACTACAACTGCAAAACACACTTCAGAATTCTCCACAACCCCCAAACAAACATTCTGTTTCCATTTTCTACCCTCCAGAACTCTAATCATCTAGCAGACAGACGCAACCAATAATCCTTGTAATTCCAGTGTATCAATATTACATTAGTTCAAACCAATGTTTCTTAAGATTTTAACACTATTTACTCTGTCACAATAATAATTGATAAAGTAGCACCTGGTGCCGCGCCTCAGCAATTCGCTCCATGGCATTGAGCTCCCTGGGCTTCGGCTTCTGATTGCGCTTGCGTTTCCTCCGTTTCTCGGGCTGCTCGGTCTCTAGGTCGCCAACCTGACGCGGCGGCGGCTCGAAGCTTCGGGAGTAGTACGCAGAAGGGACGACGCGGAAGCGCTGGTAGGACCCGTTGAGGAGGCGGACCGGATCGAGGAAGGTGGCTCCGGTGCCGTCGAGGCGGTAGACGCCGGTGGCCTCGAACGACCGAAGCTCGTCGCAGATTTCCATCTGCGGCGGCAGCGGCAACAAGGGTTTGGGAGGGCGTACGCTGCCCCTCAATCTCAACTCTGAACCGCTGGGTCTCCTTCCGCCCTGCGCAAAGGACCGAGCGCCGCCGCCGCGGGAGCGGGCTCGCTCCCTCCACCTCCCTCCACCTCCGGTAGTCGGGTATGCGGCGCCGCAAGTAGGCCGGGCAGAGCACGAGGGCGTTGAGGTCAAAGAGACAGAGAGGCACGCGCCGCCGTTTTGGGTTCGTTCTAAATATCCCGGGGCCCACCTGTCATAGACGATCAAAACGTGAGCTGGCACGCGTAGCATCGGCACAGCCAGCACCAGACACCGTTGTCGCCGTCCAAACAAGCGAAACCAACCACGCCCGCACGCCGTTGCGCCATGGCCATCTCACGCCTCCTCTCGCCGCCTTCCGTCCCTTCCCCGCCGCCGCCCCTCCTCCGCAACGGAGCGCCGCGGCAGTGCCTAGCGCCACTCCTTGCCGCCGTACCGTTCCCGCCTCCGCGGCACCTGGGGCTCGCCGTGGCGCGTGGCGATGGCGGGAGGCGGTCCGTCGGGATGCTGGGGTCGAGTAGAGCGCGAGTGGCTAGAGTGTTTAGGGTTTCTGCGGTCAGCGGCGACGGTGGAGGTGGTGCTGGTGGTTCGGGGATCGCGGCGGCAGCGACCGCGACTGTTGTGCTCGCGGTGCTGAACCGTGTGCTCTACAAGCTGGCGCTCGTGCCGATGAAGAATTATCCCTTCTTCCTCGCCCAATTCACCACATTTGCGTAATTGCAATACTTGCGATAACCTCTGACGTGCTGCTGCGGAATCGTAAACTGTTTGTGTGTCTGCACCACTTGTGTTACTTGTGGTTTTTCTGAAGTGGTCAAATTTAGACGTGTGTCGATGACTTAATGGTTTTGGCTTGTCAAAATTATTTTTCCTAGGCCTTACGATGTGTAATGCTTTGAATGAATTTATTATTGGTACAATGCATGTATTTTTTGTATGCCTCCATGTCCCATTGCTTAAACTGATTATTTCTACAAGCATTGAACCACTTATTTGTTCTTTACAGGTATGTCCTAGTGTATTTCTCGATTCTCTTCATAAGATTTCGCTCTGGGATTATCACTAGAGAAATGTTAGCACTTCCAAAGGCACAGTTCATGCTAATTGGCTTACTAGAGGCGCTAGGTGTTGCTTTAGGCATGGCTGCTGCTGGTAATTGATGGTGTTCCTACTTTGTTATTACAGTCCACGGTTTCAAATGTATATGCATTTTAATAGTTTCAGTAGACCTAAATGTAATTGTATCCATGTTTGTCTGTCCTTGCAGCTATGTTGCCCGGGCCATCTATTCCAGTATTGACGCAGGTAAAATGTCTACATGTGCCACTGTGTCACTCTGAGTACATCATACATAAGGCTTTGATTGTTGAATGTATTATTTATATATATAACCGTGTAAAATAATGGTGACATGTATCATTTATATTGTTTTCGCCATCTCTGGGGTTTTCCCCTTAGAGTTTCTCTTTAGATTGTTGTATTCATTCTAAATGCTATATCAACACTGATAATTCTTCTAGCCACAATGGTGGGTTAAGCGTTTTTACATTCTGTTTTGTATATTATTTTTTTCACTGATCACTATCAAACATATCCACCTTATTCATGAATCATGACCAATTTTCATTTTATGTTACTGTGAATACTCTAACATGCACTGTCCTCTTTTTGCAGTCTTTTCTGGTTTGGCAACTTGTCTTATCTGTCCTCATCTTGGGAAGGAAATATAGAGCAAACCAAATTCTTGGCTCCTTGCTTGTCACAGCTGGAGTAATTCTAGCAGTGGCTAGGTGTGTATTGGAATAGTTAGCCTTCTACTTTTCTTATTCTTCTGCTGTACTTCCATGACGGGCACTAAATTGTAGTTACTTGCTGTCGATTGTATTCAGCACCATGTTTTTTTATTGACATGCTCGTCATACCAATTATTATCAAAGCACCTAGGTTCATCCTAATACTATCGGTTGCATTGTAGGATGCACAGGCAATAAGAGAATGCGCATATGCTATTTCAGTCTCTGCTAAATAATCACAATGACTCTAATTTGCTTCATAAAAGTTATTGATATGAATGTTGACCAGAAAGTAGAAATTTTATAGATTGCTTATGTATTCCGTGTTTTCATGGCATAGTACTGTGAACAAACTTGATATTCCCACAAGATATAATATATTAATGCTAAACCAAGAGCTTGGGAAATAAAAACTGATAATTGTTTTGTGGCGGATCAACTGTTTGCTCAACTTTTGTTGATATTATGCTCATGGCTTGATTAGGTTTTGTGTATTTCTTCGTCATAATTTATTTTTCATTATGAATGCAGTGGGGCCAACGGTGGTCCATTTCTATCTGAAGTCAAGTTTTTCTGGCCTGCAGTAATGATGGCTTCAGCTGCGTTTCAAGCTGCTGCTTCCATTATCAAGGTTGAGTTTTCTCATAATCTCATTAGTTGTATTTTTCTGGAATTATTAGGTTACCCCGCTCTATAATTCCTTTTTTCACCACTGCAGGAGTTTGTGTTTGTTGATGGAGCGAAACGCCTTGAGGTTTGTATATTTACATTAGCAGTTTGTTCATTTATTTCACATTTTCAGATACTGGAATCATGATTAGTTTCGTTATTTTTGTGTTTACATAGGGAAAGCCGCCTGATATATTTGTAGTCAACTCTTTTGGTTCAGGTTTTCAGGTAAGACAACACGGTTTTGTTCTTTTTGTTACTGATGAAAACAGGAATAGTAATAGGTTTTTAAGGCATTCCAATGGCAATTTATGATGTGTTCGAATTTTTTGGTGGTTCTTCTATATTTTTTTCATTTTTGCTTATGAATCATAGAACTTTGCTCCTTCAGTTCACTGAAAATCTGCTATTTTGGACCATACAGGCTCTCTTTGTTTTTCTACTCCTTCCATTTCTCTCTAACTTGAAAGGGATACCTTTTGTCGAACTGCCTGCGTACCTAAACCGTGGTGCTGCGTGCTTTCTGAATATTGGAGGGAATCTGAAGGGTGAGTAATGTTTCTCATGGTAGTACCTTCAGATGGTAAATAAGTGGAGCATTATCTCATACAGTTATTATGTAACTTGAAATCTATGGTTGATGGAGAGAAAAAATATATTTTCCTAGATTCTTCAAGGAGTGAATATTATCCCTTTTTTGGCTCACTATAATCATTCGGTTATGCATACCACACAAATAATAACATCTGTTTCGAAATAATTGGCAACTTTGACTTTACTATTCACCCTTTGACCAACAATATTTCTTTAAATCAGAAACTAAGGGAAACAAGCATCATTAGATTCGTAAAAAGGAGTACTATATCGATGTAATACCCTTCTATCTATATGTGCAAATATTCATATGGCTGTGTTCAGTAAAATGGAAGGAAAAGTATTTTTTTTCCTGGGAAGCGTGTTATGTGAGGGAGATGAATAGGAAAGGTGAAAAAGGAATTTTCTGGGAAGCGTGTTATGTGAGGGGGATGAATAGGAAGTAAAAAGTACTTTTTCCATCTGAACACAAGCGGACAGTTAAACTTTGAATAATAAAGTCAAAGTTGTCAGTTATTTTGAAACGGAGGTTGGTGTTTTTACAACACATTGCTAGCTATTTCAAACTCGAAACACTTAGTCCCTTTTTTTTATCGAACCAGCAGGGGAGGCCCCTGCTGGATATTTTTATAAATATATGAAGCAATATTTACACTTGAGGCCCTTAGCTTGGACTACTGAAAAACACCTATAGCATATGCCAGATTATTTGCTAATGGTTTGAATTTTCAGATTGCCATGGAGCCCCTTTGCTACCACTGCTCTACATCACTTTGAACATGGCCTTCAACATTTCAGTTCTTAATCTGGTGAAGATGTCTACTGCAGTTTTTGCTTCACTAACAACAACTTTAGCAGGTTATGTTCTCCCTCTTCATACTTTAATGTTGAACCGAAGTACTACTGCAAGGCAATCAGGCAAAGGGCATATAGAGCTTTATGTTTCTAAAGCATTAAATTGAGGTGCCATACTGTCATGCAATCATTCTGTGCAGTTGATTTATAACATATTTCTTATAATCAAGTGGCATACTCTATAACTCGAGATTACATTCATATGATTCACCTCATAGTCATAAGTTCGAGGAAACAGGCCCATGAATTTGAAGTACCTGTCACGTGATTCTTTTGTCTGCTCTGATGAATCTCTTTTTCTAACGTAATACTTCCCTGCAGTACCTCTTTCCATCTATATAATGTCGCTGCCTCTGCCATATCTACCTGAAGGGACAAATCTGAGCACATCTTTTGTAATTGGTGCTGCAACCTTAGTGCTCGGGCTGCTTCTATATAATCTTCCTCAAAAATCAGCTGATCAAGTGAAGAAAGATTAATCTGAAGTTCTGAACCAGTACTGTACATAACGATGTCAGGAAGCTATATTTATTGGTGCTCCTCCTTGCAAGAAATATATATAATTCATAAAGTGAGCGGCACAATGCGATGCAGAACTTCTGCTACAAACATTTGAGACACCACCTGACTAAGAGTTTTCAAACAACCCAGGCCTTGTCTCAACTGCTAACAAAATCCAATGAATTCTGTCTGTTAATTCTTTTTTAGTGAGTCTATGTCTAAACTACTTTTAGGGAGCAAGGGCTTCACAAATTCCTTGTCTTCTCAGTTCTCACCATTTTTTTAATGCAAGAATGTCATGCTCTCCTTTGCCTCATACCATTGTGTTGCTTACGAATTGCTAGTTTTTTCTTCCCTTTGTATATAGGAGTGTCTGCTTAGCTTGATGCCACATTGTGGTTTCGGGCAACCAGAGATCGTTTCTACCAGCAGGGCTATTGCCAAACGGATTTAACTGAGAACCACATGCTTGGCTTACGATTCCTGCGAGCCGTCAGCAATCCCGAAACTGGTAAATTCTGCCTTGCAGTTTTGGAATGTTCTGGCAGCATGACCATAGAATAGAACAGAGAAACTTGTCGATCAAAGCTCCTAGTACAGACAAGCAACAGAGCATGTCCACAAGACGGAGTGCGTTGCTTGGCCAAGTGACATCCTTACGTAGGCGCCCCCATGTCCTGATCCTGATCAAGAATTTTCAGCAGGCAATGACGGTGGGGGCAGAGAGATATGAGCGACAGACAGATACATCGAAAGTAACAGTGGCTGCACATCGCTTCCACAGTGCGCATGGGTTCTTCTCCCTCCTCTGAAAATTTGGCCCGGCTGAGTGTTCCAGCAAGAAACCTCTTTTTCGAACTGAACAGCCAAACCGTTCGAGCGTCACCGACAATGTTTTGCTGATCTGTGGCGTATTTTCTTTTTGTTGGATGGTGACAGTTCGCGGCACGGTGGAAAAATGTTTGGAGCTGTATGGGAGCCTGGGAGGTTGGGTACGGCCTTTTGTTTGTTCGATCTGTCCCGTATATCGTGTTGCCAGGAAATGGGTGCTGCAGGTCATGGTCAGGGCCGTGGTTTGGTCCGATGCTTTCTCGAGCGGGAACGGCATCATGTCGATGTGGATTTGACAGTGGAAAACTTGTTAGCGGACGGCACGCTGAGAGTCGCTGACCACAGTGTCCCTATCAGGTATCAGCTCAGTTGTGAACGCAACTAGACTCGCTCTCGTGGGTGTCATCAACATCAAAAGCCGGACGGCCCCGGGCCCGTGCTCGGCAGCCGCGGGTCACGCGCGCGCACGAGCCTGACGAGCTAGCCATTGCCATCGTGTACACACGAACGAGATGGGCAGATTGAAACACGCGAGCCAATCCCACATAGACACGCGAAAAAGATCCAGATATGGAAACTACAACTAGCAAAATCCAGCACGGTCACGAACTCACGATTGGTCCAGAGGCTGTCATCAAACCAGCACAAAAAAATTGTAGTACTAGGCACGTCCCTGGGTGTCGAAGTTTCATATGCGTCAAACAGAAAAATCAGACATGCACGATTATTGCGTCGGACATCACACGCACGAGACCCTCTCTTCTCTGGATAGAAAAGATTAGAATAACGCTTGGCGATGCAATGCAAGCCAAGCAACCACCTGCTGTGTCTGTGGCTGGATGGATTGACCACCCGTCGACCCGTGGGCAAGGCAACACAATGGTGTAGCAAGGCAAGCAAGGGGGAACCGTTAAGCGAGCGTGTTCGCCCGATCCGGACACGCCCGGATCGAGCTCGCGAGCGCCTCGATCCGCTGCCTGCAGGCTACCGTGCGCCGCCACTCAACACGTGTCGGGCCGATGTGCTCTGACTCCATTGATTTCTCAACGTGGGCACGACGAGATCGATGTGCTGTGACCTGTAGGACCATGACCCATGTCGTCTTCGCGGTTGGTTTTGCTAGCGGGTCGTGCCCGTGTCTGCAGACTGCAGTCCACACTACAGGTCAATCTCCCTGGTCGTTGTCTGGTGATTCTTGGCCCGAACCAGGAATATAACTACGTAGACGTAGTGCGTGTGAAAAGTGGTGGTAGCTAGAAGACGACTAGCGGTTTATGTGTATCTGGGATGTACGTACGCCATATATGGTCAAATGGCCTCTCTGCCACGCACATCTCGTGAATATATGGGTCACCACTGACCATGGACCGTGTGTGTATCCTAGGTGGGCTACCTAGGTTCAAATGCCGGTAGATCAATCTCGATGTGACCTCTTGTCACGAGAATCCATTTTGCTATGTGAAATCTGAGCTCTGGGTGTCATAATTTCGTGAGAACTTGATCCGTCCCTGCGAGTAGTTGTGATTTGTGACTTCAAGAATACGATCGAGTTCGTGCATGTGTAAACTTCTGACAATTGGTCTCGAAGAGACCGGTACTTGCAATCTGCAACGTTATCGCAGTCGCTGTATACACACAATTCCTGTGTGGCCGACGTATGAAGGTCCAAAACAATGCATATAGCTTGTAGCTTTTCAAGAGCCTCGTCACGCGTATTCTAAAAATGTTATTTAAAAGTAGCTAGTGCGAGTGCTTTGCTGTCCCTAACTTTTTATTGTTCATTCTAACTTTTCACTGTTTCTTCTTCACAAAACACGTTTTCCAACGAAAGCTACAGTGTTTTTCTGATGCTGCGGTGTTTTTTCCTACAATCTAAACTCACCCACATGTCGAGCTAGGCCCCGTTTAGATTCACCTACTTTTCTCAAAAATTCATTATTCATCTCAACTTTTTCCTATTCATTATATCCCTCTTACCCACAAAACACTATTCATCTACAGTATTTTTAAGATAAAAAATGTATTTTTGAAAAATCTTTACCAATCTAAACACACCGAAAACTAGGGCGCAAGGGAATAAACAATCAAAACAGATCGTAGTAAATCAAGACGGTACTGTGCTGTGCTGACAACTTGGGCCCGCATGCCAGCCACGTATGCCGGGAAAGGAAACGTAACCATGTCCACGCTGCGTCCTTCTCTGAAGATTCCTGGGAAACCACGTGGTCGCGCCCATTCGCTCCGGCCGGCTCACTTGGTTTTGTTTTTCCCTGCTGCGCGTCCGCTTTCGGCCGTTCACACTTGTCAAACCGGGTCTTGCTTAACCCCGTTGCCATTTCCTCTAGAAACATTAAGCTTTCTCCCTATGACCGTGGATGACTGGTGCCTCTTCACTCTCGCCATGAATAAGCCATGAATAACGATGCTGCACCCGAAGCTTCACACAAGGGAAATGGATAGAGGCTTGGCTATCACACAAAGAAAAGAAATAACGGCCACACTTGGGCTGATGCATGCATAAAGTCTGGTATTCTATATAGATGCCTTTAATCAAACGACTTCCTACATATGTGGAATTTGTGGATATATATAATGTATGAGTTGGATTAGTGTAAGTTACTCTTACTCCTGGCCTCAACTCACACGTTTTGTGATTAGCCATATGCGTAATGTGGCTAATCAGCAGGAAGCGATGACCTTAAACTGACTGGGTAGTACTATCCAGCTAGACGAATTCAGACACTCCACTCATCAGTTTCAGTTTCAGCTTGGATACTTGCAAGGGATTTTAGCTGAAAATTTCAAACTCTGATCCACATGTGTCGGCTCACGCTAGAAAACTTGGCCAGAAGCTCATCGGAAAAGCACAAGATCTTGCAACAGAATTTGGCTCGCAAATTGCCAAGTTCTTTTGGACGCACCGATTTGCATTTGCCTTTTTCGCTTTTTGTTGTGAGCCCGACAAAGCACCATGCCAAACAAACACAAGCACGCTCTCTCTCTCTCTCTCTCTCTCTCTCCTGCCCCCCTGGTTGCTTGCTTCCACCAGGCAGCAAGCTCACCAAGCAGCTGAGCCGCCTCCGTCCTCCTTGAGCTGCAGGGACACGAGCAATTGCTGAGTTACAACACACATCGCAGCAGTGCACACCACATCCACACACGCGCCCGGGGGATGGAGTGACAAGCATCGGGTTGCTTCCGGCGATGGCCATTGCCAACCCCGACCCATCTCCTTCGTCATGCGTACAAGCCATCCCCACATCACCCCTCCACCACCACCACCTCCTCGCCTGACGACATTCGCGCCGGCACCGCACCACAGAGCTCCACAAAACCCACCACAAATCCATCCCCTCCTTCCCGGTCGCTGCATTCATTCCTCTTGCTTCCCCGAAACATCGCTGCTTGGTCTGACGCAACGCGCCTTCCATCCCTGAGATAAAGCTCGCCGCTTTCAGCCCATTCCGCCAAATCCAGTTCTTGATTTTCCTGAGCTCTCGGAATTTCTCTCTTGATTCGGCTCTTGGGAACCCTTTAGGCTGCTAGAATCCTTGGGTTCTGCCAATGCTCGCTGGTTTGATCCATTTTTAGTTGCTCAAACTTTTCTTGATTTCATTCGTCCAAAGGGGGGAAACTTTTCTTTTGGGGTGTTTGTGATTTGAGCGTGTTACCTGCCGTCTTTGCTTCCGGCAATGGGGAACAGCAGCAGCAGCGGCAGCAACAGGCGTCCGGAGACCTCGGAGCCGGCGCTGCCGCCTGAGGCGGCGCCGGCGGAGGAGCTCAGCTCGTACGAGGCGGCGTGCCGGTCGGACCCGGAGTTGCGCACGTTCGACACGACGCTGCAGCGGCGCACGAGCCGCGCCATCTCGACGCTGGCGGTGGGCGTGGAGGTGCGTTCCCTGTCGCTGGACTCCCTCCGCGAGGTCACCGGCTGCCTCCTCGACATGAACCAGGAGGTGGTGCGCGTCATCCTCGACTGCAAGAAGGACATCTGGAAGAGCCCCGAGCTGTTCGACCTCGTCGAGGACTACTTCGAGAGCAGCCTCCACACCCTCGACTTCTGCACCGCACTCGACAAGTGCCTCAAGCGCGCCGGCGACTCCCAGCTGCTCCTCCACGTCGCGCTCCAGCGCTTCGACGACGAGGAAGACGCGGACGCCGCCGCGGCCCCCTCCGCCCGGTACGCGCGCACGCTGCACGAGCTGCGCCAGTTCAAGGCAGCCGGGGACCCCTTCACGGACGAATTCTTCGCCGCCTTCCAGGCCGTGTACCGGCAGCAGCTGACCATGCTGGAGAAACTGCAGCAGCGCAAGCACCGGCTAGACAAGAAGGTGAAGACCATCAAGGCGTGGCGCCGGGTGTCAAGCATCATCTTCGCTACCACGTTTGCGGCGGTGCTCATCTGCTCTGTGGTTGCCGCGGCCATCGCTGCCCCGCCTGTCGCTGCGGCATTGGCGGCTGCTGCTGCAGTCCCGCTGGGATCAATGGGGAAGTGGATTGATTCGTTGCTGAAAGGTTATCAGGATGCCCTCCGTGGACAGAAGGAGGTGGTGAGCGCAATGCAGGTCGGCACGTTCATTGCCATCAAGGATTTGGACAGTATCAGAGTCCTCATCAACCGGGTGGAGGTGGAGATCAGCTCAATGATCGATTGCGTAGAGTTTGCTGAGTGGGATGAGGAGGCGGTGAAATTTGGGGTTGAGGAGATCAAGAAGAAGCTGGAAAATTTCATGAAGAGTGTTGAGGATCTTGGGGAGCAAGCGGACCGGTGTAGCCGGGATATCCGTCGGGCAAGGACCGTCGTGCTGCAAAGGATCATCCGGCATCCAAACTGAAAAAAAAGGGGGGAAGAATGTAAGGTATGGATGTCTTAAGATATAGTCATGTCCTCTGGGTAATATTGTGATGGAATGTACATAAGAGATACACATTGTAGAAATATGTAGATTACTCAAATTAATTCATCATCATTTGAGCCGTGTTATCTTCCCTTTCATAATTGATTACACTTGGGACCGGGCAAGATTATTGTTGGCGTTACTACAAGTTTTCCCACATGTGTTGTTTGACCAGATATTCAATTATAGCTACAAGTAAATATATTACAAAACGCTATTATTAGAGGCAGTTGAGTCATGGTCATGATCTAAAGCGGTCATCTGAGTTAGCAGTTAACAGTGACGCTGTTGAACTGAACTTCCACTTATCTATATGTTCAGATTTCTCAAGTTACTTGACAAAGAAAAACAAAGGTCGTTTTCTGAGGCAATGGTTGTTGGTGTTTTCCAGACGTCTAGGCATTGTTGTCTCTGTTCTTCCTCAAGTCATCTACGCTTCTAAGTGAAGGGAAATTTTAAATTAAGTTCTGTGGACTAGGAGAACATCTCAGTAGTGGCCCCTTTGTCTTTCTTTAATGCAAAAGGATTGGTAAACTGCTATGATCCTAGAATGTAGCAAAATGTTAGAAATTTATTTTTCATAAAGTTATCTGCTAACAGACAAAAGCATTATATCTTCTATCAGGTTTATGTAAGTTAATACAATACCCAATTATAACAGCCATTCTTTTCTTTTCTTTTTTTGGAAGCAAGTATCACCCCTTTTCCATTATTGGAACAACAAAAATACAGAGCTGTGTCTTAGAGTTACAGAACTAGATAGGGCCAGGGGCACTGAGAAACTAGAAATCTTGTTGATCCTGCATAACCAATTACAGCATTCATGCTCAACAATGTGCACTTCTTGCTAAGTCTGCTCACATTATTTTCAACCAAATAAAGTTTACCTCTTGACTTTAACTTCTTATTTGTTTCTTTGGAGCACGTAAACTACTGATGATTCCATTTTATAGCTCTAGAAGTAACTGCAGTTTTCCTAAATTGTGAATATTTGCACTTGCTCGATGATGTCTTGACTAGTGGTTAGTGGTTACATATGCAATTTATTTGATAAGATAGCCACCATTTTCAGCAACATTGCAGCTGTGATAGACATGGTTCTGAAATTCTGCTCTACAGTTCCTTCAGAAATTTCCAACCAATGTTCTACAGTCAATGACTGATTGTTATGATCAGAATAGCGACATTCTTTGTTCTTATAGGTGATGCAATGAGCTCGCCTTGTGCTATGTCTGCTTACCTTATCATAGGACTACATGGAATTGGTTGTTCATTTGATCTCACGATTCATACATGTGGATCAGAAGTGCTAGGTTTTGTCTGAAATGTCTTGAAATTTCACATTATGCAAAATTCATTTCAACATATATTTGATTAGTTCTCCGTTGCACCATGTACATTTTTCCTGTGAAATTATCGCTCAGTGGGGAGATCTTTGAACTCATCAAATTTCCCATGTTTTTGCAGTGATTGGTGACAGTGGCGTGCATGAAAGGGTCTGTGGCTTAGTTGAGCAAGCAAAACAAAGTGACGATTGTCCTAAAGCAACAAATAATGCTCGTGGACTTATATGTGAAGAAGAATTGGTATAACTAACTTATATGTTCGTTCTCAAAATATCTGATGGTTATGGTTAAGAACGCTGGCGTGGTTTTTCTTTATTTCTTCCCCGCCTCTCCTTTCCACCTCATTTTTAGGACATCACTATACTATTCTCAGATCTGGGTCGTATCCCTATATCTGTCGCTTAATAACCGCCGCGAGAAATGATGTGTGTATGTGGCGCTGGGAGTAGTGTGTCTGTTTATTCCAGTCTGAAATTCAGTTGAAGCAAAAGAGATTTTACCTGTGCAGCCTTCTTTCTGAAGAAAGGGCTATGCTGTACTGAAGCACCGGGGGGATTTCGTTGGTTTTGTTCCTGCTTCCTGTCTTGATCTAAGATTGCTCATAAGTTCTGGGGAAACTCTGGCAGTGTAGATGGTATAGATGGTATAATCTCCGTCCTGTCTTGATCTAAGATTGCTCATGGCGCATACATAACAATCGCTCCAGGAAATCCACGGATTGTCTATCGGTGTCCAGCAAATCCACCGGCTATGGATATCACAAGTCGGTATCAACCACAGGGCCACCGGCCACAGGGGACCCTGGGTTCGCCACTGGGGGGCCTCTAGGCACGCGGCTGCCGGTGCGTCGGCAACCGGCCGAATCCATCGGCGCCCCCCGCATGCGTCCCCCCCGCGCCGCGTCTCGCCTCAAGCCGCCGCGACGGCGTGGAGAAGTTGGCCGGGCCGGGCCGCGCAGGACGGGCGGTTCGCGCTCGAGGGGGGCATGGGCCACGCTAACATGTTGGGACGCAACAGAAGCAGATGTGATGGGCTATGCGGTGGGTTCAATCAGTTGGGCCGATATGTTTGTTATAAGAGACATATGGGCTTGGGTTACATCGCTTGTGTTTTCTGTTAATTTTTGAACTTTGATGAGTGTTTTTTTTATATACTGGATGAGTGTTGTTAACAAAAGACAAGACCCCTCACCGGCTCGACCCTGCGCCCTCGAGCTCGTACCCTAGCAACGTGCCGCACGGCTCGACACTCGAACCCTAGCCGAGCCCCCATGTGGGTTGCCAACTTACGAGTCACCACCAGGGTTAAAAATCCCGCGGGATCCGGTCCGAAATTCGCGGGATCCGGTCGTACCGGTCCGGACCGGTTTGAAACCGCCCAAATTCAAAAATTTCAAATTTGAATTTAAAAATTCGAAAAATCGGATAAAAATTCTTAAAAATACTTCATGGTGTGCTGGATCTATTGGTGTAAAAATTTCTCAAATATTTGGTCATTTGCTATTTCTTTCGCTAAATACAAGTTAAATAAAAAAAGAAAAAGAAAAAAACCAGTCGGCCCAACAGCGGCCCAACTCGGCCCAAATCGCGTAAACCCTAATAACACCCCCCCTCGCCCCCCTCACCCCCCAGACACCCCGTCGCTCCCCCCCCCCGCGCAGCTGCCGCTTGTCTCGGGCGAAAACAGGCGCCACGCCGCGAAACCGCCGCGCCCGACCGGATCCCGCGACGGGAGGAGCGGTTCCCGCTCGGATTGAGCGGTATACCGGTCCGGTACGCGGCGCGACGGTTACCGGCTCGGTACACCGGTATACCGTTCCGGGTTGAGCGGATTTCGCTCGGTTTCTTCGGTTTACCGCCCGACCGGTTTGAGGTATGGATTTGATGATTTTTTCAATGATTTAGGCTATTGTGATCTATGAAATTATGAAATGGATGTGGTGATGGAGATATTTAGGTATATTTTGATTGCATCCAAGTGATTTTAGAATGTATGAAGTGGATCTAGTGATTTGTAGCCATGTATGTACATTTAGATGTAGGGTATTGTGATTTTGGAAATAAGGAAATGGATGTAGGATTTAAGCATTGTGATATAGCTATGTGTTGTCAAGTTGATATTGATATGTTTATGTTTGTTCCATGTTTGTAGATACGTAATGTCTGGCAGAGACAAAGATGTTGTATGGCAGCCACCGATGAGATGGGTGTACGAATGGCAAGATCCCCATTGGTACAATATGTTACTTCAGGAGTGGCAGACGACATCGGCCTGGACGGGCCAAACTTGGCAAGACTTCAAAGCTGAGTTGCTGGTAAGGCAGGGTTTGAATGTGATGTCCACTGCGGAGTATGAAATGGCCTCGCGATGCTACCGTTGAACAATTTTTTGTGCGAGACTATTCGTATTAACAATTATTTGTACCAGAGGACTACTGAACTATTTGCATGGACATTTGTACTATGTTTGTATGTACAATTATATGTATGGATGTTTGTCTATATTTTTAGTTATTTTTTTCCTTAATTTACGCATATTTCATGCCAATTTTTGGTTCTCCACCGAACCGTCCAAACCGGCCGGTATACCGGTCAAACCGGCCGGTTTCCGCCCCAAACCGACCGGTTTGGACTGCCGCCGAAACCGGATGAAACCGGTCGGTATACCTGTAAAACCGGTCGGATTCCGGTCAATTCGATCGGTTTACCGAAAAAAACCGGTTGCACGGGGGATTTGAATTCAAAATTTGAATTCAACCGGTTTCTACCGGATCCCGGTCAAACCGGTCCGGTATACCGGTACCGCCGGCCGGCGGTACGAACTACCGGACCAGTTTTTAAAACCCTGGTCACCACCCGGGTCTTTTGTTTTGCCGATTGACGCCTAGGGCTCGGCGACGCGCCGTGCCGTACGCCCGCTGCTCCTGTCTCCCTCCCTCCCCTCCGTGCCACGCCGTGGCCGCCGCGCATGTGCGCCCCCGGCCCCCGATGCGGAGAGCAGCGTCGTAGCGTAGGGCCGCGCGGGCGACGCTCCTACCCAACCCGGCTGCACTGCACGCACGCGACGCCCCCACGGCTCCGTCTTCCATCAACAGCAGGAACCAGGAATCCTGACGGTGGCCTGCACGTGCCAGCCGGTATGTATGGGCACGCGCGGTCCGTCCACACCCCGGCTTCGTTTCATCCGTGCGTGCGCGAGCAAGGGCCAGCAGGGATGGGCGAAACTGATCGAGGCCAGCCATGCGCCGAATCGATCCACGCCTCCAAGTTTTTAGCACTGTACTTTGAACTCTCTGGTTCATCGAGAGGGAGCACGGCCTGGCACTGTCGCTGCCTCGCTGGACCAACGAATCCATGGACGTAACGTACGTACAGCACGGGGGGACTGAAGTCTGAAGACAGGCTCTCCGCCGGCCGGCCGGCCATTCGACGCATCTATCTTCAATGCTGTCTGGCCGAGCAAGGGCAACGCTGTCACGGCATGCTGTCATCTTTCTCCGTCAGAGGGCGATGATGGAGTCTGTTCGACTATTCCACCCTCCAAAGCGCCGGCGCAAAAGTCATCAGGGCGCTATCGGCTGATCAACTCGAACGAGACCCGCCAACAGTGCAACTGTCAGATCAGAACCGATCCAAAGCGAACCTGCACTGCACTGAATCGTGAACACGCCACGGGTTACAATCACAACACAACAAAGGTGGTGTTTAATTGCTGGAGATAGTTAAAGATTTACTGTAGTAGATACTATGCACTGTAGCAATAAACAGTGAGAAAAAGATAGAAAATGATGAGATGGATGTGATGAGAGAAATAATAGATATCTTAAATATAAACTAGTCAAAAAAATAAAAAACAGCAACAGGCTCCTTTTCATGCACCAGTAGCAAACACACAGAAGCCTGATCCGCTGCACAGCCGTCTACAGAGAAGGATCGTTTCGATGGCTAGGCCAGACGCCTGAGAAGCCGGCCGATTGCAATCCAAAAACCCATTCATCCAATTGTGTGGCGGATCGAGCCTTTTCAGGTATTGAAGGGGTCCGAGGGAGCACTTTGCGTGCACTGTGCTGGCATAGTTTCTGAACACAGAAAGGCTCTTCTCCGATGAGCGCACATGCGGGCATCAGAACTGGATAATGTTGGGATCGATCGCGAGCAGAGGAGGTTTTGATTCCGTATCCGATCTCTCTCCATGCCCCGGGACCCGGAGAGAAAGTTGCTGCCGCCCGGCGTGATGGGCTGGCCGGGCTGCAGGGATGAGGCAGCAGTTTGGCAGCTGTTGTGCGCTGCATTGCATCTTCCCCATGCCCTGTGCTCGTCTCCATACGTGCGCGCGTCGTGCTGGTGGATCAGTGCGCACGAGATGATTCTGTCCGCGGTTCGGCTAGGCCTGGGAATTTTTTTTTTTAATAGAACGGCAAAAGATTTGCCGTAATTTTTATTAGAAGAAGGAAAAAACAAACAAGTAAATAAAAAACAAAACAAAAAAGCAAAGGAAAAAACACCTGGCCCATTACAACTTGCGACTAGGATATAAAAACAAAGCAAAGCAAGCCAGGTGTTTTTCACACAACTTTACAACTCCTTTTAGCTCATTTTAGCAACGAAGGAAATCAAACCGACTCTCTTGATTTTGCCGTTTGGTATAATTCCACGTCCGCTTTGATTAGTGAAGCCACTTCTACCACTGGTTTTGAAGACTGCTGAAAAATTCTTCTATTTCTCTACTTCCAAATGTTCCACCAAAACCAAAAATAGATGACTAGACCATCAAAGGAGGATTTCTGTTCTCTGTTAAACTTACTGACGTAGTTTCTTCCACTATAGGTTTGGCCTGGGAATTCAAGTGTTAGAAAAAGGTAGGGATGGGTGGGAACTGGACTGTCCCCGGAGGGCTTCACAAAACTGTGTCAAGAGGCTTGCTTTTGTGATGCAGGTGGTCGGGACTCGGTACGCCTGATCATGAAGGAAATTCAACCAACTGCCGATCATTTTTCAGACTAGTCATATCTTGGGTCTCAACACTCGATTGCATGTTTGGAGATGCTGCAAACCCGAACGATAATGCTTAAGAGCCCTTCGTCATGCGATGACAGGATCAGCACTTCAGCACACAGAGCCCCAAAACCGTTCGATAAAAAAAAAGAGAGCCCCCAAACCAGACGCAGGCGCAGCTGATCCGAGCCTGTCCGTATCTGCGTCGCGGCCGTGCTGGTTTTCCGCTTCTAGGGGACAGGGATTGACTTTGCCTGTCATATTTTAGTGTCTGGCCTACTATGAATGCATCGTATTATCACCCCGGGATGGATCCAAAGGGGACAAGCCTTGGATTGGATGGATGTGGCCACGCATCGAGAGGTCTTTTACAACACACAATAGTATAAATAAGATTTAACCATTGATTGAGTAGGGATAAATGGGTTGATTGAGTAGGGATAAATGGATACTTTTCCACCGTTCTAATGTGATACGGCTTTGTTCACCGATGCCCCCCCCTAATTCATTGTTGTGCTCTCTCCAACGGGACACGACGGCGCCAGCAGGCACCAGTAGGCACCAGTGCACGCAGTCGTTGGGCACCCTCTCCCTCGCGCCGTCGGTGAACATGAACGAGTGCATGTACGCGCCCAGGTAGCCGTCCGCGCGCAGCGCCGCCACCTGCGTCACCTGTAGCAGCGCCTCCACCTAGACACCCACCCCGTGGGGCCTCCTCGGCCTCGGCGCGCAGCATCTCGCCGTACATGTACTCCATCTCCCTCTCCCCGGCTGCGTACGGCTCCGTGCGCGCGCACGCCGTCGGGCTGTCCTAGTCCCCCTCGAAGTGCACCGACAAGAACGTCATCACCACGGCCAGCTTCTCTTGTTGCTGCCGCCGCCGCCGCTGGGCCCTGACGACCTTGCGGGGGGCACCGCGGACGGCGAGGCGGAACGCGCCGAAAAAGCCCATCTCCATCCAGCGCCCAGTTCTACCTGCATCTCCCTCACGGCGGTGCCCCGACGGCGCGCCCTGTTCTCCCCGCATCTCGCGCAGCCGTCGCCGGTCGCTTCATCGGCTCCTTCCGATGGCACGCGTGCCCTCCGCCCGCCTGGATCCTGCTGCTTCACCGGGGAGTTCGCCTGGGCGCGCCGCATGCTCCTTGGCCGCTCGCAGAGTCCGTCTGGGCGCGGCGCCCGCTCGTTCGCCGCTCGCGTGAGGGACCGAATCCTGCCGTCGGCTCGCCGGAGTGAGTGAAAATATTCGAAGGAGATCTAGCGTCTAACACGAATGTGATTATATATCTCTAGTGTAAACATAAATAGTTATCAATTAATAATATATTTGTAAAAATATTATTTAGAGTTTTGTATATAATACACTAAAGCCATTTAAATTTATTTCCTACAATACCCCTATACCACCCATACTGCTCTCATATACTAGTTATATCACTAGGACCATTTTTAATAGTATATAATTAATTTCAACCTTTCGATGTTTACGAACTAGTCTTTTTGAAACACTAGTATACATTAGTATTGTGCATTGTAAAAGAGCTCTAAATCGGAAGCGTTGGCGGGAATGTGTAGGGAATCTGACCTCACTGTGCAAGTGCAAGGGATGTCTGTTGGCCCTTCCTTCGGTTCTTCTGCCGTTTTTTTTCTCGCTTATCCTTTTTCTAGGTTTCTGAAGTAGAACAATCATCTTCAGCGGCATGCATCTACTCCTGGCGTAGCAATGGACTGTACAAATCAAGCACCAGGTGGCAGGATAAACCTTGCATTGCATTCCGGAGTTTATTGTTTACAGTGAATACAGTGGCCACCCAGATGTACTGATGTACAGACAGAAGCCCTGCGTGGCAGAAAGCCCGGCTCCATTCACGCATTAACGAAGCGCTGCCAGATGCCGCCGCTCATCATAAGCTGATGCCACTGCTGCGATCGATGGGCTGCGGCATATGGCGAGGCTCCGCACGATCCCTCTTGAATACCCTTCGCACACGACCCCGATCTATCGTGTCAGATCGACGAGGCGATTCAACGGCCAACAGTACGGTGCGCTGGTCGTATAAATACTCCTATACCAGCACGAGACGGCGCAGGCGTACAGTCTCATTGTAGCAGGTGTGTACATGTACCGATGTACGAGACGCGCAGGACTCAGGCCTTGTTTAGACTAGGAGGGTAAAGTTGGTGAAAGTTGGCGAAATATCACATCCATCCTTTTGACACTAATTAAGAGTACTAAATATAAACTAATTATAAAACTAATCATACAGATGGACTCTACATCGCAAGACGAATATATTAAGTCTAATATGTGCGTCATTAGTGTATTTTTAATGATAGATTACTGTAGCATGACAGTGTCCAGTGACGAATTAATTAGGTTTAATAGATTCGTCTCACAATATGGAGTCCATCTATTTGATTATTTTTTTTACACCTATGTTTAATATGTCTAAATATTCTATACGATAAGCTAGCAAAATAAGCTGGCGATCAGTCACTCCACCAGCTAGCGCAGGTGACTCTGTGTGTGCAGTGTGCTGCTGCGCGCGCGCATCGTTGCCGGCGCCCCGCCCTGCCGCTTGAGCGCGGGCACGGCCGAGCGATGGCGGAGTAAATGAAGCCGAGCGGTAGCCGTGTCCTCAGGTTCACGGACAGCGCGGCTTAGCTGCCCCCGGCCTCCGATCCGCGATAAGACAGCCTGCCCGGCCATATTTACCGTGCACCCTTCTTCCGGGGGAACCAAAGCTTGTCCACTCCGACCCCGAGATCAGCACCGAGCAGCCACCGTTTAGCTGGCATTGCCATGCAGTTCACTCTCGGAGACCAGTGTCAGGTTCAGCTCAGCATGAACCGTATTTTCCTGCCACGATGCCAACTGCCCAAGGACGTAGATAGAGCCGTGCAAGTAGCACGCAGCAGGAAGGAAGCCGGCCGGATGAGAATTTGAAGTACCGTGGCAGCCTAGCATGGATGAGGCGGCGTGCCCGGCCGGCTCCAAACGGCGCACGCAGGCCGTGGCGAGGGATCGATGGATGATGAATTGATGAGTGGTGGCGCAGTGGCATGCCATCATCGCCAGCGCGGCGGAGGCCGGCAGCGGCAGCGGCGCAGTACAGGCGGCCCAGCTGGAGTGGCCGTATCATACGCGCGATCGCGAATAATCCCGCGCCCATCCTTTCTGACGCCGCGGGTCCGGCACCCCCCGTTGCGGAAACCGCCACCTCACCCTGACCCCGCCACCGTGATCGATCCGTCGTCCCCCACACCCACACACACCCCGGGGCTTTTGCGCGCGCCATCTCGTCCCGTCTCGTCGCCCGCCGGGGTGGCCGGTGCTTGCCGGGCTCGATAAGCCTCTGGCCACCCTGGCTCCGAGAGCGACCATGCCTGCGCGCGCATCACGCGAATGGCAGTAGAGTAGGGCACCCCAACAGCAGCAATCCTCTCTCTTTTCGTTGCCGACGCCGTCGACATACTTCTCCTAGCTCATCCGTTTTCATCCGACCGTCCTTTCTTCTTTTTTTTTGAAGGAAACTCATCATCCGACAGTCTTTGTGGGCGAAACCGGAAAGAAAGATGGGTAAAATAGGGAAGACGAAGGTGAAATAAAATGTAAAGAATCACCAGCCACAATATCGACCAACGTGTCACTTCGTGTCACCATAGACATAACTACTATACGTATAAAACAGCGAGCCGGAGGAGCATGTTTCTCTGAGTCCCCAACTGTGGTAGCGGGCGTAACGAGAGATGCTTACCACTTCCTGCAAAAAAAAAAAAGCCGCTGCGATTTTCAAGTCCGCTCGCCATGCCATGGGCCGCGACGAGGTCGCACCGGCATCGGTCCCGCAGTAAAAATATCGGTCGTCGCTGGTCGCGAGGGTACAATGGTTTTGCGAGCTACTACTAGTACAACTGTACAAGATGTTCGTAGCCGGAGGCTCGCGGCTCGCTCGAGAGCAGCGGGACGGGTGGGCGTCGCGGCATGTGTCCGCGCACAGTTCGAGCTGGCCTGATCGGCCTGGCCTTGGCCGCTGGCGACGGCCAATGGCGGCGCCGGGAGGGCTAGCCGCTCGCAGTCGCAGTTACGATGCTCGGCGCCTGTCGCCACTTTGTATCTTACCGCAACCGTGCACTAAACCAAGGGACCCCAGCCGTCACGGCGCGGACACAAGTACTCGCCGCGCACATGCCGCTCCCCCGTCGCTTTAAAGAATTGGCCAGAGAGATCTTGCGCTGGAGCAGTACGTGCCCCTGAACCACACACACACACACACGCGCAAATACTCCGAATCTCCGATCCCCTCGGCTCGCCATGCTCTCTGCTACTACGCTCTCGCTCTCAGCTACCGCCACTAGAAGCCCTGGCCTCGCCCGATCGTCGTCTTCCAACTTGGCAACCACGCTGGTGGGGCGGCCTCCCGTTCTGAATACGATGAATCGTGCCGCTTCCTTTTGGGAGGATCACAGGCGACAAGGACACGCATGGCCACTGGGTGATGCCCCCAGCCGAGCCGTTCGATCCGTCTAGTGTAGCTTAGCTACGCGGCCGGATTAAAGAACGAAGGTGAAGGGCTTCGTTTGTTGTCTAGCGGACGGACGGGGCAGTACGTTACGCTCGCGGGGGGATGGTGTTTGAGGTCCAGGCTGGTCCTAAGATTACGTCGCGGATAATGACACTCGCGCGACGGTTGGTTGGCCGGCATTCATAACGGCGTGGCGAGGCGAGCTGCATGCACTCCGGCCGCTGAATCTTCTTCTCGTGCTGCCAAATATCTACTAGAAGCAAGCGATGAGCAGTAGACGGTTCCATCATCGACGGGAGGATCGCGGGGCGCCGGAGAGCCGCTCGACGTCAACGTACGTATCGTTCACCAACAGGGACCCCTAGAAAAATGATGGGTGGTGTAGACACCCTCCTGCTGCTCGATCACTTGAGTACTTGACTGCTGGGAGAGAGGAGAGAGGATAATCATGCTCATACATGATACACAGTGACAAAGGATGACCGCCAAGGTGCAAAAGGGAGTGATTACACGTCGGCGGGAGGGGTTGCTTTGTTTTTTGTTTTTGTTTTGTTTTGCCTCAGGTTGTTGTTTCCCACTGCAATGACAGCTAAAAAGTGGGAGGAACAGGGACACAGTCACAGTGAAATACACACGCGCACGCACACGAGGCGCAGAAGACCATAGAGGTGGCAAAACAGAAGGGGATTAAAGGGTGGGAGGGAGGATCTCTTGGAGATCTGAAGAAGATTTGCAAACGCCACTCGAGCCTGCCTGCCCATCTCCTCGTGCTCCCAGGAACACGGCAGAGCGGACGGAGCAAGCCACGGACGGACGGACTTCACTCCAGCCGGCACCAGCGAACGCTCCTCGATCAACAAAACACCTCGCCATGGCAGGCAGTCACCACCTCTTATTCTCAGGCGCATCTCTGTACTCCTGCAAAAATTCCATTTTCTCCTGGTAAGATAAGACTGCGAAGATGCAATGCAGTAAAGAACAACATGACAACAACAAGGATAGTGGATGGATGATGCAATGTTTGTCTGAGCAAGAAACAGAGCAGCATGCTAGGGTGAATGAGGCTCCACTCACTTGTCTCGCGGGCATCGGTTTGACAACAGCCGGGGAGTACTGCATTTGCATGTAGCCACCGCCGCCGCCGACCAAAGCAGTTCCATTTAAGGGAGACTGCAGGAAAGAGGCAAATGCAGAGCCAAATTAGTCATCGCCATGGACGCAACCGAGCCGTGTCAGACATCCACCGCGTGATGCCATGAGGCGCGAGAGCGAGCGACGACGCACCTTGAAGCCCGTCGTGGTGGAGAAGGCGTAGGAGAAGTCCGCGGCATTGCCGAGCTCCATCATCTGGGCGCCATAGCCATTGGCCACTCCTGAGCCCATCACCTGCAAATTACATCACAAAATTCTGCATCAGATATTCAGGTACCATGGATGGCATGGTAAAGCAGAGCCAAGAAGCGTGCGTACCGTGGTGTAGCCGTAGAAGGCCGGCGAGCTGGCCGTGTCCTCAAGCTGAGACGCGTTGGCAGCCCTCTTGCTCTGCCGCCTCGCCGCCGCGGCCGCCTCACGCCTCCCTCTCCTCTCTGCATTGGCGTGCGCCACGGCGGCGGCGCCACCGCCTTGGACGTCGTTGCCGGTGGAGCTCTGCTGGCGTGGGCCGGAGGATGCGTCGGAGATCATGGAAAGGTCGTCCTCCTCCGAGTAGTCGTCGCAGTAGTACGGCTGCCGCCGCGCCTTGCCGTGGAACCGGCCGGTGCCGTAGGAGTTGGAGTAGGAGGAGTGGTCGTCGAGGTAGGTGGTCCAGCCGGACTGGCAGCCGCTGCTGCACTCGGAGCTCGCCGCCGCCATCGCCACCTCCTCGTCCATTCCGTCGGACTCCCCTCACCCCCCGCACAGGCACAGCTGCCCGCCCTCAAACGATGTCACGGCTGGCTGGCGTCCCTGTCTGTCTACGGCTCTACTCCCCCCACCCGTCCACCGCGAGCTGTGCAGGCTGCAGTAGTCAAGTAGACTGATTAGAGTAGCGGCTGTACACGAGCGCGTGCTGTGTTAGCGTCGCGGTACGACTAAGTAGCGGCGTGGAGCGGGAGACTGTAGGGCCCATGCCGGTCGCGGCGGCCTCGCTGACATGTGGGGACGGGCGGCGTGGGGCCGTGGCGTCGGCGGCGAGGGAGAGGCGGGGGGAGACCACGTGCGGGACAGCGAGGCAGCGGGACGGGACGGACCCTCGCTCATCGCTGGGGGTACGCGACTGTTACGTGGTCCGCGCGAATCCCGTGGCGCGGCCGGGGGCGCCTCGCCTCGCCACGGCGGCCGCGGCTGACTCCCTCGTCCCGGCCGTACGATCCCCGTCCGTCGCGACGCTGGGTGGGGATGGCACGGGGCGCCGCGCTTGGGGGTTTTGGGGGTCTTGGAAGGGGATCCGGGGGGCAACGGCGCGCGGGTGGTTGGTGCCAGCTCCAGCTCCACTGTGTCGCCCGGGATTGTCGCCGCGCATGCCTGCGCCGCGCCGTGCCGCACGGCCGGAACGCCCACCCGTCCCTCCCGGCGCGTCCGTGTCCATGTCCCGGCTTTTTCACCTGAGTCATGCGGCGCCGGCGCCCGTCGTTGATTCCGTTCGGCTCTGCTCAGTGCTCACGTTCTTGGCGTACCGCGCGACGCATGTCGATCGTATCCACGGGTCATCAGGTGATTTTTGTGGTCGGGTTGTTCTTGCTGGCCGGCGTACGTACCGGCGCCACAACCGGACGGCAGATCCGCCCGGTGACGCGCGTGACGTGATTCGGCCCCGGCGATGTGCGTTGTAGCTGGATGCGGGTTCAGGGTGAGCTGGCGGGTGTTAGTGTGATCGTGATCGATTTGGTGATGCAGCGTCGCAACAGACACAGACACACTACTCAGCAGTTCCATTCAAGCCTCGAGCAGAGGATGATCCGTAGGACGGTGTGAAAAAAAAAAATCAAAACTGGAACTACTGGCTCGGATCGTTGGTAGCAATGAACCCGTGTGTCCCTGGGAGCTCGCTGGAAGAGGCAACATGCATCAACTCCAGGTGACAGCGCCACGCCATTTTTATGAATCCTCACTGCGACTGCCTAGAGTTTTCATTCGATAAGAGCACGAGGAGCGCCAGCTGCTTATGCGCGACATCGCCTGGAGCATCTCGATCGATCGAGATCACCCATGGACAGGATGCCGAGGGAGGAGGAGCAACACGACAAGGAGAAACGCCCTCTCGGCAGGCGGAAACAAAACGGACCCTCTCTCGTTCGGCCCAACCTGGTGCAGCGTTTAGGGGGGGCGCCTGGGCAGGAGGAGAGAGGTTTAGCGTCTTAATTCCGCGTCAGAAAAGCCCTCGGACCAAACGCGGCCAACAAGTTTCATGGCTCTTCTTCGGTCAGGCTCTCTTTCACGGGCTCGTCTTGTCTGGCTCTGATCCAGCGTGAGGGCGGAGCAGTATCTGTCCTTTAATTTCTTCAGATATGATGCAGTTTCTTTTTATTGCTTATAAGCGGATTAGCTAGACCCAGCCACCCAGGCATAACTGGCAGATATAATGGGCGCGAAAGTGCTCATCAGTTCCGGATTGAAGACGGGATAACCATACTCATGAGTGATGAGTACACTGGGAACTACTTGAATACGAAATACTAAAATCCGTAGATACTAGAAAAGGCCGCGGCGTTGCCGCGGATGGCCAGTGGATGTACATGTGCTTACGGGTTTTTTTAACATTTGATTGTATAAACTTTTTTTCCAAAAATATATAATGTAATTTAATTTGAGCTCGAGGACTTTTCCATGAACTTCCAATGAGACAAAAAGGACGGCGGGTTGATTTTATATAAATTCAGGGTCTTTTATGAAAATGTTCTATGACCGGTTTGGGGTGGAGCGCGGGTTGATTTTGTATAAATGCGAGGGTTTGGCCGTAAAAATTCCTGTGAGAGGGAGGTGGATTGCGGGTTCTATTTCCGTAGAATCTGGGGTCTTTTCTGTAAAATGCTGAGAAAAGGCTTGATCTTAACCGTCCATCCGGCCGATCCGACGGCCGGGAAAAGCGGCCGACGTGGTCACTCTCCCCGGCCGCGGAATTGGCCAGGATTCGTATAGAGAGATTCTTTTAACTATCATGATCCAGCTGCAGAATAACAATGGGCAGCACAATCAGGACAAAAATAAAACTACTCCATCCGTGTTTTCAAAGTATAGATCGTTTTGGTGTTAGATATATAAACATTGTTACTATGTACCTAGACATCTGTTTTCAAAGTATATTAAATATGAATATAGAAAACAGAAAAGAGTATGTTACTACCCCTCTGGGTTTTTTAAATGGTGTGCAACTTTGACCAAGTTTATTGAAAAATATGACATCTATACAATTAGTTTTGGTATTATAATTGTTGTTATGCTTTTCTATAAACTTGGACAAATTAGCTTGGTCTGACCTAGGATAAACCAAATGTGACATATAAAAAAAGTGGAGGGAGTACTAACATGAACGAGTTTGATACCAGGTGCTAGAGACTATTTGTAGAACTATCTCCCTAATCAACTCCTACTTTATTAGAAGTATCTTAATGTTAAGAAAATGAACCTTAATAGCCCTTCATTAGCACACGAACGAGTCTCTTTTTGGAGAAAAAAAACTAAAGGTCGTACGGAACAGGTGCATTCGTTACCCCCTTGCTCCGCTTGATCCAGGTGTGCTAGTCTGCTAGAGAGCGTTTGTAGAACTATCTCCCTACCTAACTCCTACTTCACTAAAGTATTTAAATGTTGTACTAAAAAGTGAACTTTAATAGCCTGTCATAACATGAATTGTAGCCTTAGCACTTGTATATCTATGTTCCTTTGTAAGCCCCCTAAAAGCAAGTGTTTTTTTTGGCGGGTCTAACAGCAAGTGGTTGTCCTGTCTGATAGATACCTCCGTTTCCGAAAACCTGCAATTATAGTTTTGGCCTAACTGCCAAGGACAACCATGAGATTGGTCACAAATTATTAAAAAAAATACACAGATTTATGGTACAACTTATCATTTAATTATTCTAAATATATATATTTTATAGGATATAAATTTAGTATCACGAACGATGATATATATTTCTCTATAACCCTAACTTATATGCGGAGTTCAGACGTTTTGAACATTGCTTTGACGGGCGCATGCGTCATCCAACATGGTTTTTGAACCCGGCCGTCCCATCTGAGAGCACATGGTTTTTCAACATCTCTCTCTCTCTCTCTCTCTCTCTCTCTGTGTGTGTGTGTGTGTGTGTGTGTTGGCACCACACGTAGGCGGGCACGACAAGATCGAGAGACAGCTGGGGCATAGGAGCATGTAATGCAAGCCCCGGCCTGGAGAGAAACAGTCGCGCCGATCAGGGCTAGCCGCTGCATGCAGAGGCAGCGAAGCAGGCCGCGAGGACGTACGCGACGACAGAGGCGCCGCTAGCTGCCATGTACGTGCTGCGTCCGTGCGTACGTGCATGGCTGGAGGCGACCCACAGTATAAAACCGGGGCACATGCACGCAGGTCATATGGCTGGGGCTAGCACGTTGCAGCTAGCAAGCGGCCGCACCAGCCAGCCCGATGCTATATTGCTATGCCTCGATCTCGACTTGGCCTGGACCAGAACAGTTGTGTGAGATTAATGATCGTGTGTATACAATCTTGCAAACGCATCGATCAGATCACGTCGAGGTACACCCGGCGCCATGGCTTTTTTAGTCTTTAATTATTTACTGAGCTATAATTCGGCGCCCCTTTTGGTTCAACCTCACTCTAGCTTGATACACACCTAGCAGCAGAAGCACCCCCCGTCTGGATCGGACACGATCGAAGACTGCAGGCCACCAACCGCGAGCTTAACGTGTTCTCTCTCTGTAGATATGTTGCACAGTTCCAGGTAAATTTTGCACAGTAACCCGTTTGATCATACTGCTATATTCATATCAGAGAGCCTGAATGCCTGACGTACCGGCTGTCCAATCTCTGTTCCCGAGCATAACCCGATAGGACACGCGCTCTTCAAGTGCGTCGATCCATGCGGTTTGGGATCTGGGACACAGTAGTGGCTCCAGCAAGACTGACTGGCTGAGCACGCAGCTGTACGTCCAGCTCGGCCAGCGAGCGCGTCGCGACACCGCGCCGGTAGCCGATCGACCCTGACGACGACACTGTTCCGGCGTTAAGGGCGCGCGCGAGCAGTGTCTGCGGCGAGCAGCTGACACGGGACAGTTAGGCCGCCAGCTGCCCGCCCGGGCCTCGAGCCGAGCTGAGCCAGCTCTGTCGTCGTCGTGGCCGGACGACGACACACGGCCCGGCCTCCTGCCTGTGCCTGCGGCATGCATGCACGAGTAATTGGATGGCTCCACATGCGTGCATGCGTGCGAGACCCGCGCGACTACGCCCATGCATGAGGCCATGACCCCATGCGGATGCGGCCATGCTCCTATACGTGCTTCATTATCGCCACGCATTAAAACTGCACGTGCGACATCGTACGGCCCACATGGGGGTGACTCGCTGGCATTTGAATCTCTCCGCTGCGATGGAGCTTTTGCATTGCCCGCGGCATGCATGCGTCGCACGTACGCTACAGTGCGCGGACAGTAGCGCGACCGCGCGTGCGATGCACGAGTACGTGTGCTGGCTGCTACGTACATGCCTACTTACACGTAGGGGGACACTTGGTACAGTCATATGTGCATGCAAGCAAGCATCAAGACATGCATGCATGTGCGTGTGTTAGCTCCATCTTCACACATGCTGTGCCTACCGCTGTGTACAGGCTAAAAGGTGCCCGTGGGAATTGGGAAACAACTGGCTGCGGCTGAATGAATATATGGCTGTTGTTTCTTTCCCTGAAAGAAACAACAGTCATATATCTGATGAAAACAGACTAAAAGATGCAATTTTCAGAACATATATAGCCATAGATAATTCGCACAAACGCTGGTAAATTTTTTTTTATGTTGCGTCTACATTTGTTGTCATATATAAGTATAGTTGCTCGGCATGAAGTTTCAATAACAAGCTTCAATCCCAATAATACAAGCCCAGGACTTATAATTGCATAAAAGGGCAAATCGTGTTTTTTTTTCTGTCCCTTTGTGCATGCGTGTCTGATTCCGATGATTGGAGCCAGTATAATATTTCTTCTCACAATTGGTCAATTGCACGTTGTGCAATGCCTTTTTTTTACCGACGATTCGACCTCTACCTAGGATGCATTGAGCTAGCTAGAGAAAAAAAGCAGTCGACGACAACTCTTCCAGAATCAGTTCTCCCTCCTCTCTTTTTCAAGCCAGCGAGGCACACGTACAGCAAGATATCCCAAGATATTCGCTGCCGTAGCTCGCAACGTCGATTGATCGTGAATCTCATCATGTTCAGGACCTTCAGGTGCTTGCCCGCCCGGCCGCCTTGTACCTGTCATGCAAATAATTGCGTTTCAACACCAGGTGTGGTCGGCCGCGATCGCGATTATTCTTGGGCGATTCGCGTGCACGTATGAAGAGCCTATGAGGGTGGTGTAGTACTGAGTACAGTGGCTTCTCTTCGCATGGTCACGATCTCAGCACATGAACGAGTGTCGAGTCGTGTCTTTCGTTATTGGCCATCTCTCTGCATGCTGGTGACAAATAAGTGATCGATTATCTGATGGCGATCGGACAGAGGACATGCTATATTGCTCTCGATCGACGGCAGACACACCACTCGATCGAGCGGCAGACCGGTCGGCAGCTAGCTTGGCGAGCGAAAGGGGTGCGGGATTGGTGGAGGTTGCAACGGATCAGGTGGCCCACTCGATCGATCCTGAGCAGGCTGAGCTGTGCTTGATATATACACAGACAGTAGTCAGTAGATATATATGCATTGTGCAGTGTGGCATGCATTCAGCAGATGTACAGCGGTGCCTCTGTGTCTGAGTTGGCACATGTGCGACGATCGACGCCTATGTACCGTGGCGTCGTCGGTGTACTGCATGAACTAGCGCCATATACTGCCTGTACATGATGTTGTACACAATTTGGCAAGAAGAAAAATCAAAGAACAGGAAAGTAGCTAGAAGAGAGAAAGATCGACTCGAAGCATGCAGATATTTCTCCGCTAAGCACCAATGCACAATCATGAGTTTGTTAGCGCTGATACATAACGCTCACATGCCGACTACTTGCATGTTGTTCGCTACCCAATTCCTGTGAAAAATATCTCGAAGTCGCCATCAAATAATGCTATCTTTCGACAGGAGATACATGCACGCATGCCCTGCCCCTCTCGCTGTCACCAAATTCTCATGCCGCTCTCGCGTTCTGGACGTTTCTTGCTACGTGCATCCATCCTGACAGAGAAATAAACGATGGTATTTTTTTTAAAAAAAATCCTCTTTGTTGGATGGAGAGGATTATATTGGAAGATCGACGATATATATGCAGGCATGAAAAAGGCAGGATATGTCTAGCTGGCTGGCCGTAACGGACCCCGGGGACCAGAGGGCGTGTGGTGCTTACATTGCATGCATACACGCCGAGATGCTCACGTCGGAGTACTTGCTGCAATCGATCGAGTATATATGGACAACTTGTTGGGATCGGCATGAGTGCTCGACCTGACCGGCCCTGATGCGTGTCGTCGCTCCCAGCCGTGTCATGCCGCGACCGACGCTAACGGCTTCCATGTGCGCGCGCGATTTCTTCGGGCGCTGCTCATCCGATGCAGCATGCAGGTGCTCTTGGCACCGCGCGCGCATCTTGTCGCGTGTCGATCCACGGCTGCATGCCGTCGTCTTTTACCCAGGGGCCAGGGGCACGTACGTTTGCAGGGCTGAAGAACGAATGCATGCATATCTCAGTATGTAGACGTAACACGTGGGGTCTGATACTCGGATACGTCGTTTCCATCGACGGTGGGGCTTCGGAAATACTGGGAGATAATACGAGTACCAGATGCGTACGACCGTATATATGGCTTGTCGTGTACGGTGGACTCATGTGGGAACGGCTGACCTACGCACGTGCAGCTAGCTTGCTGCTTGCATGGCTGCATGTGCAGGGGCCGGACTGCAACGTGCCGTTAGCTAGGCACAGAAATTGAGCTATGCGTACGGCCGAATATTATGGGCCCGCCCTGGTTTCGGCTGGGCAATGCCCACCCAAGCAGGCCCTCAGTTAAATTCAATTCTTCAGGAAAAGGCCATCACCTCTGTTCTCGGCCCGGAAGGAGATTCAGATCGATAGGCCTAAGCCTAACAGTGAACGGGTCGTATCCCGAATCTGATGAAATACACGCCGGAATCCATATACGCCTTGTGCCCGTCGTGGGCTGTTGACATCCGTGGGCCGGATCGATCATGCGCTTCTAGCCAACCCAACACTGCCAGCCAGAAAAAAAAAAAAAAAAACACTGGAGATTTTGTTCGTACTCAGTTGCGTATGCTTTTCCAATCAATCCGTTGTCCATATTCCGGCCGGATTGAAACAAATTGTTGGCAGATCGATGCGGCTCTCTTGTCCAGTCTGACTCCAAGGAGTATCATCTTGAGCACAAAGGGACATGTGTGGAATGGTCGCCACTTCCTACGACAACACTTTTTGTCTAGCGTGAAACGGACAGAGCACTGCTAAACCGCAACCTAGCAAGCTCACAAGTTGCACACACTTGGTCTTGCTTATGCCACGATGCAGAACGTCGATGCGAAATATGGCGTGGGAAGCGATGACGACGATCCAACCGGTGCCTGCGTCATCGATCGACAACAACGAGTGCCTGCTGCTTGTCATGGACAGTAGGAGACTAGGAGCGTGTAAACGGGACTGCCGAGATTGGCATAGGACGCATCGATCTGTCAACCGGCAACGGAGAAACACATGGCCGGGACAGGATGGGCCTTTCTCCAAGAAGCAAGGAGCCATGTCCGAGACATATAGGCACAGTCATAGAGGGCTCCACCCGCACCCAGCCACCCCCCAGAGGTTACTAGTTTGGCTAGGTCACCATTGGTGTCCGTAAAAGTATGATTCCATCGATGATCGATTTCGCCACTTGCGCAGCATTATACCGTGTAACTGTATTGACTACTTCGAAGATCAGACATAGTAGCTGTTTATTACAAATGTCAACCGTTGGTGTTTTGATTTGGAGTTTTGAACACATAGTGGCACAATCGTTTCCTGAGGAGGTTCTGCGGTTCTGCCTCTCGTAAATTCGTAATCGAGTTTATGATCGCTAAGCCGCCAAAGGTGAACTCTGACCCAGATCGCCGTACTGCACAAGTCGATCCGTCGCGGTATCTGACCAAACAAGTGGATCCCCATTGGCCACGAGCCGAAATTGAACTGGAGCGGCAGCTGCTGCAAGCCCGTTTTGACAAAAGGAACAGTAAGCTCATGGAAATTGCAGCACATTGACTGACAAGTAGTAGACCGAAGCAGACTAGCATGCTCTCGGCTCGGCTAGTCGGCTGAAACCCGCGCCAAAAAAAATGGACAAGTGGACACTGACCACGCGTAAAACAATTTCATCATGTTGTGCCGTCCCGGCCGCCCTGCGCACCAGTAATCGGACCGGTTCACGGACACGGGAGCACCATACGTACACAGAGCGACCTCTCACAGAGTGACAAGAAGACGCGACAGCTGTCGCCTATTTATATGTCCCAACAATCTAGCTCAGAGCCACATGCAAAACGCGCCTTCAAAACAAGTGGCACGAGCAGCCGTAGCGCGGGAGGACTTGCAACCGTCAGCTAGCTCTTTCGATTCCAATGGCTTCGTCGTCCACGGTGACGCTGGAGAAGACGACCACCGTCGTCCAGAGTCCCCGCAACAAGGATGTCGGGTCGTCCCCCAGAACGACCATGACGACTCCTCTCCTGGTGAAGGGGCGTAAGATCGGCGGCGATGTCGGCGAGGACGTCGTCGCGGAGAAGAGGTGCTGTGGGCACAGGCACAAGAAGCTGGAGCTCGCCAGCTACGACGAGCTCCCGGAGTTCCTGAGGCACAACGAGTTCATCGTCGACTACTACCGCAGCGAGTGGCCCGTCAAGGAGGCGCTCCTCAGCGCCTTCTCCATCCACAACGAGACCATCAACGTCTGGACGTAAGAGCTCGCTAGCTCCTTCGCGTCGAGATCGTGTGTTTTGAAAATTTAAACTGACGACATCGTTTCAATTCCTTCGCGTGTGATTTCATTCACTCAGGCATCTGATCGGCTTCTTCGTCTTCCTCGCGCTCACCGTGTGCGCCGCGACGATGGTCCCGATGGAGTACGAGGCGCCTCACTCTCACCTAACAACATCCATGGGCGTGGCCATGGCGAACATCACCGGCAACAACGCCGTGGTGCTGCGTGCCTACAGCACTGACGGAGCAGCAGAGGTCGTGGCAATAAAGGCACTGCAGCGGCGCCCTACCAACAACGTGTCCATCGAAGCTGAGGTCGCCGCCGGCGTGCTGTCGTCTCCGGCGGCGGCGCATCACCGCGTGACACGGTGGCCGTTCTACGCGTACATGTGCGGCGCCATGTTCTGCCTGCTGATGAGCAGCCTATGCCACCTCCTGGCGTGCCACTCGGAGCACGCAAGCTACGTGTTCCTCCGCCTCGACTACGCCGGCATCACGGGGCTCATCGTCACCTCCTTCTACCCACTCGTCTACTACACCTTCCTCTGCGACCCTTTCTACCAATCCCTCTACCTGGGCTTCATCACCGTCTCCGGCGCCGCCGCAGTGGCCGTGTCGCTGCTCCCGGTGTTCGAGAGGCCCGAGCTGCGTTGGGCACGCGCCGGGCTGTTCGCGTGCATGGCCATGTCGGGGCTGGTGCCCATCGTGCACAAGATGCTCGTGTTCGGGGACCGGCCGGAGGCTTGTTGGATATTTCTTTGTGACCGTCAGGTCAACAAGAATACCCGAGATAAGGGGGAGTATACTTATCCCCTTAATCTCGGAATCGGCTCCAACTGAGTCCGATTTTTCTGCCGTGATCGTGAGGCAGCGAGAACAAACCCTAGGGCTCGGCCCCGGGCCTACAGTGCTATTTAAGCAAGAGGCCGTGCCACCTAAAAGGCACCCTTCACGCTTTCCTAAGTTCCCCGGAACTTTACCACCCTATACCGATCACTCAGACGCACTGGAAGGCCTGGAAGCACGAGCTCCACCCGCAGGCCAATCCCGTTGGCGTCCCGAAGGTCGCCGTCACCCTCCGAAGTCTCTGAAGGAGAGACTTCGGTACAAACCCGACGTCGCCCTCAACACCGAGTCGTACACCGCCTCTCCGGCCTTCACCGTCGCGATGGACAACACCACCGCTGGTATAAAGACCGGATCAGACCCCATTTTACTTCCGCATTAGACTAAGCTAGATGTGATCTTGAATAGGCTAGGTGATCCTGTTTTAGTTAAGTGTTAAGTACTGTAAGCCTTCAACTATACTTACATTTGGTATCAGTCGCCTAGATCTAGCCTACTAGATCCCTAGCACTCCTAAACCTAAGCCTTTGGGTTAGCAGAGGTGTTTTGAATAGCATAAGATGAGATTAGAGTCGATCAGAGAAGGAAAGATTAAGATTTTCATGCTTTTAGGTTAGATCAGTATAAGAAAAGATGAGATTTAGAATTATTTTATCAATTTTAGTCACTGCATGTGTAGATCTACTTATTCCCTCAGTTTATTTTAAGTTTTAAGCCTCAGATCTATAAGCTAGGGTTTCGGATTCATGTTTAGCCCACCCTTTTAGCCATATCCCACACACAGATTAGAGAGATCGAAGAAAGGGATAGCAAAACACCGAATCAAACATTCAAACCCTATAAAACTTCAGATCCGAAACCCCCCAGTCAAACCCTAACCCTAACCCTAGATCTACACAAACCCTAACCCTAAGTAAGATGACCTACCCGGTCTTGGCGGCCGCGCGTTGCAGATCTGCGCGCGCGCCGCCGCCTTCAGCTCCGGCGAAGCCGAGGATGGTGCTCGCACGAGCAGACCACCTCGGCCGCGCGTGCGCCTTCAAGGTGTGCGCCTCCGCCCTCTGTGCGCCTTGCGCCATGGAGAACCGGACCCTTGCCGTTGAAGCTCCGGCGAGACCCCTCGACGAACCGCGCGCGTCATGCACGCGGTGCGCCGAGGAGCCTCGTGGAGCTCCGGCAAGCCGGCCCGGAAGCGCGGACGGAGCCCCCTCTCTCTCTCTCTCGCCAGATCTGGTGGGGAAAGGGGGGAGGAAGAAGGAAGCAGCGCTCTCTCTCACCGGATCTGCTCGCCGGAGGTGGGAGAGACGGCGGCGCTCTCGCCGCCGCGAGCGGCTGCTCGGACGAGGGGAGGGAGGGAATGAGCTAGGGTTTCCCTCCCCCCGTCTGTTTCGGGGTTATATACCCCGTCGCCGCGCGGCCGTCCGATCTCAGCCGTCCGATCTGAACGAGCGGCTGAGATCGAGGCGGGGCGCGCGCGGCCGCGGGGTCGTTGCTGGGCTGAATCTCGGCCGGCCCGCGTTCGTTTGCGCTTGGGTTTTAAGCCCATTTAGTTCTGGGCTGCTTTCGCGGCTGTCGCGTTGAGCCGAGCCGAGCGTTGAGCCGAGCCGAGTGCTGAGCCGAGCCGCTGAGTCGAGCCGCGTTGCTGGGCCGTGCGCTCATGGGCCGCGCTAGCTGCGCTAATGGGCCGCCTAGTGGGCTGCGTGCGTTAAGGGTTGCGCGCGCGTCTGCTGGGCCATTCGCGGGCCAAAATAGATTCTGGGCTAAATTATTTTCAGTTTTATTCGAATTTTCGGTGTATTTTCGAATTTCAGTGCATTTTAAGTTTAAATTCCCTCTTAATTACAGTTTTAAGCTTAGTTTAATTTACTGTATTATTTAAGATGTATTTTAATACTGTTTTAAGTTTTAATTAATGCTTGCATAAGTATTTTATTAAGAATTTTGGTGTTGTAAATTAAGATTAATTCATGTTTATTCATTGAAATTTAAGTTTAAATCCACCAATATATTTTGAGATGCCTCTATATAAATGGAACCACCGAGAAGTTTATTTAGAGTAAACTTGTGATTATTTCTGACCACCGTTGATTGATCATGAGTAATAAGATGAATTTCGATTGTTTTCCCCACCGGTGATGCAACTTGATTTTCATGCATGAATTTAATCAGACCACCGTAGGGTTATTTTCATGCTTTTATTCGCATTTCAAGTATATTATTACTAAGAAAATTTCACTTGTCTTATTTCAGTGAACAACGTGAACCAAGTGGCTTCGTACCTGAACAATATTCAGCCGCTCAATGGAGCGAACTTTCTGGACTGGAAGGGCAAGGTCATGACGTGCCTAGCATGGAATGATCTTGATATTGTGTTCAGACAGGACAGGCCAGCTGCTCCAGCTGAAGGACAGACTTCTCCTGCTCTTGAAAAGTGGGAGAGGTCTAATCGCATGGCTACCATGGTGATGAGTCAGACTATCAGCCCAGGCATAAAGGGGGCCATTCCCCTCAAGAATGCTCAAGGGGTTGAGTACACTGCTACAGAGCTCTTGGCTAAGATTGAGGAGAACTTCAAGAGCTCCTCCAAGACTTATGCGAGCACATTGATCATGAAGCTCGTCTCCTCTCAGTACAATGGTAAGACAGGCATCAGGGAGCACATCCTCAGCATGTGCGACATGGCCAATAAGCTCAAGGAGATGCAGATGGAGATCTCTGATGGTTTTCTTGTGCATTTCATTCTGACCTCTTTACCATCACCGCAGTACGCTGCTTTTAAGATCAACTACAACACTACCAAAGCAATTTGGACTCTTAGTGATTTAATCAGCTACTGTGTTGAGGAGGAGGAAAGGCTCAAAACTGAGAAGATGAAGGACGTGGTCAATATGGTTGGCAATCTCTCCCTCAGTGATACTCCTAAGAATCAGCATGAGTCTGGCAGCAGCAAGCAAGGCGCTAAGAAGAACTTTAAGAAGAACAAGAACAAGAACTTCGCTCCAAGGCATGAGAACAAGTTCAAGAAAGGCAGCCACACCTCAGGGGGCAAAATGCTGTGCTCATTTTGTGACTCTCCCAAGCACCTTCAGAAGAACTGCGCTGGCTTCAAGGAATGGTTGAAGCAGCAAGGTAATCTTAATATTAAGTTTGATTCTGTCTCTTTTATTGATGAATTATTCTTAGCTGATTTTTCCCCTAATACTTGGTGGATTGACTCAGGTGCCACTGTGCACATTTCTAATTCATTGCAGGCATTCCTTACAATCCAAACTATAAGAAGGGGGGACAGAAACCTAAGAGTGGCTGATGGCAACGGCGTTGAAGTCGAAGGCGTTGGAAGCTTTGTCCTTGACTTGCCAGGCGGCTTCCAGCTTAAATTAGATGAAGTTCTTTATGTTCCTAGTCTTAAGAGAAACCTCATTTCAGTTTCAGCTTTAGCAGATTCAGGACATATTTGTGTTTTTGATAAAGACAAGTGTGAGATTAAATTTAACTCAATAAGTGTTGGCCTTGCTATTCGGCAAGACAAGCTTTATATGCTCTCTCTTAATGATGATTCTGTGATGAATGTCTGTAATGTTGCTAATGTTTCAAATAAACGTAAGCGCTTTAGTGAGACTTCTTCGAAATTGTGGCACTATCGCCTTGGTCACATTTCGAGGGGGAGAATAGATCGTCTCATTAAAGAAGAAATTATAGAACACTTAGACTTTTCAGACTTAGACCAATGTATTGATTGCATTAAGGGGAAATATGCTAAGAAAATTAAGAAAGGTGCGAACAGAAGTACGGGCGTATTAGAAATTATTCACACAGATATCTGTGGCCCTCTTTCTGTTACTTCGGTAGATGGTTATGATTCTTTTATAACATTTACTGATGATTATTCACGCTATGGATACATCTACCCTATTCGCAAGCGTTCAGATGCGCTAGAGATATTTAAGATTTATAAGTTAGAAGTTGAGAAACAGCACAATATTTCTATCAAAATTGTAAGATCAGACAGGGGAGGTGAGTATTATGGCAAACACGCTCAGTATGGTCAAGTTAAGGGACCATTTGCTAAGTACTTAGAAGAAAATGGCATTAAAGCTCAGTACGCTATGCCAGGCGAACCACAGCAAAACGGAGTTGCTGAGCGTCGCAACCGTACACTAATGGACATGGTACGTAGCATGCTCAGTCATTCTAGTTTACCTGTGGAATTGTGGATGGAAGCACTTAAAACAGCTGCTCACATACTAAATCGGGTTCCATCTAAGTCAGTTCCCAAAACACCGTTTGAACTGTGGAATGGGAGGAAACCGTCTTTAAATTATTTAAAGGTATGGGGTTGTCCCGCTGAGGCAAAGCTGTTTGATCCACAACAAAAGAAACTGGATTCTAAAACAATAAGCTGTCATTTCATAGGATATCCAGATAAGTCAAAGGGATACAGATTTTATTGTCCTGGTCGCTTCACTAAGTTTGTAGAAACCAGGCATGCTGTATTCCTAGAGGACTCAGAGATTAGTGGAGGTTTTCCAAAGAGGGATATAAGTCTTGAAGAGTTGCACGTTGAGTTACCTGATTTGGAAATTCCTGAGTTCACGGGGGCATATCAATATATACCACCTGTGATACCTCAAATTAGCAGCACCACGCCTACTGCTGTCATTCAGCAGGAACACGTGGCACAAGCTCCTGTTGTTCCAGTACCAGCTGATCCTGTTCTTCAGGCTCCAGCTGCTGCTGTTGCTCAGGCACCTGCAGCTGATAATCAGGCAGAAGAAATTCTGCAACAAGAACCTCCTGCAGTTCCTGAACCAGTTGTGAATGAGCCAACAGTAAGACCACAACGAACAAGGAAGCCTGCAATTAATCCTGACTTATATGAGACTTATTTAACTGAGGATTTATCATATGAGAATTATTTAACTGAGGACTTATATAATGTTGGGAAAGTTAATGACCCTGCCACTTTCAAAGAGGCAGTACAAAGTGAGAATTTCACTAAATGGATAGAAGCCATGGAAGAAGAGCTAAAGTCTATGAGTTCCAATAAGGTATGGGATTTAGTAGAAATTCCTAATGGAGTCAAACCAGTAGGCTGTAAATGGGTCTACAAGACTAAACGTGATTCCAAAGGGAATGTCGAACGATTCAAGGCTAGACTTGTGGCAAAAGGGTTTACACAGAAGGAAGGAATCGATTACAAAGAAACCTTCTCTCCTGTGTCTACCAAAGATTCATTAAGAATTGTCATGGCACTAGTAGCTCATTTTGATATGGAGTTACATCAGATGGATGTTAAGACTGCATTCCTTAATGGTGACATAGATGAGACTATTTACATGGCTCAACCGGAAGGTTTTACCATTAAGGGTAAGGAACACATGGGATGCAGATTAAGAAAGTCTATTTATGGACTTAAGCAAGCATCCAGACAGTGGAACCGTAAATTCGATGAAGTTATTAAGAGATTCGGATTTAGGGAAACTCAGGTAGACAAATGCATCTATGTCAAAGAAAAGGGTGGAAAGTTGATGGTCCTAGTACTGTATGTAGATGACATACTGTTAGCTTGCAACAATAAGAACATGTTGCATGAGACTAAGAACTTCTTATCGTCACATTTCGATATGAAGGATCTCGGTGAAGCCTCGTATGTACTTGGCATTGAGATACACCGGGATAGAGCCCAAGGAATACTAGGATTATCTCAGAAAGCATATATTGAGAAAATGCTTAAAAGATATAAGATGGATAAGAGTAGCACATCACCTGTTCCAGTTCAAAAGGGCGATAAGTTTAATTTAGGACAATGCCCTAAGAATGATTTAGAAAGAGAGAAAATGAGGAACGTTCCCTATGCATCAGCAGTCGGAAGCTTGATGTATGCGCTAGTCTGTACGCGTCCGGACTTAGCATTTGCAATCAGTGTCTTTACAAGATATCAGGATAATCCAGGATGGGCTCACTGGGTAGGTGTCAAGAAGGCATTAAGATATTGCCAAGGCACTAAAGATTACATGCTCACATATAGAAGATCAGATAACCTTCAGGTTGAATGTTACACTGATGCCGACCTTGCTGGCGATGAGGATGATAGAAAATCCACCTCTGGATATATCTACATGCTAGCAGGGGGAGCAATTTCATGGAGGAGCGCTAAACAAGGTGTAACGGCTGCATCAACAATGCAAGCTGAATTTGTAGCATGTTATGATGCTGTTGGACAGGCGTTGTGGCTTAAGAGTTTTATTCCGGCACTAAGAGTTGTTGATAGTATCTCGAGACCTATCACAATGTATTGCGACAATAAAGCCGCAATATTCTTTTGCGAAAACGATAAAATAACAAGAGCTGGTAAGCATATTGAGCTTAAGTATCGTATCGTAAAAGTACGGAATCAGGACCAAACACTCAAGCTTGAGCATATAAGCACTAAGGAAAATATAGCGGATCCGCTCACAAAAGGCATTTCACCATCGCTATTTGATAAACATGTATATTACATGGGTTTGGTTGATACCTTTGAAAAGGTCCTGATCCAGGGCCATTAATTTCCCCAAATAAGATTAAGAATCCTGACAAAGTTTTCAGTGAAGACTATGGGTAATGTTGTCCCAGTATGAGGAGGCTCTGCTGACGACGCATTGGTCTGGTATTAGCTGAATTACTGAGGAAGGGTTTTAGACTAAGTATAATTTGAAATTAAGTTATAAGATTAAGTTGTTTGACCTTTGGTCAAGGGGGAGAATGTTGGATATTTCTTTGTGACCGTCAGGTCAACAAGAATACCCGAGATAAGGGGGAGTATACTTATCCCCTTAATCTCGGAATCGGCTCCAACTGAGTCCGATTTTCCTGCCGTGATCGTGAGGCAGCGAGAACAAACCCTAGGGCTCGGCCCCGGGCCTACAGTGCTATTTAAGCAAGAGGCCGTGCCACCTAAAAGGCACCCTTCACGCTTTCCTAAGTTCCCCGGAACTTTACCACCCTATACCGATCACTCAGACGCACTGGAAGGCCTGGAAGCACGAGCTCCACCCGCAGGCCAATCCCGTTGGCGTCCCGAAGGTCGCCGTCACCCTCCGAAGTCTCTGAAGGAGAGACTTCGGTACAAACCCGACGTCGCCCTCAACACCGAGTCGTACACCGCCTCTCCGGCCTTCACCGTCGCGATGGACAACACCACCGCTGGTATAAAGACCGGATCAGACCCCATTTTACTTCCGCATTAGACTAAGCTAGATGTGATCTTGAATAGGCTAGGTGATCCTGTTTTAGTTAAGTGTTAAGTACTGTAAGCCTTCAACTATACTTACAAGGCTGTCATCACGACGGGTACGAGATGGCCATGGGTGCTTTCTACTTCGCCGGCGTGGTGGTGTACGCCACCAGGGTGCCCGAGCGGTGGATGCCCGGAAGGTTCGACCTCGCCGGACACAGCCACCAGCTGTTCCACGTGCTCGTCGTTGCTGGTGCCTACGCGCACTACCTCGCCGGACTTGTCTACCTTGGCTGGAGGGACGTGGAAGGGTGTTGGTGCTGATGAGGCGAGGCCGAGGGCGACGCGCGCAAAGCAAGCTGTAGAAAATTGACCAGATTTAGTACTGTCCGCTGACTCGGCGTTGATTGATATTTCTTAATTTTATTTGCAAAAAAAAAGTGAACATACATGTACCAATCGAAAGAGGAATGTAACCAACCAAATCAATTCAACTAAATTTTATAATAAACAATAGATTTGCTTTCCTTACTTTTTTTTTTCTTTGGGCGAATCCTGCATCATAATTGGAGCGATTCGACGTTATAGGGAACTCCGGTAATCTTTGTGGAGTTGTGGTTGGGGGGCATGTACCACTTTTTTGGCAGGCGGATTAGTCTACGGCGTGGGGCGGACTTGAGCGAACGATAGAGAACACCAAGTCAGACGACCGTGAGCACCTCGCCTCGCGACGAGGGGTGCCCGCGTGCGGTGCGGGCCGCGCCGGCCGGCGACGGCGAAGCGGCCCAGCCAGGCGGGTGCTTGGGTCGGAAACGCACGTCAAATATCAGGGGCCGGGCCACACGACACGAGTCGACCAGTCAAAAATTTGAGGCACGGGCCGGTGAAAAACATACGAGGTGGGAAAGTTCCGTCGGAACGGCTGGTTACTTCGTTGCTGGGATCTGAAGAGCCTGTAGCTGTAGGCATGCTGCCGCAGTAGAGTGATGTTTACTTCCACTGACCATTTTTCCTTTTTGCGGGTTACTTTGTGTCCTGCAAGCTGCAACAAGTTTGCAAAGTGCAGCCATGCCGACCGCCGGGCACTGCTCTGACCCGGAAACTGTTATTATACTCCGTAGTATTGTTTTTTTTTCGGAAAACAATGCGTATTCAACAGTATGGTCGCGAGATACACTAGGGTCAATTTTTTCGGTTCGAGGGTCAATTCTCATCGAAAATTTAGAGGAAAAAATCTATATAACCCCCGAACCTATAGAGATTAGACTACATAACCCTCATCCTGTGAAACGGTCTACATCACCCCTGAACTTCTCAGAACCGATTAAATTATCCCTAAAGCAGTGTTGAAAAATCATAGTAAATCATTGAAAAATCATAAAATGGAAAATTCAGATGTGTTGGACTCTAAATAAGTAGATATACACACTGAACATAAATATGATAAGTTTTAGTATATTTTTCACTATAGCTTTATATCTATGTTTTTTCTCTATAGTAGTAAAAAATATATTAAAATATAACATATTATATGTTCAATGTGTATATATACTCATTTGGAGTCCAACACAATTGGATTTTCATTTTATGATTTTTTTATTTACTATGATTTTTTAAATTTTCTTTAGGGGGTAATTTGATCGGTTTTGATAAGTTCTGTGGGTGATATAGACATTTTCATAGATTTAGGCTAGGGTGATATAAACCTTTTTCCAAAATTTTAAAATCCGCAAACAGAAGAGGGCGCACGACGGACATCATGGGCTGATGCGGCCCACAATACTATTCGTTTTGCGAACAAGACAGCCCAATGGTCCAACAAAAACTAGTATCCAGAAGCCATCAATTTGAAGGGTCCACTCCTAAAAAAGGAGAAAAAAGAAATATGTTGAAGAGCCCACTTTCCCGTTCTGGTATAGTCACATCTCAACCAGCTCTCCGATCGACAGACCAAGGTAAACAAGTACACCGCATTTTGTTTTTTTTTTTTTAAAAAAGGAAGTACACCATGGCACTCTTCGTTACGACATTGGCGAGTGCCTTTCTGGTTGATCCAGGCTTTTCATCCAAGTAGCCGTAGTAGTTACCCTCGGCGGTATCCTCTCCTCTCACCAGAAGCAAGCTCCCAGCTGAAGCAAGCAGCAAAGCGACGCGACAGGGCTCGCCACGTCGCGCAAGGCCCCAATCGCCCAGGCCCCCAACGAGAAAAGGCGGCCTCTAACTTGAGCATTACTGGAGTAATCCACCAATCCCGAGCAAAAAAACAAGCGGATACGTCCGCCAAAACTCACAGGATCGTGCGGTAGCGGCCCGCGCGGGACCATCATCCTTGCACAAAAGCCAGGCATGCAGCCACGGAGCCACCCGGTTGTTGTATTGCAAGAACACACACAGCACACTGTCTCTCGTTGTTGCTTAGGCTCGCAAACTCTTATCCCGGCCATGTGTTGTTTCTTCGCTTCTCCCTGCGCCGCATGCATGCGTCAATTAACCAACCTACACTTCAGGGAGACGAAACGAAACCCCCTTTCCCTGTCGTGACCTCAGGGCGCCATGGCGTTTTGCCGGATCGGTCAGTGCCGGCCGGGGCTACAAGAAAGCCCCCAACGGGGACGTGAGGTCCCCGGTGTTGGGCTTGCTTGGGCGCTAATCTTCGCCGGCAACGGGACAAGCGCGGCATCCCCGGTGACACGCCCATCCCAACCGATTCTCCCGGCGCACGTCGATCCAGGCGTTCAGCTGGCGCAGGGTGCTCCCTCTCCCTCCACAACGTGCCAATGCAACACGATGTCGGAGTGGACTTACTCAGGTGACGACTCGTGGCGTGGCGTGGCGTGCCTGAACTGCCTCTCGTCTCCTCAAGGCGAAAGCAATCAGGCAACCACCGTCGGGGAGGAGCGGGGAGGAGATCGGATCACCGGGGTTGGTTGCTTGGTTGCTGCAGGATGCAGGCTCCGGGGTAGTGCTGGGTTCGGTGCGCGTAGACCTGTACGTACGCGCACGGTTCCACCGGTCCCTGACCACGGCCTGACGTGGATGCATACCTATGCAGCCAGGTGCCGTGTTGGCTGTCCACAGACTCGATCGGATCGGTGGGCGTTGGGGCTGATCTGAAACACGTCGTCCTGTATAAAAATGGAGAACTGGAGAAGTGAGATGATGCAAGCACGCATGATGTAGTGCGACGACGCACGGGATCGAGTTCAAGCCCGGGTCTAGCTCGGCCGCTGAACGAAGTAGGCGACCGTGGTTGGTACATTGGGTTATCATCAACCCGCAAAAAAAAAAATGGGTTATCCTCGCAAGCTGTTGTAGTTGGGACTGAAGACGACGACGACGACGCATGAAGGCGCCGTTTACTTCGTATAAAATCTTTGACCTTCTCGTCAGGCGACGGCGGCGGGCGTCGGACCCCTTGATGAACAACAATGACAAGAAGGCCGCATCCTCGAAGCACCGTTTGGAGATATCATTGTATTGCAGCATTTTTTTTTGTTGGGAACAAGATTGACTTAGTGCTGTCTCTAAAAATTGAAGAAGGTTTATGACATCAAAGTTTCTAACAAAGTAGAAAATGTCACTATTTGCTGCATAAGGACAATGCAAGGCTAAACCGTAGACTTAGACGAAAATTGGAGCTTACTCTTCACGCTTTCTTTCGTAGTTGTTGGGTATAGAAACCCCAGGTTCCCTAATCAAGCTAGATTCCTACTAGGACACCTTGTCCTACTAGGACTCTTCAATTGTAACTGACTAGGAGACTTACCATGTAAACCTCGCCCCCTGGGATATATAAAGGAGGGCAGGGGTCCCTAGATTAGACCATGGGGCAACGCCGTCAGGCATTGCAACATCTCATCAATACAAGATACACCATACAGGACGTAGGGTATTACGCTCCGGCGGCCCGAACCTGTCTAAATCGTCTCTTGTCACCTTCGGCTCTAGATTCTCGACGACTTCTCCCTAAACCCTTCTCTCGGGGCACCCCCTCGAGAACGTTGTCAGCATAATTCGCCGACACTTTGGCGCCGTCCGTGGGGATCTACTCGTCAAGAACTCGTTAAAGAGTTGATGGCATCCTTCAGCGCCTCCATCGTCACCAAATTCGACGAAGGCGCGACGTTCATCTTCGGTTCTTGGCTTTGCACTGCAAACCGGGACGGCAAACTTCGTCATGAACTGCGCGGCGAGCCGCTACGTCAGTACCGCCGCCCGTGCAGATCACGCCGCGTGGATCACGAAAAAACTTCAACTTCAACTTCGTGAAGATCACCCGGCGAGCTAGATTTGTTCGGAGGACTTCATCGAGGTTGAGTCGGACTCCACCGTCGTGGTTATTGTTTTGGAACTCGACGAGTCCGAACAAAAGTCGATGCAAGCTGTCGTCGATCTGCAAGACCGATGGTCTATCGTGCTATACTACAACACGTTCGTTGCTGTCAGGGTCGGAGGGCAGCAAGCATCCCTGTACCATGTCCGATGCATCAAGGCGAAGCAAGGAAAAAGATTTGGGCTGCTGTACAAACATCCAGAAGTGTGCAGGTCTGTGTCCTGCACGAGCACGGGTGCTAAGGCGGACGAGAAACAGAGTCTTATCGTGTTGCAGCTGGACATCAAATTAGTGTACGTGTGTGTACCAGACGCGTCGCATGGCAAACAAGCTACCAGGAAGCACGCACGCACAACTACGTCTGTCTCGGCCATTGTTCGACAACAACACAACTCCGACACCTTGACGCCTTGTTCGACAACGCCGACGCAGTGACGGAGTACGGCTTGCACTGACGACCGCACTCACCGCGGCATCAGCATTTGCCACCGCACCGCCGAGTACGGCGGCACCGCAGAGTACTTGGACTACTCGCACTACTTCAGCTATTCGGCTCATCTCCAAACAACTCGGGGACGACTTATCCGCAACGACTCAGATCATCTCGAAACAACTCGGCAACTGGGCTATGACGACCAATCTGAGTTCTTATCTTAATAAAGAACTCGGACCATGACGCTAGCCGAGTACTTTTTTCAGCAAAGTACTCGGACATCTTTGCTACACAGCTTCCCGACATACCCGGAGTCCGCAGAGAGTTGATCAAGAACAAGCTGGGTTGTTTCGGCAACACATGCATTGATTGCTTCGGCACCACATGAACCAATTGCTCCGGCATCCAGAGTTCTTCTGTAACATTGCTCCGGCAATACATGAACTGGTTGCTTCGGCATCCTGAGTTCTTCTGCAACATTGCTCCGGCAATACATGAACTGGTTGCTTCGGCATCGTAAGTTCTTCTCTAACGTTGTTTCGGCAACGAGATATACTTCAATAAATTTCCCTTTACCGGGTTGTTTATTTTGTCTTTGTGACATCATTCAAAACTTCCGTGTTCTTTCTAGACTCGGAAAGTTTTCTCTTCATACATTCGGAGCCCATAAACGAGGTCTATCCGGGTTTCTTCGGGGCCGATAACGGATCTGTTCCTTCAATTTCGCTACTTCGTGATAATTTCAGCTTAAAGCTGCCGCTCCGTGGGTCTTACTGGGTTCTTGCTTCAGCAAACCACATACAGTTTGTTCCCAAGTATCCTCCTGGGGTACACTTTAAAAGATAGCTTATGCTATAAGGGATCTTTCTAGGTTCTTTCGAGGCCTTAACAGAATTGTTTCCCATGACTGAAGTCTCAAAAACGACTTTTTGTCGCTGCCACACTATGTGATGGCACACCAGGGTTCTTTCCTGAGAACTCTAGGTTTTTCTTCATACAGCTAAAAATAGCTATGGCTATAGGGAGTCTTTCCGGGTTCTTTCGAGGCCTCAACGGATCGTTCTCCATGACAACTCTCAGTTAAAGTTTTGACCAAGTGCAATGCACTACTTCGTCGATTCGTCGACTACTTTGTCTTCTTTTACCGAGAGCTCTACTTTGTCCATTCGTTGACTATTTTGAATCTTCTTAGAGTGAGCTTGACACCATTTTGCACACTTTCGTCAATTTTTTCTCGTGTCATTCGCGCTCTCGTTGATTTCTTCGGTGTTTTCTGTTTTGTACAGACACCAACTTGCTTTCATAATCTGAGAAGTTTTGTGCAACTTGCGCTTTTATTTTTTTCGATTCGTCGACTACACTGAATAATTTCAGTTCTTGAATATTCTTCGATATGTGCTACATAATATTTTTGCAGATCAAGCTTCGGCGATAATTTTTCAGGTTCATCAGCACGCCATCACAGTTCCGCGAGCTTTCGAGCTCGGGGGCTGACGGCCGCAGGGTTCTTTTTTCAACAAAGAACTCGGACCACTACGCCAGCTGGGTTCTTTTTTCAACAAAGAACTCGGACCATGATGCTCGCCGAGTACGTTTTCAGCAAAGTACTCGGACATCTTCGCTCCATCGGAGTTACATCAGATCTTCTACAAATCCTGGAGTCCAGATCCTTAATCCGATTTATTAAATCGGATCAAGGCTCGGGGGCTGCGGGTACGTCATCAAAGATTCTTCGGAATTTTTCGGTTAATACCGAATCTCGGAGGCAACGCTAGGGTTCAAAAGAACTCGGATTCTTCGGAAATTGAAGCTCTTCGGGAAATATTCATTGAAGACCCTCGAATTCCTTCTTCAAAGCAAAACGAGGCTCGGGGGCTGCCCAATTGGGCGCACCTTTACAGTGCGCACCAATGAGATTCTCCAAGAAGTTTTTGAGCACCTCAAAGTCTTCATACAACCAAGCTGAGAGAACTCGGATGACTTCAGAAGAACTCGAGTTGGCAAACAACTCAGCAATATTCCAAGACTCACAGCAGGGTTGTACTTCAGGCAATGAAGCGCTCGGGGGCTTGTTGGGTATAGAAACCCCAGGTTCCCTAATCAAGCTATATTCCTACTAGGACACCTTGTCCTACTAGGACTCTTCAATTGTAACTGACTAGGAGACTTACCATGTAAACCTCGCCCCCTGGGATATATAAAGGAGGGCAGGGGTCCCTAGATTAGACCATGGGGCAACGCCGTCAGGCATTGCAACATCTCATCAATACAAGATACACCATACAGGACGTAGGGTATTACGCTCCGGCGGCCCGAACCTGTCTAAATCGTCTCTTGTCACCTTCGGCTCTAGATTCTCGACGACTTCTCCCTAAACCCTTCTCTCGGGGCACCCCCTCGAGAACGTTGTCAGCATAATTCGCCGACAGTAGTAGTCTTTTAGCTCTTTTTTTTATATTACACAGTACAACGTAGATGTTTACACGCACGCTTAGTCACCCCTATGAACACGCGTACACAAACCCTATCCCTATAAGCACCTCCAAATGACTGAGTCGGCATATCTCGAGATTCACGAAGTCACTACAGGCGCCTCGCTGTCGACGGGGAGCCTACCATCGAATGCATAGCGCCGGTAAACTTCATAATAAATCCAGAAAAATACGAGCAATAGGATTTGGTAGGTTCCACCACAGGGAACCCAACCAACTGATCTAGGATGGATACAATAGTCAGGATTTTATCCTTAACCTAAAAAAATAGGATTGAAGATAGACCAGGTACTGTTTAAATCGTCACAGAACATTGGTCTTTTTGGCATTTCTCACCTTTGCTGATTTTCGAACTTGTTACCGACCAGCTAAGGTGGAAGTTTCTCGTGACGTGCTTGGATCTAGCTAGTACCGACGAAACTGGTGGCTCATGGCACCGTGGCGGCCGACGAAGAGCTTGCGGCTCATGGAAAGGGGACTGTCCAGGCATTCCTGGGTCGTCCGTGGAAACCCTTTTCACGCGTGGTCTTCATGGAGTCGACCGTCTGTGAAGCAGCAAAAAAAAATCTTTTCCGTGTAGGGGCAGGTGCCCCCTGTGAGAGAGTTTTTTTTTGTATTAGTGATTTTTTGTTTGTTGTTATATTCGCTCTGCCCACCCAACTGAAAGGATCTTTTGGATGCCTAGAGGGGGTTGAATAAGCAAAACTAATAACCAGAAATTCTTTCAAGCACAATCACCTGATCTTTTGGTCAAAGACAGATAACAATGAGATTTGTGAGTGAATTAGTGTCTCTCAAAGCTAGTTCATTATCTCAAAATTAGCACTTTCACACCTCTAACTGGTCAACCATGTCCCCTCTTAATAGTATTTAATAGTATGGTGTGTTTCCTATACTCAAATTCAAAGTATAAATAAATTTAAACCATCTTTTGAGCTTCAACACCATTTATAATTGAGTCGGGGATTTCCATTGAGTATTTCTCGCGTTCTTTAGATTTAATTCCCACATATATCTCAATGGAACTATAAAACTTCCAAATTATGGTTGTTATCAGATTTCATGTTAAAAAATGTAGAGTTGTAATTTATGACTTCTTCTTTTTTTGCCCATGGCGTAATTGCTTTACTCTACATCAAACTTGTCTAAATTTCAGAAAAATTATAGAAAATATAACAACGAATATATTACCATATTTATTTATTGTAATATATATATTTAGTATTGTAGATGTTATTATAATTTCCTATAAACTTGATCAAAATTGAACAAGTTTGACTAGAGACAAACCAAACTTACATGCCACATAAAAAAACAAAGGGAGTAATAACTCCCTCCTCTTCTACTCTTGCTCCACGCAATATATTCCGCAAGAGACACAGGTATGTAATTGTTCTTCCATGCAAATGTGCAATGATAGCGAAGTCTATTTCCACTCCATTGAACTGAAAACGTAAAAAACTATAAGGTCTTGACAAACTCGTGTATTCTAAGTGTCTAACCAAGAGTAACTCCAAACAGAATATAAAAAAAAAACTAGACCCGGAGGCGGGGTTTTTTATTAAGAAGGGAGTATAGAAAAACCCCGAATCCCGGCTACGCCAACGAAGGGATTTTTTTTAACCAACCCATAAATCTGCTTTCGTGAAGAACTGAACCTGGGTTGGTGCGACCAGACCACCAGTCCCTAACCATCTTACTCAAATATAAATATCTGGTGCTACTGCATTTCATACCAGAAGGAAATTTATATAGCACACAACAAATACAAGCGCCCGAAAGAAATACTTACACATTCGCGTAGATATGAAGTATAAAAAGCCGCTTTCTAGTGTGTCACGTATTAGTATGTCCTGATTGGAATTCGCTTCCGGTATCACGAGACCCCCAAAGCGACAGAAGAAAATTGTGCGCATCCGCCACGTATCACATGCGCCCGCTATAAATAATCCGACAATGCGGTCGGCACTCGGCAGGCCGGAGCTCCCGGAGCCGGATATCTACCGTACCGTGCATCTTCGCCCATCGGCATATACCATCGCACCAAGACCGCCGCGCGCCAAGCACCCTATAAAACGTTCGGCGCCGCTACCGCACGCGGTTCACTACTCGCCCACCCCACCTTCTTCCTCCTGTCCGGTCGTCCCCTCCCCCGCCGGTAGTAGGCAGGCAGCCACCGATCGATGGGCAACTGCCAGGCGGCGGAGGCAGCGGCGGTGCTGATCCAGCATCCGGGCGAGGGGCGAACAGAGCGCGCCTACTGGGCGCTCTCGGCTGGCGCAGTCATGGCGGACAACCCGGGCCACTACGTCGCCGCCGTCATCGCCACCACGCCGCCGCCGGCGACGGGGGACGCCGCCGCCGCCGCCTCGGCGTCCGCGCCCGTCAAGCACCTCAAACTGCTCCGCCCCGACGACACCCTCCTCCTCGGCCGCGTCTATCGCCTCGTCAGCTTCGAAGGTACGCACGCACGCGCGCGTCGTTCTCCTGCACCGCATTGCAACAACCCAACGTTTCATTTCGCGTGCGGCGCTGCCGGCTGGCCGGTTGGTGCCAACGAGATCCTTGCGTGTTCTTGTGCGGATAGAGATGGGATTCTCCGTCTTTGTTTGGCTTGAATGCCATTGTTGACTAAGATGATGACGACGAGATGGTCTTGTACTTGTAGGTTAGCGAGCGCCTTTATGTACTTTTTCTGGCGTGTCCGTAATTGGACTCGACGGTGACGATCTTCATCGTCGTTTCTGACCTGTTTTTCGCCGTTTTTGGCTCTACTCTTTTCATGTCGCTTTTCTTGATAGCCGGTCCGTTACTAATGAATGAACCGTGGGTGTGTGTGAGCAGAGGTGCTGAGGGAGTTCTCGTCGAAGCGGCATGTGAAGCTGAGCCGCGTCACGATCAGGGCAAAGGACGACGACGAGGAGCCGAAGCCGGCGGCCAAGCACCGCCGCCGCCGCCGGCGTGCCAGCGGCGACAGCTCCCGCTGCGGCGGCGAGCGCAAGGATTCCGACCGGTCACTCGCCAAGGTACATACGCGACCGTCCACGATATTTCGCTTCCAAAAATCTCCCAACTGCCACTGTGTGACCCGCTCGCTCACAGTCTCCATCGCCCGACCACGTCGCAGCGTTTATTTGACGAGCTCGTCGTGCAGTTATGCCGCCGCGCATTCACTCCCCGTTCCCATCGGTACAGGTCATGCGCCAGACGGAGGACGTGGAGCCAGAGCCGGAGCCATCGCCCTCGGGCCCCGGCACGGAGCACGGCCAAACCGACGACGCGGCGACGGCCGACCTCGACCCCGAGCTGGAGGCGATGCTACCGCACGCGGCGTTGGTTGGCAGGCGTGTCGCCAGACAATGGAGGCCCGCGTTGCAGAGCATTGCCGAAGGGTGACCAACAAGACAGCTTGCCATGACAGCAGCCGGCTCGGTGGTTCGTTCGGTCCCGACTGGCCGGTCGGTGAGCAGCCGAGCTCAGTGCAGGTACTTTGCGAGGTTGACAGCGTATATTGTAGAATAAGTGATGTGTTATGTGCAATTGCTAATACAGTGCCCTGTGTGGATACCACCACCAGCTCCAGATGTCTAGTAGTAGAAGCAGTTGGCTAGTAGCAGAGTATGATGTATTTGATGGTGCTTGCTTGTAAGGTTGTCAGATCGGTATACAGACAGCATCGCATAAAATCTCTAGTCGATTTCGCGAGCTTCCATTGTCATCGTGGACAGCGGACGACGCTGTGTGGTGGTGTGGATTTAACTCGATTTGGTTGATGCCGGCATTAAGCAGGCCTTTCGCCATTTAACAAAGCACATGCGCCATGAGCCCGTGATGCAGCCACTCACGATGCTAACGTGCCCAACTATAGGCACCGAACAGCCTTCCATTTTGGCGTTCTGAAGATCGCAGATTCGTCTCTCTCGGTTGAGCCGTCCGGCACCGAACTGGCTCTCATTTGAGATTGAGACCTCGAGCTCGAACGATTTCAATTGGATTGCCGGATTGCCCCCAGTTTCGTGCACGAAGCCACTGGAGTGGATTGGAAGCCTTGGAGGGAACCACCGGAATCTTGTACCCACATGGCAAGAGAGACCCTGTGCATGTACAGTGAATTTCACACGGAACCCACAGGACCTGTAGGTGGTCTGTTGGCATCTGGAGTCAAGGGGCCTGTTTAGTTCGTAAAAGTCCTTTTTACTTCCTATTCATCCCCCTCACAGAACACGCATCCCAAAAAATTCCTTTTTTACCTTTCCTATTCATCTCCCTCACATAACACGCATTCCAGAAAAAAAGTACTTTTTACCAACCTCAACTAAACACGCCCAAGAGCCCTGAGCGCACACGTGCACCGCTTTCATGATTTGCCTGGACGAGCAGGCCCGACGAATGCATATTGCACAGTGCACTGCCACAGTCTGCCTCAACACAAGCGAACCATTGTCACGCCATGTTCAGATTCCCAACTATTCACTATTCATTCCAACTTTTCACTATTCATTCCAACTTTTCACTATTCCCTCCTCACAAAACACGTTTCCCAGCGAATGCTACAGTGTTTTTCTTATGCTACAGTGTTTTTTCCTACAATCTAAACACACCCTCAGTTCAAAAAGTATTTTTTACTTTTTATTTATCAAATATTTTTTAAAAAAAATTATTTATCTCTCCCACACGCTTCCCAAAGTGTTTCTTTCTATCTTTCCTTCCCTCCACCTAAATACAGCATGGTGGCCGGGCGCAGCGAGCACTCAACACCACCGCAGGCAGCAGGAATGTGCACCGTGATGTCCAGGGCACAGAGGCGTGGTATCTGCAGTGTTTCGTCAATCTCTGAGCAAGCGGACGCAGGTGGAGTGGACAGGTTGATGCGTGCGGGACTGCAGGCAGGCATGGCATGGCATGGCGCATCGCAAACGGACTGCGGCACGCGTGGAGGTAGTAGCTTCTTTTCGGGCTTTTGGTGACAAGAGAAGTGCCCTGGCTGCCTGCGGGATCGACGGTTCGTCGCCGGCTAGATGCGCTGCTGCCCGGCGAAATTCCTGGCGAGGGTGCGCATACATACACGAGACGAGACGCTCGTCCGGACTGGTCCGGGTCCGCCCGATGCAACTGCTGTGAGCGCTTCATTTTTATCTGGGCATATGTGTTGGTCGTCTGTTATGATGGCTGTAGCCTAGAGCTTCTCTCTCCGTGTGCGTGCGTGTGGAACAATCATAAACACATCTCCATGTAAAAAAAAGCAGTTTTAGGCTGTGTTCACGTTGGGGAAAAAAACACTGTAGCTAAAAATATGTTTTGTGAGAGAGGAAAATAGTGAAAAGTTGATAAACAGTAAAAAGTTAAAATAAATTGTATTTTCTTAGAAAATCTGAACATGTCCTTAAGAGCAATACAAAATAATCACGAAAAAGATATGGTGATCCTTATTATGCACAAGCACCACAGGAAAAATAGAGAATTCTCATGCTACCTTAAAATCAGGACCTCATGAAAGAGGAAATAGCCCGATGAGATGAAATTGGCAGCGATTCAGCGAAGTTTGCGAGTTGCGACTGCATGTTGGTTGGAGGGGGCGAGTCGGGCGACAAAGCTTAGGCTGTTTTTTTAGCAAAGCTTTTAGGCTGCTGACATAAAGAGACCAGGCCACTGCTGGGCGGGGCCATCGTTCCATGGCTTCCTCATGGGCCCAAGATCCTTTTCCGCAGCCGCACGATCACGCTTCCTTATGGGCCCGAGGCCCCTTTCCTCCACACCTGTGAAGTCTAATTTTTTTTTTGAACCAAAACCTATGAAGTCTAATTAATCGACACTTTCGTGTTACAACAGCTCATCATTAAACACAAGCCAATAATAGTAAAATTGACTTAATAGATTTGTCTCGTGATGCATACCCTTATACTGACAATTAATTTATGTCTAGTATGTAATTAGTTTATTACTGACAATTGGCATCCAAATATTTCAGTGTGACAATTTTGTAAACCTTGAAACAAGACCTTTACGAGCCTGTTTCCAGAAAGCGCACATTTCGATAGGAAATCTTCCGTACCAAGCACTCCTCAATGTATCGAGCCGCTTCGGGACGGGAAAGGATCGCAGTGCCCCCAACTCCCCAAGGCCCCAGCGACGCGCCCATGCGGCTGTGTTGGGCCCCTGCCATGGAAGTAGTCCTTGACGAGCCAACCGACCTTGGGGATCCTCCCTCGCGCTGCCGACGACGAGAACGATCTCGTCCACATGTCCCAAGTCGTGACTTTCCACACTTCCTACAGCTATAATATGATAGAGGTTTGGTATCCACATAGCATGAATCTGTGATATTATGGGCCTGCTTGGTTTACTTCCAAAAGTTGCTATGCCAAAACTTGGGCATGCCAAAATGTTGGCATGACCAAGATTTTTGGCCAAAATCTGGGCACAAACATTGTCATATCAAATTTTGGCTTGAAATCAAGTGAGTGCTAAAATTTTTAGGCACGTCCTAATTTTGGCTTGGCACATTTTAGTAGCTAACCAAGCAGGCCCTATAACTTGATGTTCTACTCCAAATAAAGACTTGTGGAGTTGAGCAATTTCTAAAAAAAAAAAATCAATTGAATCAGCTTCTGGAACGCTTGGCCTTTCCTTGAGTGTTCAGTTGCATATTTACCCCTGAATCTCCTATGTTCTGATGGCAAAATTCTATTGATAAGACTATAGCGCAAAATTAAGTTATACAGAGTACTGCCAAATTCTTTGTTGAGGAACGTCCAAAATTTTAGTGCCACTGAGTTGTGAGTGTGAATCTTAGAATCAAAGGGCTATCATTTTCAGAAAGAGCATGAATGGCCACATTTCACAGCAAACAGATCATAATCAGAGCCTCAGAGGCATAGCCCTCTTGCATGACAAGAGAAGAGAAACCTGCATAACAAAATTGAAGAACACTACTTCTACATTGAACTAAACCCGTCAGTTTACAAAGGGACGGTTGTTCTGGATTGATTGTGATGAAAAAGCTCATCCATCCCCGTACAAGTGGTCAAAGCACTCCTCGATGTATCGAGCCGCTTCGGGACGGGAAAGAATGGCAGTGCCAAGAACGACGGCCTCCTCTGGTTCCACTCCCTGGCGGTTGTTTGGCTCTCTGCCATGGAAGTACTCCTTGACGAGCTGACGAACCTTGGGGATCCTCGCGCTGCCGCCGACGAGCACGACCTCGTCGACCATGTCCTTGCGACTGTCCACTCGGGGCTTCCCAGTTCCCATCACCACCTCCTCCAACAATCCCATGGCCCTGTCGAACAGGTCCTGGTTCAGCTCCTCCAATTTGGCCCGCGTGAGAGGCGCCGAGAAGCTGACGCCGTCGACGAGCGAGTCCACCTGCACCAGTGTTTCCTCTTGGTCGCTCAACGCTTTCTTGGCGTGCTCGCAGGCCACCCGTAGCCTGAGCAGCGCCTTCTTGTCCTGCCGGATATCCCACTGATGCTGCTGACTGATGAGCTCCACCATGTAGTCCACAATCCTCGCCGTGAAGTCATCGCCTGCAACAGCGAAATAATTGATTTTTAATACTAAATAGTTGTGAGAAGCTTAATTAAATCGAGCGATAAACTTGCCTCCCAAGAAGAGATCAGATCGCGCCGTGATGTACCGGGTGGTGCCGTTGATGAACTTGAAGATGGTCGCGTCGGAGGTGCGGCCGCCAAGGCGGAAGACGAGGACGGCCTTGCCGTCACCCTGCTTGGTGTGGTGCTGGTACGCCGCGGCCGCGGAGATCTGCTGATCGATGACCTTCACGCCCCGGAACCCGTACTCAAACCTCCCAGCAGCAACGAGCGCCCGCCTTGCGGTGTAGGTGAGGTGAATCGGCACGGCGATGACGGCATGCGCGACCTCGCGGCCCAGGTGCGCCTCGGCCTTGTGCTTCAGCTCGGAGATGAGGATGCCGGCGAGATCCGCGGGAGAGAACTCCTTGGCACGGCCGTCTTGGCCTGCCTCCACTTGGATGGAGGCCCATCCAAGTCTCTCGGTAATCTTGTACGGCACGAGCTCCATCTCTCTCTGTACCACATGGTCCCCCAGCCTGCGATGCGCACCGTACCAAACCAGTCGATGTTCATTTATTAATAAGCGAGCTGGAAGAGACTAGTAGTAGCTAGAAATCAGGATGGAACTCGATGCGTGCCTTCGCTGGATGAGGCGCATGAACCCCGAGATGGCCGTCCCGGGGCTGAGGGCGGCGTGATCCATGGCGGCCTCGCCGGAGAGGGTGCCGTTGTCCGTGACGGCCACCCAGGAGGGGATGCAGAACTGGTAGTAGGTGCTCCCGGGGGCGAAGTCGTAGCCGGCGATGCACGAGTTGGTGTTGCCGAGGTTGATGGCCGCCGCGGTGCCCAGGTAAAAGGGCGCAGCCACAAAGTGGTTGTAGCGGAAGCAGTAATCCCACGGAGCGCCTCTTTCGATCCCGAACGCCGGAGCGCCTCTGGGGATCCCGAACGCCACCGCACCCGTCGTGGCTGCAAGGTCGATCGACGGTCCCATTAGCTGAACGCTTGATCAATTAGTAGCAGAAGAAGAATTGCAGTACCCATGAGTAGTAGCACAAGGCTCAGGAGAAGACGGCGTCCCATCGTGGCGAGATCGAGGAGAGTTGAGCTTGCAGGTTGGGCCTTTCACGGTCAGGGCTGGTCAGGGCCACATAATTGCAGTAGTACATGTCACAGGACGACGCAGGGCCGTTGGATCGGAGCTATATGCGCCAAAGCTTTGATCCCTCGATCTTCCTTTTTAAAGGAAAGGAAAAGAAAGAAAGTAAAAAAAAGAGTGCAAAAAAAATTGTATCCTTGCCAAATCTAGCCGCGTTGGTAACTTACCTTACATTGTTTTGAGAGGCATTATTAGATCATCTCCACCGGATTAGTACGTATTTTATAACCAGTGTTGCAACACATTACCAAAGCACTGGTAGTAAAAGTGATTGCGGCTTTAGTTTGGTGAGTTTTTCACTGCAAATGTCACATCAAATATTAGGCATTAATTAGGAGTATTAAATATAAACTAATCACAAAACTAATTACATAGATGGAAAAAATCTATTAAACCTCTTTTTGTCATCGACACATATTTAATGATGAATTACTTGATGACTACTTAATTAAACTTAATAGATTCATCTTACGATTTACACTCTTTATATAATTAGTCTACGTGTCGGGTACCAAAACTAGGGGTACCCCAATTTGGGCCCTAAACCACCTGACAGAGAGGCCACATAGGCGAACGAGATGAGCCCAGCTCCGCGGCCCAACAAGAAGCCCACCACGACGACACCCCTGACGACCGGGAGCTTCATTTCCGCTAGAGGGTACCTCTTACCCTCTAGCGGAAATGTATGTAACGATCGAGCCCGACCGAGCTCAAGAGTACCGCTCACCCTCGAGCGAGCGTCTCTGTCACGCTCGAGACCACTAGCTGCGCTCGAGGGACGCCGCACCAGTAACAGTGCCTAAGGCCCTGCAACACATTCATTCCACGATATGATGGCTCGCCTCTGCGGTAAAAAAGAAGAGTCACTGCACCACGCCACCGCCCCACGCCGCGGAGAAGACACCGGTCAAATCCGCTCGCCACAGTCGCTCTGCGCAAGACGCTGTGTGGACAGGCCGTGTCAGGCCAGGCTACTGTGCCAACTACTCTACGACCTTATCCGTCCCGGGTACGCCACAGGCCTCGAGGAAGGACCCACGAAGAACAACGGGGAGGGCTCGGCACAATCCCGACCCTCGAGTGACATCCCTCGAAGCAACGGTCAGCTACCAATAAGTCAACGATGACGATGCCCATGCCGTCAGCCGGAGTTGGAAGGCGCGATTCCCGCTCGCATAGTGCACGGCGTGGGCAGCACAGTGCATCTCGCAACGTCAGCACCACGAACACACATGTACGTCCTCCCTCACCCTTGATCTATAAAAGGGGAGGGAAGCCCATGCAACAAGGGCACGACGAGCAACTCACCGCACGGACACAACACACACGACACTTAGCCTATTCACGCGATATTGGCACCCAGCTCAATCATCCAACTCAGGGACTTGGGAGCTCATCTTCCTCTCCCACCTTGCTTGTACTCCCCTACTACGAACAACACGAAAACTTGGTGCTACGCACCTCTGCTGGATGTACGGCCGCTCGGCCGGAACCAGGATAAATCCTTGAGTCCAAAGCTCTTCACCCAAACCCACCATCGGAGCGAGTGGTTCGCAGCGCAATCACTAGTTAGTGTCGATGTGACCAAATCAGGCACCGACACTATGTTTAATAATTCTAATTATAGTCCAAACATTTGATGTGACTTTTGCAGTGAAAAACTAAGGAAACTACAGAAGAACCTAATAAACGATGGTGTGTTTTTTTTTGCCGCCTTATAAATTTGCAGAAAAAGTCTATATCACCCCCCAACCTATGGAGGTTGGACTACGTAACCCCTCAATCTATGAAACGGTCTATATCACCCCCCGAACTTCTCAAAACCGATCAAATTACCCCATAAACCAATTTTAAAAATTCATGCTAAATCACAAAAAAATCATAAAATAGAAAATCAAATTGTAGTGGACTCCAAATGAGTAGATATACACACTGAACATATAATATAGTATGCTTTAGTACATTATTTCACTATAGCTTTAGATCTAGACTTTTCTCTATAGTTGTAAAAAAATGTATTAAACCATACCATATTATATGTCCAGTGTGTATATCTACTTATTTGGAGTCCAACACAATTTGATTTTCCATTTTATGATTTTTTTTGAGTTACTATGATTTTTCAAAATTGGTTTAGGGGGTATTTTGATCGGTTTTGAGAAGTTCAGGGGTGATATAGATCGTTTCATAGGTTGCGGGTTATATAGTCCACCCTCCATAGGTCGGGGGATGATATAGACTTTTTCCTAAATTTGCTCACAAATTTGCCTAGCAGCATTAATGAAATCAGATATCTTTCCTCCTTCACACCGTAGCAATTATAATACTCATTAACCTGATTTGAGGAGAGAGAAGGGGTACGAAATGCCAATTTGGCCCTCAGTCAAAGTAGGGTAACGTGTCAGTTTCTTCTATCCGTCTACCGCACACGATCTTACTCCTCTGCTCGTCGCCACCTTTGCAGATACCGATCGGCGGATCAGGGCAGGCATCTGCAATGTCGCGATGCAGGTTGGTGGCGGCGTGTGAATCCATAACGCGAGCAGCCGAGTATGGAGGGAACAATACGGGACTGTGGTCGGCGGTGATTTGATTTTGGTGGCCGGAGTTGTGCTGAATCGGCCAGCGCACAATGTGCGCTTGGTCGTGGCAGCTCGGTGGGGATTAATTGGGACCCTCCAGTGGATTTGGTTCCAGTCTATTGCATTGGGGTTATTTATTAATTGGGATATGCTAGAGGTATACACGGAGGGAAATTTCAGATCGATGTGATGTGAGGTTAAGAATTGGTTTTGGTGCAGCTAGTTTTGGTGCGACATGGCCGTGGCCACACGCGCCTGGGATTGGACCTCACTGCCAGCGACCCAGCGTGTGCACGGGTCTGGCGCACCGGTGCCAGGTCAGGTCGCGGGGGAGCTCGCGCTTGGGGAGGTCGTCGTGTTCCTATGGATGCACTCGCGAACTTGGTCGGAGGGCAAAAGAGACATTTTATAACCTATTTCTCTCCTGGAATCAGAGCAATTATTATTCAGTTGAGAAAAGTCACCCTCCAACTATTAAAAAAGTATGATTTTCATCCCACAACTACAAAACCGGATACCGAAGACCCTCCAACTATCCAAACCATGCAAAATTGACACTTTGAGTGGTTTTGAAGGTCTAAAAAAAGATTTTATATTAAAAAAACTCATAACTAATTTATTTTGAATTACAAAAATATGAATCCGGCGCCAATATTTTTCTAAAAATGTGACCTATATGTTAGTGCACCATTAGAAGTTATTTTCATATTATTTATTTTTATTATAATTATTTTTAGAAAAACAATAAGACACTAGTAATATAAACATATAATATCCAAATAACATTAAATAGTGTGCCAATAGGTTGGTTTCGTTTCAAGAGAACTTTTGGCACCGATTTCATATTTTTGTGTCCACAATGAATTAGCTATAGTTTTAAAACTTTATATAATATTTCTTCTATTTCTACAAAAATAAAACCACCCTAAAACCACCTAAAGGTCCAATTTTGCATGGTTTGAATAGTTGGATGGCCATTAGTATATGGTTTTGTAGTTTGCGGTTGCAATTTGTTGCGGTGTGGAGGAGCAAATGAAGCCAAATTCATAATGATACTGGGTAAATTTGGATGATTAAGGTGTGTATTGGTAGATTTATGGCGGTGTCCCGCCAATAAAAAATCGTGCAAGGTGTGGCGTGTTGCTGCACCTCTAGACCAGAGGCGCCATGTGCTTCGGTTGAGAGCGAAGAAAAAGCTCCAACGGAACTTTGCCCTCGTGAGTCTCCGTTGCATGTCATCTTGGCAGCGACAGAGGTGAGGTGAGGCTGTCCAGCCGGTACGTAAAGGTCAACGGAACTCCCTTACATTGCATGTCATCTTGACAGCGACAGAGGTGGAGGCCATCCTGCCCAGCCCCACAGTGAAGAGGGCAAAAGGTATCGCCGCATCTGTGCCAGTGTGCCACTGTGAAAAAAAAAAACCCGAGACGAGGGCAGACCGGCCCCGCCGCTTTGAACTTGAACCCTGGACTGGAGTCCGGACTGGGAGCTCTCCTGCCGGTTGCCCGCGATTCCGCAGGCCGCAGCCTCCACGGCAGCGGAGGCGGCAGCGCCACCACGTACCAGTCTTCTCCGTCCGCCCGTCCGCGCGCGGATCGGCTCTGCTGCAAACAATGCAAGGTGAGGCGTGCTAGTTCTGCAGTTCTCATCCTCTTCTCTACTACTATCAATTCAGCAAGGAAACGTCGGCCATCGACACTGTGGTTCTGCCGCCCCCGCCCCCCCTCCTTGTTCCGCTCGCTCCCGTCCACCTACGCCCGACAACTGCTCCACCCACGATTCGCAATATCTGTACAGCATAATAGACAATAATTCTGAGCCTGGTGTTTACATTATGCATGCATATAACAACGTGCTCAGCCATGGCTCAGTGCAATTTTTCAGAAAATCATTTTAGATGCCTGTTATCATATTTAGTTGAAATTTTATGTGCCCGTGGCAACGCACGACGGCACGAGCCATTGCATAGTTACTTTGAGAATCTTGTTTCTCCTCTCTTCATGCTTTGTGTATTTTGCGGTAAAACTCAATGTTGGCTGTGTCGCGAGTGTAGCCTGGGCGCCGCTGACGGCGAGGAGGTGCCGCAGAGTTCTCTTGCACCTGTTCTTGGTTCTTGCAGCAGCTAGGGTTGGCTCCTCCACCTCCAGCGACGAGTGTCCATTCATCTATGGTACGCTATTATCCTCCCACACTCGAAATTAGTAATTTTGAATCATATATTATTATATTCATATCTGAATGCAGAACCTTCGCTCATTATTATGGCTGCTTACTATACAATCGATCTTTTAAGTTTGTGAATCGACTGTATTCCATTGTAGTGCGTGGATAAGCATAAGGTATTCAGAGCTGGCTTCAATTTAGTTTGAAATTTACAGAGCACTGAAAGGGGTTAATCATGAATTTCGTCATGAAAGCAGTTGTGGGTGGGTGCTTTCAGGGGAAAATCAGATATTTACAGATTTGGCACCACGGACATTTTCCTGTACCTGAACTTCCACAACATTTTTCAGAGGTTACATATGAAATAAACAGTCTATTACAGAATTTTGCCCTATTTGCAAGAACAAAGGCCAAGCCAAGCTGGTTTGTTTAATTTACTGATAATAATAAACTAAAGGGCATATGGCATTTTTTTCCTTGAAAATTCATCATCAACAATGTACAAAGCTACTAATGCTAATGTTTCGACTTTTAGATCTGTAGCATGTCCTGCGAATTGGTTTTTGAACTGGTAAATATATCAGTTGGTTTCTGAAATGCAGTTCTAGCATAGAGAGTATCACTGATCCTTAGATGAAAATTGCATAATAGAAAAGGAGCAATGACATACAAGTTGCTTAGTGTCCTTGAGGCGTTTTTATCCTATAGCGCTGACTGCTTGTCCTGAAGTCGCAATTTTTTTGGGTAGCTTCAACCAAAAGTTTGGAGGAGCAGTCTCCTGGAAATTGTGGGCAGGATCTACCCTTTTTTTTTTTTTGCGAATGTGGGCAGGCTTCATCTAGCTGCATATATAACTTACTGATAAGCAATTTTGTCTTTGCCTTGGTTTGGAGGGACGGGATGAGCACTTTTACTGTGCGGCTGGCATTACTAGAAAGTTCAGTCCCACTTTCTAGTCCAATTTGACTACCTAAACCCATGTACTCAGTCCTGTTCATTTTTTTTGTATTAGTTAATATATATTGATGTGTCTCCTATTCTCTGAATAATTCAGATTGGTATTAGTTGCAGAGATGCCACATAAAATCCTGCATGAGCAAGTTTGTGAACCTCTTCTGGTTTCGGTCTAGGAAAAGTAATTACTTTCCCTGTCCCAACCTCCTGCTAATCTTTTCCTCTGATCGAAACTAAATCAGGAACAAGAAATTAGCTAACTGCCTTACCAAATTGTGATTCATGTGCTGCTGTTATGTGACATTGGCATTTATCTACATGGTTATAGACGAAAGATATGCTCCTGCTCTGCAATGTCTTTTCTTTGGTTTTTCTACAATGGCTTATGAATATAATTTACTACAATGTTAGTGATACTTCCAAGATATTTGTTGTCACATACACGTGCTACAATATTTCATTTTGAGATGATTTATGGCTGCACTTTTGCTTTTTTAAGAATTTCTGGTCATCATCAACGTTTTTGTTTCTGATTATGCCAAAAACTATGTCTCGATCTAAGTAACTGTCTGATGCCACGCTATGTGGAGGTGATTTAGCTGATTGTATAGAGGCTGTACCCCAATTCTTCTCATGTTCCAATTTGTTTTATCATATATTCATATCTGAACGCAGAACCTTCGCTCATTATGATGGCTGCTTACTATACAATCGATCTTTTTAAGTTTGTGAATCGATTGTATTCCATAGTAGTGCGTGGATAAGCATAAGGTATTCAGAGCTGGTTTCAATTTAGTTTGAAGTTTACAGTACACTGAAAGGGGTTGACCATGAATTTCGTCATGAAAGCAGTTGTGGGTGGTGCTTTTAGTGAAAAATCAGATATTTACAGATTTGGCACCATGAACATTTTCCTGTACTGATCTTCCACAACATTTGCAGAGGTTGAATATGAAATAAATAGACTATTACAGAATTTTGCTCTATTTGCTTAACAACTTTTTGATGTTGTTGTGCCTAATAAATGAACTCTAATCCTTAAATGTTTGTCATTTTGTTTTGGCTCAATGGACAGATCACGTTGTCAACGCGCAGGGTGCCATTCAGATTCCCGTGTTCCACAAGAACCACCCCTGCCTCCACTTGAAGAGTAATGCAAGTGTGGACACATCGGCAGTTGATGTGATCAAAGACAGTAGCATCAACAACTTTGGGTTTCTCATGCCAATCAAGGTTGGAACACCACCAATTATAAACCTAGTGGCAATTGACACGGGATCCACACTTTCATGGATTCAGTGCCAGCCATGCAAGCCATATTGCCACAAGCAGGATACGAAGGCCGGACAGATCTTTGATCCCCGCAATTCCACAACGTTCCGTACAGCCCGCTGCAAATCAAGGGAGTGTTTAGACATCAAGGATGATCTTGGTCTCGACTTCGCAAACTGCATGGAAAAGCAAGATACATGTTTGTACTCCATGACCTATGGAAGCGCGTGGACATACACAGCTGGGGAAGTGGTTTGGGACAACATTATCATTGGCAGTGAGCAGGACACGGTCATCAACTCCATTCTTCTGTTTGGTTGCAGCCAGGACATTGAGTACCCATATTATGAAGCCGGAATTTTTGGCTTTGGCACCAGCATCTTCTCCTTCTTCGAGCAAATCTCTGAGCTGATCAACTACAAGGCCTTTAGCTATTGTTTGCCCTCAGATGAGACAGTGAAAGGATACATGATCCTTGGAGACTACAACCGTCAAGGAGTAGATGGTTACACTCCTCTGTTCGCATCCGAACGTACACCGACCTACTCGTTGGCAATGAAGGAGATTGTGGTAAATGATCAAAGCTTAGTGGGAACAGAAACATATTCGGATATGATTGTAGACTCCGGGTCATTTTGGACTGTCCTGTTTCCTGACACCTTCAATCGCCTCGACGAGGTCATCACACAAGCAATGGCACCCCTCAACTTCTCTCGGGATAACACTAGAGGCCCATCCTACATTTGCTTCATATCACAAGCTGATCACCTCAACTTCAATGGCAAACACACGGTTTTCAATGACTGGTCCACCTTGCCAACGATGAAGATTACGTTTGCCGGTGGTCTTGTGACTCCACCTTTGCAGCCAAAGAACTTGTTCCACAATGACCCAAAATATGGGTTGTGCATGAACTTTATGAAGACTGGTGCTATAACATTTCAGATTTTGGGGAATCGGGTGACTGGATCATTCGGGACGATCTTCGACATCCCACGCAAGAGATTTGGCTTCCGATTTGGAGATTGTTGAATGTGAGTAATCATCACCTATCCCACTATTTTGTAAGCTTCAAGCCACATGGTTTATATTGAAGTACTCCAATTTGGACTGACCTTAGCCAATGAATAAGTACAACTGGTTAAAATTTATACAAGAGCATGTCAGGTAGATTGTACTAAATGATTCTTCTGCTTATATATGCAGGTGTATCTGGCGTGGGGGAGGCGTCTTGGACTGGGGCAACAAAAGTTTGGCACTAGTCTGATGATCTGCTAGGTGCTGCCCATTGCTAGTCTTGTGTTTCATCTGTGTTATGTTTGTGTGGAACTCCTGTCCTGATGTCGGTCTTCTCATCTATGTTGTATGTGTCGTGTGAACTTGGTCGTTTGTGGTGTCTAGGCGTGTGATCTGTCACATGATGACTTACATTATTTCGTTGCTGATATGGAATAATTCCATTGGTTGCACAATCTACTTTGCCTAAAATACTTTTATGCATGAGTAGATGTGTCTCCCGCAGTCCCGCTTCCATTGATGGAGACATTAGCTGTTACCGTCCCATTGATGAGCTGGATGGTTGTTTACTTGTTCTGAGCTGGTTCTGATGAGCTCCTAGGTGTGCTACTTCAACCCAGAAATTCCGGCCGTCCACGTCATGCATGTCACAGGTCGTCAAATTGTTGTCCGCCATACCATACCACCAGATGCCTTCAAAAATACAGAACAAGACCTTATGTCCATGCAAAACTCTCGAATAAAGAATATGCACACTAAGCTTTTGGACAAGACGAAGAGGATGGTGGGAAGGCGGCGGAAAGGGGGGAAAGAGGATTGGCTCTGAATACTAAAGATGATGTGGTAGGGTTTATTGATTGAACAGAGGTAAATCTTAACAGCAAGATAACCAAGTCCACCCTCCTCTGAGGCTCTGAACCTTAGGGACCTTAGCCGATCCTAACAACTAGCCAACAACCACGTGCTAAGCTAAGGCCCTTGTGGCATAAAATCTGGATGTGCCAGTGATTCGAGTTCAGAAGCAGTGATCGTATTGATTTTCCTCGAGGCATCACTGATCTGGCTGGTGTGTGGATCCTTGAGCAATACTATATGAATGACAGCCATATAACCGCAGCAGTTCAGTTGGTCGCTGGAGATGACAATAAGATGAATCCGTAATGCCCATTTTACGAGCCGAAAAACCTCCTTATTGGCTTCTTGCGAGCCTTTTTACAGTGCCTTATACTTGTAGTATGGGTATAGATCAAATCATTCATTGATTGGGGTAGTTTGATAACCTTACACCGATGGCCCAGTATGGTTTCCCTGGCCCAGAGTTTCCACCGATTGGCTTCCAGATTCCGGATTGCTCGTGTACATTTTTTTTTTTGAGATTTTAGCTTGCTCGTGTACATGTGATGGGCCTCCGCTCGGCCCATGTTGGGCCTGTTTGGACACTGACGGTACTAATGACAAATTACTAATTAAACATGTTCATCTGACCAATTCAACATTTTCATACCACCTATTTAACATGGCAATGTATCCTATGAGAACTCAATTCCTATGAGAACTATAAGAACTCAAATCTGAGCCACATGATCTTATTTAAGGGGAGCGCATAGGAAGAGGTGGGAGGGGCCATTTGCAAAAGTTAACTTTTGTAAATCTCCCCTCCTACCTTCACCTTAGATCACCCTTGGATCAAGACCATGTGACTCATATTTGAGTTCTCTTCTCATAGGATACGTTGCCATTCAACATTACCATAGAACTGATTCAACATTTGAGCTTCAAAGCGTTGAAATTGTACATACGAAATGTTAAATTAGCAAGAAACAAATGTTGAAACAGCAGAATTAAAATGTTGAAGGGCTTAATCTCGAGCTTCTTCCTCGACGGGATTCATCGCGGCCGGTGCACCGGGGCGGCGCGGCCAGTGCACAGCGTGCCGAGCCACGGGACACCGGCGCACGGCCATCGCGGGGGACGACGCGGCACCAGGACGCCGACGTGCGGCTGTCGGAGCAGCGGGCGAGGGCGGGGGACAGCGGCGCTCGGTCGCAGGACGCCGACAAACGCCGTCGGGGCTGCGGGCGAGTGCGCTGCGGTAGGACGTCAGGGCTGCGGGAGAACGCACGGTGGCGGCATTAAGCAGGAGGAAGAAAGGGAAAGATGCAGGGCCAGTCGCCTGCCTCGGGCTCGGCCGCAGCCCGATTCACTCGATGGAGTTGCGTGCCTGGCTCGTTCGTCGCCCGATTTGCCCCATTGAGTCCCGTTGCAGACTTCCCAGGCGAGAAAGAGGCGACGGGGATGCGGGCTCAGCCACCGCTGATTCGCTCCATCCGCGTCCGTTCCTGGGCCACCTTCGCCGCTGGCCATCCGTCACTGATGGTGTAGAGTCCTAATGGACTAAACAACCCTGGCAGGCCATCCTATGGGCCGGCCTAAGAACAAGACTTGACGCACAAGACAAGGATTAGTCCTAGTCGGTTAGGATAAGCTGTATTAGGAAATTAGAGATTAACTTGTAAAAGTCTCCTGATCCTATACGGTTTCCATGTAACCCTGTCCCCCGGCATATATAAGGGGGGACAGGGACCCCCCTCAAAACATTTCATCTATACAAGATACACCATACAGGACGTAGGGTATTACGCGTATTGCGGCCCGAACCTGTCTAAATCGTCTCTTGTCACCTTCGACTCTAGATTCTCGACGACTTCTCCTCAAACCCTTCTCTCGGGGCATCCCCTCGAGAACCTAGTCAGCATAACTCGCCGACACTTTGGCGGCGTCCGTTGGATCTACTCGTCGAGAACTCGCTAAAGAGTCGATGGCATCTTTCAGCGCCTCCATCGTCACCAAGTTCGAAGAAGGCGCGACATTCATCTTCGGTTCCTGGCTTTGCACCGCAAACCAGGATGGCAAGCTCCGACGTGAACTGGGCAGCGAGACGGTAGCGTCAGCTCCGCCACCTGCGCGGGTCACGCCGCGAAGATCGCGGTAAACTCCAAATTCCGACACGATCTTCGGATCGTATCCTACTCGGAGGAGTACATGGCGCCCGAAGCAGACTCAAGCTCGGGCAAACAACAACACCGACCCTGCCCCTGTCAAGCAGCAGGTTCGATCCACGCGTCCACGACTCCCTGGTGGACTCCAGATCACCTCTGACTTCCACTAGGGTTCTACGATCAGGACCGTGACAACAACCCCACGGGTTCTCAGGAGCTTCAATTCAAATTCCCGTGAGACGAAGACTTCACCGCGTAGATCACGCGCGCCTCAGTTTCCCTTCGGGTTGACAAATTCGGCCGCGATCTACCAGACCCATTTGATGAGGAAGCTTCACCAAATTCTCCAGGCCAACTCAGATCTTGTCATGACCACAACTCCCTCGGGGGTTATCGTCCATTGGCCTGACATGGATCCTGTCCTCGCTCTTCATGAAGCGAACGACCCCTCCACAGTACAGGGTACTCTCCCTCTGCTTCCCTTCCAGGAAGGCAGAGAACTTTCTGTTATCTCGGATAACGAACAAACCGGGCCTAACAACCCAGCTCGCCAATTCTGCGCAACTATTCGCGACGCCAGCGACGACGAGGTCTTCTCCGATGACACCCCGACAGTCGATGGAGAAACGCAGGCTGACAGGGAACTTCGGGTCGAGCGTAATCGCTCTCGCGCCCTCAGGCGTCGCCATATCACTATGAAGAACCTCAACAGCGAGTTCGACAACGAAGGGATCTTCAAGTCACCTGCGGCCAACATTATGTTCACCGTAAGTGTCCTGGAGGGATTTCAAGCCACTCCCAACATCTCCCTAGCTAAAGCTCGCCTCAAAGCCGCGGCAGTCATGGTCGATCGTCTGGATGGAAGTCGCTCCACTTCAAAGAGCAAGAGTTCTTCCCATCGCCGTACGCCTTCATCAAGACGGCAGAGCAGCCACTACGACAGTTCTGCCAAAAAATCAAAGAGTACAAATAGGCCCCGCGAGGATCCACCCCGCCCGGCCCGTTCTCAAGGCGCTCCGCCAACCGATGCGCGCCATCACATCAACATGATTCGAGCGGGGAGGACACAAGCTACATCATACACCGCAGATTCTGCGGGAGGGCATGACGTGCCCAACCCAGACGCCTTACCATGCTACACACGCGCTATCCGCGTCAGCGCTTTCCCCCGAAAATTCAAGCCGTCAGGCATTACTAATTTTCACGGGAAATAAGACCCCACCATCTGGCTATGCCGATATTCTTCGGCAATCGAAGCAGCAGGAGGCGATGACATCTCTAAACTGCTGTATTTCCCTGTCGCAATGGAGCAAGGCCCGCTTACCTGGCTTGAATCTCTCTGCCCAGACTCCATCGACAGCTGGCATGCACTAAAGAAGGCTTTCATCTCAAACTACCAGGGTTCTTTCGAGCGTCCCGGTAGCAAATATGAACTCCGAGCTTGCAAGCAGAAGCCAGATAGAGTCCCTGCGCGACTACAACCGACGATTCTTCTCCATAAAAGAATCCTGCGTCCCCATCCCCGACTCGGAGGTCATCGACTACCTTCAAGAAGGGATGACCGACCGCAGTCTCTTCCGTGACTTCGGTCACAATCGACCTCGCGACCTGGAGGAATTTCGTGCATTGGTGGCCAACTGGATGGACACCGATGATCAAGAACGGGAGCGTTACGGCAAACGTCCCGCCAACACTGGGCGAGGGCATCAAGACGACAACAAGGACCAGTCGCGCGACTCCTTCAAGCGCAATGGCAACAATCCACGGAAACGACCAAACAACATGGTCGCAACCGTTCAGTGCGTCCGCGCCGCTCAGACTACGCAACAAAGAAAGGAGGAATTCAACAAACTCCTCAAAAAGCGTTGCCCATACCATCCAGATAGCAAGCACACCATGGGCGACTGCTGGCTTCTCTTGGAAACCTTCAGCAAGCCCAACAAGAAAAAGAAGACGGATGGCGACGGTGACGGCAAGCAGGACAAGGGAGACGGAGGTGTCCCAGACGTCAACAACACTATCAATGTCATCTTCGATGGCATGGCAGTCAGTGATACCTCGTGCAATCGCAAGAACGCACGACGCGAGGCATATGCAGCAGAACCAGCGGTGGTCACACCTCTGCGGTGGTCAGACACCCCCATCACTTGGTCCAGAGAAGACCAATGGGCAGAGATCACTTGTCCCGGGCGATATCCTCTCGTCCTAGAAACCGTGGTGGCAAATAGCAAGCTCACCAAGGTACTGATTGATGGAGGCAGCGGCCTCAACCTTATCTTCGCCAAGACCCTCAAGCAGATGGGGCTTGATACAAGCAAATTGCAGCCAGCTGATTCCCCCTTCTACGGCATTGTACCCAGGAAGGCTGCAATCCCCCTCGGGCAAATCACGTTGCCCGTCACATTCGGTACTGCATCAAATTACCACACCGAGTACATCAAGTTCGAGGTCGCGGACTTTGAAACATCGTACCACGCCATCTTTGGACGTCCAGCGCTGGCCAAATTCATGGCCATCCCTTACTACACCTACCTGGTACTGAAGATGCCAGGACCTCATGGTATTCTTTCCCTTCGTGGTGACATCAAACGCTCCTACGTCTGCGACAAAGAGGCAGTGGAGTACGCCATCAGGGCCGCATCCACTATTGATCAACAAGAGCTCCACCCCCTGGTGGCAACCATCGCGGATGAAGACGGGGACGCCCCGACGCAGAAGAAGACGCGAGCCATCAAGCCTGTAGACAAAGTTGCTACAAAGACAGTAGATCTCTAGACAGGAGATCCAACGAAGATGGCGGTGATTGACTCCACCCTTACTCCAGCATAGGAAAACGCGCTCGTCAACTTCCTGCGGGCCCAAGCAGACATCTTCACAACAAAACCTTCTGACATGCCTAGGGTTCCTAGAGAGTTGATCGAGCACAAGCTGGACCTCAACGAGAGCGCGAAGCCAAAGAAGCAGCGCCTCCGAAGATTCGCCACCGAGCGTCGGGAGGCTATCAAGAAAGAGCTAGCTAAGTTATTAGCAGCCGGCTTCATTAAAGAAGACTTTTATCTAGATTGGTTAGCTAATCCGGTTCTTGTAAGAAAAAAGAATTCTAATGAATGGAGAATGTGTGTTGATTATACCGATCTCAACAAACATTGCAAAAAGGATCCCTTCGGGCTTCCTCGCATCGATCAAGTCATTGATAGCACCGCAGGGTGCACCCTTCTCTGTTTCCTCGATTGTTACTCAGGATATCATCAGATATCTCTGAAAGAAGAGGATCAGATTAAAACTTCATTTATCACGCCATATGGCGTATATTGTTATACAACCATACCCTTTGGTTTGAAAAATGCAAGTGCCACATATCAGCGGACGATACAGGGCTGTCTTCAAGACCAACTCTACCGAAACATCGAAGCATATGTTGATGATGTGGTCGTCAAGACAAAAAACCCCGAGGACCTAATCGCCGATCTCACCGAGACGTTTGATAACTTACGCAAGTGGCGTTGGAAGCTCAATCCCGCCAAATGTGTCTTCGGTGTTCCGTCAGGAAAGCTTCTCGGGTTCATCGTCACCGAACGCGGCATCGAGGCTAATCCAGAAAAGATAGCAACAATCATGAATATGGAGCCACCGCGTACTGTCAAGGATGTCATGAAGCTTACCGGCTGCATGGCTGCACTCAACCGCTTCATCTCCAAACTCGGAGAACGCGGGACTGAGTTCTTCAAACTCCTCAAGAAGCAGGATAGATTCCAGTGGACACAGGAGGCCCAACACGCCTTCGACAAGCTCAAAGTTTTCCTGACTACACCACCTGTGCTCACTGCGCCACTCCCGGGTGAAGATCTCCTTCTCTACATTTCAGCGACCACCAATGTCGTTAGTGCTGCTATTGTTGTTGAACGCGATGAGGAAGGTCATCTCCAGAAGATTCAAAGGCCTGTGTACTTTGTGAGCGAAGTCCTTTCAAACTCCAAATCAAGGTACCCTCAAGTTCAAAAGATTCTATATGCCGTCTTAATGACATCCAGGAAATTGCGGCACTACTTCGACTCCTATAAGATCATCGTGGTTCCTGGATAATGAACAGGAGAGGAGAGGAGAATACTGATGAATGAGAGTACTCGATGAAGGAACAGGAGAGTACTCGATGAATAGCTACGGTCGATCAAATTTTACATGTGCCATTTTTATTTTATTTTTCTTGTCTATGCCCATAGTGTTATAAAAATATTACACAATTGTCATTATAATTTTTGGTCCATAATACCCTTATACTACCTATACTTATATGTACATACTACCTATACTATTAGTCAAGTTACTAGGAGTATATAATTATTCTAGACCGTTGGATGCTTTCATACTAGTCATTTTTACATGATAGTATGCCCAGTATAAGGCATCGTAAAAGAGCTCGTTGGAAACAGGGCATACCTGCCGCGTAATGCATGCCACAAGAAGCTTAGACTTGACCACACTTTCTCAGGATAACAAGCGGAAAACTTCAGCCATGGTGCAAATATGAAAGTGCCAAAGCAAAACCATTGATTCCAAAAATGCCAGCTTTTCTCAGGTTGAATTTAAAGTGAAAAATAATACCAATGGTTACTCCATAACCATATGGAATGTGTAATACGCCTGCTTAACAGTTCTCCCTCCTACTGTTTTGTGAACTTGTAAGATTTCTTCCTCAAATTTAGCCTCCTTATGTCACGCTCAAGATATACTAAGATTAGCAAGCCACGCTCCACAATGCAAAATGATTACATCTACAAACAACAGTAGCTTTCCTTTTTTATATACTCCTAAACCCTAATAAATTAACTTCAAAACAAGTAAAGTGATGAACACCCACCCACACAAACTACAGCAAAAAGGAGAAGCATGGAAGCTATGCCAGATGCGAACAAGTTATTTACGCTAAATCCATTAAAAATCTAAAGACCAGGTAACCTTATTGATCTGTAACCATTTAGCAACACAAGCTTGATGATACCGATTCCCACAGGGCAATTTAGTCAGCCTATCTCAGTTCTTGTAAGCCATACAGTAGATTACACATCTGCATAAATACAAACAGAAGTGGGTGTCACGATTGTTTGTTACTTAAACAAGCAACAAAAGTCAATACAGACATGCAACCAAAGAATATCCTAATTATAATTCTTAATAAAAAAACTGGTGGAACAATGTAAAGGTCACGACTTAAGATTACAAAATATTATTGGTAAAAAAAACTTACGCAATAACTAATCAGTATAACAGGTGGTTGCATATTAGGGTAAAATTCATGGATGATCCATGGACAACTGCACTTACAAATTTACAAATCTGTTGAGCAATAAAAATAAAAAAGTTAACGATCGCTTAATCAGCCCTTAACGTACTCTTCATGTTTTTCCTTTCTTGAGAATATCCTAATTTTGTAAGTTGAAATCGATAAGAGTGCTATGACACTTTCAGGCAACCCTTTGCTTTCGGTACCAATGGCTTACCCTAACTGTTGTAGTTCCTGAAATCATGAAGAGTTCAACAGATGAAATGCAAGATGGCAGGCAGCAACCTAGCTCACCACTGTATATTGAGAAAACTAATCTCACTTGTAGCCTGAGGGATAATAGAGAATACTCCATTTCTCTAATACTCAACCAGAAATCTCTATAATATTAATACCGCTAACCACAAAGGCATCTAAAATAGAATATGCAACTTGATAGTGATTATTTGTTGGGTTCTATAGTTTGTAATAGTCCCATGGGAAGTCCATTGCCAATGTCGGTGTGTGTGTGTTGTATGCTTCTATATGTACAGAAAGTTAGAGAGTGAGTGTATCCTCACGAGAAATTTCCCCACGCATCGATTCCTTCATTATTAAAACCAAAAGCTAGCTGGAACATAAAACTTATAGAAGCATATTTTTTTTTTGTAAAATGACTTGATAGCAGTTAACCTGAGAAATATATTGAGTCCAACATGAGTATGAAACTAGCCATTATCGTCATTCAGTGATGTTTAGGCTAGTTGACCCTCCATTTCTTACAACTCTCTAAGCTAAAGCTTCATCAGCCGCTAGTTGCAACTCATAATCATAGCTTACAACTTCTCATGGTTTTCGTCCCTTTGATGTCTGATCATGACCATAGCTAGAATTGGGATGTTTTTTATGAAGACTAGAACTCAGAGTTGAATGAGTTCTTGAAGAACTGCTACCTTTATTTCCTTGAATTAATTGACACAATATTTCCTTAACAGAGTGCACAAACATGCACGTTAATATAAGAATTTGTCTTATCTGTCAAAAGATGCTGAACAGTTTCACTGCAAAGGTCTGGCGGCTAGGGTTGGGGCACTGGACGAAGGGAGTTAAGGAGGAGGTGTGCGGGAGGCCGGGCGGACACCAAAGGGAGGTGGAGTGATTTCCGGTGGGCGGAAGGAGGGCGGTCGCGAGTTGGTGTCGCACGGTCGACCAGGAAAATCTGTGAGGGGGTGTGTGGCAAGGCAGGTGGCGTACGATGGTGAAGCTATGGTGAAGCGGGGGGACGCAACATCCCTTACACTCTTTTTAGGAGCAGAGACAGCGAGGCGCTTCGAACTGGCAAGCTCTCACACCACGTCCGCCCGGCGCCCGCTACCACGGCTGGTAGGATCCCCCCTCACCCTCTGCCTGCAGCGCGCTCCGGTGCTCCACCTCCACTGGGACTACTGCGCGATCTGCCGCTGCCGGTAGACCGAGGCCAAGCTAAAACAACGCAAATCATGCAGAGGAGTTTTGATATGATTTGATCGAGTTGCGGTTTACAACTGGACAGCTGTTTCATTCACGAACCGAAAATTAACCATGCTAATATGCTATATTAGCCTATCAACCTGTGCGGTATTAGCCTATCAACCCGTGCTACCGCACAGGCTAATTAGAAATGATTAGTAAATATATATCTATATGAGACTCTTTCATCAATGCTATATATTTTAATATTACTTTAATATACATATTTATCATTATATGTTTGTATTGGTTTTAGTCACTAACATTTGTTTTCCATTTTGCATGACATTGTTTGATATGTACTTAGTTGAACCTTTTATTTGAGCTATGTAAACATTATTTTTTTATATTTATCTCTCCCGGACCTTCAAACATGAATTCATGGTGACACATATTATATTGTCGGTATTATTTTTATATCATAATAACATAAATAGTATATTAAAACTATAAAAATATTAATTTAGAATTCTACATTCGTACATTTTAAGATTTTACTATAGTTATATAATTTAGATTTAAATTAATGGTTATTTAACTTTTAAAAATGACTTAATTGGTATTCTTTTTAGGGAGTTATTTGATACCCTCCATCCCAAATTGTAAGTCATACCAAGATTCTTGAAAATTCAAACTATTTTATATTTGACCAAAATTATAGTGTGAATCAAAAAATATAGAACTGAATAGATATAATATAAATATATACTTAATGAAGAAACTAATGGTACTTATTTGGTATCATAAATGTTAATACTTTGTTATATGAATTTGGTCAAACTTGAGATAGTTTGACTCTTCAAGAATCTTGAAATGACTTACAGTTTGGGATGGAGGGAGTATTATTTTTATGATGGCATAGTTGGACAATATACATCAAAATTAGGGGGTTAAATTATTTTGAGTTAAATACACCATCGCCCATTGAACTTGTCTCGGTGCACCACTTAGGTCCACGAACTCGCAAAATCAAAACCCACCATCCTAAACTTGTCAAGTCGTGCCACTTAGGTCTATACCCCTTCACATGGTGCCACATGGCATGAATATATACAAAAACACAACTAAATTTTATCATCTTCTATATCTATATCCTCCTCATTTCTTTTACCTCTCTCTCATCTCTCAATCAAGACACGAGCTCTACCATGGGTGAGCTAGCGCCCATGGCGCCCTACCATAGTGTCTTTGTTCCACCGTCGAATCCCTATGTTGCATGCCGCCTCCATCTCCTCCTCCCGCTGCTCCTCCTCAGGGGCGCGCCGCTGCGGGGCCCAAGAGCTGGTGGTGCCTCCTTAGGGGCGCCGCCACGGAGCCCAAGCGTGAACCTATTGAGAGAGATGAAAGAGAGGAGGATCTAGTACAAAGGATGATTAAACTTAAGGGGGGTTTTTTGCGTACATTCGTCTCACGTGGCACCTCATCAAGCGGTATGGATCTAAGTGACATAACTTAACAAGTTCAGGGTGGTAGATATCAATTTTACGAGTTCGTGGACCTAAGTGGCATGCCGAGACAAGTTCAAGGGTTGCTGCTGTATTTTACTCAATTATTTTTATAATGGCAGAGGTGGGTAATTTAGGCACATGTTTAAGGAGTTACTTTAGCATATTTTCGTAATGGCAAAGGTGGATAATTTATTAGAAAAGATCACAGATCCAAGGACAATTATTATTATAGTTGTTGGACTAATGGCCAGATGTTTTTCTTTTTTGTGCGATTTTCTAGGATTTTTCTATTTCCTAAGTATCCACTTAGGATCCTAGAAGTGCATTCTTTTTGGGACGGATGGAGTAGGATCTTAGGTGGCTTCGTGTGGAGGCCTCAAAATGAGCCTCGAATTAGTAATGGTTTTTAAGTGCCCACCTAGGATCCTAGGTGGCTTCGCGTGAAGGCCTAAAAAGGAGCCTCCAATTAGTATAGTAAGATTCTTTTAGGGGCCGTGCTCTGTAATGTAAATTCTAGTACATTTGTATATATTCCTTATATATATATAAAAAGAGGTAGGGAGCTCCTCTGCTGATTTTGCTAAAAAAAATAGTAATGGGATCTCGTGGACGTGGAGTGCCAAATTGCAGGAGTGATACTAGCCACTACTACAGAAACGACAACGCAACCGGTTCCAAAACCCCCTTTCGTAGCCGGTTATGGCTACCGTTTGATTTAAAACGCCTGTGTTGCTCTTCATCATAGCCTGTTGGGAATAGAAACCAACCGTAATGAGAGTGTCCAGGCCAGCATCATCGCAGGCCAAAAAAATAGCAAAAACATTTTTTTAATGGGAGAGGGACCCTACCAGACAGCCACCCAAGCCCTGGGACTCGAACCCAAGACCTCCCCTTGTGCATACCCCCTCTTACCACCGCTACACCACCACATGATATCATATCCCATTTTTATTCCCCACATATTATACAAACCCGAGTGTTAATGACTTGTTTGAGGACCTAAATGAATTCAAATTAAAAACTTGTCAACTAGGAGTACAAAGTTTCGTAACTTTTCAAACACTACAATTTTCATATTGTCTGTTTCTCCATCCAAGGCCGTTTACGAAATTTGAATTTCAAATTTGAATACTTTGTACTTTTAAACTGAGTTTTTATTAACAAGATGAATTCAAATGAAAATGCTGTCAACTACAACGTTTCATAACTTTTCGAGTTTTAGAACTTTTATTTTGGTCATTTATTCATACGGCATAGTGATAATAGAAGTATTCACTAATCGAAAATCTCTCATCTAATTTCATACCTTAGACCTTATATGAGAGATGTAAGATTTGTAAACACTTTTATTACCACTTTGTCGTATAAAGAAATGACCAAATTAAAAGTTGTACATCTCAAAAAGTTATACAACTTTGTAGTTGAATATATTTTAATTTAAATACATTTAGGACTTTAAAAATTGTATTTGTCAAGTGCCTATGCATATAGAACCGGCTGCGTTTTTTAGATGAAATAGGAGGGGTTTTCCCCTACTGGTTATATGATATATATTTAGGAAACTTTCACCGTTTACAAATGTCTTTCAAGAGACAAAGAAAACAAACGGTTTGTAGCTCCAACCGGCTGCGATGAGGACCAATGCAGAAGGTTCATGGCTAGAACCGGCTGTGTTGATGAGCCACTCATCACAAATGGTTTGTGGCTCCAATCGGCTACGATGAGGACCAACACAAGCGGTTCGTGGCTCCAACCGGCTGCATTGCTTAACGCCCTCATCACAGCCGGTTGCAGCCATGAACCGGCTGTGATTTTAGAACCGGCTGTGATACCTCTTTATAGCCAGTTGGCTCAAAACCAGTTATAAAGGGGGGTTTGATATAATCAAATCTGGAGTGGTGACAGCTACAGTAGATCGGAGCGACCAATACACTGGACTAATTGCACCGCGTCACCACGTGGAGAGGCCGAGGTCGATGCATCTCCGTGTCCAGCCGACACTAGCTGGCTACCCTCTGCGGGTACTTAGTGTAGCATGTAGATACGGCTAGCAGGGATGCTGACATGCTGTGGCTTGTGGAGTTGTGATCCCATCCCCCATCCAGGATACTCTAGCTATGTATGCCTAGTATAACGACTTCAATTATGAGAGTGCCCGCCTTCACCTAATAAGTGATTTGGCCTCCTTACTCGATTTTTTAACCATTGAATCTCCGAATCACTTAGGTGAGAATTAATTTTTTTTCCTACTAATATCGGGATTTAAGTGCCTTGATTACAAAACAGCTGATACATAACACTGCATTTTGTAAACCATTTATCTTATCTATTTGTATCCGGTCTTTTGAGCATCACAATTCATTGAGAAAGAAAATGTAGCTAGCATAGATCGATATATAGATGGTACAACCGCAAAACACATTAGCCATTAGTCAGACGTGCTCCTCAGTCCTCAGAGCACAGAGCATGAGGTTACTAGTTACTACAAGCTAGGAGTACACCACAAATTAACAACACTCAAATTGAGAAATGGAACGCGATCGATATTCCTAGTCTAGTGGTCTAGCTAGGAGTTAGCTACTACCAAGCCAAGATCGAGAGTTGCTCCTACAAGCTAGGACTACTACTACATCTGATCCAGTGATCCTACACGCTAGCTAGAAGTACTACTAACTACCACAAAGAGTAATGGGGAATCGGGAGCTGATACTGGTAGCCTATCTAGTAATCCTGCTACCGGAGAGCACGAGTACTACAGCTGATCCAAAAGAACTGAGGTGGAGCGCCGAGCTGATGACAGGCGGGACATCTCCAGTCCTCCACCACCAATGCCTGCACCACCTGAAAGAGAGAGGAAGCCTGAGTTCAGTTGCACAGTGATGCCTAAATTTATCTGCTAGCTTGTGGTAATCAACTTTTGTACTTGCAAGAAGCGGATAGCTAGGTATGAACGGAACGGACCTTGGTGGCGATGGTCGTCAGGAGCCGGCGAGCTTCTGTTACGCGGATCAGGAGACCTACGCGCCTTGGCTGCCGCGCTGAAGAAGGTGCGGTAGATGCACCATCCGAGTCCGAGCAGAATGGCGGCTCCGGCAAAGACGATAGCAACGATCGCCCCTGGCCCTAGCTTTGCCCTGCTACCGCCGCCGCCGCTGGGACGCCTGGGAGGAGAGCGAGGTGGGGTTGGGGGGCCATCGAGCCCGCAAGGATCTGCATGCAGCGTGTACAACAAGACATGGGAGATCAGTAAGACCAGCATGCTGCATCAAGAACATTAATCGAGGGCCATCATCTATCAGGGAGAACGAAGCAGCTACTTACCGTTGCAGTCGGGCACCGCCTCGTTCCATGCCTGGACGGCAGCCGCGTCCTTCCCGCCGCACGCCACGTACGCGCCGGCGAGATCGAAGGCGGGCCTTCTGGCCACCACGTACATGCACAGGCAGCAGACGCCCTTGTCGACCACGTTCGGCGGCCAAGTGTCGACCGCGTACAGCAGCGCACTGCAGCAGGACCGTGTCGGAGACTGCGGCGCGGCCTCCTGGTAGGACAGCAGCGCCAGCGCGGTGAAGTCGAGCCTGCACTGCGGCGTGGACGACGACAGCGACGGGCACGGCATCATCGGCCCCAAGACCACAAGCAGCAGCAAGAGAGACAAGGGAGGAGTCGCCATCGCTACCAGCCTACCACCCTCGGACGGACAGAGTACTCTCTACCTACTGCTCGATGTGATGCGGTGGGGACTGGGGGAGTACCACCACGGATAGCTAGCACTAGCAGGTCAAGGGAAGAAGCACAGCGGCACAGCGCCTCGCTTCACTCCAATTTATACCAGCAGCCCTAACCCAGCTGCACGTATGCAGCGCATATATGTTATTTGAGTACTGTAGTACTCCAATAAAGTTGGGACACTTTAATCTGTATCTCCTAGAGCTATCTTGCCCTGAGCGAGCTCAGCTGAAAGCGCACTCGGAGTATAGTAGGCAGCGGCGAGCGCAGAGAGCTCGAAAGCGAGAGACAAGGGGGACGCCGGGTCGCCGGCCGGGAGGGCCGCTGCCACGCCACTCGATGGATTGGATGCCAAAGTCTTTGCCGCCGGCACTGGCAGCTGCTCTTTCGGTACGCCATCAATTCGATGTTGTGGTGCTGGTGCCTGGTCTCGTCTTGGTCGTTGACGTTTCGTGGTGTCGTGCATCAGTTTGTTTGTGTCAAAATCTCAAATCTTCAGTTGATTACTAGGCGCCTTTTGCCACTCGTCGGACCAATTACACTATAGCAGTTTGGTCTAGTCGATGGATCATACGGAGGGCGTCAGTGATACACCAAAGACCACATACTCTTCTGTGTTTAGATGGGTGGAGAAAAAGAACTTTTTTTTCTGAGATGCGTGTTATGTGAGGGGGACGAATAGGAAAGGTGAAAAGGGAATTTTTTGGGATGCGTGTTATGTGAGAGGGATGAATATGAAGTAAAAAGAACTTTTGGGAACTAAACAGGGAAGTAAAAAGAACTTTTGGGAACTTTCTGGGATGCGTGTACGTTTCCATTGAATTGTGACCAGTGGGGGTGCTCAACACATCGAGGGTAAAAGCTGAACAAAATGCAATTCAATTCCTGCCACGTTCCTACTACATGGGAATCCGAGCGATGGCTCACACTCCTCTTTCGCTGATGAGGACCTGGCGACCTGCATGCCATGCTTCCACAGCTTCACATTATTCGCATAGCACCCGATCTATGGGCAGGGATGTTAACTTGAACAGAATGCAATCCACAGTGTCTCAAGCAACTCTGTGGTCTGTGCCGATCGGCTAGCAATCTCGTCTTTACTTTCGCCCCTGTTTTCCGACTAATCATGAGTAATCACCGTTATCAGTTTGTTCGTACCGATTATGCTCACCGATTAACTCGACTAGATTGTAATTTAGGGGTTGTTTAGATGGTGGAGAAGTGGAAAAAAGTACTATAGCAACTGTGTTGGAAAATGTGTTTTTGTGAGATAGAGAAATAGTGAATATCCAATAAATAGTGAATATCTAGAGAAGTTATCTGGAAACTAAACTACTCCTTGTTCGATTAGTCAACCGGCTCCCTAATCAGTCCGATTAGATATAGGATGACTAATCAACAGTACACTTATGTAGTCTCCCTCCGCAAGTCCCCAGGTCCTCATGACTGCCATCCCTCGCCGACATTCATTCGCGGACCCTCAATCTGACAATCTCACCCCTCTCCTCGAAAGAAAGAACCAGTATTGGGTCTCCCCCCCCCCCCCCCCCCCCCGCGGAGTTCGCAGATCTTTGTGCGTATCTTTGCCTCTGGAAAGTCGAAACCACCGTGCACTAATCCGTGCATATTTTCGGAGAGAGAAGTGGCTCAACTCTGTGAACTCACCGTGCAATTCTTCTAATCCGTGCTATGATTCCCTTGTAACTGTAGATACTTGTCAAAAAACGGGGAACGATGGCAGACTCGGCGAGGGTACCACAATGCAATTCATCTCCTACTTCATTCCTACGGCATTACCACATGAGAATCCGAGCTATGTTTCCATGCATGTGATCTGGATTTTTTTTTTTACATCACGCCTCCACGCTGTTCTTTCGCTGATGAGGACCTGCCCTGCTTCCATGCAGAGCTTCACATAAATAATCACACCCTTCTCTGTGCCCTGCCCACCGTATCTCATCCAATCTTCGAACAGAATCCAGCCCGTCGTATCTCATCCAACTCTGCCGATCAGGTAGCAGTGTCGTCTTCACTTTCGCCCACTGATCGATTTACATATTTCTTTCGTCTCTTCTCTCATAGCAGTTCACTATCTCGAAACAATTCTACCCACAATATACGTATTTTATTTCTTATTGTATGCCACAATGTACAGATTCAGGCTGTGAAATCAGAATGATCCAGCAACCTCGTCTCCTGGCACGGTGGTACACTGGTACCACCAATCTCGTCTTGGTCGTTGACGTTTCGTGGTGTCGTGCATCAGTTTGTTTGTGTCAAAATCTCAAATCTTCCTCAGTTGATTACTAGGCACCTTTTGCCACTCGTCGGACCAATTGCACTATAGCAGTTTGGTCTAGTCGATGGATCATACGGAGGGCGTCACTAATACACCAAAGACCACATACTCTTCTTGTGCTTTTTTTTTTAATGAATTGAGACCGACCGCATTTCCATTTCAAAACGAAATAAAGAGTTTCAGAGTAGCATAGCAACAGAAAGAAGGGGGGAAGGTACTCGAAGACTAGACTTCTAACCTGTTTCAAGCTAGACGCCTAAGATATACATCTTGTGTTTGCCGGCCATGACGAGAATGTACAACTGTTGTGCTATGTATTGGTCGGTGGTCGCTAGTTTTGTAACAAACACTACTGTCCGATGCATGTACACATGTTGTGCTATGTATTGGCCGCCAGTTTGTAACAAACACTACTGTCCGATGTAGCTACATTACTCTCCATCTGCATGGATGCTGGCCTGGGATCTCCCTGCATCTACAATCATTCTCCCTCTGTCCTTGCTTTTGGTGTTGGACCAAATGTAGTTGCAGTCCTTCTGAGTTTGTCCGTAGCCTCGCTCGCAGGCTTTGACGAAGTTCCTCTCGATCTAATGTGCAGTAGGCGAAGCTATGGGGTGCAGCAGGCGAAGCTTCACTGCTGTCTTTTTTTTTCACACATACAGACATGTGTTTATCTGATCATGTTTTCTTTAATTATGGCTAACCATGTGTTTCTTTTTTCTTTTTCATTTTATCTATAGAATCCTAGAGTATTTTGGTTCCTGGGGGGCTCCTCGACGCTTCAGGATACAATAGTTCCATGGAAGTCGGGAATGATTCAGAGGGATCTACAAACCAATGCATGGTGAAAGAGGTAGCATTTACTCTTAGATACAGAATTCTCAGCATACAGCTTCATAGGCATTTGTTTTTCGAGCTACGACAACTGCATTTGTTTCCTCTTAAATTGAAATGCATCCAGTGGCCAACGCCAACTGCAGGGAAGGAAGGATTCAAGTAGTGCCACAGTAAAAAAAGCACTATAGATTGTTTTTTATCTTTGTTTGTTTTAGGCACCAGCAGTCGCAAGCTGTTACAAGCCTAATCCCATGCTTACATTCCTTCATTACACTACACTGGGTTCAGATCGGATCCATGGAAAATAAACATTCCATCCGGCGGATACTGGATGCAAACATGCCGAGGTTCGCATAATTCATTTGTTTCAACCATTCATAATACACCAAAGTTGTATTGTGGCACAACAGTTGCTCAACTTCCTCCTCAAGTGTCCAGGTAGTTTGCAGCCATCATCAGCTCCAGGGTTATCTCGGGCTCAATTTGGAACTCGGCTGACTCCTTCCCACTGCACAATCAAACCAAACCAAACAATTAATTCAGTCCGCAATACAAGTAACTGAAAGGGCATGCACAAACGCTGCAAAGCATATTATCATAAATCTTCCCTAGCGATCATATGATGTGCCAACTTCTGCTTTCCATCTATTTCATTTGAGCCCCAAGAGTCGTGAGCACCTACTAGCTCCAGTTTGTACTTTCTACTGCAAAGTAATGCTCATCGAGGACTTAAATTAAAGTCTGCTCTGATAGGTTGAAGGACTCTCAACATGGAATACAATTCAAACTAGTATCACACCCGCATGCCCATCAAATTTCAACAGGAAAATAAATTGCGCCTCATCTATACTAGGCTATCCCATGTCTTCAACCAACAGATATGTGTCATGTTCAGGTTGTCTAACCATGCCCATCCCAGTTTGTTTTGGTGACCATGTCAGTAATCATTAATCAAGTCCTCCAGACCAAAATTCACTGCATATCGAGGCTGGACCAGACTACTACCTGATGATAGCACAACAATTAACTGCCTCTATCCTTTAGGATGCCAAGTTCCACCTGACGTGGTTTATAAGGCAGAAATAGGAAGACTTATATTTTCAGCGTTAGGCAGTGTCCATTAATAAGGCAACACCCTGCTTTCAATTGATACTCTCCTTGATGGGTATTAAGCCTTAGCTATTTACTAGGCAAAGGGGTCGAACAAGTCAAATCAGACAACTAATAATTAAGTAATTAGGACAACTTACAAGCGTGAGTTTATACGGTGCTCAAGATTTGCCTTGCCAGCACTAACTATTCATTCAGGTTCAGGTTCAATACTTACAGGCTTATCACAGGTCATTAGTACATCCAATAAATTAAGACAAATTTGCAAGATAAGAAACCCACCAGTGCAGAAGGAAAAAGCTAGGCAAAATAAAATTGATAGCTGTGGGTAATGTGTATTGAGCAAGCTACGTAATGCAGATTACATCTAGACCCTAAGCACCTCGTGCTAGCAGATTGTAGCTTCATTAATGGAATTAATATTCTGAAAGCAGATCGAACTGTGTGAATATAGCGCTTTCAAAATCATAATGTTGTGTAGTATAGATCTTAAATAATGGTAGTAACAGATTGTAGCTTCATTAAGCAAACTGTCAATTGTAAAAATTACACCAGTTTTGAGTGGATGATCGGTTACATAGCACAACGGGATTGGTAAATTTTCAGCCAGGTGATCAAGCACAGTTAATGTTATGGAGTTATGAACAACACGAGGCAGCAGTAGGCCATCAGGCATCAATCAGCCAGTTGGTGACGCGCACAATCAAGCAATCAAGCAATCAAGCATTGGTAGAAAGTAAATCTGATGCCCGCAAAGGTACGAAGCGGCAATAGTAACCTGGAGTAATGGAGTGACCAGTAGAAGTACTGGCAGATCTTCTCGAGAACGTGGGTAGCGATCTCCGGGAAGCGGACCTCGCCCTGTCGTGTCTCGGAGAAGCCACCTGGATCATGGTATCAGGGTCAAGGGGATAGGCGAAATTCAGAGGCGGGTGAGGGGTAACCCGCGATGTAATCGGCGATGAATTGAATCGAAACGAACGGAAAGCCAAAGCCCCTAAAGGTACCTGGCGACGTGAGCATGTTGCGCAGGGTGTTGGAGACCATGGCCGCCTTCTTGTCGACGATGAACTCGAAACCTTCGGCGCTGATGAGCTTGACGAATCCTCCAGTGTCCTCTTCCTCCTCCTCGGGCTCACGCGGAGCCGGGGCCTCTCCCTTGCCCAGCATCCCCCCTCTCCTGGGATTGGATTGGATTTGGTCGGCTGCTTCCGTTGTTGGTTTGTTCTCTCCACGAGACCACCACGACGACGGACGGACGGAGAAGAAGACGGCGATGGAGAATATATTTTCTCTTTTCGCTGGTGGGCTGGTGGTTTCGGTCAGCTTAGTGGGCCAAAAGTCCATCCGATGCCGGCCCAAATTGCTCCTGGCATCTTTTTTTTTATATATCGATTGCTCCTGGCATCTTGCCACGCCGTGACGCCGATACCGACATGGACACGGTCGCAACTCACACTGACACAGACTCTGTATGCCAAGAACTTGAGACTGATATGATAAAAAAATTTTTGAGACTGATCATAGATTCATACCATTTTGCTTTGATATCATTCCTATAATTGGGAGGTTCGCGCTTCTACGATTTATACCATCATTTTCCATGTGCTTCCGGAAGTTCGCTACTTATCGTGCTCATTATCTCTGAAATGCTGACTGTCGGAAATTGGTCTATATAGTTCTTGAAAAGAATATTTTTTTTGAGAGCGAAAAGAAGAAAATTGACCAGTATCTTTTTTTTACTCGAGGCATCCCTATTTCCATTATGAAACGGAAATATAGAGTTCGTGGCACACGGCAAGAGAAAAGAACGAGGGGAAAGAGGATCTAGGTTCCTGAACCTGATTCAGCTAGGAAGCCTATATGGCCTCGCAGGGTACATACATTGTTCAAACAGAGACTACAAGTTTTAATGATATCGATCACACAGGATCATCAAACAGAAATTGTTAGGTCGATAGTGATGGGTGAATCTGTGGTCAGTTAGGAACCCAACACCAACAGCAGCGAGCCGGCGAATTCCCCGCCTTCTTGTTCTTGCCTGACTGCCAAGAATAGCTCTAGCTTTTCGGTAGAGTGAGGTGAAAAAAAAACACAGAGATGGCCTCGACCAAATTAGCAACAATCTTCTCGAATTAATCCCCCGGCACCTTCTCCTGTTTTCCTCTTTGTTCCTATCGAGATCATACGCGAAGTCCCCTACACCACGCAATTGCATTCCACCTCCGATCCCAATAATCCCGCCATTGCTCTTGGCCGGGGCGATGAGCTACTACAATCCCCACGGCCATGGCGCCGCCGCCCCGCCGCCGTCCCCATCGCCGCCTCCAGGTGAAATCGCCGGTTCCTCCCAACGCATTTCAGATCGTTGATTGCTATTTGATCCATTTCCACGTTCTCTCACGGTCGCCATGCACGATTTTGTTCCACCGATGGTCCGATCGATTATTTTTTTCTCCCTCCGGAACCATTTTGAAATTATAAAATTATAATCCTAACACCTTCGTCGACGATTGTGTCCTCTCTCAGGGTACCCGATAGACCCGTACCTGGATCGCGGGGCGGAGGAGCACCGCCACCAGCGCGGCGGGCCGTCTCCGCCGTCGCCGATGATGTACGGGGAGCGCGGGCCGGACGAGCACCACCACCAATGCCACCCCCAGCACGGGCCGCCTCCGCCGCCGGTGTACGGGGAGCGCGGCTGGGCGGACGAGCACCACCACTACCACCAGCACGGGCCGCCTCCGCCGCAGGCCATGTACCCGCCGCCGTACGGGCAGCCGCCGCCGTACGGAACGCCGTCGCCGATGTACCAGCAACAGTACGGGCAGCCGCCGCCACCGATGTACCCGCCGCCGTACGCGCAGCAGCCGCCGCCGCCTCAGCCACCCCACAGGAGCAACGGCCCGTCGTTCGTCGAAGGATGGTACGTGTCGAAGCGCCATTTGTTTGCCTCCCCTGTCCACGACGCATAAAATTCGGAAGAACAGTCATGGACTATGGTGGTCGTGCCATTGACGTCGAGCTGAGATTGATGCTAATGACACGTCGCAGGAGTGTCATTGGCAGACCATGCAGAACGAAAGAGAGATCGCAAATGCCTACCAGATTTCAGTCGTCGCAATACGCCATGATCAGCCAAGCGAGATTTTTCACGGCTGTTAATGCTATGATATGAATCGGTTTCTATGGTTCAGTTTTCAGTAGGCTGTGTGTTAATATTGGTGTGGCCTGACAGCTGCGTTTCTGAAAAATTCTTTTCTGCCAACACAGTTGTGCAGGCTTTGGAGCAATCTGTTGCTGCTGCCTCATGGACGCATGCTTCTGACCTCGAGCTCAAGCGAATGCCGTGTTCCTCCCTGTCCGTGGGGTGCCCGTCCTCGGCGAGGCGATCAGAAGGAGGACCATCGCCTTGAGCAGCCAGCTGCCCAATCGATGCCCGAATCGTGCCATGATCTGCAACTTCCGATCCGTTTTGCATTTCTACGCTGGCGACCTTGAGGTCAAGCAGAGCTGCAAGTCGATGCATCAGCATCGATGACCAAATGTGCGAGCTCCTAGTGATTAAAAACTGGAAAACATGTCCTGAATAGTTGTAGATTTTCGTCTCTGGATAGGGATTTGTGAATAAAACACTGCAGCAGTGAGTGGTGCCCCTGTCCGTGAATCTGCCTTTTCATTTCGGCTCGCACCAAATCGTTTTTTTAGGAACTCACACCACATCGATTCTGCAAACTGAACCCGAACTGAACTGGGCCAACAGCCCAACACAGCCCCAGAAGGCCCAACAAACTATGCCTTGAAGCAGCGCATCGTGCGCGTCCATCCACCCCCGAGAGCCTCTCGACCGCACGATCCGACCCTGGAAACCCTCACCGTCAGCTAGTTATATATACCCGCAGCGCCGCCAGCAACTCTACCTAGAAACCAGACAAAGCCCTAGCGCCTCGCTGCCACCGTCTCCGCCACCCCCGCCGCGATCCAGCAGGCACCACCACAACCATGGCTGCCGTCCTCACCCGCCCTACGGCGGGGACCGTCCAGTGCTTCGGCCGCAAGAAGACGGCCGTGGCCGTGGCCTACACCAAGCCTGGGCAAGGGCTGATCAAGGTGAACGGCGTCCCCATCGAGCTGATCCGCCCGGAGATGCTCCGCCTCAAGGCCTTCGAGCCCATCATGCTGGCCGGCCGCTCCCGGTTCAAGGACATCGACATGAGGATCCGCGTCCGCGGCGGAGGGAAGACCTCGCAGATATACGCCATCCGCCAGGCCATCGCCAAGGCCCTCGTCTCCTACAACCAGAAGTACGTCGACGAGGCCGCCAAGAAGGAGGTCAAGGACATCTTCAGCCGCTACGACCGCACCCTCCTCGTCGCCGACCCCAGGCGCTGCGAGCCCAAGAAGTTCGGTGGTCGCGGAGCCCGCGCCAGGTTCCAGAAGTCCTACCGTTGAGCGATGGAGCTACCTATCAATGGAGGCTTGGGTGTTCTTGGCTTCATCTCCTATCAATGGGAGCTACCTATCTGCTTCCTTTACCTTCATGTTTAGACGTTTAAGCCTAGTGTCGAACCATTTTGACATTGTGAATGTGAGAGAATTCCTGTTTACCTAGTCTCTTGTAAGTATGGTTTTGCATGTTACTTATGTCCAAGAACTCCGATATGGTTTCTTAAAAAATAGAGAGTCGTATTTCAATTTTGCTCGGGTACCTACTTAATGTTCAATATCAATGTTACTTTAACGAACTGTCTTCACTGCACTGGGTTGAATGATATGACTGTAGACAACCTGGCGTATGACTGGTCAATTTTAGATTTCTCATTGTTGGATCAATTTTAGGTTGCTCAATGTTGGGTAGTTTTCTGCTGGTACCTCGTAAATCGAGTGATTCATACCTACTTGGCTGGGCATGGGAAATGTTACTTCTAATCATATAGATGTAAACGGATTTTTTCATTTCCTCATGTTTAGTCATCTAATATGATAGGTTGCTGTGCTTGCTAGTTATTTCCTGCATGTAAAAAAAAATTACCTTTCTATTTGCTGATGTTCTAGTGTTTATCACTTAAAGTCTATATGGTAATAAATTGATCTGTCAATCCGGTTCTGCTCTCTGTTGAGTTGCTTCTTCCAACCCATTTCTCATTTTGATGCATAGTTAAGTTCCGTTTTGTTCCAGATGTGGCAGGTATGACCTGTGACATTTGGGTGGGAATGTTAATATGTTCCATTTGCTGTAGATTTTTTTCAGGAGCATGACTTAGGTCAGGATGAGAAACCTGATTATTGCTTGCTAGTTGCTATGTCATTTTTAGATAGGTTCTGCAGTTGCTTTGTATCTGATTATTGTATCTGTCACCTCGTCACAGAGGTATTCAAACCTTACCTTGGGAAAGCTTTGGCCAATGGCCATGGTTTTTGTCATCATTATTCTGATTGCAATCTTCCTTGTAATCTTTGATGATTTCAGGACCCTTGTTTGTGTGAGGTGTGTTGTTTGCTAGCTATACACTGGCTTTGTTTGTGTCGCTTCTCTAGCAGTAGCCGAGCATTCTGATATTCAGTAGCATCTCCTTGGATTGCTGTTTCAGATTGAGTTTACATGGACTTAATTGTTTGCATGCTTGTGATTCTAGGATTTCATGCTGTCTTCCAGTTTGGACAGAATCATATCAGGGTGATCAATGAAATCATACTTGTATTCTTTTTCTACTTGGGAAATTCATCTTTTATGTATGTGTCGAGGCTAAGTGCATAAGCCCACAGTATTTTCAGTCAGATACACTGGATGATGCTGTTTTGGTCCTCCTGGGATCCTGTGACATCTGCTCACGCTGTTAGCTGGTGTGTGGTATCTGATACTCCATGCACTGAAACCGCACTTGCGGGAAGTAACATTTCAGTCGGTTCATGCCCAATTTTATGTGCTGTGTATGTTCATTGCGTTCCTGGCTTCCTGCTTCCTACTACCTTTGTATTCGTATCGTCGATGCCACGTCATTTCCTTGACTACTGATACTGAATCGCCACCCCGTGATGCAAAGATCAAATCGCCTCGGTGTCGGTTGATGAATTTACGACCTCGGACGCAAATCGGCAGCAGTGTGCAGCGCCATGGTCACCCCAAGCGTTGCTGGGATGTGGCATGTGGGATGGAAACGCTTAACTGCAGTGAAGAATGAGTAGCTAGCTAGTTTCATGGACAGTTCAGAACACGGTAAATTGCATTTTTTGTATCCCTTGAAATCATGCCGTTCCAAGCAAGACACTTGTCCCAAAGCTGTTCTGAACTTTTCAGCTATCCCCACTTGAAGCGTAACGTAACGTATCTTAAACAAAATTAGTGAGAATTTGGGGGAGATGGCAATCCAACATACTACATGGGCCTTTTCTCGTCTTGTGTCAACTGGGCCAAACAGGCCTCGGACGGCACAAAGAAACGGCGCATCTTGCGCGTCCATCTACTTTGAAGCGCCTCCTGACCGCACGATCCAACCCTGGAAACCCTCGCCCTCAGCTATATATTCCGCTCCATCACCACCACGAAAAAACCCTTACCCGACTGCCGACGCAGCGCCGCCAGCCCTCTACCAAGGCCACCAGGCAACCAGCTCGGCGGCGGCTGCTGCGGCGGCGGCAAGATGGCGGTGGGCAAGAACAAGAGGATCAGCAAGGGGAAGAAGGGAGGGAAGAAGAAGACGTAAGCTTTCTCGCCCGTACCCGCGTTCCCTCCATTTCCTCGTTTCCTTTAGCCCGGTGTTGATTCGCTAACGATTGCGTCCTCTCTGTTCTGCAGCGTCGACCCCTTCAGCAAGAAGGATTGGTATGACATCAAGGCTCCTTCCGTCTTCTCCGTGAGGAACGTCGGAAAGACTCTCGTGTCCAGGACACAGGGTACTAAGGTTAGTGATTTTCCTGCTTTCTAGATCGTTTTGATTTGGTACTGCGGCTACGGTTAATGAGGTTAGCCTGTGGCGTATGATTTGTATGTATCTTCATGTAGACCGCAATACTGGGATCTCGGTATATCATTCACGCAGGAGCTAAGATATGCCTGTTAGATAGCTTATTCAGATTATATGATGAGATTCTACATTTCGACATGAGAACTCGTAGGAGCAATTGAGTGGCGTGAGGGTGTATCACTCAGTGCATTACTTTTTAAGCTGTATGTAATTTGTCTTCTGCTCTACTGGTAATTGTTAAAGGATCTTAGTTGCCTTTGCTGCTGGAGTTTCTATATTACGATTGCTGAAGCTCTGAGAAAGCCGTTAGATTTTTGGTATTGATATGGTTCTCGCCTTAGTGCTCGATTTCCCTTTAGCTATAATCTGTGAGAGCATCTCCCGCAGAGACGCCATCCAACTGGCCATCTCTCTTTTTACCGATTCGGCATAAAAACTTGTCTCCAGCAGTATAGCCATCAGGCTGGCCATCCCTGTTGAATGGCCATCGGGTGAAGCAGAGCAGCCAAATATAGCATGTCCCTGTTCCTTTTTCCTTTCTTTTGATAAATTCAAAAGGTGCCTATGGAGAGTTCATAAAATTATACCAATTCTTCTATAGATAGAATAAGCAATGAATAACCTATGTTAACTCTTAACTCAAAATCTCTTATGAATTTTAAATTAAAATTTCTCAAAAAAACTGTTTTTTAATTTATTTGGACTTTAGGCATTGATTTAATTCTAAAACATAAAACTTACAAATTCATGTTAATTTAAATCCCAATGAATTATGAATCAATACAATATGGATAATGAGATTTGGCTAGTCTGCTGGAGCGCTGAGTAATGTGAAGAGGGAATCTTTTGGAGTGGATAGCCCAATGAAGATATGGACCGTCAAATTTAGCTAGTCTGCTGAAGATGCTCTAATCAGTACATATCATTGGATTCTTTGTCTGGCGAAAGTAATGCTGTTATGGATTTTTTTGTTGTTATGCTATTATTTTGCTGTTCACCATATGTGAATTTGTAGTCTTTGGTCTATCACTGAAGTTTGTAACCTTTTCCGTTGTAATGCTCTCGTTGTACCTCTGGTTCTACTAATTGTACTCTTTAATCAGAATGTATGTACAATTATAGATTGCATAATATGCTGATTCATGTATGCTTTCTCTATGATTTTAGATTGCTTCAGAGGGGCTAAAACACAGGGTCTTTGAGGTTTCCCTGGCAGATCTTCAGAGTGATGAAGATCAGGCCTACAGGAAGATTAGGCTCCGTGCTGAGGACATTCAGGGTCGAAATGTCCTTACCAACTTCTGGGTAATGATCAGGCACACTGTTGTTGCTCTCTTTCATTGTTATTTATGCTGCTAACTTGTTCTTTACTTGTAGGGGATGGATTTTACAACAGACAAGCTTCGGTCCCTTGTCAGGAAGTGGCAGACATTGATCGAAGCTCATGTCGATGTCAAGACTACTGACAACTACATGCTGCGTCTGTTTTGCATCGGCTTCACAAAGAGGAGACCCAACCAAGTCAAGCGTACCTGCTATGCACAGGCCTCCCAGATCCGGCAGGTAAGCTTCTTCTTTTGTTGTGTACAATAAAGACCTGTTAGCCATGTCTGTATTACATACATCCAATAGGTCATTATACTCATCCCATATTTTGTGTGCAGATCCGACGCAAGATGGTTGAGATCATGGCTAACCAAGCCTCTACCTGTGACCTGAAAGAATTGGTTTCCAAGTTCATCCCGGAGGTGATTGGAAAAGAGATTGAGAAGTCTACCTCCAGTATCTTTCCGTTGCAGAATGTCTTTATCCGCAAGGTGAAGATCTTGAAGGCACCCAAGTTTGATCTTGGAAAGCTAATGGAGGTAATTGCCACAGGAAAGCTACTGTGTTTTTGTTCAGCCTACTGGTGTCTTGTCATGCTGACTCTTGTTTCTCAGGTTCATGGTGACTATACCAAGGAGGATGTTGGCGTGAAGCTGGAGAGGCCGGCGGAGGGAGATGAGGTTGCGGTTGGCCAGGAGGTTGCGGCTGAGTAGTTTAGTCCATTACTATTTTGGTACTTTATATTTGAAAAATATATGTACTGTCAAACCTGTCTAGGCTTTAATGCCTGCCTTTCTTAACGCTTTCTGAGAATCATTGGCGGCTTATTTTGGTAAACGTGGTAGTTTGTCTTGAACAAGTATTTCATGTCTATTCGGATGCTAAGTGATGATGTCATTTTCGTGATGTCTAATTTGCCTCAGGTTTTATTTGGTTCCTAGGCTTTCTTTGGAGATCCTTTTGACCATCTTTAAGATAATATCATTATAGGGTAACCCTATCAGCACGGGGCACGTAAAATGCCCCACTCGGACGCCTTCGTTACCGGCCTCGAAGATTGAAATCGGATCAATTTTTTCCCGAACACGAACATTAGTCTCTTTTTTTTTTAATTCAGTTTCGGTCAGCAGCAACCGTACACCGAACTTTGGTAGAGCTCACTCTCCCACCGCAATAGGCTTGGCCCATCGGAGCACCGTCGGCTGGGGCGGGGAAGCATACAATCATCCACTGTGCACATACTCACCCCTGTCCAAAATGGCCCATCGGAGCACCCTACGAATGCAATCCGTCGGCTGGGGCGGGGAAGCATACAATCATCCATTGTGCACATACTCACCCCTGTCCAAAATTACGTGCATCCAGTGCGTCCGTGCCTATCCAACGATACAATCTGTCGTGCCTATCCTGGTGAGTGCGTCTTTGTTTGATGCTGCTTATTCCTTGGAATGCGCCTTTTTTTTCAATATATGTCGACTCCAATAAAAACATACAAACTGATACCAGTGCTCTAAGCAGGCAAGCACCATAAACTTATAGGGTTACGGAACCAGCCCACCAGAGCAGAGCCACACTCATCTAGCAACCATCAACCATCCAAGCATGAATTGGATTTTAGAATATCCGTGGATTTGGATTCCACGACCAATTCAATTCATCCATTTCAGTTCTGAGAACAAACAGTTTAGAATCGGATACCAATGGAATTATCTGTAGATTTGGATTCCACATCCAATTCAATTCATCCATTTCAGTTCTGCTAAGCAGCAGTCAGGATCTTGTGCAGGGGGGCAAAATTGTTCACGTACAGAAGTGAATTAATTTACATTCACCAAATCATATGCTTCTACCTTTGCATGTGATAAGTTAATAACTGAGAACAACGTATGAAAAAGAAAAATCTCTACATGGAAAACTGTGGACCATTGCTACAGGTTCCTACTGCAGCAAGATGGGGAGTTGTTCGGAGAAGTCCTGAATCGGTGACAATTCTCTGAGCTCATATGCTGCCTGGAAGCAATCTGCAGCCTCCAGCAGTGATCCTTCACTTTTCAGGACGAGCCCAAGACTAAACCAGGCTCGGTGGTTTGTAGGCTCTAATCGGAGGGCATTGCGTAAGAAAGTTCTTGCAATTGGTAATGAATTCCCTCCAATATTTTGTAGGATTCCTGCCATACAAACCATGCCTGGGACATAATCTGGATCGATCGAGAGGGCAAATGAGAACGCCATCAAGGCTTCTTGGTGCAAGGATTGAGCCTCCAATAGAAGACCTGCAAAGGATAACATGAGTATCTAGATCTGCCAAACGAGCTATAGCAGTTAAAAATGTAACAGCCCTGGATACACATTTAATTTTACAGAACAAGATGTTCTCTTTAATATGAGGTACCTAAATATATATAAGCACAGTATTATTAAGTTTCAGAGACTACCAATTTTCTTAATGACCAGAGCACACAAAACTTAAACAGGAAATTGGTTAAAGTTACAAGTTTCTTTAATACAAATTCTTGATGTTCGACATAGGCACATAGCATTGTGCACAGTAGTTTAACCGTAGCATTTCTGAATTAGGATTGCTAAAAAGCTCACTATTGTAAAAAGGGTAGCACAGTCAACTTTTCAGTAATAGTTACCTCTGACGTGCCAACACTTGGGATAAAAAAAATCAATGGATATGGCTTTGTCCAGGCAAATGTTCGAGTCACGCCATGCCTCCAGCTTTGAGTATATTGATGCCAAATCTAACCATGCATCCATCTCCAACTTCTGTAGGGATTTAACCTATCAAGATAAAGAGGATAATGAGCAAAGAAGAAACAAGATTTTTTATTAAAGTGCAAGACATTGCAAAATAACAAGGCACCAGACAACCATCAGTCAACATTATCAAAGATGATACAATGACTGCTATGAACTATTTCAGTCAACATTATCAGCACTTCAAGTGCTTGAACACGGCTCACATAATTTTCATCCCCTAGAAGCCAGACGCCAGCCAAATTGGGGAGTACCGGCCAGTTAGCCTAAGTGCCTAACACACAGTGTGGCTACATTGGTATTCAAGGCCATGGCGACCAGGTTGGCAGGAAGCTTATATACATGGCGTTAAGAGCTCGGAGTGAATTCATTAAACAAAAGAACATTCAGGATAATTTTCTCTGCAATCAGAATTTTGGCAGGGAGCCACGCAATGCAAAAATCCCAAAGTTTTCCCTCAGTTTGGACATGGAATTATGGAAAAAGCATTCGATAATGTAAGATATGACTATGATTGAAATGTCATGTGGAGAAGTTGGGTTTCCATCTTGCCATCTACTGCCTCATCTTTGCCATGGATCCATTGCAAAGGTTACTAGAGTTAGGCACAAGGGAGCAGATCTTGCCATGGATCCATTGCAAAAGTTACTAGAGTTAGGCACAAGGGAGCAGATCCTCACCCATAAACCATAGGACCACGAAGCTCAACCAGTCTGTTAGCTGAAGTGCCTGCATGAAATTCTTCAGAGCTTCGGGTTGGAATCAGGCCTAGTTACAAACCAAGCAAAAAGTGCAGTGTTCCTGATACAGCGTGATGCTCTCAACATTGAGAGAGTTATGCAATGGCTCTCATGCTCAATAAAGTCATTCACAAGTAACTGGCCTGAGTACCACTTCCGCCATTGATTGACAAACTGGTGGCAAAAGTTCCAGGATGTAAAGGGAAATTACTAGATAGAGTGGGCCATCTGAAAGTACTCAATTCAGTGCTTACAATAGTTCCTGTATATCACCTAACTGTGTTTGCCCTGAAGCAACGGGCAATTAAGAAGATTCATAAGATCTTAAGAGATTTCCGGTGTAGGAGTGCCACTGAAGCCAATGAGGGTCAATTTTCTAGTACAGTGGGCCAAAGTGAAGAGACCTAAGAAGTTTGGAGGGTTTGGGGTCCTTGATTTTGATTTGTTTAGTGGGCCCTGCAATTGCTATGGCTATTCGTATGAATGGGTTGAGCAGGACAGGCCTTGAGTGGGTACATTGCCACCAGTTTCTGCAGTAGAAATGCAATTGTTCAGAGATCCGACAGTGTAGAAAGGAAAAAATTCTGGCATGCAACTTGGTTGGAGGGTAGGGCTCCAATGGACCTGGCACCAAACTTCTTCAAACTCTCTTGGAGAAAAAAGGACTGTCATGAAGGATTTGGAGAATCACAAATAGACCCGTGGCCTTTGGCGAATTACGACTGTAACATAGATGGCGGAGTTTGTTCATCTTTGGGATGCAGAGAATCAGATGCATGAAACTCCATCACTTGGAGATGGAAAGTACTTGGCGAAATTGGCTTATGTGTGTCAGTTAAATGGCTTCTTCAGTCCATGCACACCTCAGTGATATGGAAAGGTCACTCAGAGGGGAAGCACGAATTCTTTTGCCTAGCTGTTAGTGCAAAGTAAGTTTCTGACGGCTGACAAGTTAATGACAAGAAACTGGCCTTGCAATCAAACTAATGCACTGTGCAATCAGTTGCCAGAAACGGAAGATCATATGTTCGCATTCTCCATTTGCATTGGAAGTATGGGAGCAGATTAGGGTGTGGTCAGGGATCTACTGGCTGTGCCAGAAACAAATGTTGGGGTTGAAGGTTGGTGGAATAAATCCTTCAAGTGACACTATTGTGGCTTGGAACTTAGAAATAGCACAGCAGAAAGACATCTCATGGGAAGTCGTTGCTGCCATTGCAGGTGGTTACTCACATAAAAAAGGAGAATGCCTTGCGGAAGCAGGCATGTGGGCACCCAGTTATCCATGAGTTTTGTTTAGAGTAATAGTTCATTATGTTATTTACTTATGTAATCAAAACTTTGTAAGAACCTGCTTGCTTCTTCTACCTATATGATATGGAAGTGTTCCTACTGATTATTCAAAAAAGAAAAAGAAAGAAGTAGAGGGGACTGTACCTCATTACAGGTGGTTGATTTCCATACTTCCTTCTTTGTTTGAATAGTCGAAAGCAAAATCCGAAAAGATTCCACTGCAGACTTGTACTGTCCACGGGAAGCCTGAATTTGTGCTTTCAGCCTCAAAATATCCAACTGATCATCTTTCTCAGCTTCATCCATTGCAAAATCTGCTACTGCTTCGGCTTCTTGCAAATTCTGTTGAGCAGATAGTACAAGAATTAATAACTTCCAGGCACTAACGGAACCTCCCATCACCATCTCAAGACATTCTGTTGCACTTTCAACAGCTGCATTGAGTTTCCGTTGCATTGCATTTTCCCAAGCAAGGCTATACAGTATTTCAGGATTATACTTTGCCATTGCAGCAGCATCCTGTAGCAGCCTCAGTGCGTCATCTTGTAATCTTGATTTGTCCAATTGTGAGGTGGAAGACCTAGAAAAAGGTCCATAACAAACACCAAGAAAGTGGTTTACAATGCTGATGAAATGCATATCACAACTTCTGAAAGACTTCATCGCCTTGTTTGCAAATTTGATCCCTTCAGAAGCATGCTTTGGATTCTTACAGCATAGTTTTGCTCCTAAAAGAAGAGATGGGATATGAGGCTTTCCCTTTCTCTCCAGTACACAAAAGCCATTCCTTATGATGTTTAATGCACTATCATCCATGCCAGCTGCACTATAGCAAAGTGCAAGAATATACCATCTCTCTGATCTGGTATAGGTTCCAGGCAACAGCATTTCTAGATGGCTGGCAAAAACTTCATAGTACCCAGATAATGACAGTGCATACATCAAATGATTCACAAGGTCAGGATCCCATTTTATTTCTTGGAGGGATAGCTTTCTTGTTAGTATGAGTAACAACAAAATTGCTTCCTCTATATTGTTCCCAGGGGTTACCAGATTTCTTTCCTGAGCAAATTCTTGAGGGAACTTCACTTCAACACCACAATACAGAAGAGTTACTGCCAAACCTTTCTGTAAGTTAGCCAACCTTTGAGAATCTAGATTCCATGGCTTTGCAAGAGCTCTCCGATATGAGATGATGGCTTCATCAAAACAGCCGCTCTTCATCCACAGTTTAGGAAGATATTCAAGAGCCAAATGGAATATGTCTATTAGCTTACACTCTTCAGCAGTACCATCAGGAATACCATGTGGCCATGCAGACTCTATGATGTCTATGATGGTTCTGCATTCTTCTGCCGCATCTGCCATGATAAGGTAGAATGAAATTCAGACGAATGCAACAAAGGCCTTTCAGATGCAAAGTTATCAATATGAAGAATAACAAAGTTTATTTCAGTTTGTCAAATACACATGTTTCAGTTTAAATTAATTTATATATAAAACAAAATAACTAGCCCACATCACAGGACAATAGCAAGTTTGGAATGCTTCTGGTGGTACTGTACAGATTTCATACGAAATGCTAAGTGCAACACAAGAAAGCACATTGAAAAAAAAATCCAGTTAGTACCTGTTACTCTACCAAGGGCGTCCAAAGACTTTGCTTTTAGCAAAATGGCCTCTAGAAGCAAGCTTACAGAGTGCATTGACATATGCATTAGCATTCCATTCACTTGTGAGGACTTCCTTCTTGAAGAGCGAGGTGGCGTTCTTGGCTTGATACTTTCAGCAATAGCACTGGTCATTCGTGGTCTCAGGCTTTTTATATCAATTCCCTGAAGAACTTGCAATGCTGCATCAAAGTTCCCTCTCTGATGTTCCAGTCTACCTAACAATGCCCTGGCCTCCTGTTACATTGGAAGACAGTGAGCAATTTTTGCAAGACAGCCTATCTTCTTTAGAGAGCGGAGGAGTTCAGCCAAACCTCATAATTTAGTGAAAGGGTCTCTCTTAGGTCTGATTCTACTTCATTTACTTGGCTATCATCAGGAGTTGTTTCACGACTAGCCATCTTTGAAGAAGAGCCATTTGCTGAGAAATCACGCGTCGCAAGAGATTCTGGTGATCGAGGAAGATCTTCAAACTTGGACTGGTCCCCACTGCACGTACATAACATCATCGCGGACATCTTCGTCTGTGCAGATAATTTAACTTAATTTAGACGAAACAGCTCTATCTCTCAGGATCTTTGGTTGGGCCACCATTCGATCAGGCAGACTGCAGGACCTAGGAATGACAAATAAGAACTCATGAGCAAACGCATAAAAGTAAATATATATGGCAAATTTAACAGTTCCTATTCCTAACTGTTCAGGTTAGAGTGGCTTCTCAGTTTTTTAATAAAATAAATACAGCTCCATGAACAGCAACAGCAAAGAAGGTTCAGAGTTTCTGGCACCCAACTCTAGAACACAATAGGCTACCAATCAAGTGGCTAAGGAGGAAAAATTCCCAAAAAAAAAAAAGTAATAAAAAGGCTAACAATAATTTCCACTCGCGCTCGTACAAACTCCAGAGAGATTAGATACATCATCATCTCCTACAGAGTACAGACCTATCACATATTCACATGTGTGGCCGTGCAACAACATCATCATCTCCTACAGAGTAGGCTCTTTGCAATCTTGGTGACCAACACAGGCGCGCTTATCAGCGCCTCGATTTGCTAAAAAAACATGCCACACTTATCCCATTGCCATGCTCAGAAAGGCTTCAAGACCAGCAATACCCAGTCCTACTAAACTGCAGCAACGGCCCATTATGCAGCAGACAGTAGCTAGATCGGTTCCATCCTGCATATATTCCAATCGACCATACGCCAAAAAAAAAATAAAAGAAAAATGGATAAATCCTAATGAAGAAACAGTACTAATAGACAATTCGCCATGAATAATTGCATGGCAAGTTGGCAACCAGATATCACTCTTCACACCTCAGGAAACAGCAGAGGAGACCATAATTCTGGCGCGCCGTACAATGTGCCGAGTAATGCAGTGCAGCACCGTCGTACCCCAAAAAAACGCCAGGAGACGGACTCAGAGTGGGTCATGAACCCCCATCTTATCTCAGAAAATTAACTGCGGCCCCAACTCGCATCCCAAGTCTCACGGCGCGAAACCGAAGATGCTGAAGAAGAAGACTACGATTCTACGAACCTACTCGAACCCAACAACTCAACAAGCGCCAAGCAGAAATGGAAGGACTCCGTCGACACTCCCTCCATGACGCAGCTAGCAAGGGAATCAGCGACTGCTGAGCGGCGGGGCACAGTGAAATCCGGGCGCGATTGCTCAATGTACCCCGAAACATCTCCAGGACCAAAAATTCACTCCGAGGAAAATCACAACGAGCTCGTGCAAGGTGCAAGGCTTGTATCCAGACAAGTTAGGGTTGGTTGCTAGCTTACCAGCGAGGGGAATCGATCCCAATGCCGCATGGATCCCCGCTCCAGTCCACGCGACCGCGCCACCGCTAACCCAGCACGAGCAGAGGAGGCGGGGAGGCGGCGAGACGAGGTGAAGCTTGCGAGGGAAGAGTTTGTTGGTTGGGTGCGGTGTGGTGTTGCTGGCGTGTGCCTCGGTGTAATCAGGCTGGCTGGAGAGGCGGGTTCGACAGCGGGGGCGGTTGGCGGGTGCTGCTGCCTGCGGCTGGTGCCTGCGCCTTGGTGAGGTTGAAGCCTTGAAGAGATCACGAGACATGAGAGAGAGGCGTGGCCGCCGCCGTGTGGGCGAGGGTTTTGAGGGCTTGTACTGGGCTGGGCCTAGTTTTGGGCCCCGGGCAGCCCCACATGTCGGCGATTGATCTTGATCATTGTGTTGTGTTCATCATCGTTGGTTGGCCCTCTCGCTGGTGGTGAAAAACTGAAATGATCTGAACGAGAATCTAATCATTGAAACGACAGAAGCATGGCCCAACAGACAACAGTTGACGGTCGGCAGAAAAGACCGTCGCGGCATCGTTACCAGTTTTTGGTGAAAATTCTTCTGAATTTGGAGCGTGATGCCCTGATCCAAAGTACACAACAAAGCTGGGCGCCTTTGAGCATTGATGAAACACGCCTTTGAGCATTGATGAAACAAAATTTACAGGCTCGATAGGACAAAAGCGCATTTAAGCGCCTCCCTTTTCTAGCAGGAGGAAGCGGAGAAAAGTCCATTGAAGTGGCGGCCAGCTTTGTTGACAAAGGAAAAAGGTAGGCCGGGCATGCCAGCCAGACTGCCGATATGTGTGTTTAGATTGAAAGTAAAAGGTAATTGTTTTAGATGAATAGTGTACTGGGAAATGTGTTCCGTGAGTAGAATGAATAGAAAAAACTTGTTGGAGAAGTACTTTTCCGATCTGAACACAGATTCCATCTTCATCAGGCATCAGGACCGTAGGACGGATAGGCTTTGACGTTTCCGAACCGGCTGTCCCCTCCCGCAGCTCATCCCACCGAGCTATCACTCATATCGTGGCCGCAGTGATTTCCCAATCACCGAGCCGCGATCTGCAGACTGCAGTTGCCATTTTGGCATGTTCCTCGGGATGCAAATCGCTTTCCCGGGAGCGAGACTGCGGGTCATGTGACATTGTGAGTTTGTGACATCTTGTGCCCTCCCTCTGAAAGCTACGGCTCGTGGTGTGGACACATCGCACATCGCAAAAGTATGTAGGGGTATGATCCATCCAACAAGAGAAGGATCCAATGTGCGGCGATTGGCGGCTCCAGGTCCAAGGACATGTGCCGCTTGTTCTGGGGTTTGATGCCTGCTAGAGCAGTTAGGTTAGGTTAACCATGATGATTAGCGGCCGAACGCCGGCGTCCATTTGCCCCTGGTACTCTACCGTTGGACGGCAGTGCCATTAAAGATCGCTAGGCAGCTAGGCGCTCAGCAAGCCGCACGGCGTGTACTGAGCCCGTGGAAGGCGGCAATCAAATCGGGGAAGGTACCGTCACATGCGACGCATTGCTGACGTGCTTTTGTCAGAGGACGTCTGTTTGGGTACTGTGCGAGCAATCCAATCCAGAGAACCCCTTTCACACTCACGCCATTCTCTTGAGGAGAATTTACTCGCGCCTTAACTCGTTGGAACGTGGAGTTGGATGCATCATGGATCAGTTCATAGTTAGTATTCCACTGTACGTGTACTGGGCAAAAGTCTACGGCCCTTGCGTGAAAACAAGCAAGGAGCTGGCTGAGGAGAAACACATGTCAAAGGACAAGTAGAAGTGTAGAACTGGAAACAGCATTAAAAGCTCACGAGCATCGCATGTCTCTCTATCATTTTGTTAAGGAGACAACACAATGACCCGCCCGTACAAAATAATACAAAGTTATCGAGAATTTGCCCAACATATTCTCCAGTATTAATTTTCACAAGGGGCCTAGCCAAATTTTAAGTGCGCATTTAGTACTCATTTGTCTAAGTGGGCATATAGATTTGCCTCCAACATATTCTCCGATACTAATGTTCACAAGGCTCTACTAACTTGCAAGAGCAAAAAAATGCTGCCAAACAATTACCATACGACCATTTCAAATGGAGTAAGCCAAAGTACGAGCATATAAATTGAATGGAAAAACACAAAATAAATCCCTTTTCGCTTTTCATCTAGATATGAGTGTGGCAAACAAGATTCGACTGCTAGTGCAAGAATCAGAGACCCATCAGGAGATGTTCCTATGGGCCACAAACTCCTGGGTGGCTTAGGAACCACGAAGCAAGTCAGCAGTGGCCCAGCCCGCAAAAGAAAATGCAATATCGGACAACCCGATGCAACAATTTCTCCGGTGAAAGTGAGGCAATAATCATACAAACAATGCTAGAAATAGACGAGGCTTCCCTCTATGTAAGCAGTAAGCTCCCTGACAACAAAATATTACAAGGAAACTGCAGCCTTACAGTTACAGGCCTTCGAACCAGCGAAAATCAGGCTAACAAAATTGATGTATCCTCTGAGCTCCAACGAGAGAAACCGGTAGTCAATGTATGAAATACCAGAACAAAAGAGGGCAATTTTATAATTGTTGCCTGAGACGAAAGGGGCAGGACCTTGGTCATCTGCAATAGGTTTCAATGTGTTTAGTATATGGTGGACTCCATTCCCATTACAACCTAACTTTCTTAGCCTTTATCCGCTTGGAAGCCATGTAAGTCACAGCAGCAGAAAGAGTGTACCTAAAACGGCAAACAAAGCATCATGGACTAACATCAGTGGTGATAAGGTGCTCACAAGGAAGAGATTATTGCATTTACTGTGTCAGCATCACATCATTAAAGTTATCTAATTGTAGATTCGATTAGCCCATGGACTAACACATGCCACCTCAAAGCTCATGACGAGTGAGCATCAGGTTAAAAAATTCAGGAGGTGAGTGCTCACTTTCCCAGATTTTTATTCCCTTGCTTATTCTCAGATTTCCATACCTCAATTTATCATACCCATACATTTCATGGGATTATCATAGATCTCATTGCTTCAATAACGTAATGAGTAATGACAAACCTAGTAGAATGCGGAAGCCTAAAAAGATTATACCGCTATACATGCAGTGTGATGTACATGAAGCAACGTTTCAATGGGAAAAGGCCATTGCCCAATCATATTTCAATGGGAAAAGGCTATTGTCCAATCATATGAGGCAGATCCCCCGAAATAAATCTGTTTTCCAAATATATAAATCATTCCAGTATTGATCTGCATAACATATAACATGCAACCAAAAGGAGTTTTCTATGGTACATTAATAATTCCAGTATTCGATCTACACATAACATGCTGAGAAAAGGAGTTTTCTATGTTCAACACAAGTATTTCTTGTCCAGAACCCAACTACCATGGCCTGCTAGTGATGAACTGCCAAACTCAATTCAAGTTATATATATAAAAAAAGAACTCGATCAAGGGGAGAAACAACGAACTACAAAGAGGTAATGAACTTAAATCAACTGTGTATATCAGATAAAGTCAGGTATTACAGTACAAACGTTCAGAATGAGTGAAATTACTGCCTACTGTAACAGATGTAAAAATATAAAACTCAAACTGAATGAATAATCGAACTACAAAGCACAATGGTCACTTACCATGTAAAGGTGTATCGAAGATGGTCTTCTGGCATCACTGAGTGACGAATCAAGGTGTTGACATCTTTTGGAACAGGATATGGGTTTGTCGGAGAGATGTCTTCGTTTATATCTTCTATATAAACAGTATTTTCAGGAAGGCCACAAGCACGAGCAATCATGGGAACATCCACATAAAACCACTGGCCACTACCGGGCTCATTTGCTGGAACAAATATGCTTGGCTTCTCACTTCCTCGGATTACTCCAATAACTCTCACACTAGGTTCTCTAGGTTTTTCAATCTGCAAAATGAAACTTGCATAAATTCCATGCCTAATTGAATCAAATACAAATACAGCTTAAGGGATATGGATGCTTTGAATGATCTAAAGCAGGTATAGTGCTTATGGCAACATGATATCGATTCAATTGCCTGTCAGACCCCCCAACAACCAGCCTACATTCCATACCATTTATCATTCTAGAAGCCACAAATGATATAAAACAGGTCTAACAACAGTAATAGCTAGAATATAACTTATTTGATAAATTGCTGCAACGCGCTATCATGTACAAGGAGTTCACTTACCATGGCACACAAAAAATATTATAACAACACTCGTGAGACACATGGGGATCTGATTTGATGAACAAAGTAGCAAACTATTGATAATCTGATACATTTAGAATTTTAGGTAACAGATTGGAAACTAAGCCAAAAACTAGGAACAAAGATCACCTCAGGAGATGGTTTAGGCTCATTAGACCAAAACTTCCACCATGAACCTTTTTTGTCCAGCTGTTCAGCAGCTTTAGATTCTGAAGCTTCATCCAGGATTTGATGATCCTTAACGTTTTTATCACGCCATCCACGAGGAACCCATCCTCTATTTACAAGGATAGGTGACTGCAAACTGACAAACCATTTCTTAGAAAACTGACTAGATAAAGAGAACCTGAAAAATACTATGGTTGGTTTTAAATTTCTATGGTTTTCAGGTGGAAATGTGGAGTTGATCTTTCTATGACAAGAATGTTGTAGGAGATAAAGTCAAAATGGGCATAGCAAATAAGCATAACTCTTAAATCTGCACGTGCTGGTCAAGAACAATAAAGCTATCAGAAAGCATGAGGAACGATCACTCAATTATGGGCCTACAGGTTCCTTCCGTAATTCAACAAATACCAAGCGGTTGTATCTTTTGAGAATATTACTTGGGTCAGGGACATCTCTGTGGACAGCTACAAATTAAATCTTCATTTCAAATTTGAGTATACATGCTTTTACAGCCTACAAACATCAGTCATTTTCACTATGGTAGCTTTTCAAAAGAACTTAATATCGAGCTCAATCTAGTGATAGTTTCACGGCAAGGGTGCAATGCTGGCTATCAAGGTAAAATCTGAAAAATAGGAGCTGTAATCCAGCATTTTCGAAATAACTTACCTGCTGGGCTCAGTCGACCTAGGAATCAACGGAGTGATCACATAATACCCATTCTCCGTCACACCCGAGATGCTTCGGGAGCGAGGTCCCACGAACACAGACTTCTCCTCGTCGAAATCGCCCTCGCACACGATCTTACGGAACTCCAGCGAATCCGGATCACGCAGGGCGGTGGATGAGTCCACCTCGTTCCACGCCACGGGCTCCATCTCCAGCCTCTGCGTCCTGTAATCCAGCATCTCTATCTGAGGACGAGCAGGAAACACCGAAAGGTCAGGTCTCGCCGGCCAACAAAACGACGCAGGGAATAACGAGCGCGTGGACCTTCTCCTGCCTCCGGAAGAGCTGCCATGTGCCGAGGCCGAAGGTGATGGCGCCTGGCGCGAAAAGGAAGAGCTTGGACCACGCGCTCGCCTCCTTCGCTGCCCCTGCGAATGGAACGCGGCAAGATTTGCTGATGTTTCGCAAGGCATTTCGCAAGATGACGACGATTAGGGTAGATGGATACCTGGGGGCGGCGGCGCAGCTGAGCCGGGAGGAGGACGAGGTGCGGATGATAGCGCGCGTGAAGTGGAGGCGCGGGAGGGGAGAAGACGTTGCTCGCCGCTGCCGCGCAGGCGGAAGCGGAGGTGCTTGGAGAGCGACGCCGCCATCTCGGAGGTCAGAGAGGGTCAGGGGTTTGGAGTTGAGGAATCAGAGAGATCAGCGCCGCAGAGGGCAATTTTGCATTTTTCTTGGAATTCAAACAGAGCTTCGAAAATAAATGTTTACTACTACTGATTATAAACATAATTACGATCTTTTTTTCAGCGACAAAGTATGTTTGTTCGGATTTAAATTTTCTAAAGTAAGATTTGATTGATACAAGTAGTGCAAATGTAAGATAAGTTTTTGAAGCAAAAAATGAAAAGTTGCACTTCGTAGGGGAAAAGAGGGGGTTGGAATTTGCCTAACAGAAACGAAGGGTAGCATACTTTTTTTTTTTAATATATGATGAAAGTATGAATCCAAGCACAAAAACGAGCTACACAAGAGGGCAATATTGCACGATTGACTATTTTTTACATAGAACCCAAAAAAACAACCCAGAAGGGATAACTCTAAAGAAAGTGCCCTCGAAGTAAATTTCCTCTGGGATTCGCGTCCTCAAAATTTGGTATTTTTCTCATATTTCGAAATGTAACAATTTCCCATCTCATGGGTTGTGATATGTGCGGGCACAGATTTGTCGTGTGCATCATTTTATATACTTAATTGCATTTGCTTTTCACCTACGCCCATGTGCTAGCATGAACAACACAACGTTTCAGTTTGGTTTGATCCAAAGTAAACGATGTGAATAAAATCACACAGCTCAAACTGACCAAACAAGAACGGGACAGAGAGCAGCCTCCTGTAAGTTGTAACAGAGCACGCGCGTGCACAATATCAGACCCAGTGTACCAACAAACTGCCAAACCAGGTTAACAAAATTATGAACACAACATCCCTGATCAATACCTCTTGCATAATTTACAGCCCCAATGCTACGCGACATTGCAAAAAGAGAGAAACTGGAGCACGCTTCAGAGTTACAGATTTTGATCAATTCTTCTTTTTCGAGTGCTTGACCAGCCAGTCGATGACAGAATCAATGTTGGTCGAGTTCTTGCATGATATCATGAAGCATGCCACTTCTCGGTCAGTGATTGTCTTTAGGCCCCTGCAACACCATTCATAAGGCAGTAGATGAGTAAAATGTACCGGATTGATATTTTCGGATGGGGAATGTAATGGACTGCAATAGCTTAGCATGCACTTACATGACTTCTGTGAAGCTTTGCTTTGGGAAAGCTTCAGGCTTGTCAATTTTATTGCCAATGACTAGTAATGGGATCCCGGTCAAAGATGGCTTGCTCAGTAGGTCATGGAGCTCACCTTTAGCAATGGCCATGTTTTCTCTATCTGCCGCGTCAACAACATAGCTGCACGACCGAAAGAATATAAAAACGCATCAACAACATAGCTGCACAACCAAAACAATATAAACATCCAACACTAGAAGCTCAATCCCTATTCCCTATAACCATGCACCAAGTTTCAATGCAACCGATTATAAAATATAAGACCTATCAAAGTAAATCAGAATTAAAAAAAGAACTATACAGCTGTACAAGTTCCAGCTCATTATTTAAGCAGAGATAACAGAAAGTCAGAAACAAATAAAAAAGAGCATCATTACCTACAACAAAGAAAAAGAACAAAAGATAGAAATAAACAACACACCACCACCATCATACACCTCAGAACAAAGTATGGGAAAATTTGGTAACAAATAAACAATATCATCATCAGTATTTTTTAAAAAGAACACATATAAACAGCAAGGCATCGTAGGACAACTAAGACACCAACTGGTATAAGGCAAGCTACTTGTCCTGACCACAAAGACAACTAAAATATAAGCCAAACGAAACAAAAAAGTTGGTTATGAGGACCTTCAGAAAGCCTTTGGAAAAGTAGGATAGTTGAGAGATACTTTGTACACAAACCATACTATCTGAATGAAGGAATAATATGGACAAGGTCTACCAAAATAATAGAAATGTGCAACAAGCCACAACCAAGGATGACAGCTGGTGAGCATTAGTGCTATTATTTTTTACTGTAAAAGGCAGATTTGACTGAAAGACATACACAATTGCAGAAACTGCACGGCAGTATCTCTCCCACATGCTCCGAAATCTTGGCTGGCCTCCAAGATCCCACAATTTTATTGTGACATTTCCTTTGGTTACCTTTCTCATATTGAATCCTACTGTAGGAATCATATCCTCACTAAAGCCTCCTGTCTGCAAAGAAACATGTTTACCCGTGATAAATATAATGCATCAGCCATCCAGTATATGAGCGATACCAAAAGGATGACTGATACTTACAGCAATGACATTCACAAGTGATGTTTTCCCAGCATTTTGGAGCCCTATCAAGGAAAGCTCCATCTCTTGCTTGAAGAAGAGGCTGAAGATGTAAGAAAGTAGGAAACTGTTACAGTCAAGCCCCATCAAATGAAATGAATGGCAAATTACATCAGATCACCCTTTTACATGGAAATTGGAGTAAATTACATACATCAACGTCATGCTCCACCACCAAACAAGTGCATGGGCAAGGCATTCTTAGAACTGAAGCTCTTTTGTATTTTTATGTATCTAGTCCAATGCCTACCTGGCTGGTAGGTGGATATGAAATAAATTATAGTCTACCGGTAGCTATACTATATGCCAATGATTGAAGTACAGCAAATAACTAGAAGCCTCAGATTAAATCTGGAGTGCCATCCAAAGAACATACTGATACGTCACACTTGTGCGTAAGCGTAATATGGAATCCATAAGAGCAAACTATAACCCAGAAAGGGCGCTTTGCCGAACAAAACAAGGCATTGCGGAACATGACAATCGACACTGGATGAACCAGCCCTCCTTCTGAAAAAAGTGATCTTCGCAAATTTCAGGTCTTGCAATCACCCCAATAACGGTCAATTTTGGCCGGCGTGTTCGATTAAAACCCTTTTCCGTTGTGGAAAAAAGTTTGATCGAACTTGATTTGCATGTTTAGTCAATTAGTCCGTAGCTTGATTGGCATATGGCAGTTACCCGCAAAGCTCCAAAATATGAAGTTTGCAGATAGAAACCAACCATATAAGTACCCAATTCTTTCCCCTAAAAGGATCAAACACGCTGGACCAATCACCAATCGCATTTGTTACATGTTATTAAGCTTTCGAGCAGCAACACACACACACTTCATAGCCTCCGTAACTATCTCAACCAATCACGACCAAACCAGCCGAATTCCCAGATCTCCTAGCGACAGACGGACCCACACATCCGGCCGCGCAATGTGCGGGCAGCAGATCAAACCCGCGAGACAGGACGAAAAGCAGGCCGAGAGCGTGTCGTATACCTGCGGAGCCAGTTGAGGAAGGCCTCCCAGAACCCCATGGCGAGGCCGCGGGTCCCTTCTCCTCGCACGGACAAAGATACAGGAGCGAGGCGGGGGGGTCCGGCCGGTGGGCGGCGGCGAAGAAGGCGGAGGGGATCGAGCGAGCGAGCAGCGGATGCGGCGGGGGGGAGGAGGATTTAGGTGGTGGCCTGCCTCCTGTCACCCCCCGCGTGCCTTACTTTATTTGGAGGCGGACGCGGCGTGGATCGGGGGGGAGGGAGGCAGGGGGGGCGACGGGGGAGGAGAGGACGCCGCGACCGCGAGGTCCGGGAGGCGAGCTGCGGCGGGCGATGAGGCAAAGGCGAGAGAGTAGGAGAGGGGGTGGGGGCGGGGGGTATTATTGGCGTCCGTCCGGCCAATCATACGGTCTCGCGTGGCCGGTGGTGATAGGGCGGCCAGCCACGCCACGAGTGCCGTTCCGTTCCGGTATCCGCTCCCGTCGCCAACGGGATTCCAACTGGGTAGGGTGGACTGGTCGGGTCGGGTTGCATCATCTATCCTATCCATCCGTAGCTGACTCCGATTCTCGCCCTGTTTTTTCGGGGGGGTTTGGTGGGAACCTGGGCCGCCAATCGTCGTCCAGATCAAGTGGGCCTTTGTGAGCCAGGAGACGAGCTGGTCATCTTGGTCTGGACCCGCTGGGCTGACCTAGTTGTTGGGTTATACTGGGGATAGTCTCGGCTGGCGAAACCCAATAGAGAGGTGAGAGAAAAGAAGAGAGAGACGCAGTGAACGTTTTGCGACTCGTCAGCGTGAAGCCGGCGTACGCAACATTTGTGGGGCCATCAACATTACTCCCACGCTTCTATTGGTTGCATCCTCTGAAAAAGCATAGTAGTATATTAATGGACGTGGGCCATTCAACCACCGGATGGCACGGAGACGCCAGCCGCGGGCGAGTCCTATTAGCTTTGCTCTTAGAACAAGTATAATAACGAGTGTGAAGTGGGCGAGATCCAACAGGGAAGAGAGAGAAATGCAGAACGGACGCCTCGCGACGCGCCCACATGAGCTCGGCGAAAACCAATCAGCATGCAGATGCCCCAGCTGCTGTTAGTCTGCTGCCTCAATTCTGCGCGTGAAACCCCCAGGACCCGCCACCAACATGCCAGGTCATGGTACGAATCGCCCGTTGCCGGCGTATTCATAAGCCCTGCTCTTAAGCGAGGCGTTTAAGCAACAAACCGATGTGTTTTGCAATTGTTACAGTGTGTGCCCAACTCAAACAGTCAAAGTTCGAGAAACCGAGAGCAATGCTGCCCCGTCTTTCTTCGGCACCAAGATGCAACGGGCGCGCGTACGTACACTCCTCTTGCTTTGCCACCTCCACCGGGATACCAGATGGCTACCTGCGACTCTCCGAGAGGCGCACCGACCAAAAGTCCACAACCGCGCGTGGTGCACGGCGATCCACGGAATCCGCGAGAAAGCAAGGTACTGCGCCGGCGCCGCCCGCCGGCGTCTCCCCTCCGCCCAACCAACCCGAAGCTTTTACCTCCGCGTACAATGCACCTGTGGCTGCACGTACGGTACCGGCAGGTCCCCGCGCTGAGTGTTGACGTCGGCCCGTATCTCATCGTCGCAAGTACGATACCGGAGCCTTTTGCTTCATGTGATACGGCCATACGGCCTTGCTACTTCAGACTTCACTCACTGGGCGCGTAATACAATGTGCTTTGATCCGATCCGTGTGCACACCTTGTCCACTTCAGCATGATTTGAATCGACTTTGTTACTGCACATACGCACTGGGTTCAAAGAGAACACAAGCAAAAGGCCCGCTAACTTGTTAGAGGGAGGATACTTGCTCCTTTTTGTCCAAAATTGTATCTCAAGAAACACCAGCGCCAGCGTTGATAACTCAAGCGGCCTGTTCGGCTGGCTGCTGGTGGGAGGCCGACAGGTGGGGCCGGCCCCACCTGTCGGCCTCCCACCAGCAGCCAGCCGAACATGGCCAAGGTTACAAAATCACCCGTATGATATGCACCAACCACTTCGTTCACATGTCAGGTTTTAGTGCTGTGTTTAGTTTTTAAAGGAAAAAAGTATTTTTTTTAGGAAGCGTGTCATGTGGATGGGATGAATATGATAAATGAAAAAGAAATTGTCTGGAAAGAGTGTTCTACGAGGAGGATGGATATAAAGTTACCCGCACTAACTTGGCAGGATAAAAAAACGAAAAATTAGATATATACCATTAAAAGATCACAAAGTTGGATATATACCATTGGATCTACGTGTAATTGACTCTTATGAACCCCACATGTAAGTGAGATAGTAATAGTATATATCCAATTTTATGATCTTGGTACCTATCTAAATTTCCAAAAGAAAAAACCAATCCCAAACAGCCGGCGGCCACAACAAGCACGGCGGCCACCTGCCGCGATGACCATCCGTCGCCCGCCCGCAGGCACGACCCGCGCACGCAGGCCAGGTGTCCGGGCACCCCCTTCACTTCACGCCGCACCCACCACAATGTGACGGGCGACCTTTCCAGAGCGACGCCGCAGTTCGCTGTCCGCGAGCGAAGCCAGCCAGCCCAGCCATCCATCCATCTGCCGCACCAAACCATACTCATCAGGCCGCGTTGCCAGCCGCTCAAGCCAAGACAGCCCCCTAATCCTCCTGGGATCGCGGCTCGTGCTAGGCTAATCGGGGCGCCCCCAACCATCTCTCGCCAAGATCTCGACAGGACTAGCCCATGGTGAGCTGCGTTGAATTTTATATTGGCTCGTCAGATTGTGTTTGCTCTGCTGCTAGCTGGAGCTAGTGGCAGGTACTCTCACCTGATGGGTGCGACTGAGGTTGGTTCTAGTTTAGTTTAGTTTAGCTTGGTTTGTCCTCTTCGTTTCTCTGGATCAACCTGCCATGGTGAGCATCTCTTTCTCTCTCTTTATTTTTTTCCCCCTGCTCTTCATTTATCATCGGGTGAGCCTTGTTCTTGCTGAATTATTTGGCTGAGCTTGAACTGTACCCCGTATTGCTGGAGGTTCTTTGGACTCCGGAGTCCGGGTCTCCAGTTCGGCTTGCACCATTTTTCGTGGCGGTCGGGACAGGGTGGTTAGGCAATGATAAGCTTTTGAGTTTTCTTGCTGGTTTCTGCTTCGTAGCTCCCTGATTTCGTAGGCGACATTTTCAGGAATGAAATCTAATTGGTTAAACGTTGCTAAGAAACCTTTTTTCATTTCCTGGCGAATCTCCACTTTCCAATTTCATTTGCTGCAGTTTTCCCTTTTCTTGATTTGACATGCAGATCAGCTTGCAATTTCCCGAAATTTCAACCCCCTATAGATTTGCCGCCTTTTCTTTTTTTGCAGTTTTCTTAGCTCAACTCTTTTCTTTTTGCTGCAGCGCGTGTCAGTTGGAGTAGATAAGGGGCGCCATGGGTATGAGGAGCAGGCACCCAAAGGCGTTGGGTCTCCGCTGCTATCTGGCAAGCCACCGGTCCGTAACCCTGGTACTGTGGAGCCTAGCGGCACTGGTTGTGGTTGTGAATTTCCACCTCCTCATCATTCATAAGGAAGAGGAGGAGAGTATGAGCACACACGAGATCCGACGATCGATTATGCGGGAACTGGAAGTGGTGGAAGAGGAGAAGCTCCGGTTATCGCCTCGGCGGAGCCGGAGGAATCCCCGGGCTGTGCGGCGCAAGGGCGAGAGGAAGCCACCTACAATAGTGGATGAGTTCTTGGATGAGTCTTCTGCAGTGCATGATATGTTCTTCCCAGAACCAAACATGGCTGTAGATCCGGTCAATGGTGGGAATGACAGCATGTACTTCTACTACCCAGGGAGAGTTTGGCTTGATACAGATGGCAAACCAATCCAAGCTCATGGAGGAGGTGTAATGTATGATAAGAAGGCCAAGACATATTTCTGGTACGGGGAGAATAAGGACGGCAAAACCTACAAAGCTCACAGCAAGGGAGCAGACCGGGTGAGTTGACTATTCTGATTCTGTTAACAACATTTATGCTCAGGTACTTGTGATATGTGACTATAGAGGCACTTAACTAAAATGTTACAACTAGTGTCGTTTTCCTCTGAAAAACTAAAAGGTGCATAGCGAATGTTATTGCGTGAGGTTTGGGGGCATGATACTAGATGTGCAATAGCAGATTGTATACACTGTACTCCACACTTTACTTAGAGTGAGGGCAGATAGTACTTGTAGCCTTGTAGGAACCAAATGCATTGAGTGGCTTTAGCATGTACCGGAAATTATCAGAGCAGGCTCATGTAGATGTAGTTGTGCTAGAAGTGTTAAGAACAATGATGAGAAAACATCAACTTCCTATATTTTCAGAACTTTATTGTAGGAATTTGTTGCAGAATATCCTAAATTAATGCCTTGCTCCAAATGTTTTTCTCTCTCTCTCTCTTTGGATAAACGATCTTGGAGGTAGCCAAAACCTAAAACTAGTAGGTAGAACACCTAAAAAAACTACTATGTAGAAGAAAGTTTAGTCTCTAAATATGACCAAACATTTCAGTACATGTGTAGCAGCGTGTGCTAATGCATACGTCTAATTTTCGTGACCTTTTAGATTCTGTTGGTGAGGCCAAATTGCTAGGGGACATGTTGGAAGTTATGATCTGTTGGGAAGGTAAGAAAATTGACTGGGTTCGTTTAAGGCGCATTACTTGGTGTATAGAGATAAAAAAACCAGTAACAATTTTAAGCAGTTTATTCATATGAAATTGGTTTGGGCTCAAACATTTTCCTTGCATACAAACTAACACTCATTATATCCTAGTGGTGTTAGAATGATAGAATCATAGTTTGAAAATTGTAACAATGAAATATCAGTAAATTTTTGAGAGAGAATATCGGTAAATTTGGGTTCGGTTCACATGATACCAAATGAAGAATTATTTTGCGCAGCAGGCTGTTTTCATGCATATAGCAACCTAATAGCTTCTCTATTTTTACCCGCAAAGTCATAATGTTAACTCAGAATTGGAAAAGGAACTTTAGCTTCAGATTATAAGTAGACACACACAGTCGCACATATGAAGTCACCCAAAATGTGATATATTTGTGAATTGCATTGTGCCAGTGTGATTGCAGTTCGTTCATACCCAATAGACAATGTCAATCACAATGGCAATATATTGAGAGGTGCATTGTGCTGTATGCTTGCAGTTCTATCACTGTCACTGATTGCATCTGAAGTGTCTGATAGTGTAATTGCATATGATGCTACGACAACCAGATAATGTTTTTTTTTAATACAAATGGCCTCTTATAGACAGCAGAAAATTAGTCTGTGGTTATGATGAATTAGAAGCATTTCTAGTTCAGTTAGGATTCCCTAGATAGACTTCGATGTGCTTATTCTGATATAAAGAATACCAACTTCAGATGGATTGTAGCAACCAGCAGAGTTTACTAAATCATCTTCCCAAGTTGCATCCTCCATTGAATCACCACCTGAACTTGAGCATTGTTGCCACATTCTAAGTGAAATAAAACTTCATAAAGAGAGATCATTTAGATCGTTTAGAAATTACTTGTCCTTGAGCGCAGATCAGAGGAAGAAGAGCGAGTGCTATGATGGTTGTCCAAGTCGAGGCGAAGAGAGATCTAGAAACCTTGTTTTCACTTCTAATGAGCTCAGCAGAACTATCTATCATTGTATCAAGACAGGAGAACATAGAATCTTCTACTTCTGTAGCACCCTGACCTTACCTCAAAACCAGCTACCTCATTTTGCAATAACCATAAACACAGAACTATGTATTTTGCTGCTGACAAACTGAAGTGATATTTCTGCAACCAAACTCTACAGGTGCTACTATACTATATACTTTAGTACTTCAAGCGATTGTCTGTTTGTTCACCTTTCTGTTAGAAGTGCCTTTGTAATCTCGAACCACTAACTAGGACAAATGATTTTCTAGGTTGACATAATTGGAGTAAGTTGCTATTCTTCGAAGGACCTATGGACATGGAAAAACGAAGGAGTTGTCCTCCGTGGTGAGGAAAAGAATGTAACACATGACCTCCACAAATCCAATGTCCTGGAGAGGCCCAAGGTGATATACAATGACCGGACTGGTAAATATGTGATGTGGATGCACATAGATGATGCCAACTACACCAAAGCTTCAGTTGGTGTGGCTGTCAGTGATTCTCCAACTGGACCGTTCACTTATCTCTACAGCAAGCGCCCACATGACTGTGAAAGTAGAGACATGACCATCTTCAAGGATGATGATGGGAAGGCCTACCTGATATACTCTTCTGAGGACAACAGTGAGCTCCACATCGGTCCGTTAACTGATGACTACCTTGATGTCAGTGATGATATGCGGAGGTTTCTCATTGCACAGCGCCGAGAAGCTCCTGCACTTTTCAAGCACGAAGGCACCTACTATATGGTGACCTCTGGCTGCACAAGCTGGGCACCAAACACTGCATTGGCTCACGCGGCAACTTCAGTAATGGGACCTTGGGAGACACTGGGGAACCCTTGCGTGGGAGGCAATGAGGTTTTCAGATCGACAACATTCTTCTCCCAGAGCACATTCGTGCTGCCAGTTCCAGGACTACCAGGCTCATTCATCTTCATGGCGGACCGGTGGAATCCATCTGACCTGAGAGATTCGCGGTACGTCTGGCTACCTCTGACAATAGGGGGAGTCCCTGATGAAGCTGCTGACTACAGCTTCATGTTCCCTCTCTGGTCCCGGGTGTCTATTTACTGGCACAAACGGTGGCGTCTCCCTGAGGGGTGGAGGGATTCTTGAAAGGTGAAAGTTCGTTAAAAAGAATTGGAGTTACTATACGCTGTTACATGGATAGATATCAAAGTATTGACATTTGACACATTGGGCTGCGTTGTACAGATCAGAAGTAGATGCAGAGTTTGTAAATGTGCAGTTGAGTTTGGACGGAAATCAGATAAAAGTTTGTGGCCTTTCGGGCGAGTTGTGGTGTTGATCCTCTCGTCTTAGTTTCTGAATAATCTGGCTGCACCTTCACCTTTTGATATTCCTTTGTTCTCGTTTGAAATTTGTGTTGATAGCTACTCTAGCTGGTTCAGTTCAGCGTCTTCCACACTTGAGCATGGACTGTGGACCTGCTAATTCTTTAGTTCTGTCACTCGTGTGCATCCCTTATGCATCTGAATTGTTTTTCTATACTGTGTGCATCACTGCATCTGAATTATAACTTGCAGAATATACGAGCACAGGGTTATGTTTTCTACATTTTTTTCTGTATACCAGCAAGATAAACACAAGCAAAAAAAAAAAAACATTGCCATTGTCCCTGCCTCAGGCTGCAGACGTCAGGCACAGGCCAGGGAATGGAAGCTGTTCTTATCAAATCCCGTCCAGGCCAGGCGCCAGGCGCCCAAATCCGTTGCAACCAGCTGATTCCTGATTAGCTACGATTTCGTGATTAGTTACGCAGTTGACGGCACCCACCCGTCAATTTCGCTCCGTTCCGGAAGACAAAAACAAAAATGCCACTGTTTACGACTTGCCGTTGAAATTAAAAAGAAAAGGCTACGACGCACCTCGGGCGAGACACGTGTCCAGCGCCGCAACAGCACGTGTGCCGCTGCAGCACGATGCTAGATTTGCACGGAGTAGGGTTTTCATGCATCCAAAGCACCTCTTCCATCGATTACAGATCAAACGGTCGATAAATGATTTTAAGCACCCGGTTTGAAGAGGCGAAACCAGAATTTACTCTCCGGTTTTATCTCTACCTGTTTTTTTTTTTCAAATTTCTCCAGAAATAATTCCCATTCTTCATAGTTTTTTCCTTTTATTCCGCAGACGCTACCATAAATATCGTTCACAACAAACTTCGCGACCCCTTCCCTAGCCTCGGTTTGTTTGGTTAGGGCGCACGAGGGCGATCGATCTCTCTCTCGCGGCGAAGCAAGCCACCAGCTACCAGCCATGGTCGGGGGAAGCATCCGCGCGGCCGCCAAGGCCGCGATGGTCGGCGGCTACCGCTCCGCCGCCTACATGCGGCGCGCCGTCACCCCGTCGTCCTCGTCGGCCGCCGACACACGGAAGGCGTCGACGGTCGCGGTGGACGACTGGGTCATCACAGACCACGAGGTGTTTGGCCCCGTGCCCACCCACGAGGAGGCCCTGGCCGCCACGGTCGACCTCAGCGACGCCTTCGAGATGTGCGTGCTCTCGCTTTGCTTACATTCGTTCTTTCTAAAACTTTTCAGTTTTCATGGTGGCTTTCTCTGCTTTTGTGATATCTTTACCTTTAACCTTGATCGTAAAATGCTCAAGTCACTTGTTTTGATCAAATTACACTACTGACGTTTGCAATGTTCCTGGGCATGCAGAGTTACAGATTGTTGTGAATTACACAAGTCTGATCATTAGCTAATGCCTAATGGTATCTCATCACTGTTTTTTTATTAAAAATATAGAAGATGATATGTTTCTTGGTTGCACTAATGATAAGATTCTCTTCTGATAGATTCACTTCTTATATAATAGAAAGATCTGTTAGTTGCCCGCTGTTTTATGCTTACGGAGACATGATCAGAGAGGTCTTCTGTTACAGAGCAGCGCGTTCGCTGTTCATGCTTTCATGCGTTCCTTGTGGCCTTTATTCTTCAAGATCTTTTTTCCTGAATAGAACTGATGAGTCATGGTTCATGTAACCAGTGCCAAGGTTGGATCTCAAACTGCTCAGTTTAAACCGAAGACGCACCTCTCATCTACTGACCAGGAAAATCATGCAAAGGTTGCCCAACAAATTGCACTCCCGGAACTTGTTGACTCTGAAGCACCTCAGGTCGTTGTTCATTCAGAAACATCTGAGAAGGAAGATAACTACGAAAACTTACTAGCTGCAGCTGGAACTCCTGGACGTGTAGTGCAAGCTTTCACATTGCTACATCAGAGCCCTGAAGCTCAGGTTTGTCTCTGTGACCTTGTATGGCAAATGCCAAGACAAGGCTCCTCCATTGTGTTTGTTACTTTCACGTGTTATCATCAGGCCTGGATTTAGTTCGTACTTGTTACTTGTTCGTTTCATGAGATTTATTATTGTATCTTTGAGAGGTCAAAAGTCCTGAGCACGTCAAGTGTTTTCATTACAAGAAACTATTATCCAACTTGACTCTGAACCCCTACTTACATGATGAGAACTAACTGAACATCTGTTCTTTTGAAAATACATTCACGCCTTGATTACTTTTAAAGTTTTAAGAGCATGCTCATATTTACTCGGATTCCACGTAACCTTGAGCACAATAAACTTTTGTTAAGTGATAAAAAAATACAGCATCACCTATCTCGTTTATATTAGTTTGGACCTGTAGTTGCCCTGAACACTCACAGTTTACCTTGGTCAGACTCAAGATTGTTTTATGTTTTCCAGTTCCTCTTGAAGAGACTCTAAATCGTTTTATCTTGGTCACACACACTTTTTTCCCACCATTTCTACCTTCTGAATTACGTATCGTGAGACTTCTTTTTGAAGAAACTTATTTCTCAACCTTTTGTGCCTGCAGGATGTTGTTGCCTCGCTTGCTTCTGATAAGAATGTTTGGGATGCTGTGATGAAGAACGAGAAAGTTATGAACTTCTACAAGACATACGAGACGAGTAAGCATTAACTTCAAACATTCTTCAGTGAAGATTTGGCAACTATCTGTAGCCCTTCAATTCTGAACTTTTGCATTTCTGTTTTACAGAGCTCAGTGAGTGCTCTAATTCTGCTTCAAGTGTTTCTGGAGATGAGGTGGAGGATGGTAGCAGCTACCTCCGTTCAAGTGCCGGCGAGCTCAAGGATTATTTGGAGAAAATGAAGGCCCTGGTGTCCGAGATGATGACCAATCTGTCAAACATGATGCAAGATCTTGTTGCAACCTCGGATGAAGGCCGCTGTAAAGGGAAGCTCAAGACTCTGATCATAAGCTCCAGCAAAGATTTTCCTAATGCGCCATCAGCCTTTGTGCTCTTGGCTATTGCGTCCATCATGGTAGTCTTGCTTAAGCGTGCTTAGATCAGTCCAATAGATACATGAAGGAAACTTTCCAAAGATATTGGCGTGGCTGTTTGGCTTCAGGTTTTTGCAACAGTTTTTGTTTTGTCTTATATGGGTCTTAAACTCCTTAGATCAACAAGTGGTTGACTAGTACTGTTCGCACGGCAAGATTCTCACCGAGTTGCTTCTACAGGGCTTATGATTGTCTGATACTATGTAGCAAATCTTACACTTTCTTGTACGCGATCACGAGCAAAATGTATGGAACTTCGCCGAGTTGTGGCATCGGCGAGCAGTATTTGTTAGAACCCACACGACTGCTCTAGTCATACACGCATGCTTAAACAGTTTGTTCTGCATACAGAAGGAAAACATTTGACAGTTGACACTTTCTATTGCACCAACCCTTCTCCATACCTGATTAGTCAACCTGAAAAAATTCAAGTTGGGAAAATGATCCAGATTACAATTATAAAGTTTTTTTTTGCGGGTACAATATAAAGTTGTTGTAGTCAGGAAATCAGGATTAGATTCTAACTATTCTCCTGCAGCAACAGATACATTGTAGCAGATTGGAGCACGGTTTCTTGGCATTTCACTGAAGCGAGTTTGAACCAAAACTTAGAGCACAGTCCCCAAACGAGGCCTTGTGCATTTTGGACAGTATGTTTTACCATAGCATGAGAATGAATGAACACGTCAAAAATACAACCAGAGTATATGCACCAGCTGATTCTTCCGAGAAGCAAGAGGAAACAGACACGCTTAACATCTACCATCCAGAGAAATCTTTGAACTCTACACTAGATGCGGTGGCTTTTCTCTTCTTACTTGAATCATCAGGTGCACCTGCATTTCCAGTCACATCAACGGAGCCAGCAGTCCGAGCTTTTAGATACTTGCCAACTCCACCGCCAGTGCTAGTCGAACCGGCGACACCAGTTCCTGGGTTGCTATACCAAGATCCCACCTTATCCTGAATTAATGCAAATGGATGTTAGTACAATTGACGAAAATTAAATGCAAAATGTCAATTACAACTAAAACAAGAAAAAAAAAGGCAGCATTACATAATCCTCATCCTTTTTCTTCTCCTCTTCCTCCTTTGCCTTTTCTTCTTCCTCATCTGGCTCCGTGTAAGGATTCACGAATATACTGACTTTTAGAATCTTTATTTCCTCCTGCAAATAGTAAAGAAAATTGTAAAATTGAAAGCTAGAGAAAACGACAATGCTTCCCAAGACAATCTAGAATATAGAACATAATGTATAAAATACAATCACTGAACCTAATGAACTCAATGCTCAAAATAACCATTGGACTGCGAGAAATTTACTTGGACAATACTAACCAATGGCCGATCATCATCATCAACAGGAACCTTTTCCATAGCTGAAAGTGTGGTCAATCCACCCACTACCATGCCAAATACTGTGTGCTTGAAATTTAAATGTGGCGCAGACTTGTACAAGATAAAAAATTGGGATCCATTGGTATGAGGGCCTGAATTTGCCATGCTGACTACACCCCTTCCTGAATGTAGCAGCTTTGAGTTCACCTCATCCTTGAATGGTTTACCCCATATGGACTCTCCTCCACTTCCTGTGCCAGTTGGATCACCTCCTTGAATCATGAAGTTTCTTTGTAAAGGGGGAAAACAAAGACAAGATTTAGGTACTACCATAAGATTTGAAGGAAGATCGGTAAAGAGGACAAATAAAATCAGAACATACTTGATGCTCCGGTGGAATATAAGACCATTGTAGTAACCATTTTCACAATGTGTGAGGAAATTTTCACACGTCCGGGGAGTTATATCACAATGAAGCTCCAAATTCAAATCACCATGGGTTGTATGAAGCTGAACATATCCTTTCTTTTTAGGATTTCTTTCAACTTTAACATACTCAAATTCATTTTTGGTAACAGGATCGTAGGCAGTTGATGTGAAAGAGCGTGAAGCTGCACCAGTAGTGTAACGACTTTTTACCTGAAATCATTGAATTATCACCATAAGATTACTGATGGATAGGTAAAACAAGGCCATGGTAACATATGAAGAAGAGATGACAGCATACCAATTTAGCATTTACAGGAGCTCGATCCCCTGCCATATGCATAGCAATTCTAGCAGCGGTTTTTTCAGCAGAAGCTGCTTTTGCTGCTGCTGCACTCCTGCCATGAACAGAAGCAGAAGCAGCATCTACAATACTGAAAGTTTGATGAGGCTTAGGTTCTTTTCCTGATTTTGCGTCATCCTTCTCCTTTCTTGCTAAAATAGCAGCAAGAGCTGCAGCCCTTTCCTTTTGAGCCTTCTGCCCTCCACCCCCCTGCAAAAAGGCTTCCTTTCCCTTTTCCGTCCCAAGATCCTTAATCATTTGCTTAAGATCACCAGAAATATTTATGTTGTAGGTTGGGTCATCTTTCATTCGCTGCAACTCTGCAAAGCAGTAAAACTTTTAGAGTATGTAAGTTAAATAAGCAATTGAAATGGAAGAAAAAAGGTAGAGGAAAGAGGGAGCATAATCGAACCTTCATCCTCAAGTTTGAGGCCCTTTTTGACATGGTCAAATTCCCCTAGGACCTTGCTATCAAGAACGTTTGGATTCTACCAAAATTACAAAAAGGTGAAAATAGTTAGCCTAAATGTTAATAAGAAACTGCGCAAGTAGATTCCTTACAGTAGGCACCTGAATTGTTATCAAGTCATTACGAGTGAAGGGCTCATCAGTCAGCAACTCCTTCCAATTCTTTGGCTTGATGTTAAGTTCTTGGACAGCCTGTGTTCACGAAACATGGACATGTAAGCTAAGAAAATATTCATACCATCAATATGGACAATTGAAAAAAGTTTATGAAGTTACCTCATAACAGAAGACATTTCCAGTAGTTTTTACAGCAACTATGTGAGTGAATTCTGTAAAAACTTTGTTCAGAACGGGACATTGGAACTCTCCTGCCAAAAATGAACACTGATTTAATATTTCAAATGGATGTAAAGCACATATATTTCAGGATAGAAGGAAGGCATAACTGTACTTGTGGATCAACCCCGTACTAACACAGAATCACATAGCCTAGAATTAACTTACCGTCTGAGTTCTTGTGGAACGTGAGAGGAATTAAATCTTCCTGCTTGAGTGGTGCTCCAGTTACAGGATGTTCCCAAACTTTTTAAGATATGGGATTATGCTCCTACACAGACAAAGAAAAGACTCAGAATTTCGAATAACTTTAACTCTTGCAAATTTTATAAAAATCTAAAGATCTCACTGAAATGGGATGCTTAGCTGCTCACATCAAATCGAAGACGCTTCCATCAACAGTGCACACTGGATCCTCAAATGGAAGAAACGTGAGTCTACACCTCCAAACAGAATTATAATCAAACGAGAAAGAAGATAAAATAACAGTCAGTTAGTAACAATCTCATTGACTTATTATCAACTAAAATCACCCACATGATTAAGGTCTCTAGAACTTTAGGACAGAATAGCTCAGAAGACTAACTGCTTAAACTAACACCATGTCATCAAAGTGTACTGTTAGCATGAGACAACCATACACTATACGAAAAGAAATTAACTCAAGGTGAAACCCTACAAGCTCAAGCTACCCCAGAACCAGAACCCCAACAGACACAAGCTAGCAATCTTTTCTTTCGACCAGTGAGGAACAGAGATTAATGGAAAGGCAAGGTAGTTACGCGCAGCAGTAGAACGGGAGGCGCTTGAACGGCGCGGCGACCTCCTTAGACTTGGCGCCGCCCCATTCGGTCGCCCACTCCGTCCGCGTGATGAACATCCGGTCCTTGCTGTGCTGCTTCTTCCCCATCTCCGCTCCCTCGAGCTGATACCGTACACTATACTGCCGGTAACACCACCGCCGGGGAGTTCGCCGGTGACGAGGTGAAGGCTGGCGGGCGGCTCGTCGGCGGCAAGCGCGGGGTTGGATCGGCAGGTTGGGGGAAGACGCGGCTAGTTCCTCAGCGGCTCGGCGCCGTGTTGGAATACGGCTCGAGCCGCCGCCGCGCGAGGTCGGTCCATAACAGTTTGGGCCGGGCTACTAACAAAGCCCAGAAACGGCCCAAAGAAGAGCCCAGAAGTGGCGGCACGCGCGGCGGCCGAGCGCACCTGCCGAACTAGTCGACTAGTCGAGTCGGCTCGAGCAGCAACAGAATGGGCGGCGGCGGCGACGGCGGTCGAAGCCCGGCAGCGAGCGGCAGCGGGAGCAGCAGCGAAGATGACGGGGACGCCGCTTGGAAGGCGGCTATTGACTCCGTTGCTTCCGTCAGGTTCGGCGTCCCGTCGTCCAACGGCGTGGCGAAGGCGGCCTCTGGCGGCAGCGGCGAGGCGAACAACGACGTGGAGCATCCGCTTGAGGGGAAGCCACATGCTCCTGGTCTTAAGCTGTACCAGATCAAGGTACCTTTATTTGCTCCTTTTCCCTCTTTTTTGGTGTGTTTACATCAGTTGCGAATTTCGTGACCGGGGGCTGATTGATTCGGGTGAATCCTGCATTCCTTTTGTTCCGTGGAGGGATTGGATTCTACCATAGTCTAAACTAGGAGCAGATTGTGTTCTATCAGAAGACGTTTTCTCCGTTTGTATGATAGATTGAAGTAGACTTCTTGTAATAATGAGTGTGATGAGTGTTACTAGGGGAAGCGCAAGTCATGGGCCTGAGACTCCCACCGAATGACTTGTTCACATAATTGCAACACCACATTTTCTAATAATTGTGGTTGTAGCATCACGGCAAATGATATGCTTCTTGTATGAGCTGATTTTTGTCAAGGGAGAGCTGTATTTCCGTCCCAAGTTGTGGCATTGACAGTTTTGATGGCTTAATGTGTGCCCCAAAGAAAACAGATTCGAGTTAGAGGAATCGTAACTGGTGAAATTCCGTAGTTTATTGCCTTCGAGGGTGGTAGGTCTGTTTATCTTATCATCAATTGGTTATTGCCTTATTGGACCTGTTGACAGTTAAGTTCATAGCTCATGCATGTTCTTAGTGGTGAAACATGTGAATTCCATCTACTATGTGATATACATATATTTATTGTTCACTCGAACAATTCTTATCCTAATATTGTAGGTATGTCATAATCCAACATGAATGGAAACAGTCGTACAATGTTTGATGAGCTGTAACGTGTAGCATAACCATTTCCATTCATAACTTTACCAGCTTCTCCGCTCCTAGATTTGTTGTCTTCTCCTTCATCAACCCGTGCTTCTGTCCACATACTTTGCTTTCTTTCTAGTCCAAGCAATCATCCTTATTTTTCTATTTCACATTTTAATCTTACGACCTTTAAATTGTAAATTTCAGGTAAGAAATATGTTGGATGATATGTTAGAGAAAAATCTTGAAATAGTCAAGGCTCCTTGCTTGAACTTAATTGACCCTACGGAAACAGAAGGGGGAATAAAGTTATTTAAAAAAGCACCACCTGGTATAAAAATGGATTCTATGGGTAAGTGACAAAAGAAACAATTCTCTTATCAAGCTGAGCCAAAATTTTATCATTGTGCCCTGTGTCAGAACTCAGAACATACCTAAATGTAGTGTTTATTTCCAGATAAACTGCATGTGCAACTCAAGAGACCAAAAATTGTGCCTGGGGAAGAGGTTGATGAGAAATCAAAGAAGGTTGGATACCGTCTCCCTCCCCCCCCCCCTCCTAATTTGGCCTATGTTTAGTTTTGAGTTGTCATTTATGGTCTTACGTCGATGTTGATTTCAGTTCAGGCATATGCTCCGGTCTGTTGTTGTTGATGGCGGTGACATTCTCGTTTCCTCAAAGAAAGCATCCGAGAGATCATTGGCTAGATTAGAAGCGAGAGAAGCTGCAGCAAAAGAGAAGGCAAAGAGGGAGGAAGAAAGGGTGCAGGAACTGAAGAAGGTTAGGGGAGAGAAATGGCTTCCTTCTATAGCTAGACAAATGAAGGTAAGTTTTTATTACAACATGTACTGTAACCATTGTCTTTGATATTAACATGTACTGTAACCATTGTTGAATTACAAGTATTTGCTGTGATTGGTGTGCACATTGTATCAATGTTCCATTTTCCCCCTGGCACAGGAAGAAAAGGCTTGGGAGCAGCGAAGGCAATGAACTGCAGATCGACGGGGCTGCATACGCTGATATCTGACTCCAACTATCCTTGTGCCCTTTTCTGAGTGCGAAAGTACTGCCCCCTGTTTCTAACATTTGGTCGTCGCGAACGTTTCTTTTTTATTGAAGTTCTGTAGCAATTTTTTTATGGCAGAAAAGCACGAACTGCTATTTCTTTTGAGCAGAGGAAGCAAATGAAGTCTTACATGTAGGCTGTAACAAAAATTGCGGTTGGCATTTTATAATGTGATATGTTAGCAATCTTCCCTCTTTGAAAATGCATTTTGTTTCTCTTAACGTTACGCGTAAGATACATGAACCTCATTTTCCATTAATGTAGGTTTTTTTAATTGAGTAGTGGTTTATCCCGGACTTTTTTTTTTTCTTTTTGGCGAAGAGAATACTGTTCTTCGGTCAATGGGCCGACGACTAGGTGTGGGCAGCCCGCAAGCGAAACTGACGAAACCATGTCCTTCACAGATGGGCCTCCATCAAGCCCACTAAGGCCTAGTCTCCATGGCCGCCACCGCCGGTTTCTTCTTCCTCTTTGCTCCCCGCCGCGCCGTCACACAACGCCGCCTCCCGCCGCCATGGACACCCCACCTTCCACTTCAACTTCCGTCCCCACCTTCTCCTCGCCGGCGGCTGCATCCGGCACCGGCACTGAACAAGACTCCGCCCTTGTCTCGGCCGTGGCGGACGCGCTCGTCTCCACCTCCCGCCTGCCCACGCCGCCGCCCATGGACACCGTCCTGGCCCCGTACCTCCCGCGCCTCACCTCCTCGCACCACCCGCGCGTGCTCTCCCTCGCCGCCGCCAACCCGTCGCTCGCCTCGCCGCATACTCTCCTCGCCTACCGCCGCCTCGTCTCGCCGTCGTCCTGCCTCGCCTCCCTCCTCCCGCTCCTCCCCGTGCTCCAATACCGGGACCTCCTCCCGCTCCTCCTCGAATTCGTTCCGCACGACCCGCTGCGCCAACTCCACCGCCACCTCCTTGCGAGTCTCCCCACGGCCGCGCTCGCCGACGCTGCGCTCTCCGCGTACTCCCGCCTCCGCCTCCCTCACCTCGCCGCGCAGCTCCTCCACTCCCTCCGCCGCCGCGGACGCGTCCGCCCCTCCCTCCAGGCCGCTAACGCCGTCCTCTCCGCCCTCGCGCGCAGCCCTTCCACCTCGCCGCAGGCCTCCCTGGACGCCTTCCGCACCCTCATCGCGTTGCGGCTCCTCCCCAACCATTACACATTCAACCTCCTTGTCCACACCCACTGCTCAAAGGGCACCCTCGCCGACGCCCTCTCCACGCTATCCACAATGCAGGGGTTTGGACTCTCCCCAGACGCTATCACCTACAACACGCTCCTCAACGCGCATTGCCGCAAGGGCATGCTCGGCGAGGCGCGGGCGCTGCTGGCCAGGATGAAGAAGGATGGAGTCGTGCCCACCAGGTCCACTTATAATACCCTCGTCTCGGCATACGCGAGGCTCGGGTGGTTCAAGCAGGCGACCAATGTTGTGGAGGCCATGACGGCGTTCGGGTTGGAGCCTGACCTGTGGACGTACAATGTGCTCGCCGCAGGGCTCTGCCAGGCAGGGAAGGTGGACGAGGCATTTGGGCTGAAGGATAAGATTGAGCGGCTTGGCATAATGTCACCTGATGTAGTCACCTACAATACGCTTCTTGATGCATGCTTCAAGTGCCAGCGCTCTTCTGATGCACTGAATCTGCTCGAGGAAATGCGTGACAAAGGGGTGAAGGCAAGTTTGTTCACACATAACATTGTTGTGAAGGGATTCTGCAGGGATGGACAACTGGACAAGGCGTTAAGGTGCTTAAAAATGATGGCGGTGGATGGTTTGGCACCAGATGTGATTACGTACAATACATTGATTGATGCATACTGCAAAGCCGGAGATGTTGCCAAAGCATATGTGTTGATGGATGAGATGGTGAGAACGGGACTCAAAATGGACACTTTCACCCTGAACACTTTATTGTATAACCTATGCAAAGAGAAGCGCTATGAAGAAGCGGAGGAGCTCTTGCGTTCTCCGCCACAGAGGGGTTTTGTACCTAACGAAGTCAGCTATGGTACAATAATGGCAGCCTACTTCAAGGAGTATAATCCAGAGCCTGCTCTGCGTCTGTGGGATGAAATGGTTGAAAGGAAGTTAACACCGAGTATTTCTACTTACAACACATTAATCAAAGGGCTTTCTAGAATGGGTAGGTTGAAAGAGGCGATTGAGAAACTGAATGAGGCGGTGGAGAAGGGGTTGGTGCCAGATGAAACCACCTACAATATCATCATTCATGCCTACTGCAAGGAAGGGGACTTGGAGAACGCTTTCCAATTCCACAACAAGATGGTGGAGAATTCTTTTAAGCCAGATGTTGTCACCTGTAACACTTTGATGAATGGGCTTTGTCTGCATGGCAAGCTTGACAAGGCATTGAAGCTTTTCAAGTCATGGGTAGAGAAAGGGAAGAAAGTTGATGTCATCACATATAACACCTTAATTCAAGCTTTGTGCAAAGATGGCGATGTGGATACGGCTTTGCATTTCTTTGCTGACATGGAGGTCAGAGGCTTGCAGCCTGATGCATTTACTTACAATGTTGTGTTGTCTGCACTCTCCGAGGCAGGACGATCGGAAGAAGCACAGAATATGCTGCATAAGCTTACCGAAAGCGGAAAATTATCTGAAAGATTTTCTTGTCCTCTAATGAAATCTTCTGAGGAAATGGAGACAGGAAAGGACCCAGAGGTTAAACCTGATACTGAAACTAGTGGAAATGCACAATGCGATCATCAGGAGAACTATAGGAAACGTGTAAATGAGCTCTGCATTGGTGGGCAACTGAAAGAAGCTAAGGTTGTTTTGGATGAGATGATGCAGAAGGGCTTGTCTGTTGACAGTTCAACTTATATCACTTTGATGGAAGGCCTCATCAAAAGACAAAAGAGGCAAACACATGCGGCTGGATAGGACATGATGTGGGTTTTGCTGCTTTGGAAGTGACATTGTCCATTTTTTTTTTTTCATGACTTCCTCGAATGGTCATAAACTGACATGGTATACTATCTGGTCCTTGGAATATATAGTAAATGCTAGAATATTAGCAGCAACAATTCGAAACGTTGGATTTTTGGATTCCTGATAAGATGCGAGTCCCCTGGAACACAACTACTCAAGTTAGATAGAAACGTAGAGCAAAAGCATTTACTATGTACAAGCTCCAGATCATAACCCAAAGTATTATGTTATCCCTGAAACGTAAAGAACCTCACTATATTTCTGCAGATAAACTTAGAAATGAGAGTTTAGCCTTGTGTAAGAATTCTGAATACTGTTGCCAAAGATTTTAAGCTGGAAATTCTGATTCCGGTTTTCAAAACTCTGCCTGGTTCGTCCTCACACCCATGTTGACTACCAGCAAATGCAATCAAGTGTGGTTGAGATATGTGTACTTTGACTTCAATGTTGTGTTCTGAGATTTTGGGTTAGATATTTTTTGAGGAAAAGAAAAGAGGGGCAACCAGCCACCAAGTAAATACAGTTGCTGACTAAGAAAATGAAAGATCTTGACCTGTTTTTTGCAATCCAATCAGGACCTTTATTTGTGACTCTTTTTGTTGAAACGGTTCTTACGGTCTTATATTTGACATTGTACATAACATAGCTCATATTAAACCGTTGGTCACTTGGTCCCCTCTTTAACTTCACGAATTCTTGCTTTTCCTGTTGAATTTTACAAGACTGAGTCAGTGTTAATACACTTTGCTGCATATCTTTGGTAGAATTTAGCGTGCTAATAAAAAATATATATTTTAACTACTTTCTTTACATGCTTCTTGGTAGCATAAGGATTATTTTAAATCTGCTTAAAAGAGCAGTATATTGTCTTTACCTGTTTCCTTTTATGCTATTTGCCAGAGGGATTATTTTAAATCAGGTTAAAAAGAGCAGTATTGTCTTTACCTGTTTCCCTTTCTGCCAGCCTTTCTAGCAAGATAAAAGGGGGATCATTCTAAACAGGTACAGTTGATGCAATCAGAGCATGAAATATGGATGAGAAACTATTTTGATTTGGGACCAACTGGGTATGTTGTCTGATCTTCTCATTCTTGTTCTTCTAGGGAAAATTGATTACTGGTTGCAACAGTAGTTACTTTCATGATTCAAAATGCAGGATATGTAATTCTTTTGTTTTCTTTTGAGATGGAGGCAAGCAGTTCTTTTTACAAAAATATTAACTGCAGTTTCCAAGTTTAACGAGCTTTTAGTTTAAAATGAAAAGAAGATACTTGGCTCATAATGGATCTTTGTTTTTCCTTTGCAGCTGGCAATTCAATTAAATGTGGAGAATGCTTTTTACAGAAGCTTGATGGCATGCAGACTACTGTCATATTCCTGCTTCCATTGTTACAGGCTGTATGCATTTCTAGTTGGCCATGCATCACGCATTTGGTTAGCACAAACTCTGATACCACTCGGGCCATAGCCCTTGCATGCAACATTGCTTTCTGTAATTATTCTTTAGGTGCACATAGGTTGCTGCCTCTTTGTGCTTAGGGTGTGAACAGATTTGTTACTCAAGCTTATAGCACAATTAAATATTTAATTTGACTACTTATTGCCATACTTTGTTTCATTGGGATAAACAGTGTTGGTCCTTCCTGTATGCTTGTGAGATAGCTGTCACTTAAGCAAAATATAGCAATTTGTTCTCTTCAGAAATTGCTATTGCAATTTCAGTTTTGCTTAGATTAGTTTCTTGACAGTTTGAGAATACTACAATTTTATAGTTTCTATTTTCCTGGCATACTTGGCCCAATCTTTGTGTTACCACACGTAACTTTGCGCTTCAATGTGCCAAATCCATCTGCTGTGGTCTGCAAGAACAATATGTACATAATCAGTTTAATCTTCTGTTGTTTCTCGATCTGCTAAATTTCAGTCTGCAGCCAGCCATTGTGTTGTATCTTGTTACTAGTCCATACTATAAAAGTGTCTTTGTTGCAAGCATCAAAAGTATAACCTGCTTAAAATTCCCTGGAAATGGAACAACTAGTAGTTGCAGCACGAATAAACATGCTTGGCCTAACTGTGCAAGTGCCCCCCGTACAGCACAGATGCAGGAGTATAATGAAATTAGCATGCATTCTAAGTTTCTAACCTGACATGTTCATGCCTGAATATGGATGAATAGTCTGGTTGGCAGAAAGATGAGTTTAACATTTTCATTTCTCAGGAGAAGAACTGAAGGGAGCCAAGCATAGCATAGTACTCTGCATTCTCCATCCCTGTGCCAGCCCCGGCCTGTTGCTCCTTCGCGATTCATGCAAAGGGAAGGTTCCTGCTGTAAGCTCCTGCTCGTCCCCTGCTCCCCTGGCTGCACCTTGCTGGCCACAGGCCGCTTCCTGGCTAGGCTCGTCGTGACCTCTGGGTATTTCAATTCTGTCAACCAATGAACCGGTGAGTGCCACATTGTTGGTGAAGTCGGGGTGGCCATGCGTAGGAGCACTCTGAGTCTAAATTCTTCAGAGAAGCAGCTGTTCTAATGTCACTTCGAACTTGGAAGCTATATTCTGTTGAAGCCATCCTCGAACACCTGAGGTAGGTGTTGTCATCTTTGTTAATCTTTGTCATCTTTGTTAATCTCATGTTAAGATGCCACGCTGTTTATTTGCATACTGGCTTGTTAAGGCTTAAGAGTATTATTAGGTGTGCTCAATAGCCATCCTTGACTATTACCGAACAGAGGTTCTACGTTTTTAGTTGGTGTGAATCGTCTACCGTGCAGTAATATACCACATCTGTTTTTTCCCAAATTCTGAATGGCTTTCTTCCTATAAATTTCAAATGAATAACACCAGGAGAGAACATGTGCAGAATTTATATACACCAAAGGAGAACCCATTTTCAATGAAACACCAAGCTAGGTATTTTTGTTCACCCAAGTAAGCGAGAGCAAAGGGAGGAGGAATTTACCCTTTTCCACTGATTTGCCGTCGAAGTAACTTGCTTGTAACCAGTGAATAACTGCGCAGCAGCAGGACCTTCACTTCCCAGCTGCACTAAACAAGCTTACATTCTTTTTGTCCCTTTACACCCAAGTAAACATTTTTTTGTGCCATCCATGGTCACGAGATGTAAGTTGAATTAGGAGCGCACACGTACCCCTGGCATGACGAAAAAGGGAATCGCATAGGTTATTAAAACCGTCGCACCTGAGCGTGACCTGGACGTTCACATGAGGCCGCTGTGTGGAATGTTCTTTGGCAAATAGCCAAATACAGTAGCATTGAGCGATCGCCCGTGCTTGGGTTAATAAAGCTTGTCGGGTTCATCTTCGACTGGATCTGTTCGTATCTCTGGTGCCACTACGTGTACTTTGTTTTTTTTTTTTCTCTTCGCTGGTTTTAACTTCACATGAACTCTTTGCTGACGAAACAACATCACATGAATTCCTAGGCCACTTCCAGTTCCAGTTGCCAAAGCCGGGCCTGGTTCACATGCATCCAGCAGTGGACATAGCACCGACGTTTCTTCCAGTCTTGCAAAATTTGGCTTCGGTTTTCATATTCAGTCCACTAAAACTGTGGTACGAATTGCTAAATTTCTCTTTCCCCTTTCCTCATGATGACTCATAGGCTCATAGCACTGAAAATCGGTGAGAATCAGTGGAACCAAAGCCGCCATGACAAGTTGAGAAGTTCACTCGTCGAGAATGCGTGCTGGCTGCGGTGAGTACACAGACGAAGGCCGTGCGTGCCGACCGAGGCATAGAGTGATGCTACTACATCTAGTACTACATGGGATGGGATACCAAACACCCTCGTGACGCTCTCTGCCTGGCTTGCTTCGTCCTGCTTGCCATAATGCCATGCCAAGTCACACTTGCTACTTTGCTACTCCCTCCGTTCCAAATTGTAAGTCATTTCAAGATTCTTTAAGAGTCAAACTCTTTTTAGGTTTGACCAAAATTATAGAGTGAATCACAAAAATTTATGGAACTAAATAGATATAATCTAAAAATATACTTAATGAAGAAGCTAATGGTACCTATTTGGTATCATAAATCTTAGTACTTTGTTATATAAATTTGGTCAAACTTGAGATAGTTTGACTCTCCAAGAATCTTGGAATGACTTACAATTTGGGACGGGGGAGTAGCATATAATATGGGGAAGGCGGCGGCGGCAAGTGTGTGGCGACAAAGTCAAAATCCCTAGCGAGCACTCTTTGGCCCTCGCCGGCCGGTTTGCTTAGCTCTCCCGTGTGCGTAGGTGACCACAGCCAGCAAGCAAGTGCAACGGATATCCCACGTCCGGGTGTTCGCCGCGCCGCCGCCGTCGCCTATAAATGGAAGCCCACGCAAAGATGATCGACCCGTGGTCCCCGAGTGTTTCTAGTCTTGAGCAGCAAAACAACCTCGGACTAGATCGATCGCCTTGAGCCTTCTTCCTGGCTACAGGCCTACAGCACTCTCCGTTCACTCACGATCACGAGTCACAAACACCTTGCTTGGTACTGTATGCGCCATTAGCTCTGCATTTTCTGTAGGATGGTCTTGCCATTGCTGATACATGTGTAAGCTGACGTGGTTTCTTTTTGTCCATGATGTTGCACTGCAGTTCGAGTCTGTCCTGACTGCTGGGAGAGAATGACGAAGGTCGCCGGCGGCCTGACGATGGCGAAACTGGCGTTCTGGCTGGGCTGGATCGCCCTCCTGCAAGGTACAGGAGCAACACCTTGCTCGCTCGCATTTCTCCAAAAAAAAAAAACAAAAAAAAAATTCTGGCCTGACGTCGCTAATGACTCTCTGAATTATGCAGGCTGCATGGTGAAAGCCCTTCCCTACGATTACTCCGCGAGCATCGAGGCAAGTCCCTGCTCCTTCCTCTGCCCTGTCGCTTCCGCTTGCCCAAAGTCCTTCGTCTTGGTACAGCACCGAGCAGAAGCTTCGCCGGCCGGCATCCCGGCTTAGTTTACCAAAAATAAATCTTTGCCAATTGGCTAGGTTTATCACGGATCACACGATAATCCACCGCACGCAATTCGTTTCCGTTGTGATGAGCTAGTAAGGTGGAATTCCCCACCATATCGATCCCTGATGTTAATTTCCCCGTACGTACCTTAATATGCCTTTCAGTCCCATGCACGACAGCGGCCCGCGACGGAGCAGCCATGCCCAATTGCCCCAGTGTATATGTTTACGTGTCATGTAAGCCACTCTAAGCTCGACAAAAGGAGCACACGTCATCTAGTACGCTATTTTAAACTCGAGCCCAAATTAAATGAGTCTTTTTTCTTATTATAATTTTATCCACGTGGCATACTACACAAGTAAGCTAGCTACCGACTGTCTGATGATGTCAGGTGCATCGTGCAATTTCTTCGGCAAAGCGAAGAAGCATCTGCTGTTCTGCTTATTGGCTTATCGCTAGGATCAAAGGAACTTAGTTGGAGGATTCTGCTAATAGACGGGAAGAAAATCTAATGGATTCTTTCTCACCGTGTGCAGTGCTTGGCGGAGCCGCTGGCGCCCCAGTACGGCGGCGGCATCCTCCGCAACGCCGACTTCAACGCCGGCCTCCAGGGTTGGTCCACGTTCGGCTACGGGAGCATCGCGGAGAGCACGTCGGCGGCCGGCAACGCCTTCGCCGTGGCGCTCAACCGGACGCGCCCCTACCAGAGCGTCAGCCAGAAGGTGTACCTGCAGGGCGACACGCACTACACCCTCTCCGGTACACGATCTATCTCTCACGCTTCGTTCGTTGGTGATTTCATTCGCCGAGACTGAAAAAAAAAAACTGAGACGGTCCGTCGATCGGTTGCAGCGTGGTTGCAGGTGGGCGACGGGAGCGCCGACGTCCGTGCCGTCGTGAAGACCGTCGGCGACTTCGTCCACGCCGGCGGCGTCGTCGCCAAGTCCGGGTGCTGGTCCATGCTCAAGGGCGGCCTCACCGCCGCTTCTTCGGGCCCTGCCGAGATCTACTTCGAGAGCAACGCGACGGTGGACCTGTGGGTGGACAGCGTGTCGCTGAACCCCTTCACCAAGGAGGAGTGGGCGGCGCACCGCGCCGCGTCCGTCGTGTCGGCGCGCAAGAAGACGGTGAAGCTCCAGGCCACAGACTCCTCCGGGAAACCCCTGGCCAACGCGGCGGTGTCCCTGGAGGCCGTCCGCACAAGCTTCCCTCTAGGCGCGGCCATGAGCCAGCACATCCTCACCAACTCGGCCTACCAGACGTGGTTCGCCTCCCGGTTCGCGGTGGCCACCTTCGAGAACGAGATGAAGTGGTACAGCACGGAGCCATCCCCAGGGCACGAGGACTACACGGTGCCCGACGCGATGATGGCGTTCGCCAAGTCCAACGGCATCGCCGTGCGTGGGCACAACGTGTTCTGGGACCAGCCGAGCCAGCAGCCGTCGTGGGTGAGCTCGCTCCCTTACCCTCAGCTCCTGGCCGCCACGTCGCGCCGGATCCGGTCCGTCGTGTCGCGGTACGCCGGGCAGGTGATCGGGTGGGACGTGGTGAACGAGAACCTCCACTTCGACTTCTACGAGGGGCGCTTCGGGTGGGACGCGTCCACCGCCTTCTACGCCGCGGCGAGGCTCCTCGACGCCGGCGCCAACACGCTCATGTTCATGAACGAGTACAACACGCTGGAGCAGCCGGGTGACATGGCAGCGTTGCCGGACAGGTACCTGCAGCGGCTGCGACAGATCATCGCCGGCTACCCGGAGAACGGAGCAGGCATGGCGATCGGGCTCGAGGGACACTTCACCAACCCGAACATCCCCTACATGCGCTCGGCGCTCGACACGCTGGCACAGGCCGGGATCCCCATCTGGCTCACCGAGGTCGACGTGGCAGGTGGTGGCCCCGCGCAGGCGCAGCACCTGGAGGAGGTGCTGAGGGAGGCGTACGCGCACCCGGCCGTGCAGGGCATCGTGCTGTGGTCAGCGTGGCGGCCGGAGGGGTGCTACGTCATGTGCCTCACCGACAACAACTTCAAGAACCTGCCGCAGGGGGACGTCGTGGACCGGCTCATCGCCGAGTGGAGAGCGACGCCGCGGGCAGGCGCCACGGACGCGCAGGGCTACTTCGAGGCAGAGCTAGTGCACGGCGAGTACAAGGTCACCGTCACGCACCCGGAGCTCAACAACTCCGCCTCCCGGAGCGTCAAGGTCGAGCTGGGATCAGGGAGTGAGCAATACTTCGTGGACATCCAGGTCTAGGACAGATGATTTCTCTGCAATTTGCTAGGTGTAATGAAAATATTTCAATCGGGGATCTCGAATACCACTTAACCCCTGCCGTTGTGTCAGGACTCAGGACTGTGAAAGTTATATAGAAGCTTAGCCATTCATGTATCAATTTTCACATTGAAAAATTGCAATGGAAAGCAGAGGAAAAGGCCATTTTTTTTAATAATGCTCTAGGGTGATTCCAAAGTGAATTATTCCACGCTTCAGCTCATCATCACTTTGGCTTTGGCTTCAGGTCAAATTTTGCTGCGCCCACTTTGATGCCTATTGCTATGCAGTTCTTTTCGCTGTAATGAAATGCCAGACAAAATCAGTTTCCCTCTTTAGAGTCGGGTAACTCACTGGAAGTATTTTTTTATATAGATTAGTGGAGTGTGTTATGTTATCTTTCGTACTGGGACAGGTGAAAAATAGATACAGGTCATTTTAGGTTATTTTTCATTTGGCAGAGGTGTGACGTTTGGAAGTAGATTGCATCGATTGACTACTGTTGTAAAAAAAGTCCAAACCTATAAATCTGATGGATTGATGTGTTTGGTGTTTCTGGACATCTCTAGGATCTTCTCCTTTTTACCACATAATATGAGAAATAACGCCTCAAATTATTAAGTAGAAGAATGATGTGTTCATTTTGATTTATGTTGCTGTTACAGTGTTACATACTACCCCTTTTTTCTTCCCAATGTGAAACGATACGAAAAATCTTGCCCCCTCTTCGAACCTTCAAATCTGGAATGTTTATTTGTTTATTGACTCGCGATTATGACCTCTGTTAGTTTTTGGCAAGTCAAGTATCCGAAGAGTAGGTGTCATCTAGAAGCAAAAACAACCAGAATCATGGGTGAAGCAAAGGAAAACAAGATCACATTTTCCTGAACAGCACACCCAAAGTCCTAACTCCTAACCGGGGTTCTTCATTTCCACCAAAACAAATCCATGTCGTACACAGCTTACATAATATGAACTTTACACTTCTATTCAATATAGCATCACGACAATAAAGATGCAAATACATAAACATCAACAAATACACTGATGCGTCACCTAATTAAGCAGGACATGTATAAGAAAGGAACTCTTTGATCATGCCAACTTTTCTCAAAACACCATGTTGTCACGAAGCTTCAACAAGCTTCAACAAAGCCAAACTTGCCGAGCACTGCTGTTGTTTCATGCCGCGAACTGCAAGTGTGCACTGGTGTCAAAGAAATTCTACCTAAAGATTGTGGTAAAAACAGTTTCGTGCTTCCATTGCTCAATTTGATGAGGAAGATTTCAATAAAGTTTCAAGGAATCAATGTTACCAGTACTGCTTACCTTCCATCTCTCAATATCTTGAAGGCTCCTGGTGTTATTAGGTCCACAATTGTTGAACCAGCACGCCCAGAAGGAAGTATTCCACCATCAAAGACAAATGAACAATGTGGCCATAAATCCTCAAAATCTTTGATGCTGACACTACTAGGCTGTCCACTTAAGTTGGCGCTAGTAAGAGCAAGTGCACTTCCAGCACCACGAGCAATGGATCGTATGAAATCCTGATCTGGCACACGAACTCCAATGCTATCCAAGCCAGGATTAAGTGATCTCTCTAATATACTGTTTTCACCTAAATGTAAACAAATGAATAGTATGCTCAACACCTCATTCTGCTTAAGACAGATGTTAGACAAAACTAAGAAAAAGGTGTGGTATCTGAACCTCGTTTTAGAACAACAGTGACAGGCCCAGGAAGTAGGCTATCAAGCAATCCATGCGGCAAGTGATCCACTAAAGCAAATCGTGATATGTCCGAGACATCAGCAACACAGATTGCCAGAGGGCGTGTTTGTATACGCCCTTTGATCTCATAAATGCGATTAACTGCTCCTGCAGAGCTGTCATGAAGAGTGTTTTAAGAAGTTGAACCAACAAAAGAATACAGAATATCAAACACAGTCAACAAACCTCATAAATGGAACTGTTATCTTGAAAGATGAACCGTTCTAACTGGGTATAAAAACAGAATTTAAAAATAGCTGATGAATTTATCAAGTCAGTGGATGAAAATGATTAACTGTATTGATTTTAGAGTTATTATGGAAGTACTTTGAGTTTGATGTGCTATAAAATATTGCTGCATAATTGTAACGCCCAATAATATGGAGCTTAAGGAAAATAGCAGAGAAAGGGAGGCAAAGTATGTATTAAAATTCCTATGACAACAGAGATATGAAGAAAAGACTAACCAGGCATCACAAGCAAACCCGTATATTGTATCAGTGGGCACTGCAATCACTTGTCCCCTGTTGATTGCGTAAGTTGCTTTGTTGACATGATCTTTCGTTGCTGGGAAAATGTTTTCTGCCGCGGCCTCTATTCTACGTGCTGCATTTTCTGACACTCTAATTGAGCAGAATACTTGAGACTTTGTCTGTGGAGACGGTAATCTGCTCACCTTAACAAAGCTGAACATAAAAGATGTGTCACTGTGTCAGTATTTTATATAGCGCTTCCAAAAAGAAGAAAAAAAATGTAATTCTCCTGTGCCTAAAAAAATTACCATGAACAAACAATATGTAGTCTCAAGTAACCACGTCGATTGAATGGATTATTTTATTTAGGGATTAACACGTGACAATTTTATGCCTGCTATATTCTCAGTACCCTATGTTTTCATACTTCTTAAGCAGGCCAAAACTCCCATTTTTTTCCAAGCAAGTCCATTTTATCATAATTAAGGAACACACTGGCTAATTAGCATACACACAATCTACATTTTACAGATACAATTTTTTTTGGACGGGGCATTTTACAGATGCAAAATCAATCAAATACAATGAGTTCATGAAAAACAGGCAACACTTGTCATCGCGTGATTCGTAATTGCTCATATAATTTTGTAGTTTCCATCCCAAGGACATAATAGGAGAATGAAAATATATCAACCAATTGATGAGATCAGAGCATGGAACAACTATGTGGCAATTAGCTCATACGCCCTAGCAGAACAACTGACACTAGATTGATATATGTCCAATCTTACAATGAAAGAACTGATAATCTCTAAAGCAATTCGAAATTTCCAGACGAGGTATCGACTAGCGAGCAAGCAGAGAAGAATTGGGAGACTGGGGAGATAACAATACCTGCGAGCCAGCGCCCGCCCGGTGGGAGCACGAACCATGGGGAGCCCCTCCCCCGCCGCCCTCGCGCACGCCTTCATCTCCACTTCTTCCCCGCAGGTCGCCGCAAGGGGAGGAGGACGAGCAGCGAAGGAGCAGGAGGGGTGTTATTGAGAGCTTTCGAGGCGGGTCAAACGAGTTCGCTTTGACTAATCCGACATGGGTAAGGGATGAGGGGTCCCTGTGTCTCACTGACAGCTGGGCCCCGGTCTACTCCTGGCTTCCGGGAGTTTGGCGAACGGCGAACCGTCTCGGACTCTTGTGAGAGCTAGGGTTTAAGCACCCGGAGCGGCGGCGGCGGCGGCGAGGAGGAGCAGAGATGGCGGAGGCGATTGTGAGGTGCCTCCGGGACGGGCGCCTCGACGGCGAGCACTCGCCGGCGCTGGCCGTGGAGGGATCGCTTCAATGCTGCCAGCTCGCCGCGGGCGCGATGCTCCACGTCGCGGCCGCACTCGCCTCACAGGCCGCCGCGGGAAAGGCGCAGGCCAGGTTCTGTCAGTCTCTTCGCCTCCTGGTGCGTAGACTTCGCATAGATTTGGCTGATGGTGTGTATTGTCTTGGTTGTGAACTTTTTGGTGGCGCAGGGGCCTCGTAGTTGTAGTGTTCGATCGGAGCCCGGAGGTGTATCTGGAATTCATGCGGCGCCGCGGCCTTGATGCAAATGCTTTGAACCGATGGTATGATCTCACAAAACCATTTCTAAGAAATAAGACTGCTAGCCATGCATGGACCGAGGCGGCAACTATTTATCGGACAGGGATTGTCACTTGGACATGGACATGGGTGTTGGAATCCGATTCTGATTTGGATCTCTGTTCGCCAATTTTTCATTGGCGCGCGTTATTGAAAAATTTCAGAGTAACTGTAAAACCAGAGCCTCTTTCATATCAGCATGTTGTACACCAATGCAGGGGTAGAGCCAGCATATTAGCAGCGGGTTCTAATGATTCTCATGGCAATTTTTTTATGCTTAAGTACCCCTTGCTTATGAAGAGAATTAAAACTTTCAAAAGTTTTGCTTTTAAATCATATATACTCATACTGACCAAGGTGATTCCAATGTTATCATTTCTTTGTTTGATCCCTGAAAGGCTGAGACCAATGTAGCTTCTCCTTAAGAGTAGATAAAGTAGATTATCATATTTAACTAAATTTCTGGAGGGTAGCTTATGCGTGTATATTAATGTTTAAATAAGGCACTAATTTTGATATTTTGTTTGTCTTGGTTGGTTGAACACAACTTGAACTGTTGGTATCCGTATCTCTGTATTTGCAAAATCCGCCATGATATTCTTTTGTTAAGCCAAATACCAAATGCAACCGTGGGATCACAATGCAAGGAATTTAAAGTTCCTAAATGATTACACAATGTCTTTTCCAATTCAAAGTTTGAAAGCTGATAGACTAATTTGGCAGTTTGGCCTGCAATCTCAGAGTGAAATGGTTAATCTGACACACTGTTGTCGCATTGCTTGTAAGTTAGAATGCATTCCTGTAATGATAAAATGTATATGAATTTTCTTTACATGCATTCAACAGTGTTCGGATATTGGATTGCTATTCTGACCCCCTTGGATGGAAGCAGAAGATTCAAAATCAGCAGCATCGAGAGAACAGTACAAAGCAGTTCTCAGCAAACAAAGAGAACATTACTGTTTTTAGAAATGTGAAGGATGTTAAAAAATTGATGTGCTCCATTACTGAAATTGGAGGAGGTATTATCCACCATAGAGAGTTTTTACTTGCTAATAATTTTCCTTTGTTTATGCCCCTATGCCTAACCTGCTGCTCTTGCTATGGCTGTTAGGATTTGAAGGAGAAGGCAAACGGTATTTTTCTATTGCTGTTGACTCGGTAAGAACTAACTAGTTCTCTGTCAACCCTTTTATAGTAACTTTTGTGGTGAAAATAATACTTAGGTCTCAGATTTTTTATATTAATTTGTTTGTCCCATAGGTGAAACTGAGTTCCTACAGATATTACTATCATTTGTTGAAGATTGTTTTTTTGTCATTATTGGATTAACTATGGAACTTATTTGACAAATGAAGTTTCTGGAAGTATGCGACAAAATTAACCAAACATATAGTCTTGTACTTTGATTGTTTTGTTATTTACTATTAGAGTTTCATTATTGTTGAATAGGTTGCAATTTTGGTAAATTATCATAACGTGTCTGGAACTAAAGCATTGTCACACAAACAACAGAGCTGCATAACATCATTCTGGAGTATTCCATTATTTGTGTTGGCGTTGTTTACCTTTATAAGAAAAAGTCTGTTTTATCTCTTTATATATGATTCATATTCAAAAGATGAAAGTTCATTGACTACTTGACTCATTGCACTTATAAGATGCTTTAAGTTTCATTTTATGGTTAACTCAAGCATTCTTTGTGTTATTTCAGATTAGCTCTATGTTAAGGCATGCTTCAGTGCCATCAATTTCAGGCCTTCTTAGTAATCTTCGGAGCCATGGTAATTGTTTCCTTTTCTCCCCTTGTTCTATCTTGCATGCATTTCAGTGTAACCTTTATGAGTGGCTGAAACAGATTTTTCCAATACTGTACTGATGTGGATCATCTCGATCTCTTATGGTTAAACACTACATTTACATTGTGCATACTTATTTTGAATTATGGATGGCCACTTGAATGACTTCAAGGACAGTAAAGTGCATTAATATAAATCTGTCCTGTTGCAGAGCCAGTATCATCGATCTTTTGGCTGATACATTCAGACCTCCATGAACCCAAGGTACCCCGAGCATTTGAATGTCTTTGTACTATGGTCGCTTGTGTGGAGCCAGCACTTGTAGATCCTGTGTGTGTAGAAAGTCCTGGAAACTTGTCTGTCCTGGAACAAAATTATGCAAAAGCAAAGTTTATTGTGCGCCTTAAAAGGAGAAACGGGCGGGTGAAGCACTTTGTAAGGCTCCCTGTTGCTCTGGTGTTCTTTTTTCCCTTCCTAAATTCCATTGAAGAATGTGGGTTGATAGTTGCTATGATCCTTGCCTGTGCAGTATGAGGAATTGTATGTTGAGGGAACTGATGTCAAATTTGATTCGGCTCCTTCTGTAATTACAGAAGTGAACCAAAGTCTAGTACCTAAGGTCAGTGCCTATGCTCTAGATTCTGTAACAATTAAATACTGATGTGTGCCACTTATATTCGTTATTGTTTTGGTACACTGCAAATATTGGTTTTGAACTTTGATAAGCTGGTTTAACAGGTTCAGTTCAATCTTGAGCTGTCAGAAAAAGAACTTACTGACAGAGCAAATGTTGTTCTTCCTTTTGAACACCAAGGTAATTTAGGAGCTGAAATTAGTTTCCAAGTAGCGTCTTAGCATCAATTGAAGCTATTGTTGGTTCATTTTGATTTGGGGAGGCACATTGATGATGCATTTGGAACTGAGCTTTGCTAAATTATCTCAGGAAAGGGTGAACCTATTCGAATATATGATGGCCGCCGATCCCTACCTGAGGATCAACGAGATTCCAACTTAGCACCAGCCCTTGTGGATGAAATAGCTCCAAAATCTGGAACTGCGAAGGGCGAGATACATTACGTCCGTGATTCAGATGACGAGCAACCTGACTCAGATGAAGATCCTGATGATGACTTGGACATATGAGTAGGCAATGTATGGGTTCTTTACCTTAGTAGGAGGCATGCACAGATCAATCCATGGTAATAGATAGCCCCATTAAGGAATGTAATCTTTTCTGAGTTGGCCTTTTTTGGGCGCTTATGCTTCACCTTGTTAATTGGGAATTGCACAAATAGTGAAGTCCTGACAAATTTATGCTTATTTAGGATGTGTTTGCAGAGACCAACCTTGTTAGAATTCTGATAACCCCACGAAGTTGTGTTTATATGAATGTTTGCCAAAATTGACAAATATGTATCTGGTTAATTACATTGTACGTGTTCCTTGCCATTCTTTGGCCAGATTGTGTATTACTTATGTTATAGAAACTAGAGTTTTAGGAAAAGTTTTTTATACGAATTTTTGTTATACGAACATCATCCATCATATATTAGCTGAATAATTGTTTGGCCAGAGGAGTACTTCTCCCTTTACAGGGCTATGCATAATTATTACAGGCTTAACATGTTAGCTTGGCCTCGGACTTGGAGTCGAGGTCCACCGTCTGCACGATGGGCTCCTTGAGCGACTCGTGCTTGACGGTGACTCTGTACTCGCCGTGGAAGAGCTCAGCCTCGAACACGCCCTTGGCGTCCGTCCTGGGCTTCTCGGGCACCTTCCTCCACTCCTCCAGCAACCTGTCGACGACATCGCCGACGGGGAGGTTCTTGAAGTTGTTATCCGTGAGGCACATCACGTAGCAGCCCTTGGCGTGCCACGCTGCCCACATCACGATGCCCTTGACGCCCGGGTGCCCAAACCCCTCCCTCATCACCTCCTCCAGGTACTTAGACCTGGTAATGGATGGGGTGCACGCCGGAGACAAGGGGGGTGTCTGATGGTGATGGCACCACCGATCCGTGGCTGATCAAGAAGCCGTTTCAGCATGAGGAATTCATCAAGGAGCCATTCATCGCTGATGTGGCCTTCACTTTCCAAAGCAAATATGGTATCTGGGGCGATCTCTCGCGAGGGCTCATGTACTGTGGCCTGCTGGACACCAAGAACGATTTCGGATTCATCGGGCTGCCGACCGAGTGCCTGGTTGACTCGGAGGACGAGTTTGATGAGAAGGTAAAGGCAACCAGGACCATGAGCTGCGTAGGGGACTCCATCTGGTTCGTCTGCATTGATCGTCACGCCACGGATCTCAAAGATGACTTGGTGAAGATGTGGGCTCTGAAAGGCGGCAACTTGTTCCAGAATCATCCGCGGTGGGAGAAAATGGTAGAGGTTCGTGCCAGTGAGCTCTGGGGGTTCGACGGCTTCGACGAGGCGCGGTTGCCCAGGGGGCTCCCACTGGAGTACCCTCTTCTCACGGAGGACGGTGCAATCTGTGTCCTTCTGGCTGACCAGAGCAAAATCCAGCAAAACAAATATTGTCCGACTCCGGTGGAGATTGACATCTGCATCTTTGACATGAGCCTCAAGAGGCTCCAATGGCACGGATTTACTCACAGACACGTCATCTGGTCGTCCATCCTGGTTTCCTCCAACGCAAGCGTGGTTGACGCGAGTGCAAGTTCGACCAACACCATTGCAGTTGGACAGGAATGAGACAGAAAATGTGTATTTATACTGTAAAACAAATCGAATTCCTTTTTTTAAATATATATGAACATCTGACCCATCGCCTCACCAGGAATTCTATCTCTCGGGCGCGTATGTATGACTGACTCTGACTGACTGACTCATTACAAACCACAATGCTCTAGGACCTAGCTAGACACCCACAATCATGCACAGTACAATAATGTGTGTATGCGTAATCCTCCTCCTCCTATCCTGTAGGAGGAGATCAATCAATCGTCTAGACGTGTATGTTGTATACGCTGTTGGGGTCGGTGTCCCTGTCGACGCTCATGCTCTGCTCCACGGTGGAGTTGGCCACCGGGTGGCTGACGGTCACCTTGTACTCCCCATGGAACAGCTCCGCCTCGTAGTACCCCTCGGCGTCCGCCACTCCGGCGTGCAAGCGCGTCTGCCACTCACTGATCAGCTTGTCGACGACGTCGCCGGTGGGGAGGTTCCTGAACTCGCCGTCGGTGAGGCACATGACGTAGCACCCACCTGCATGCCTCGCCGTCCAGAGTATAATCCCGTGCACGGCCGGGTGTGCGTACACCTCCCTCAGAATCTTCTCGAGGTTACCCGCCTGGTTGGGCCCCGGCGCCACGTCGATCTCCGTGAGCCAGATGGGCACATTGGCCTTGGACATTGTGTCGAGCGCCGCGCGTATGTAGGGTATGTTTGGGTTGTCACTGAAATGTCCTTCGAGCCCGATGGCCATCCTGCCATCGTTGGTGTTGCCGGGAAACTTCTTGATCTGGAACAGCTTGCCGAGGTACTTTCCGGGCACAGCGTTGGGGTCACCCGGCTGCTCCAGCGTGTTGAACTCGTTCATGGACATGAGGGCGTTCCCGTCCATCTGGTGCGCCTTGCGGTAGAAGGCGGCCGACGCGTCCGACCCGAACTTGCCCTCGTAGTAGCTGAAGTGGAGGTTCTCGTTCACCACGTCCCACGCGATCACCTGCCCGGCGTAGCGCGACATCACCGACTTGATCCGCCTCGCCGTGGCCTGCCGGAGCTGAGGGTACGAGAGGTACTTCACCCACCCGGGCTGCTGGCTCGGCTGGTCCCAGAAGATGTTGTGGCCACGCACGGCGATGCCGTGGCTCTTGGCGAACCGGAGCATCGCGTCCGGGACCGAGTAGTCCTCGTGCCCCTGCACGGCCTCCGTGCTGTACCACTTCATCTCGTTCTCGAAGGTGGTCACCGTGAACCGCGAGGTGAACCACTGCTGGTACGCCGGGTTGTGCAGGATCTCGCCGCTCATGGCCGAGCCCAGAGGGAAGCCGGAGCGGACGTGCTCGATGCGCACCTGCGCGCCAGGCACGGGCTTGCCGGTGCCGTCGTGGGCACGGAGACGCACCGTCTTCTTGCGCGCCGACTTGATGGCCGCGTGGTGGTGCGCCGCCCACTCCTCCTGGGAGAAGGGCTGCAGCGACACGTTGTCCACCCAGACATCAGCCGTCGCGTTGCTCTGCATCCAAACCAAAGCAAGTTTTTTTTTTCAGTGATAAGAACAGAGTGCACTTTCCGATCATGCGATGCAGGGAAAGATTGAGCGTTAATTTGTACTACCTCGAAGTAGAGCTCTGCCGGACCGGCGGCGGGGGCGGTGAGGCCGCCTTTGAGAATGGACCAGCAGCCGGACCGGGCTTCGACGCCGCCGGCATGGATGAAGCGGCCGTTGGTCTTCACGACGGCTCTGATATCGGCGCTGCAATTACTGACCTGCAACCAAACTGCACGTACACCACGAAAACACAAACTAATTTATTTATTTTTGTATAAAAATGAAATTCAGTGTTCTGATTGATCTCTGGCCATGAACAATTAAGGGAGCAAGAGGGATCACTGACCGGAGAGCGTGTAGTGCGTGTCGTTCTGCAGGTACACCTTCTGGCTGACGCTCTGGTACGGCCGCGTCCGGTTGAGCGCCACGGCGTACTTGTTGCCGCTCGCCGACGCGCCTTCCTCGACGACGCCGTACCCGAACGCCGACCACCCATGGAGTCCGGCGCTGAAGTTGGCGTTCCGGATGATGCCGCCGCCGTAGTGGGACTCCAGCGGCTCCGCCAAGCACTGCACCCACACGTTCCACAGCACGAACGTTCAGCTCAACACAAAGGTTTTTTTTTCTTTTTTTTATGGACGGCAGAATAGTATCGTTAAATTTTGCATGGCACTAGAGTTTACCGTGGACAGTAACATGGGTGCAGTGAAAAGTGAAAACTACTGAACTAAATATTAATTAAAGGTGTTTTTACAGTGTAGTACTAGTAACTGTCAAAACTACCGGGACTGTCAAGATCCTAGGAAAAGCCATGGAAAAGTTTGTCTACGGTAACTAACTGTGGACTAATTAAAGTACTACTATAACGCACATGACAGGTTTTGTTCGGTACACTGTCACTCATTTGCAGCCCCACATAAATTATTTTCTTTTTTGAGTATTTGACTACCAGTCAACTAGCACTAGAAGCATATATAGTGTTTGCCTTCAGAAGTTAAAAGTCCAAGTGATCGCGTATCTAACTGGCTGGCCTAACATGAGACTAACGTAAGAAACCACGTTCTACTTGGCAGAAGAAACAATTGTCATGTCCGACTGAAAGCAGGTCCCTTTTAGACCCTTGTTTGGAAGCCCTTGACTTCCCCTATCCTGTGAGTGGACAAATTCACACACGACTAGACCTCTTTTTTTAGCCGAGAGCGATCCCAACGCAACACAAATATCCTCACCAACCCAATTAAGCAGCATAAGCTAAGCTGCTGGTGTGGATTACTGACCTGTCCAACAAGAGTGATCAGTGGGGGCTTGCATGAGCATGATGCCCTGTGTGGCGGACACTGGGGTACACACGCCCTTCCCTGCTTGGGTGTGCACCGAAAATGCAAGCTAGAAAGGGGTCTGATTTTGACCGTGTCGATCATGCATGAGGCACACCGGTCTTAACAAAAGATGTGTTCACAATACAGTCAGCAAAGGTACAATATGTGCTTGCACATATTGCCGCACACTGATGATCAGTGGCGAAGTGGGTCGGCGCGTTGCATAATGCACGATCGATCAGTTGCTCGATCGTCACACCTGCTGCCGCTTTTCAACTAATCTCTAGATTCTCTACGGCTGTTAGGTTCATGGCAACCAGCAGATCAACGATCAGAGGTTGCATTTACTGGCAAACAGTTTGGTTGTTCATCTATCAGAATGGGTCAAAACTGAAAATCTTTTCGGCATGGCATGTGGTTAGGCACCTGGGAGGAATAAGTTGGCAGGGGGGCGCTGTGAATTCTTGTTGCTTCATTTCGACTTGTTTGGTCCGTTTGCACCAAACATGTGTACCCATGCATGCTGCCCGATCAAAAGGGGTAGACGACTATTTGTGCTTGTGCCTAAAAAAATATTACTAGTAGGGAGTAAACAATGAGCCAACAAGTCATTGGGTGTTGTAACCTTCGTGCCTTGAGTTCACATGATTTTATTCACGTCATGTCAACTAAAGATCCGCGAGCGACCTGCTTACGCGACATGTCAAAGTCCCGTCACTAGTGATCGAGTATGTAGTGCCTAATCAGTGGACTCCGACCGGCACAAATGAGGCAAAGAAGCAGGACAAGTAGACAAATATTCTTGTATGCTCATCAGCTAGTGCACGGGATGGCCCACATGCACGCACAACACAGGCATGAGGCATGTCACTTGTCAGTTACATGTCACGCGCGGGCACGCCGGCAACAGGCAACTAACAACGGCCGGTGTTAACCGCGGCGGCGGCGCACGCATGCAGAGCATACACTGCTCTGGTGCAAAAAAAAAAAAAGTTTCTTTTTTTAACAACAAGTTACTCGTCATAGTCATAGAAGCAGGCATAGGACGCATGACATGCGCAATGCGAGTGTGAAGCTGATGGCTCTCATGGATTCATGCCGCGCGCAGTATGGTAGTAACAAAGTTCGCCAGCCGGGCACACGTCACAGCCTCATGGGTATGGCGGATGAGAGAGAGAAGACGATCGAGGAAGATATTAGAGAGGCATGCTGTGCTTACCTCAGAGCTCGACGAGTAGTCGTAGGGAAGGGCTTGCACCACGACAGCAGCTGCAAGCGACGGCGAAGTGATCAGTTTCTAACTCAGAACCAATTAGCACGACGATTTTATTTCTCAGACTTGAACTGATCCAGAAAAGGAATTGAAGAGGCAAGCTAGCTAGGCAATGGCTAAGCAGCTCGAGGCTTATTTACCAATCAGCATGGCGACCCACAGCAGCGACAAGACCATCATCCCCATTGCTGAAACCCCGGCCAGCCCTTCTCTCTCTATCTATCCCTCTCAAGATCAGGAAGCTCTTTGATGCTCCGAAGAGAGAGGAGGAGGAGGAGGCTAAGGCTTAGCTGCGATGGGCTGAGCTGATCAGATTGCACCGTGCATGCCGCAGCCCCTGCTGGGTCTCATCTATTTATAGAGAGGCAGAGAGGCTAGTGCTGCTGCCGGCCGGTAGCTTGCGGCCTAGGTAGCGGAGGTGGGGTTCGCGCGCCCCGCTGCCGGTTAGTTATAATGTTCAAACGGATTGGGGTGGAATGGTCTCGGGCCGTGTGGCTTTTTTTTTTTTTTTTTTGCCGCGCGCATGGGGCTGTTTCGACGCTGCTGGTGGACTGGTGGTGCTGGTGCTTCGGACCAGTCGCTACGGCTACCGCGCCGCCGAGTTGTAGCGCTTCCTTTTTGACCCCCGTTTCGTTACTCGTCTCCACTGACGACGGGTCCACCGTGCCATCAGTGTAACTGACCTCTGACGTCGTTGTTTAGTTGCTTCCAACAAAGGTTCGGTATGGTATGTAGCGGTACCATGTGCTTTCCAAGATCATACAGTTCAGTTATACATGTTGACATGGATACCGTTGGTAGATCATCTCTGGTTTCCCTCTGCTGCTTTGATATCCGAATTATTTATTCATCATTAAATAAGTCGATATCGCTAGCCAATTTCTCATTTGCTCCATTTGACAATTTCCGAAAAAAAATTGAATGGGTTCAGACCGCTCTCAGTCCCCAAGTCAGATCCGTGCATCGTCACGGCGGGGGGCCCCCGGGGTCAGACGACAAATGTGGGACCCGGCGGTTAGCGATCGAACACCTGCGTGGCCGCCGGGCGGCAACGGTTTGCTGACGTCTGACGACGGGCTGATCGAGCGTTATCCGCGGAAAACAAGCATCCGCACCGACGCACGCACGGGCACGGACACGGCCTGCCTGCCCCCATCGGGTCATCGCATCGTCCCCTCCCCGTACGCCACAGCACGGGGCATGCCTCAGCTGGCGCCGTGACGGGCGGCTTCTCGTCGCGCCGGGTGGCGTGGCCGGCGGCGGAGGAGTGCCGTGGGGGACGACCGCGGGGGGCGCAAGGTGGGTGACGGGATCGTATTTTATCTATCGTCTTGCTTCTCACCTTGGCTCAGCTTCAATCAGGAGCTCATACATCTCATGGGTCGTTTCAGTCTTGTTCGCTCAAACAAAAGTTTCGTTTCAGTCTTGCTGAATCAAGAATCGGCCGCGTGCGTCATCGGCGCCGAACCCCGGCGGCGTACGTCTTGAGAGGCTGCGTCACTACGCCGCTACTGAGTATAGGAGCAGCAGCTACTAGTACTATTGCATGGGTGTGCATATTGAAGGCAGTATGGCACAGGTTCAGAAACTTCAGATAATGTACTACTAGGTCTAGGTGCAGGAAGCAAATGCGCTCAAAGCTATCAGGGGCGTTCGTTCGTGCGCGCGCGCGCGTGCATGGGGCGTGTTGCTTGCCCATCTCAGTCTCTCTCGGTGGTGGCCGAAATCCCTGGAGCGCGTCCACACCGCAGCACAAGGAGGTCACAGGGTGATCCCTCAGGAGAGACGGCCGGTATCGCCAAGGATCATCCTGGGGCTCGCGCCATGATGCGCGCGTGGATGCCCGGATCTGCCAATGCAACAGCGACGTGCATCATCGCCTTCAGCTCCACTCAGCGATCTGCCGCCCTGGAGTGGAGGAAAATAAAATACAATCCCTCCCGTGTCTTGTCGCGGTCGACGCACACTCTACGAAACAGAACGAAGCACAGCGCGGGTGATCAGGACCCTGATCGATCGATCAGGTGAATCAAGCTTATTAGCCTGTCTTGTACACTTTTTTGTGTTCGCTGATTGGGTGGGCAGGCTAATTCCCACGGCACATACACTTGCTGGCCGGCCCATGCAAATTGGCTGCCGCTGCGCGGATCCGTGCGGGCGAGGAGTTCCGCCCCCGGCGGCATCCCGTGCGGTTGCCGCTGACTTCTCTCTATCCACCCGCGCGCGTAACATGCACGCCGGATCACGACGGGCGCGGTCGATTCGATCGGCCTGGAATCCCGACGGACGGATCCGCGTGGACAGACACGCCTCCACGCGCGGCGGTTAAGTTCGGTAGAGGCCGGCGTTGGACGGGAGCTAGCGCCGCCGACGCACGCGCGCCTTGCCTGGGATCAAAATCAACGGGGGCCCATGACTTCCAACGGAGCCAGCCGCCGAGAGCCCGCAAGTGGAAAGTGTTAGTAACGTGAAAACAAGATCGAACACGAGACACGATTTTAACGTGGAAAACCCTTGCGGGAAAAACCATGGGCGCCAGCCAGCACGAACTTCAATATGTGGAGGAGTCAGGGTTACAACGCCGTAGCGGCGGCTTACAAGAATAAAATAGAATACTAGGTGGACACCCCCAGTAGCGACCTGGGCCTAATGGGCCTTTGACTTGTGATGAAATTGGATCAGAACTCAACAAACTCCACCTTGAGACAAATTTCATCTTGTAGCATAATCAACACCTTCATCTTGAAACAATAAAGAAAATACTTCTGGCGCCAAATAGCCTCTTGGGCTAATCCATCAAACCAACTAAGCTTGAGCATAGCTCAAACTTAGCAACCGGGACTGGCTTTGTCAATATATCAGCATGATTATCATGAGTGCTAATCTTGCATACCTTTAACTTGCCTTTCTCAATCTCATCACGGACAAAGTTATACTTGATATCAATGTGCTTAGTCCTCTCATGAAACATCTGATCTTTAGTGAGAAATATTGCACTTTGACTATCAGAAAACAGGTTAACACAAGATTTAACTCCACAAAGCTCAACAAACAAACCCTTTAGCCAAATCAACTCTTTGCATGCTTCACAAATAGCCATGTACTCAGCCTCAGTAGTTGTCGGTGCCTGATTTGGTCGCACCGGCACCAACGAGTGATTGCGGTGCTAACCACTCGTTTCCCTGATGGCGAGAGTGAGAGACGGTGATTTATCCTGGTTCCGGCCGCGGGGCCGTACGTCCAGCAGTGGTGCGATGCACCGGATTGCGTGTTGCTCGTAGTAGGGGTTTACAAGCAATGTGGGAGAAGGAGATGAGCTCCTAAGCCCCGGGCTATGTGGTACGTGCGTGTGTGTTCGTTCCTCTTATCCTGCCCTTTGCATGGGCTTCCCTTCCCCTTTTATAGACCAAGGGGGCGGGGTGCAAGTACATGTGTTAGTTGCTGAATGTACTGTTCGTCCATGCCGCGCACTGTGCGAGCGAGAATCGCGCCTTCCAACTCCGCTGACGACATGGCAGGGGCTGACGTATCGTCCTTCCTTCTCGTGACGGTTCACGGCGTCGAGGGTGGCGTCCTGCGTATGGTGTCCAGATCGGGCCTATGTGGCTTCCTTCGAGGATCGCCTTCGAGGGTGGTGGCGCGCTCGAGTGGGGCGAAGTCAAAAGAGTGGTTGGCACAGTGCTGTTGGCAGGGTTAGGTCTGGCCGTGCAGCATGGCGCTCAGACGTCTACTGTTGCGAGTGAATTTGACCGATGTCCTCTCCGGAGAGTAGGTGATGGCGTGGAGCAGTGACCCCTGCTTTTTGACCGCGTCATGATGACTCTAATGGGTCGCAGTGCATTGGGCGTCGTTCCCGGCGAGGCCGGCTCGAGCTTGGATCGTAAGCTCGAGCTCGCCAAGCCTCGAACGAGACGGAAACCACCCGCTCGAGGGTGGGGGTCGCCCTCGAGGCTGCTAAGCCTCGAACGAGACGGAAACCACCCACTCGAGGGTGGTCGTTTACCTCGAGCTGAATGGGTGCCGAGGACTTGTAGCGATGGCGGGCCTTTGCTGGGCTGTGGAGCCAGGTTAATGTCGTTGTGGGCCTTACTGCCAAGTAGTTTTGGGCCTAGATTGGGGTACCCCTTTTGCAGGTGCCCGACAGTAGTAGACAAAGCAACAACAGACTGCAAAGTAGCCTTCCAACTCACAGCACAACTGCCAACAGTAAAGACATAACCTGTGAGTGACCTGCGCTTGTCCAAATCACCAGCATAATCTGAATCAACATATCCAACGAGCCCCATATATGTCCTACCAAACTTCAGACAAAAAACTGACGTGCCTCTGAGGTATCTGAAAATCCACTGAACAGCCTTCCAGTGTTCTTTACCAGGATTAGCCATGTATCTACTAACCAAACTCATAGCATATGATAAATCTGGAGAGAGCAAACCATAGCATACATCAGAGAACCAACAACACTAGAATACGGAACTCTTGACATGTATTCAACATCTTCAGCTGAACTAGCACACTGCTTAGCTGACAACTTAAAATGCGGTGCAATAGGAGTACTAACCGGCTTAGCATCATGCATGTTGAAACGTTGAAGAACCTTCTCAATGTAACTGTGCTGACTAAGAAACAACAAATCAGCAGAACGGTCTCTAGTAATTTCCATACCTAGAATTTTCTTAGCAGCACCAAGGTCCTTCATATCAAACTCACTGCTCAACAATTTCTTCAACGCAGTGATCTCTCTGCTGCTCTTGGCAGCAATTAGCATGTCATCAACATATAACAGCAAGTATATAGGTGATCCATTAACAGTCTTCATGTAAACACAACTATCATATTGGGACCTTTTAAAGCCATGTGACAACATAAATGAATCAAACCTTTTATACCACTGACGGGGAGATTGCTTCAAACCATACAAGGACCTTTTCAACTTGCACACATAATTCTCCTTGCCTGGTACTATGAACCCCTCAGGTTGGTCCATGTATATCTCCTCCTCAAGCTCACCGTGCAAAAATGCAGTCTTTACATCTAACTGCTCAAGCTCAAGATCATGTGATGCAACAATACTGAGAAAAGTGCGAATAGAGCTATGCTTCACAACGGGAGAGAATACCTCATTATAATCAACGCCAGGAATTTGACTGTACCCTTTTGCTACTAACCTTGACTTAAATCTAGGAGGCTCACTAGGAGACAAACCCTCCTTTCTCTTGTAAAGCCATTTGCAACGGACAGTCTTCTTCCCCTTTTGGCAATGGAACAACCTCCCAAGTACAATTCTTCTCGAGAGATTGCATCTCCTCCTGCATAGCTAAAATCCACTTCTCACGATTACCACAATCAATAGCTTCTCTATATGTTGCTGGCTCATAAGTGCTATCAACCTGTTCAGCACAACTCAAAGCATAATAAGTCATATTGCATTCTTCAATAAGACGGGGTTTAGGTCCACAACCCCTCTTTTGCCTGCGATGAGCAATAGGGACATCCTCCTCTAGCTGCAAAACAGGAGGTGATTGCTGAACATCATCACTATAAGCTTCATCATCAACAATATCACTCACGGTCTCCACCTGCACTGGTTCCTCATCAATAACATGCTCCACCTGCACACTGACATGCTGCAATTCTCTTGCTGAATTTTCTGGAACATGATCCGAGGACAATTTATCAGTAAACATCACAGACTCATTGAAAACAACACTCCTGCTCATGAAAGTCTTTCCTGTTCCGGGATTCCACAATTTGTAGCCTTTAACTCCCGAACCATAACCAAGAAACATACATTTAATAGCTCTAGGCTCTAATTTACCATTGTCAACATGAGCATAAGCAGTGCAGCCAAAAACTTTCAACTGTGAATAATCTGTAGGTGTACCAGACCATACCTCAATGGGTGTTTTCTTATTAAGTGGAATAGAAGGCGACCTGTTTATCAAGTAACAAGCAGTGTTCGCAGCCTCTGCCCAAAAACGCTTATTGGCGTTGGACAGCATACAACGGGCCTTCGATATGATGGTTCTGTTCATGCGCTCAGCCACACCATTCTGCTGAGGTGTGTACGGGATGGTATGATGCCTAACAATGCCTTCTTGCCTGCAATAATCATCAAAAACATCCGAACAGAACTCTCCACCATTATCAGTACGAAGTACTTTTACCTTCTTCTCAGTTTGCCTTTCTATCATGGTCTTCCACTCTTTAAAAGCAGCAAAGGTATCATCTTTATTTTTCATAAAGTAAGGTCATACTCTTCTAGAGTAATCATCAATAATGGTAAGCATGTAACGAGCACCACCAAGAGAAGGCTTACGGGAAGGACCCCAAACATCAGCATGTACATAATCAAGAGTACCTTTGGTGGTGTGAACAGAGGTATTGAATTTTACCCTCTTATGCTTCCCAAAAACACAATGCTCGCAGAATTTCTTGCCACTCAAAGTACAGCCAAGGAGAAGGTCTCTCTTCATCAATTCTACCATGCCAAGTTCACTCATATGTCCAAGACGCATATGCCAAAGGTCAGTCTCTGCATTAGTGTCAGCAGCAGCAGCAGCGGAAACAGAACCACCATGCAAAGTTTTACCTCTAAGGACATATAAATTTGCAGAATTCTTATCACCAATAAGCCAAACAAGAGAACTCTTTGATATCTTTAAAGCTCCATTACATCCAGAGTATTTGAAACCTCTTTCATCAAGTGTGCTGATCGAAATAAGATTTCTGGTCATTGTTGGTATGAACCTCACATTCTCCAGAGTGCGAATCATCCCATCATGAGCCTTGATCTGAACAGAGCCAATGCCCACAATCTGACACGGATTATCATCACCCATACGCACAACATCTCCCTTCTGCACAGGTTTATAAGAACTAAACCAATCTCTGTTAGTGCAGATATGAAATGAACATGCAGAATCCAGAATCCATTCATCATGATCAGAAACATAAGCAGCAACAGCCAGACAATCTCCAGAATCAGAACCCTCACTAGCAGAGACAACAGATGCCTTACCATCAGGATTTTTCTTCCTCTTCTCCTTATTCCGAAGTATAAGACAATCCTTAATAAAATGAGTCTTCTTCTTACAATACTTACAGAACTTCTTGGTGGTGGGTTTTCTGGACTTGGAACGACTTTTACTCTTATCACGCTCGTTGCCATCATTGGAGTATCTCTGCTCAGGTCTGCCTCTAACATGGAGTGCATCGCCCTTGGAGGACGACAACCCATCATTGTGCACCATGCCTTTCATTTTCTCCCTGGATTGGAGTGCCTCATAAACATCCGCTAGGGTTAGTTCATCACGGCTCAAAAGTATGGTGTCACGAAAATTGGCATAGGAATTTGGCAGAGAACATAACAGCAAGAGGCCTTAATCTTCATCCTCATACTTAACCTCCATCGACACTAGGTCGGCAACGATCTCCTTGAAAACAGATATGTGGTTCAATACCGAACCACCCTCCTGCATCTTGAGCGTGAACAACTTCATCTTCATATGCATCTTACTGGTTAGATCCTTGGACATACAGATCGATCCAGTTTGAGCCATAAATCTACAGCGGTCTTTTCCTGCAGACACTCTTGCAAGATATCATTAGACAGATGGAGCTGAATTAGAGAGAGAGAGCCTTACGATCCTTCCGCTTCTCCTCAGGAGTCCACGGAGTCTTCTTCTGATCCTCCTTGCCGAAACTTTCCAGCGCCTCATCGAGATCATTCGATTGCGCCAGAACGGCCCGCATCTTCACTTGCCACAACAAGAACCTCGTGCTATGATCCAGCAGTGGTAGATCAAACTTCATCGAAGCCATTGCAAAGAAATAACCAGAAGAAAATAATCTGCAGCCTGTGTACACCTTCTGTGTACAATTAGCAAAGGGTAATGAAATCTCTGGTAGACTTGCGTGTGGCCGTAGCAAAATTCGCAAACTGAATTTTCAGACAGGAATCGCCGGCGGGACCGAGACGCCTCCTCCTTTTCTCGATACGCGTACACAGCAGCAGGGCGCCGAGTGGATTGTTCTCCTCTTCTCTGCAACAGAACGGCAATAATAGGAACCCGAGACCAGAACGATCTCTGCTTCCAAATCAAGATCCGTGTAGAGCTTGCGACGAGGACACGCAAAACAATTCCGTCTCGGTAGCGATGCAGCAGCGAACAGCAGCGAACACGGCCCAATGCAGGAACAGAACGGCGGCGTCAACGATTGCTCCACCAGGAGCGAGAACGGAGGACGGCGGCGGCGCACAGAACAGGAACCCTAATTTTTTTTCAATCGAATCTCGTAATTGGCTTTGTGGAGTTAAATCTTGTGTTAACCTGTTTTCTGATAGTCAAAGTGCAATATTTCTCACTAAAGATCAGATGTTTCATGAGAGGACTAAGCACATTGATATCAAGTATAACTTTGTCCGTGATGAGATTGAGAAAGGCAAGTTAAAGGTATGCAAGATTAGCACTCATGATAATCATGCTGATATATTGACAAAGCCAGTCCCGGTTGCTAAGTTTGAGCTATGCTCAAGCTTAGTTGGTTTGATGGATTAGCCCAAGAGGCTATTTGGCGCCAGAAGTATTTTCTTTATTGTTTCAAGATGAAGGTGTTGATTATGCTACAAGATGAAATTTGTCTCAAGGTGGAGTTTGTTGAGTTCTGATCCAATTTCATCACAAGTCAAAGGCCCATTAGGCCCAGGTCGCTACTGGGGGTGTCCACCTAGTATTCTATTTTATTCTTGTAAGCCGCTGCTACGGCGTTGTAACCCTGACTCCTCCACATATTGAAGTTCTTGCTGGCTGACGCCCGTGGTTTTTCCCGCAAGGGTTTTCCACGTTAAAATCGTGTCTCGTGTTCGATCTTGTTTTCACATTACTAACAAGTGGTATCAGAGCCAAAGGTTGTGAAATCGGTAACATCTCCGGGTCACATGTTTACGGGGGAGCCCGTTGATATCTCCGTTCGGTCATTTGACCATTGGTCACACAAGTTAACTGGATAGTTTATACTCTGGGCCTTTGATAACGTCTTCTTTGAGATCACACAATAGTTGTGATGGAAGAGTTGGGTCCGATGTGTGACGGGGGAGATTGTTATATTTAGTCCCACATCGGTAATTGATGGTGGGAGAGCACAACATATAAGGTGGGGCAGTCCTCATACTATAAGGCTAGTCTTTTGAGTTGAGTTAGGCCCGAGGACTTAGTTGTTGTTGGGCTCTGTGGACCTAGGCCTGTTAGACACTGGCTCGTGTGTACAGCGGGCTGAGCCGGATTCCGCTGTGCCACTCTAACAGAAAGGCGCCTCGCTCCCCCTTGGAGGCCTTCCCGGGGGAGACTGGAGAGGCACGCGGCCGGGCCACTGCAGTGCACGGCCGTGCGCCAGCCGGCGAGCTGGCGGAGTCCAAGTCGGACTCGTCAGACTCCGAGCAAGCGAGCACGGCCGCACGGGTCTGATCGGGGTCTCAGGCCGGCCGCGAGCCACTGCCGGAACCCCCTGACCTCGCCGGACCGAGCTTATTAGAATGTCAAATCGTCACGTGATCACGTCTGTCGACGCAAACCACACGCACAGGGGCTTGTGTCAACGTTAATCACGATGCAGTATAGTGATCAGTCAGGTTAATGTCGCCGTGCTCAGTACCAGACTAGGAGCTCGCATGGAATTCCTCTTCTCTGTTGCTCGGCTACTAGCTTGTTTCCACCTAACGTTTGGCGCGATTAGCGTCCGGATTTTTCTGATCACCCCCCTCTGCGCCGCACGCGAGGTCAGCTCAGGTGCGCCGTGCGCGCGTGCTTGATTTGGTAATTTCGTTCGAGCGCCAGTTAGTGCGGATCGAGCGAAATAAAGAAGAGGGAAAAAAAAAAGTTAGGCTAGGTCAACCGATTTGATCTATTCCTTCAGTTTGTTCTGTTCTGTTCTCTTTCTCCCTGTGCTGCGACTTTGGACCGGATCAAAATCACGCGGCGGAACGTGCGGCGGGCAGCGATCGATCGACGGCCAAGAACAGCTGCCACGAGTTGACCTGCGGCGAGAGCCGTGCTCCGATCCCCCGCATTATTCACCGCCGCTAATTTTCCGTAGACGGGCGGGTGGCCGGGCAGGCGGTACTCCGTCGCCTACGCGGCTACGCCGCTACGTACGCCGTACGTGCATTTTGCTACCGTCTGACTGGGAATTCAAAGGGGGGATGAAGAAAGCTGGACTTGGGAGCTCATCAGATAGACAGTTATCTCCTTTTGTTTCCTTGTGTTGTTCGGTTGGTAACTTTGGCTGCAAATGGAGTAATGGACTCGCCGTGATGTGTGTTCTGCCCTAACCTCATTCACCACCACCCAAACTTTCATGGTTCAGCAGCTTTACTTTCTCCGTCCGACCAGAAGGAAAAAACGGCCAGAACCCGGAAGTTCAGAGTATGTACGCCATGACTTGGAACCTCGGGCTGGAAGGCGACCGGAAGCAAAGGCCGCAGCAGCCAGTCGGCGAGTGAGTGCTGAGTGCGAGTGGGGAGCCACTGACCAGGAGGGACGAGACGACCCGATCCCTCGAAGCACATGCAATGCAACTTGAGGCTTTTCAGGTCATCATACTGCCGAAGCCCTGTGGAAAAAGGTTTGCAGCTCTGCCCAATGGCATGCGCCGGCCGTTGCTTCCATGCTCGATCGGTCAGAGGAGGCAAAGATCAGGTGCTGGTCGGCCGTATTGGCACGGGCACCTGATGTCAGGCGTCCATTTTCCAGCTGCTTTGCGGCTCCCACTGTCAGTGCTGTGCGTGTTTTGGATGACCATGATTACAATACTGGATTGTGGTATCAGGGTAGGGAAGATCAGAAGATGTGTGCCCTTGGAGGGGGGAAAAACAAAGACCAACAAAGATCGATGAAGATATGAATATAACAGTCACTGAGAAGTGGCGACCATATTTTATTTGCGAGAAGAAACAAGTAAAAAAGATTACAGCTTTTCCGTGGAAATATTTGCAAGCCCGTTCCCATTTACCGAGAAACTTGCGACAACGAGGAGACAAAGGTATGAACTCTAGGAAGGTCTTACAATTTTTCTTAATCTTTTTCCAAGTGGAAATGAATGATGATGTACAGATTGGACAATTTATCTGTATTTACTTGGCACCAAATACATTACCAACACAACTAAACACAGAACACCAACCAGCCTTCACGCACACGTTCAACGCGAGTTAAACCAATGCGTGCTGAATTGCTGATGCAGATACATTGCAGCACAATACACACAAAACAATAGCCTCAACAATAAAACGAATAACTGGCATCTGTCTCTGAATGAACTGCACCTCTGTTGCTTGCTACGTGTCGATGCCTTTTATTCTGAATCAATGGATCATAATTGTGTCCACGAGTTATGGACACAAAAGAATCATATCAATCTTCTCACGTGTGTGCTAGGCTTGCAAAAATCCGTTCTCCTCAAGATAGCACAGAACTTGCTTGGCCATTGCTTTGGGTGAAGGGCATTCCCCATCTTTCATCTTAATTACTATCTGCATAAGATCACACAAAGCTCAATCTTTTTTTTTTTTAAGAAAAATGAACGGCTAGCCTGAACTTGTATGCATGTGGGGCAGTAGAACTAAAGGGTTAAGGTTGATTGCTAAATGATGAACAAAGCTAAATTGTTTATTAGTGAAATTGGTAAGTCAAGTTTAACAAGAAAAAACATATATAGAATATAAGAAAACATTGCTCTCATTTATAAAGTTGCTAATCTGAATCCTGCCAAAAACATATATATGAGTGTCATTCCAACATGGCATTAACTCAACTATTGCTATCAGCACTCATGTCATCACTTCAATAGTCCATTATGGATGTTGTCATATGGAAACCCAAACTATTGTTTAATTTTAACCTTGTAACATTGTGCTAATTCACTAAATACCGGAGCATGGAAATCACAATAGGAATAAGAGAAAATTCTAATAGTTCTTTATCTCAATGGCAAGGCATATGAGCATAGAAAGTGCTTGTTTGAACAAACAGTTGCAGTCCAAGAATAATGACGTTAGGAACCACTACATCAATAGTGAGGACTCTCTACATTTCATACTTTCAGTTACTGTATGGAAATTGCAAGGTGCAACCATGCAGGAGGTAAGGCGTGATTATTAGGCTCACCTCACCATTAACTGGTGGTTCGTATGGATCATCAACCCCAATGAAACCTATTTTTCAAATAGGAAATGGTTAAGTAAGAGTACACAAACTCATATTTTAGCAGCTTAGCTGTATTGGTTTAAATGTAATAATCACTGCAGTCGTTTGTACCTTTAATTTTTCCTGTGCGTGCAAGCTTGTAGAGACCTTTAGGATCACGAGCTTCACAAATTTTTAGGGGCAAATCCATAAATACCTACAGAACTTGCATGCAGTTAGGTAGATGATTTTACTAACAAGACTTAAGATAATCATAATAGGCATACTTCAATAAATTTAGAATCCGGGAGTAGAGCACGGCATGCATCACGATCTCTCCTGTATGGAGATATCAAGCTAGCAATGCATATGATACCAGCATCTGCAAAAAGCTTTGCCACCTCTCCTGCACCAAAGATGTAGCTATAGTGAAAGAAATTCAAGTGAACCACCTTCTTTTCTTCAGAACCTACCAACTCTTCGTATATTTTCCGCACGGTCTTCTGCCTTGAAACTTAAATCTCTATTTAGGCGATGTCTGAGGTTGTCACCATCAAGCACATACGTGAGGTAGCCTCTGTAATGCAACTCCCGACTCAGGGCACATGCAAGAGTACTTTTCCCTGGTACATAAAAAGACGCAGGTTATTGTGATGGCTTCCTTGTGCTAAGTTTTTTTTTTGTGTCCTATACTTTGATAGATACAAGATAATGAAGGAAAAAAAAAACTTTGGTTCATGCTAGCCACAATAAGCTGCAATATGGGGCAGGAATAATTCTCAGGAGCGTCATGCAAGAAGAAGAACAGTATGTATGCGAATACAATTGCAAACAACATCACCGGGTAAAAAGGAACCGCAAAATAAAAGAGAACAACAATGCAAACAAAATCACCAGGTAAGTGGTAATGCGTTAACACTATTGACCAATCAATGTTGTTTGCATTGTTCTGATGAACCTACTAGAAGCATAATCAGAGTCAGAGCACATACTTTTTCCTGTAGTGAAGCCCACACACAAACACACAAAAAGCATACCAGATTTGGTATTTACGGTGGAGATATTAGCTAAGCAGCATACCAGTGCGTGAAAGTTTTCATGTGCCAACAGGGAAACGTGACATGCTGAGTAATTAATGGTTAATAAATATGCCAGCACTCATCTGCCTCTAGAGCAGACATCACACAAACATTTGCATTTAACTCAAGTACGAAGCCTATGGAGGTAGTATTTATATGGTATGCATGTTCAATCCGAATCCTAAATTAGTTCAACATAACTAGATATACTATCAGATGGTATGGAAATAAAATATGTTAAAACAACTCTAAACCTGCATGGGCATAGTGTTCAATATTGTATGTCTGAATTAAATGACTAATACTTGCATTGTATCACAAATGTGGCAACCAAATTAACTTCAAACTTTATGGCAACAATAGGATCAAGAAACTAGTTTTGATAAAAAAGAACAGGATTCCCTCATAGAAAACCGGACCAATAATGAGAAAAAGAAATTATCGCCAGTATGTAGATGAAGGCAACAATCCATTGAAAACATACCTGAACCACTGAGTCCTGTGATCCATACAACACATCCTTTTTGTCCCAACAATTTCTGTCTATCAGATTGTCCAATCGGGCAATTATGCCACAGAATATTAGTTGATTTCCCAATGTTTGACATTGCAGGCTTCCTCGTCACTGATGATAGATATCCGTAAACGGTTAGTGCAGCTCTATTTCCTTGCTGATCAATATATTTGCAAAACAGTACAAAGCAAACAAACCTATATAGGCATAGCCATGACATATATTTTTACAAATCAGAAATTATTTTTTATCTTTTTGGGGAAGATATTAAATAATAGCCATTCTTGTATGATGACCTTGACGTATAGGTATGCGTATGCTTGCCTTGCTTAAGGGCGATTCTCGGTCAAGCTTATTTGAGACCGGAACCTGTCCTAGCCCGATGCTAGGATTGTGATACGCTTTTTCGGGAAGCCGACCGACCGGCAAAGCAGTCCGGAACGCTAGTGGAGGCGAGCCCTGAAGATACGCGAACCAGTTGTGTTACGATCGGGAGGCTGTTCTTCTTTGTTATAGGAGTCGAGGTAGTAGCCACCATCGGTTAATGGAAATCTGTAAAAAGGAAAGTAGGAACGATTCTGAAGCGGTACTCAGGAAAGTAGTAGCCGTGTAAGTCTCCCAGGAATGAGAGAGCAAGTACAAGGACAATCTGATTTTCTAAGGATAGGCGGTATTCCTTAATTAACATAGTTCGGTTAGAGTGGATTTTAAAAGCTACAGCAGATCGATAAGTTGCTAATTTTGCAAAGTAAACTCCACTACGGAATCTAGCTCTCCGTAAGAGGGTATTCCCCCTTGCGGGAAGAGAGGGGGAATACTCCCGCTCTTGCTCGCTTTATTAATCAGAGAATGGAAACATCCTTGATCCCATAACAGATAAATCAATGTAATGATTAGTCAGGTTAATGGCACTGTGCTGCAGTACCAGTTCGCACGGAATTCCTGTCTCAATTGCTCAGCTGCTAACTTGTTCCACCTAACGACATTACTGACAATCATCCCGGCAACAAGGACTGATCATCAAGTGAAGAAAACACTAATGTGAGATGTCAAAATCTCATAATGGCAACACAAACCTCCCTAGTCCCTTCTGCTCTTCTCAAAGTGGGGGGAAATGTAAAAAGGGTCTAGCCACATCGCTGTCAAGTGTCCAATTAACTCAGCTCAAGTTCCAGTTCCACACGTATTCAACTTGCAGCTCCATCAACAGCACTACACCCAAAGTCCCAAACCTTTGTCCCTGATCTCAACATCTTCGTGTTACGTACGTCTGTGTTATCCTTTGGAGGATCGGCAGTGGCTGATGCGTGATGACTAGTGATTAGTGAAGCAGAAGCAAACAAGTGGACAACCTCACAGTCACAGCTACAGGTAGCAGTACCCAGGCCCCATCCAGCTCATTTCCCCCTAGAATATTCGCGACGCTAACTTCACCATGACATTGACAGTTCGACACCAGCCGAGGAAGCGACGAGTTACCTGGGCTGCGCGGGCCGTCCCCGCGGTGCTGCTCCATCCCGTCGTCGCCGCCGCCGCAGCACCCGCCGCCCAATGCCGCGGAGGCAGCGCGCACCCGCACCCGGACCATCCTCCCCCTCGCCGCGCCCGCCACCGCCGGCGACGCCCGCGGGAGCGTGGGCGGAGCGGAGAGCGAAGCCATGGGGTCACCGGCGCGGGGAGCCGCGAATCGCTGGCGGTAAGATGGGAGCGCGGGCGCCGACGCCGGCGTCGAGTTGAAGAGGGTAGCTGCGCGGAATCCGGTTCTGTTTGATGCAGTCGGTTTGGTGGAGTACGGACTTTACGGTGCGGTGCGGTGCGGCGCGGACGGAGGAGCGACCCCGCCCCTGCACGTCGACGTTAGGTGTGGGGATTCGGGTAAATCGGGTCGGGTATTTCGGGTAATTAGAATTTCGGGTAATTAGAAATGTTACCCGAAATTCCTCCCGAACTAGCATTACCTGAATTGTCGGGTACCCGAATTGTCGGGTTCGGGTAACGGTAATCCCGATTACCCGATGTCACTTTCACAGGCATTTAGAGATAAAAAAAACATAGCATTTTAGCCACTAAGGCAGCACGCCGGCATTGTTTCACAGGACCAGAAAATCAGAATTATTATATGACACCATGGTTCATTCAGAGTGCATGCACAGACAAGTTCAGATTTCAGTCATTGACATACAAACACACATAAATTAGACACTAGCACACAAACGGGCCAACGGCGACAACGACACACTTGGACGTGGACAGAACATGAAAAATAGACACTAGCAGTTGAGCTTGAATGCTCGATGCACTTGACCTGTGAATAGAAGAAGAGCCTATGAATTAGAGGGCTATTTTCAGACACTAGAACATATTATGAAGAAGAAACAATTATATTACCTTTACGATTTAGTTGTTGCAGGTCTGGAGGAGGCACACCTGCTCTTGCTGGTGCTTGGTGTTGTTTGAGACTTGGAAGTGCTATCCTTCTCTTCCTCTTCTTCTTTTCCATCTCCACCAAACTCTTCGATTAAATCTGAAATGACAGCATGCGGATAACAATTACATACTGAGAGAGGAAATAAACCTGAAAAGAAAGCTGAAAGCATGCAAATCACAGTTTCATATTGTACCTTTTTCAATATTGGCTAATTCCTCCAGACTCTCTGTGACATCAACTGTAGACCTTCTCAACCAATCTTGTGTACAGACTAGAGCCTCAAGCATGAACGGGGTGAGGGAGGTACGAAAGTCATCTAAGATTCTTCCACTTGTGCTAAAAACAGATTCTGAAGCTACTGTCGAGATTGGTATAGCAAGAACATCGCGAGCAATGTGAGACAAAATTGGAAACCTTTGTGCATTGACTTTCCACCAACCAAGAATATCAATTTTTGTTTCTGTGTCCTCTGGATCCTCAGCAAGATATTTATCAAGTTCTGATTTTGATGTGCTGCCAGAACCATTGTTCAGTTTCATCTTCTTTGCAATAACTTCTTTAAGCTTGCCACCTGGACCTCCCTTTGATTGATTTGTATCAACTGCATCAGTTCCTACTTCACTTGGAGCATAAATATTTCTATATTCTTCAAACAGCTCACGTATACAAGTGTTCATAGCTGCCCAAACTAGCTGTCCCCTTTCTTCACCAAATATCTCTTCAACAGTAATCTTTGTGTATAAAGATAACTTGTATCTTGGATCAAGGAATGCAGCAACAAATATCAGTAAATTAATGTTCTCTTTATCCTTCTCCTTTTTCTTACCCTTGCCTTTGTCCTTTCCCTGGTCATTCTCCTTGTTGTTAGTGTGCCAAAGTCCCCAATACTTGTCGAATTTTTCTTTCATCCTCTTACCCATTTCTACTTGCAAACTGTCTTCACTATTCAACCATGTTTGAATCAACAAACACACTTCCCCAATCTCATGAAAGAAGGTATTGCATGTGACATTGAGACTGGCTGAAACACGGATAGTAAGATCATGGAAATGCTCTAGAAATTCAGCCATCTTCTTAGCATTGTTCCAATCATCTTCATCTGGGTGCCCCAGGCCATCCCTCTCTTCACTTAGATCAATAACATAATTGATGTCCTCCTCAGCTAACTTCATGAACACCTTCTCATAGGTAATTGCAGAATTTAGCATTAGATATGTATAATTCCATCTTGTTGGAACATCAAGCTTTAGAAATGCCTTGGACTCCACCTTCTCTTCCTCAGCAATTTCCTTAAACTTGACCAATCTTGAACTCCCATCTTTAATGTATCTAATTGCTGCTCTAACACGCTTAATGGAGACATCCACTTCTTTCAAACCATCTCTCACAATGAGATTAATAATGTGTGCAGCACACCTCATGTGCATATACTTTCCCATTGCTATGTTTGTTTTCTGCAACTTGCTCCTTAAGAAAGTAACCCCGCTGTCATTAGCACTTGCATTATCAACTGTTACCGCCATAACTTTATCTAAACCCCACTCGGTCAAGCATTTCACCAAATTCTTCCCAATGTCTTCCCCCTTGTGGCCCTTCACCTTGAAAAAACTGATTACTTTCTTATGCAGATTCCAGTCACCATCAATGAAACTTGCGGTCACTGTCATATATGAATCTTGCTGTTGGGAAGTCCAACAATCTGTTGTTAAGCTAACTCTTTGGCATGAGTCTTTGAAGAACTTCTTCACTTTGGCTTTCTCTTGGTAGTATCGGCGCACAATGTCCCTTGTGGTTGTTCTTCTCGACGGCACATCAAAACGTGGGCATACTCTGGACATGAATTTCTTAAAGCCTGCCTTCTCACCAAAAGCAAATGGCAATTCATCTTCTATGACCATCTCGACGTCGCTCGCGCTGGCCGCGTGTGTGTTTTTTATAATACGTGTCTCGATTTCTAGATAAGGGAACATACGTAAAGTCTAAAGACATACAAATACAACAACGTAGGTAGAGAATACGGATACAGGTCTAACAGACAAACCTCACGAAAGACAATAACAAAGAAAAAAATTACATCGATGGCCCTAGATCTATCGTGAACATCCTGGGGTCGTCCTCCTCGCCGCCCGCCGCCGACGACGAATAAGAGAATGAGCATCCCCATAAGCTGGAGAAGTCCCATCGTTCGTCGGCTTTTGTAAGAGTCAAAGTAAAAGGAGCCATCCCGGTCGCCCATCGACAGGGGTTGCGCTCCGACCTCTCTAGCTCCTGGAACTGAACTCGCCATCGACGACCACCGCCGTCGAGGAAGAAGCAAGCCAGATCTAGCCGGCCAACAACCACCATGCACACATCCAACTCTGCATCTATGAGAAAAGATGACAGCAGCCACATCACCTGACGGAAGATGACGCGCCAGCCTCAGACTCCTAAACAAGGCTCGCCAACCTCATCGCTTACGCCGGAGGAAAGCGTCATCGATGCGAAAAAGAGGCTAGGAGAACTCATTCCCCAATGCCGTCATTGTCCTCGCCTCACTGGTACCGCTCTGGCAGACACGCTGCAAGGGAACATCTCCCAGGCAAAACTTAACCTCACTGACGTGCACCATGGGCAGGCAAACCCTAGACCTAGAAAGACAACTAGCTAAACTATATACATCCGCACAACGATTCTCCGATCGCTCTCCCTCTTCGACACCTGTCCAGCTGTCGAAGAGGTGCCGAAGAGGGGAACGGTCAGTGGAATCACGACCGAAACCACGAGTCGCCCTTCTTTCGACCTAGTGAATTGTAGCTGGGGAAAGAAGAGTCGAGAGAGAACTCGTGTAAGGTGTGTTTTGTTGCCCGCGTGATGGTGGATCTGTTTGGTTGCCCGCGTGATGGTGGATGTGTTCGGTTGCTCGCGTGATGGTTATTTGTTGTGGATCTATTACAAGGTGTGTTTGGTTGGGTGGCCACCTCCCATCTAGACTAGCTGGAGCGTTCTTTTGTTTGGTTACGTGGCTAAGGTCCATAACCATGATAACTTAAGCCGGTTGTACGTTACAAGCCAGCCTCGATGGAAAACGCTGAAAATCGTTCCCATGTAGCATGGCCAGCTCGGTCCCACCGTGTATTGGCCTTACCATTTAGTTCCCGTCACCGCTTTCTCGTGTCTCTCTTGTCACCGAGCCACCAAGTTGGACATGTCATGTAAGTTGTCATTGCCTCCTTCGGTGCCGTCGCACTCAACCTAGCCGTGCCTAGGGATGGGCAATCGGTTAATCCGAACCGAACGATCGGTTTCTTCAGTTTACAACGAAGTTCAGTTCTCAAAAAACTAGAACCCTTAGGTTCCTATAGCAAAAATAAGAACCGAGCTATCTCGGTTTCGATTCCTTCGGTTCACTTATAAACCGAACTAACCAGCTACAATGTAACAACAAAGTGTTCAGCAAGAAATTTCGGCACGATTTTGACAAAAAAAAATAACATAATCATCACTTCAACAGTACAGATCAAAGTATAGAACATTGGAGAAGGGGATACAAGTCTCAGAACCACACATGGAGCCATCACAGATGCACATCATGGATCGGAGCAAGATGCAAAGCACACATCATGAAAGAATCAACAAAATCAAAGCACAAATCGGCTTCAGGAGGAGAGAAAAGGAGCCGCTGCCTGCTGCCACCCGGGGAGAGGGAGAGGCGCGCCGGCGCCTCTCGGGAGTTATGAATTGGAGCGTACTAATGTACTACACTGAAGGTTTTCATGGTTGTCAACCGTGGCTCCAGATCGACCTTGAACGGTATAAAAGGCATGTGCCTGTGGCCATCGACCCTGTGCATCTCATTCGTCTCAACGTCAAGGGCAATGAGATCACTCTTACCATCTTCCAGCACGTAAAACAAGACCATGCCGCTCCTCTCCCACGAGCACTTAATAAGCTGGACCGTCTCGGATTGCCTTCCGTCCGATGACGACGCCAGGCGGAGGTCAGCGTCGTACCCAACCATGTTCCTGTAGGAGAAAGGCGCGGTCGTCGATGCCGTCCGAAGCAGTGAGCAGAACAGAAAGTACGCGAAGTGATCAAAGAGCGACGAGAATTTCACCATCTCCGGTGGTGGATCCGGGAGGAGAGTGCAGCCGCCGGTCATGGGGTCGTAGACGCAGATGCTGCCTGGTGGCCGAGGATCCTTAGGAGGCGTATCTTTTTGTGTTCCAGGATGAGCACGACAAGGCCTCCGCGGGACGTCACGGGGTCGTAACGTTCCAGGATGCCACCACCGAAGAGGGAAGAAGGCGCGAGGTGCGCCGTGGCTGCAGGGTTATGCGCCAGGGAGAAGGACAGCGTTGGGGTGGAGGAAGCCGTGGACGACGGGGCCGGCATGATTAAGCTCTGGAGGAAGCCGAGGAGGCTCGGGGCACGACGGCGGCGGCGCGGCCGTGAACGACGCACGGCATTGCTTATTGCCTGGCGACATTCGCCTGTTGCGCTGTGCGTGCCAAACACAACAAAACAAACTAGGGCTGCGTGCGGCAGTCAGGGATTACGCTGCGGCAGACTTTGTTTAGATCAATCTTGGGTAATTGCAAGTTGACTGAAATAAAAGTGCAACTGATAACATGGTGACATCCAGTCAATTATTTTGAATCAATTTTGTTTCATCTTCTCAGCTTGCCCTCTTCCCTGTAAAACGGACGTCCACCAAGAATCAAACATACCAGCTAGCGGAAATGGCACAATTCATCCTTCTCCTCCCTTGACTTTGTGCTTGCAACACAAAAGCGCAAGACAGGAGTTGTAATTTTTCTTTATTTTTTCTCTAGTTGTTATGGGGGTTTCTGAACAGGTCTGTCTAGTTGCTGGTGTGTTCGGCTTCGATTTGACCTCGGTCAACAACCGTGATAAAGATAGAAACGGGGATAACTCCGAATCCCTCAAATCTTTAAGATTTCCAACTATGAATCCTTGCCTTGATCGGGAGGCAATCTATTTCCATCTGTAGGACACGGCCCCGGGCCTACAGCGCTATATAAACTGAGGAATTCCTCCAACGAGGCATCCAATCACGGAATCCTAGGTTCACCATAACCTAGCCACCCTTCACCGATCACTAACGGCGCTGGAAGGCTCGGAAGCTCGTGTTCCTCGCCAGGGCCAGGGCCGTTGGCGTCCAGAAGGCCGACGCTACCCCGCGAAGAGCCTCAAGGAGCGTCTGAGCTACATCCCCGATGCCGTCCACGCCATCGACTTCGTCACCTCTGCACCGACCACCGTCGACGACATGGACACCACAAACGCCGGTATAAGCTCACTGGCGAACTCTTTTCCACATTAGATTCATGTTCTAGACGAGATCTATTCTAGACTAGAGATCCTGTTCATGTTCATGCTTATATATTGTTAATATATTGTTAGTTTGATCTAACACGGTTTGCTCTCACTCTCAGGGGAAGACACTAAGGTCTTCGAGTTGTTTTTTTCGTTGTAAACTTTGTTTTTAACTCCTAATAAAAATTACGGGAAAGCTTTTGTCGTTCAAAAAACTTTGTGCTTGCAAAACCTTCATCAATCCTGCCGCCTTCGACCCTGTGTGCTCTCCCTTATAAACAAATAGTCCAACGGTAGGTAGGCTGTTAGCGTGATGGATATGATATTTTTTCCAAAAACAAATATCATAAGCACGCGAGAAGTTATGAGCTCAGTCCACTTGCCGATGTCGAGCAGTAGTTAGGCTTAGGCGTAGCTACAAATAAAGTAACTCCGAGAAAAAAAAAAAGCTAACCTGCCTGAGCTCATGGCGGAAGCAATGAGAGCCCTGTTGCTTCTTCTTCTCCCCTGTGTGCTGGCGACCAGCTCAATCCTTCCACCTCCGGGTGGGCCGGTGCACTGCAACGTCGGCACGTTCGATTGCACGGTCACCAACGCGTGCGGCTCCTTCAACGACCGCACAACATGCCACGCCTCGCAAGCAGTGTACCCGCGCACCGAGGCGGAGCTCGTGGCCGCCGTGGCGTCGGCGGCGAGGGAGAAGCGCAAGGCGAAGGCGGTGGCCAAGTACTCCCACAGCTTGCCCAAGCTGGTGTGCCCCGGCGGCAGCGACGGCGTCGTCATCAGCACGGCGCTGCTGAGCCGCGTGGTGGGCGTCGACGTCGAGAAGAAGCAGATCACCGTGCAGAGCGGCATGCTGCTGAGGGACCTCGTCGCCGAGGCCGCCAAGGTGGGGCTGTCGCTGCCTGCTTCTCCTTACTTTTATGGGGTCACCATTGGTGGCCTCCTCGCCACGGGCGCGCACGGGAGTTCACTCATGGGGAGAGGCGGCGCCGTGCATGAGTATGTTGTCGGGATGAGGATTGTGACGCCGTCGACGACGACAGGAGAGAGCGGCGAGAGGTTGGCCGTCGTCCGCGAGCTCCGTGCCGATGACCCCGACCTCGATGCGGCTAAGGTCTCGCTCGGCGTCCTCGGAGTCATCTCACAGGTACTACGTACAGATGAATAGAGATAAGCAGGGGGGGATTGGGCGAAGAACAGCAATTGGGATCGAGGAGGAAGAATTGGATTCAGTTTACAAATTGTCTTATGTATGTGCAGGTCACTCTGCAGCTGGAGCCGCTGTTCAAGCGTTCGGTGACGTTCGTGACGAATGACTCGGACGCTGACCTAGCAGAGATGGTGGACGTGTGGGGTCTGCAGCATGAGTTCGGCGACATCATGTGGCTGCCGGGGCAGGGCAAGGTGGTGTTACGGAAGGACGACCGCGTCGACATCTCCACGCCGGGAGACGGCCTTAACCTCGGCATGTTCCGCGACAGACCCTCGTCCGACATCGCCCGCAGCAGATTGGAAGGTCTTATACCCATGCATCTGGTCGATCACCCTGCTTTCATTGTTTCCTAATTACTAATTGAAAGGAGAATTTGGCCAATGACGTGCGTGTGCAGAGGAGCAGCTGCAGGAGAAAGGCTCAGACGCCGCTCTTTGCTCAGTGTCTCACAACAGGTCAGTGGTCGCCGAGAAGCTAGGCTTCGGCCTCACCAACGACGGCAAGTCGTTCACGGGGTACCCGGTCGTGGGTTACCAGCACCGCATCCAGGCGTACGGTTCGTGCCAGGAGGGTCCAGATGACGACGGCCACCAAGAACAACAGTTGTGCCCATGGAATCCCCGGATCAACGGCTCCTTCATCTACAACCCAGGGCTCAGCGTCACACGCTCCAAAGCCAAGGCGTTCATCAAGGACGTGCTCACCCTTCGAGACCTCAACCCGGACGCCTTCTGCGGCCTCGACATGCACTCGGGCATCCTCTTCCGCTACGTCAAGAGCTCCACCGCCTACCTCGGCAAGGCCGAGGACTCGGTCGAGCTCGACATGGCGTATTACCGGAGCCGCGTCCGAGGCACGCCGGCCATGCACGCCGACGTGTTCGACGAGCTCGAGCAGATGGCGTTGTACAAGTACGGCGCACTACCTCACTGGGGCAAGAGTCGTAGCTACGCCTTCAACGAAACCAGGGGGAAGTACCCCAAACTTGGTGAGTTCTTGGATGTGAAGGCCAGGTTCGACCCGGATGGTGTATTCTCGAGTGAGTGGAGCGACCAGGTCCTTGGCATCAATGGGAGCCCAATGATCCTTGGCCCGGATTGCGCTGTCGAAGGGCTCTGCACCTGCATCCAGGACTCTGACTGCGCGTCCGGGTATGTGTGTAGCCCGGGTAAGTTGTACCCAGATGCTAGGGTCTGCTCCATCCCGCATCCTCAAAGTAATATTGCGCAGCTGTGAACTTATCAGACGGCCGCTCATTCTAGTTTTTACTCAGCTTCCAGTCAAGCCGGACACAAAAACAAACAAAATGATGAATGCTGAAAACTGAAAAGTAGACTTCATGTTTCATTTTTCCACAATGTCTTGGTTTGGAATGAAGGATTCCGGAAAAGGCAACGATACTCGCTCATCTTTACAAACCAGCACGTAAAAATGTGATGGAAAAGAAAACGGAAGTACTCACACGTTTGCTAATTAGCACGCCTAAATTTGTTGTCCAGAAATCCACTAGCGAAAAGTGCAAGCGCAATAACAAAAGCGTAGCGTCAGCGGAAGAAGACCATACGGATTATCAAAGTAGTAAATCCTCAATGTGCGGTAAATCAATCAACACCGCCCAAAAATCACATGTAGTTTCTGCATGCAAAAGATTGCTGTGGCGGCTACCCAGTGGCAGAGAGCCTAGACGCTAAAGAGACAAGCAGCATACATCTACAGATGCTTTCAGCAACAAAAGCTGATGGGTGAAAAATCATGTAGACGACCCATCCGGATCCTCCCACAGCGTCAAATCTTTGCCAGATTAACAGAACAGGTCCGTGGAACAAATTATTGGCTACAGCTTTGCAAAAACAACCAAAGAATTCCAAATTCACCAGCAATCAACCGGCGGATGATCAGATCTAGGGCTTCAAAGCGAGTGCCAGGCCAAACTTGGGGGCCCTGTCCAAGGCCTTGGTGTCGAATTCACCAGAGATTGTCAAGAGTGACTTGGGCTTAAGCTCGTGCTGAAGAAGGGCTGCAAGCGTTCCATTGTTGTTGAGCCTTGCCTTCACAGCTGTCTGAGGATCAACTGTGTATAGGCCACCAACAGTGAGTGTGTTCTCGTTTGTTGAGAGCCTCCGGGTTAGTTCAGCCACGGCTGAGGTCTTCTGCTTCTCATCAAGGTGATAAACACCTGAGACTTTGATGGTGTCACCTTTGTCAGCCCTGTACAAACATGTATCAATACTGTGTTCCACCTTCATACCACATAAATCACAGAAGCGTGGACTTACAGAATGAATGCACCATGGTAATCTGGCTTGGTTACACCAATCGCAGCAGTGTACTTGGTAAATTTTCCTGTAGCAGTGTCATATCCAGCTTCCGCGCCAAACACAACTCCTTGAGCACCTACCGTCCCAGAAAGTTCAACCACAGGAGAGGGCTTTGTGCCAACAACAGTTGCAAAACTTGCATTCTCATGAAAGTAATGCAATTCCACCTGGTACAAAGGACACTGAACCTCAAGGACCTGTTTTCAATTAACCAACCATAAATTTACATGAATTAAAAGTACCTTTCCAGAATTGTAGTCAGGCAGCTTCACAGAAGTCACAAGCTTTGTGGATGGCAGGGCGTCCAACACAGTCAAGGTAGTAGAGATCTGTAGGAACCATACAAAAGTTATGTCTAGCTATAGGCTACAAAGAGAAAACACATAAATTTGGGCATTTCACATGACTAACGTTTGATTCTGTGTCCACTTTAACATCAACAACAGTATTCTTGTACTTGTAAACTGAACTGACATCAAGAGTATAAAGCCCTCCTTTCTTAACAGCTGTGGAAGTGAGGCCCTGCAAAATAATAATAATAGAGCCATGAGAAACAGTTTTATAAAGGGCTCATTCATATATAAAACAGCAGAAAGTGCGCTAGTACTGTCATTGCAGTTCACTTTACCGACAATCTTATAAAGAATATATCAGTTTCCACTGCTGAAAGAAACAAAATACTATGTCCAAGCAACCAGAGGACATAAGATCATAGCCCATGCACTCCAAAATGCATATAATCTATATAAGACTATCTCTGTAGTTTCAACAAATTACACGATGGTCAGCACTAATTATCCATACAGCTACATGTACATCCAGTCTTGATTGCATCCAATGAAAACATCTAGTAATTGCAAGTTTCTGGAAGAAATTCTCAACTAATACATTCAATACATTAACTTAAGAAATTTGGATTAAAAGCAGGAAAATAATGTATCAACACAAATTTGAATTCCCATCATTGGATACATCAATTGCCAAGTTTCAGGTATCAAAGCTCAAAACACCAACACTACGACATCATAAATGTATTTGTGTTGGTCATATCCTGAAGAATTTGTCAACTCGAACAACCATTATACAAGCAGCTTCAGCACTTCCGTGCTAAGAATGGCAGTCGAGATTAATATTCTAATAAAGTAATAAGATGACTCGATGCAAAATTATAATAATAGTAATAACAAAAGAATGAAAAACAAGTAAAAAAAACAATCAATTTTTCAGACACTTTACATAAATGTTCACACCTTCACAAAGCAGGATAGAGATGTGACCACAAATTTACAAATAGCAACAGAGGCTAACCATAGCATCCCAAACACACTGGCCTGGGTAAATACAAGGTCTCCTCTAGTGTGAGCAGTACTAAATGGTCTAACTTGAACAACAATAAAATAAATACAATAAGCAACTGCATTGCTCTAAAAGGATATTGCCAAATTTCCACTTTCTATCACTTTATCACAGAATCAACGGGTATCAGACACACGGTTCCCTCACATACCAACATACGGATGCAACGACCAAGGAAATCGCAAACATCCAGGGAACTTGGTAAAATAGAACTCCAAAACAAGCTAACAGCAAGGCAAAGCCCATGTAACAAGCCGCACTAAACGACTAGAGCGCGCACTGCATGATAACATAGAGACGCTGAAAACAACCACAGCCACAAGCAGATCAGGCGTTCGCGAGCACGGGCAGGCGAACGCGAATCAGGCAGCAAGGAATCACACGAGCGCGATCGGATCGGAGGAACCCTTACCACTCCGGAGGCGCTGACGGTGGAAACAGTCAGCTTCTGGTCGTAGGTGTAGTCCCTCGTGAGCAGATCTGCAGATCACCGAACAAAAACGGGGGGGAACCCAAACAAATTAGATTCTTAGAGAGAGGTGAGGAACTGAGGATGATGATGGCGAGGTGATGGAGGAGGAGGAAGTACCCTTGGCCTTCTTGCCGATGTCGGAGAAGAGGCCAGGTCCCTTCATGGCGGCGTCTGGTGGCGGAAGGGGACGGGGGTGGAGGCGGCCGCCGATCGAGGGCGAGGAGAACGGAGAGGTCAGAGGGCGCCGCCAAGAGCTGTGTGGGGCGCGACAAATGACAGGCGCGGGGAGGGGTTGGTTGATTGGGTTCGGGTCGGTCAGCTACTCAGCTCAGACAGTTGGAGCCTGCACGGCTGCACGCACGTTTCCAGCCTTTCAGGTTCCCCGATGAAACAAGAGATTAATATATTAGGTAGTCCCTCTTTTTATTTTGGAAAAGGTCTATCTATTTTTTGACCATCAAACTCTGGTCTCGGTTTGATTTTGGCCATCGAACTCTAAAACCAGGTATATTTGACCATCCAGCTATTAAAATTGTTCAAATTTAGTCATCGGACTGTTTTGATAAGTGATTTTAATTTATTTTATTTATAATTTAGTCATTAGATTTTAAAATGATAATTACTTTTTGCACGTACCTTCGATTTAGGTGATTCCTGCGGCCACGTGTTCCTATGGTAAGCATTATCTTTTAAAATGATCTTTATACTATTTTATCACTATTTATTATATTATTTTTTGGTCGTTGTGTAGAAAAAAAATAATATAATAAAAATTAAAAAACAATTATAAATAATACAATCAATATTTTAAAATGTAAAGCTCATCGTTATGAACACATGACTACTAGAATCACTTAAATCGGGGATGCAATTAAATCGGGGATGCAAGGAAAAGATAGTAATCATTTTAACATCCAAGGACTAAGAAGCACTAAATTAGTCCATTTTAATCCTTGGATTTTAAAATAATTATTATTTTTTCTCCTATCTCTGATTTAAATGATTGTAGTGGTCATGCATTCGTAACGATGAACTTTATCTTTTCAAATGTTGATTAAATTATTTTATAATTGTTTGTTTTACTTTTTTTATATTGTTGTTTGTACATAACAACAAAAAAAATAATATAACAAATAGTAATAAAATAGTATAAAGATCACTTTAAAATATAGTGCTCACCGTTAGGAACACGTGAGCACAAGAATCACTTAAATCGGAGGTACGAGGAAAAAGTAATAATCATTTTAAGATCTAAGGACTAAATTGTAAATAAAAAAGTTAAAACCACTCATCAAAACAGCTCGATGCCAAATTTGAGCAGTTTTGATAGTTGGATGGCCAAAGATACCTGGTTTTGGAGTTTGATGGCCAAAACCAAACTGAGGAAAGAGTTGGATGACCAAAATGGACGTTTTCCTTTTATTTTTTCAGAAAGGTAGTTTGGGAGTAGACAATATCTACTTGACCAAACTCCAGGGCCAATTTGCCGATGTTGGTTCTGCTTCAGCAAGCACTTACAAGACGTGGAACGGAAAGCCAGATCAAATCGCAATATCATGTGCTAGGAAACTTGCAATGGGATTAAATATTAAAGAACGAGTTTGGTCTGAACAGCTCAATGCATCTCCCCAGCAATGCATCCTCAAACCTCAATTCCTGGACTCCGGAATAAACTAGAACCGAAACAGCAGAGCTCATATGCCTCAACTTATCACATAGCAAAACGCACATGCTCTCCAGCAATTGCCAGCTTCACAGAACATATGCCCACCGACAGAATCTGAAGAGCAACAAAACAAGCACAAGCCAAAGGTCAATACCAACGCCCCCCCTGCTCCGCTAATGGCAAGTGAATCGTTGCAAATACCCCTGAAAATAAGGGGCATGCAGTGGTAAATCACCAGATATCCATCAAGGTCTGACGGGAAACAGTCATCTAGTCAGGCGATCTGGTATCATTATCTGATCATGGCAATGTGCGATAGCATTGTCCCATTTACAACACCAAGTCACGAACGGCTCCAGTTGCCACCTATCCACAAAAGCAGGAGTCTTCGCCATTGCTTTTACAGCAAAACTGTGCATCCCAGAACAGTAGGGACACACCACAATGGCAAACTCAACATCTCCATATTTTGAAGCTTGACTGAAACTATAGCACTAGTTACAATATCGTCATTTAAGGCTAAATTAGTAAGAGGATTTGATATGAAATGATGGTAAAAGTAATGAATGGGATCAGATCCCAAGGTCTTCGATGTCTGACAGAAGGGTTGCACCACCATCTGATCTTTCATCTGGGAGGCTAACCACCAACTGGCCACAAGCGCCAGCTATGTCTTGACCCATCTGCTGACGAACAGTGGTTCTGATGTTGTAGATGCCTCTTATGATCTTTTGGAACTTCTTCACATTCTGGTCACTACTTGTCTTGAAGTTGCTAGATGACCCAATTGGATTGAATGGTATCAAATTCACAACCTGTTTGTTTAGAGAACATAATGATGATTCCATTCCCAAACACAATGATGAACGTACAAGTAACACATCCCACATCCAATTATAGTCATAGAGTGTGCATGTTTAGTGGTTCTTTTTCACAAACACAATGATGAACGTACAAGTAACACATCACACAACTAAATTCATATATAAAGGTTCTTTTTCACACTGTATTGTTTTTGCTGCCCTAAACAATATGTGAGAGAACGGTCAAAGTCTAATTTTGGTGAACATGCCAAAATAAGAGATACCCTGTTCACTTAGATTGGAGTACTGTAGTTTTAAAGAACAGATCATGATTACGCACTTGCTAACCAATATGATTTGAAGCACAAATTTTGGGGTTAACAGAATCAAAAAACAGAAACATCAAAAAGTAAACAAATACGAAAGATGGAATAATGAAACTAGTTGAGGCAATATAAAATGGTTTGAACAACGAAACATCCGAAGTTAATTATAGCAAAGCTGCCTGAATGGACATCTTGTTTGAGCAAATGACAAAGGCAACCAGAGAAAAGGAATAAGAGTGAGTCAGCAAGGCAATCATGATAATATGATGTAACAGTGTCTCACCGCTTTGAATGTTTCAAGCAGTTTACCAAGCTGATGCGCATGCTCCTCCTGGTCGTTAACTCCATCAAGCATTATGTACTCAATAAAGATGGTACGCTTGCTGTGATGAACAAGTGCTCAGAGATCAAATCCTTATGCTAAAATTTGATGATGGTAAGATATGGTATTATTGTAAATTTGTAATCTCACCTATCATTTTGATACAACTGTAGCGCATTCATTAACTTTGCTAAAGGAAAGGCACGCGCAGCAGGCATTATCTGACAACGTATGTCTTGGTCAGGAGCATGCAGTGACACAGCTAAATTCACATTTGGAAGATCATTATTGAATTTGTTGATTGCATGAATGATTCCAACCTGCATACACCATGTAACAGGATGATTAATAATAGAATTTACCACAGGTGCACCAACCATTAAGAAAAGCTTCTCTAACTCAAGGCTCAATCTTTAAGCTATTTTTAGCAAGAAATACACATTGACAGAACACGCCATGATTTCAAAGGCAATATGGAAATAAGCCCACACAAAGAGCAAGTTAACCAGCATAGAGAAGTCCTTGCTACACCGCATGATGGAAAACATGCAACACTACAATAAAATCAAGAAGTAGCAATACCAGCAAGGTAAAACATGTCAGGCATGCGAACTACATAACTTTAAGTAATTGATTAGGAGAACATCAAGTCAAATGCTAACATTCAAATCCTGCAGTGCTAAAAGAAGAGATGCCCACTACCAATAAGGCCTTATTCGGTTAATCCCCTTTCCAAGGGGACTGAGAGGGATTAGAGAGGACTTAGGGGGATTTTGACTTGCAGGGGACTTAATCCTTCCCAGTCCTCTCTAACCCCCTCTGATCCCCTTCGAACCAAACAATGCCTAAGGTGGAATAGAACAATCCGTCCAAAGAATACACATCTAGTAGTCAACTACACAATTTACCAAGTGTTGTTTGCTTAACTGAACAAGCATTTTTTTTCCTTCACATATTCTCCATTGTGCGGTTTGGTACAAAAGACATGCAGTAGGTCATTCACAAGTTTACCAGCAGGCAGCAGCCACTAGACAGTAGGTAGCATACAGCACTAGCATATAGTTTACAAAAAATATTAATACTAGAATAAAAAGCAATCCAACTATCATCCCAAGAATGTGATTTCGCATGCAGATAGGCAATAAGTTAAGTATGCTTACAGTAGATACAGTAATCCTCTTAGGTGAAAGCTGAAAAGGAGATCCAGTAAACACTCCAATTGCTTCAACCAAAGCATTATAGTTGTTCATTGGCTCCCCCATTCCCTGCATGTACAGAAAGAATAAGAATATAAAGTATGATCCACTAGTCTTGCTTGAAATCCATCAAATGAAAACAGCATTATTACATGATACAGTAGAGCTGGAAGGACGTTCACATGTGTAGATATTAAATAATAATTTACAATTTCAAACATTTAACAACCCACGCATATGTACTTTGCAGTAATCAGCAAGGTTGCTTTTCTAAGTTCCATATGAAATGAGTGTATATAATCCAATAAGTGTCATAAAACATGAACTGGAAATAATTAATCATGTTTACTATTATTAGGAACTAACCCAAACGGCAGATCACCATTTTTCGAAAATAGGTACAGATAAAACAGAATAACTGTTTCAGTTATGAGAGCGATTGCCACCAGCAAAAGAAAAGCATATCACCATTTTTACAAGCAGAATCCACAAACCAAGCAAACATGCAATTCTAGAGCAGTCTGTCTAATGTGAGGGTAATAATGCTCAATATTATGGCAAAGATCAAGTTAGAGATACCATCTAATGTGAGGGTCCGAGGGTGACGTCAGTATATGACACAATTGCAAAATAAGAGATGTTGTTTTCCAATCTATGAATCTTACTGCACTTATTTATTTACAGAATCAGAATGATAAGATGAAAATATCATGGACTACGAAAGATGCGTATGCATAATCATTGCCTTCAAGCGGCATTGATTTTCTTTCATTTGCGTAGAAATTCCAGGCCTACCCCAACTTGCTTGGGACTAAAGGCTATGTTGCTGTTGTTGTTGTTGCATAGGAATTCCAGGCAACTTAAAATTAGAGAAACTGAAATTACCATGAAAACAATATTTCGAATCTCAGAATAGCGGGATGCATGGACCAACTGCTCTACGATTTCTCCAGAAGACAGATTGCTTTTGAAGCCCATGGTTCCAGTAGCACAGAATCTGCAGCCCATCTTACACCCAACCTGTTTAGTAATGTGGAAGTAAGATCAACACCATTAACAAGAAAGTCACAAGCTTACCCAGAATCGTAGTACACACTGATGGGAATAAAGTTCTGTACGATCTTCTGGGCAACGGTTTTGAGTCAAACCGACAAAACAAATATATTTACCTGTGATGACACACAAAGAGTTGACCGCACTCCTCCAGGGCGAGGCTTTCCATCACATTTCCCCAGTCGTGTGTCATATCGCATAACCACTGCTTCAACAGATTCACCATTCTACAGCACACATTTTAAGCCCGATGAGTTGGTGTTCTTTAACGTTAAAAATTACAAAACCTGAAGGAAATAAAGAAAATCTGACAGAATAGGTAATTCGTAGGCATCAAACAACTTCGCAATTAAATAAAGAAAAACCAAGGTAAAAAGGAATGCTATGAAATGGGACTACAGCATGCGATGCAAGCAACATTGTCAACCTGTAAGGAGTTCAATGGCCAAAAAAGAAGGACTGGAACTGAAATCATAGAGTTACAGACTAATTAATAAAGGAGATACTATCATAAGACATTGCATATATTTATTAGGAGAATGAAACAATTATATCTTGAGCAATTTATTTTTGAAGATGGCTGCAAACTCCAAATATGCAGTCAAAGCCTCCAAGGGAGAAAACACAGAGAATAAAGCTGGAGTTGTTATGGGAACTAATGTACAAACCCCAAATTTCAAACTAAGAGAATGAAGTATCAAGTATCTACGGCTTGCTGTTCATTTTGAAGATGGCCCAAACCTCCTACTGTCTAGAAAAATAGCAAAGAGGGTAGCAACAGGAATGAAATGCTCCTGTACAACATTTGGCATAGGTGAAGAAGCATCATATACAACAATTATGGCGATTCTCTTTCAGAAACATAAAACTACATGGATGGCGTGGGGTATATCATTATCTTCCTGAAACATAGGAAAACCATATAATACATAAAACCAAGTTTATTTTTTCAAGAAACATAGTCAAATCAATTGTGCATGTGCAACGTTCCATTCCTATTTGGATGCAACGGAGTAAGCAAACAAGTTCCTTAAGCTCGAAATCACCAGGGGCAAACACTGCGAGCAAATGCAAAATTGGCGAATAGTAGCGAAACAATCAGGGAAAGTAAAACATATCCCGATTCCGCCTAATCCCCGAAATGATAGTGGATCGCATTTGTGCCTGCACAAGTAGAGCAATCCAGCCAAAATCACCTGGAGGCGGATGAGGAGTTTGGTCGTGGTGCGGTCCTTGGAGTCCGCGGCAGTGGTTAGCGTCGACGTGGTCGGCCGGAACTTCTTCCGGAGGAGCGCGTACGCGGTCGCCGGCAGCGACGGGACGCCATCCAGGTCGCCGCACCTAGGGTTCTGAAGCACGTACCTGCGCACACAGAGAGAATAAGCCCTCACAGGTTAAACAAAAGAAAAATCAAACCCGGCGACATGAAAGAGACGGAAGGAAACGAGGGGGATTGTGGCGTGCGCGTAGGTTCCGGCGTAAACAGGGCGTACTTCCAGATGAGAGGGATGAAGTGGGCGGAGATGCCGGCCGTGGAGAACTCCGAGCGGATGTAGGCGGCGTCGAAGACGGAGCGGAACGGCGGCGATTGTGCCGATGACGACGCCATTGGGGCCTCTTGGGGACTGTGGATTGTGGAACCAGGGAGGAAGGAGAGGGGACGCGGCGGCCGCCGGAGGCGGACTTGCGGAGTGCGAAATTGAGGCTCCGTTGGGTTGGGGGGCTTTTGAAGGGGCATTTCAGTTCTGAGATATACAGTGACCATAGAAGTGGGAGTGTGAAAATGAGCCGCTCCCACTAAGGGTCTGATTGGTTGGCTGAATTTGGGCTGGCCAGGCCGACGGGGTGCAAGTTCATCTAGTTTGGTTGGAGAGACTGGTCCTGGCCGGCTGGATGCAAAACTAGCTGCCCAACGTGACTCTCGTGGTGAAAAAAAATTAGTCGTCTCTCCAGGGCCAGGCTCTGATGGTACAACAAGTGTACAGAAGCAAGTTGAAATAGACTTTGTACAGAAGCAAGTTGAAATAGACTTTGTACAGAAGCAGGAGCAGAGCAACCAAACAAAATCTTTATGAGCGTGGCTCCGAGAATGCAGGTGACCAAACATGCACGTCTTGCATGCGCTTAGCCTGTCCCATGGTGGCCTGGCTCTGAGATACAGACCAGGCTAGGTAGATACGTAAACCAATCAGGCCCTAATATATTCCCTCCGTACCATAATATTTGTATTTATAGAGTTCAAAATTTATCCCAAGATAATTGCTCACGCGCGCTTTTTTCCAAGGTGCAATGATTGCAACATTATAGGTGTAGTACTATTTAGGTGGGACCCACGTATGTTTAGGTAGGACCCACGCGTTGTTTAGGCGGGACCCACATGGGACCACATATTGTTTTAGGTGGGACCTATGTACCTTTAGGTGGGACCCACATGAGAACCATGTATTGTTTGGATAAAGGACATTTCGTAATTTTATGTATAGCATTGGTTTGCGTGCCCGGTTCTAGAAGTGCAAATATTATGGGACGGAGAGAGTATAAACTGGCTATAATGTGCAAGTATTTGTTCTTCATTTTAACATTTGCCGTTGCAAATATTATGAGACGGAGGGAGTATAAACTGGCTATAATGTGCAAGTATTTGTTCTTCATTTTAGTATTTGCAGTTGCTCACACCATACGGACTGTATTCAGTCACGCCGTCCATTGTTATTACGGCAGTATTAGAGTATCTTCACCAGTTTACATATTCTCATTATGAAAAGGTAATGTATGCTATGGAAACAAAACTCCCGTAAAAATGAGCCCCTAATCACTGAAATGATAGCGGATCGCACTCGCACGTATGTTCGCACCCCGCATCCCACATTTGTGCCTGCACAAGTAGAGCAGTCCAGCCAAAATCACCTAGATGTGCTATGCTTAGTTCGCAAGATTCAATTTTCTTGCCCCTTGAGTGTAAAGGTTATAGTGTCCGGCATATATTTATGAGAAAATGATCAACGCCTATTTCTTATACTAGTTTATTTAGCTCATGATTTTTGGTTGATGTATAAAATAATTTATTTGCATAAGTATTTTTTTACGCAGCTAGAATTTAATTTCTGCATGTCCTGATATATAAGTACCGTGCATAACTCACAACCGATCAAGTCCCGCATCGCTATGCATAAGAGCCAACCCCGATGCAAGGGAGGCACCATGCAGAACCCAGATGTACAACTTTCATTCAAGTTCTATCTCTATTGTATTGTGCAATTAAGTTTAAGGAGTTGTTTAAGAATCTTATATGCATGTTTCCCTAAGCAACTGAGTTCTTTTACTAGTATGATAGGCTCGAGTAGCACTGATTTACTAAATAGTACCGGTAAAAGTTGATTGGTTTCTTGCCATTCATGAGATATAAGTTCTTGAGCAAAGATGGAAATGACTAAGAGATGTTGGACAAAGCTTGGGTGTGCATGGCACATTGGTGGTTTTGCCCTGTCTGGGTTTGATGAATCAGCTAAGAACGATGTCATTTGGGACAGTGTTGACACAAGTGTTAAACGTGTCATCATGGCGGCTATATGAAACCCTTAAGCTTAGTACTTGAAATATCCGAAATGTCATCTAAGTTATGCCTCTACTTTGAGATAGAGGTAAAGATTTTAGTAGCAGTCACGATACGAGCTGTGTCTTGGGGTCCGTGGAGCTTTACAATCAGTCTGGGTGGTGTAACACCCTAATTTCATCACATTAAAATCTATATAGGCAACTAATTTTCCTAGTTTGTTTTTAGGAATATTAAATTGCAAATTCAAATCTTGGCCTATAAATATTTAAATATCATTTAAATTAGAGTCAATAAATTCTTTGTTGCATTCATGCTGTTTGCATATATTTTTGAATGATTGTTTGAATTTGAAAAGGTTTGCAAAAGTTTAAACTAAATTAAAAACCTTTCTTTTCCCTCTCTCTCTTCTAGCCCAACCCAGCTTTTCCGGCCCAGTCTTTCTCGGCCTTTTTCCTTTTTCTTCCGCGAGCGCGGCCCGGGTTTTCTCGCGCTGCGCGGCCCAGTTCCCGGCCCAGCCGTCGCGCGCGCCGTGGCCAGCCCGTTCTCCTTCTCTTCCTTTCGCGTCGCTGACGTGTGGGCCCGGGAGGTCAGGGTCTTCTTCTTCCCCGAGCTCGAGTCGCGCACGGCCGGGACTTCTCCGGCGAGTCCGAGCCGTTCCCGCGTCGCCTTCCCCTTGTGCAAGGACTCTCCGGCCTTTATAAGCCGCCGTCTAAGCCCCTTGGTTTCCCAAACCCAAAGCCGAGCCTCTGTTGCCTTAGCTCTCGCCGCCATAGCCGCCAAACCCTAGGTTGAGCCGCCGCCGCGTTTCGTGCCCTCGGGTTCTCTTTCGCCGCTTCCAAGTCGTCGCAAGGCTTCGCGTGGAGGTAAGGAGTGCGCAGAGCCCCTAATTTCTTTCTCTCTCGCTCTCTCGTCGTGGCGTCGCGCCGCCGTTGTAGCCGAGCCACCATAACTCGACGAGAGCTCCCACCGTTGAGTAATCCTCGTTTAGATCCCCTAAAACCGACTCCCCACATCCTAAGCTTTCTCCCTAGCCAAGAATCATCCAAAACCGAGCTCCCTGGCCCTCGTTTGCTCAAGTCCGGCGAAGCGCCGCCGCGCGTCGTCGCCAGCGCCGCCGCGGAGTTGCCCCTTTGATCTCAGCCGTTAGATCCAGATCCAACGGTTGAAAGCGATCCCGACTCGAGTCAAACCGAGCCGCACCGGTCAGCCGTGCGATTTTGCAGAAAAGCCCCTCAGTTTTATAGAAATCAACCCGCGGTCCAAGCCAGTTCAAAACTAATTAGATCTAGGTCCTTTTCTTTTTGTTTAGGCCCCTGATCTTTCTAAAAATAGAACCCGCCGTCCTGATGCGTCGTTTTTCACAAAAGTCCTTCGGTTTTTATATAAAATTACGTTTTAGGTCCCTGGTTTCTTCTGTTTAAGCCCCTGGAAAGTTAGATTTAGTTCAAAGAAGCCCTAAACCTTGTTTTAGCCATATCTTGATCGTTTTAAGTCCGTTTTGAGTGATCTTTGCGCTCACGCGATCGTCTCTTCATCAAGAATAGTTCTAGATACGTCTTTGCGTCTTTGAAAGTTGTTTGGTGTATTGTTTTGCTTTTATTGATTGAATGCTTGTGCGAATCGTGTAGAGAACGGTCCGTTCGAGGGAGATCAAGATCAAGTCTTCGAGGAGGAGCCACCGCAGTACTTTGAGCAAGGCAAGTGGATTTCCCCCTCTGCATACTCTTTTGAACCCATACACATTGCATGACAACAAAGTTTATATTTACGTTCCCGATGCATTAATTTGATGGGTCCTATGTAAGGATGACTAGTCTTTTACACCTAAGCCTTGATAAACCGGGTTTACTTTCATGTTGGGTAGCTATGCTAGATGCTAACCATGGTTTATGATGGGTTCTATCCAACATTGATAAATATCCTTATTTTTTATATCTTGTCATGATAATACAAGACCACCATATTAATCGGAACATGGAGAACCACCCAGGATTAACCGTACAACCACAATACTATATGGCTCTGGTCTTGGCTAATTAATTAGAAACCTTGGTTAGGAATGATCTTACCGAAAGGGCATGGGGGGTGGCGGTTGACGGTGTATAGCCCGGTTCTCTCGGGAAGTGGGCTTGGCTAAGACACTATACCCGTTAGGGAGGGTTATGCCTGCTTCCGATCCGGAAACCTTAGCGGATTGTTTCTAACTAGGGAATCTTTGTAAAGGCCTCGTAGCGTCCCTATGCAATCACACCTCGGAAGTGTGGTACGTGCCTGGCCCGCACTGCTTGGTTGGGTCCAAAGTTCTTCGGAGCTTTTACGCGAATTGTGGTGAAAGTGTACAACCTCTGCAGAGTGTAAAACTGTTATAGCAGCCGTGTTCGCGGTCATGAACGGCCTGGACCCTCACGTGATTAATCTATCGAAACATGAAATCAAATCATTGCATGCATATGTTATTGGTTATGTTTATGATTTATTTTATGCTAATAAGTGGGTTGGTATATACTTATATCTTAGTAAATAGTTGCTTGTCAATAAAACTTGACCAACTAAAATGCTAACCGCTATAAACCCAGCCTATTCCTTGAAAGCTTGCATATTTCCCCCACTTGTTGAGTACCAACCATAAGTGCTCATCCTTGCTTATATTGGATCAGAAGGTAATAATGGAGCGGAGTACCTCAGCGATCTTGATGAGTTCTAGGCGCGTGTTCCACCAGTCAGTTGCCTGTGGAGTGCTTTTGGAGATATCGTCTTAGTTATCGTGTGAACCAGTTTATTTTGGCCTTTGTGCCTTATTCGTGAGTGTAATAAATACTTTATTTATTAAATATTCGTTTGAGTACTGTTTCTGCTATTCACTCACGGTCTATCATATGTGTGAAATTTGATCCTGGCACACATATGAGATGTACTCGGTTTTCTCTCTAAAACCGGGTATGACAGAGTGGTACCAGAGCCGTGCTGACTGTAGGACGCTAGCCTAGTTAGAATGGTCGAAGTAAGGATTTAGTTTAGCAAGCCAAGTCAGTTTCTTTAGAGGTCTTATTTTATTATTTAAAAATTCTCTGAACTTCTTCTCCTTTCTTTGGTCACCTTTGCCTCTATTCAACTATCTTTACTAAGGTTCTCTCTATGCTTAGATGGCCAAGAGCTTCCAGACTGACCCAGCGCAGCCAGGCCCTCCTTCACCACAGATGGATGATGATGTGCAAGGAGATCCCGTGTGGGTGTGCCTCTCTGATGATGAAGATGTATCCGGCCCTGCTTCACCCACCGCGGATGTTGAAGGGAATCCAGATGGCACTGCAGATGAGGGTGATAAAGTCTATGAGGATGAAAAGGATGATGAAGAAGAGCCCAAGGTGGAGATGATCACTTCAATAATAGAGCTTGGTGCTTTCCCACTCTTGCTTGAAGATGTTCTGGAAGCATTGGGCAACTACACCAGGCCACTCTACATAACCACTTACAGTTCCGCTGCAAACTACCAGGAGTATTACCATACTCAAGTTCATGTTAGGGCACAAATGGAGAATGCCTCTCGCTTCAGGACTTGGTCTATTCATGAGTCAAGCCTTCTACATACCTCTTATGAAGCTGCAGTTAGTGACGCTGCCAGGAGGGCAGTGACATCTATCAGCCACCAGTTCCAGAAGGAGCTGTCTCACACAGAGTACCGTCACTTGCCTCGTCGCCGTCCAGGAACTGAGCAAACCGTTGTAGTGGGAGGAGGACCAACAGCAGATCCTCGTCTCAATGTTCTTGCCCGAGTCACTGCAGCACTGAATACCGATTTGGAAGGTGTTATTAATGAACTTGCCCAAGCCCAGGAGCGGATTGTAGAACTCGAAGAACAGCTGTTCCAGCAACCAAGCCAAGAGGATGTTGAAGAGAGGATGGCCAATGTTCGATCTCCACCTCGGAAGAAGTGTCGCTTTGGAGCCCCTTTCTCCATCACACAGTTTAGGGAATAGGTTATCTTTAGGTGTCGAGTACCTACAAAAGGGGTACCCCAATCTAAGCCCGAAACTACTTGACGTCAAGGCCTACAACGACATCAACCAGGCACCACAGCCCAGCAAAGGCCCGCCATCGCTATAAGTCTTCGGCGCCCATCCAGCTCGAGGCAAGCGACCACCCTCAAGCGGATGTTTTCCGTCTCGTTCGAGGCTCGGCGGCCTCGAGGACGACCCCTACCCTCGAGGGGGTGTTTTCCGTCTCGTTCGAGGGTCGGCGAGCTTGAGCTTGCCATCCAAGCTCGAGCCTGCCTCGACGGGAACAACGCCCAACGCGCCGCGATTCACTAGAGTCATCATGACGCGGTCAAAAAGCAGGGATCACTGCTCCATGCCATCTCCCACTCCCCGGAGAAGACATCGGTCAAATCTACTCGCAATAGTGAACTCTGAGCGCCATGCTGCACGGCCAGACCTAACCCTGCCAGCAGCACTGTGCCAACCACTCCTTTGACTTTACCCCCCGCCGGACGCGCAGCCACCCTCGAAGGCAGCCTCGAAGGAGACCATGGAACGCTGTGCGCAAGACACTACCCTCGACGTCGTGAACTGTCATGAGAAGGAAGGACGATACGTCAGCCCCTGCCATGTCGTCAGCAGAGTTGGAAGGCGCGATTCCCGCTCGCACAGTACGTGGCATGGACGAACAATGCACACGACGACAAACACATGTACTCACACCCCGCCCCCTTGGTCTATAAAAGGGGAGGGAAGCTCATGCAAAGGGGAGGACAGGCAGAGATCACAAGTCTCACGAACACAGCGAGAACAAGTCTCAAACACACACATACCAAATCCAGGGACTTAGGAGCTCGTCTCCTTCTCCCACCTTGCTTGTAAACCCCTACTACGAGCAACACGAAATCCGGTGCATTGCACCACTGCTGGACGTACGGCCCAGTGGCCGGAACCAGGATAAAACTCCGTCTCTCACTCTCGCCATCAGGGAAACGAGTGGTTAGCATCGCAATCACTCGTCGGTGCCGGTGCGACCAAATCAGGCACCGACAGTTGGCGCGCCAGGTAGGGGACCAGCGCTGCGCTACTCCCGTTACCGATGGCGAACTCCGGCGAAGGACGGCCTCCGCTGGGCGAGAGCAATCTGCTCCCAGCGGGGCAGGAGATCCGGTTCGGGAGCTTGCGCTTCCAAACATGTGGTGACAATTACCACATGCACATCCTCCAGGAGGATCCCAGCGACCGACCGGAGCCTCATCACCAGCTTCCGGCGGCACCGCGACGACGGAGTCGTCCCGGACCTCGCGCACGACGAGCGCGCGTCGCGAGGCGTGCCGCCGACGTCGGCGAGCCCCGTCCCACAAGGGAAGGGGACGTCCTGCAGTCAGGGTCACAGGAGAGGGCTGCCCCCTTCCTCCCAGAGCCCATGTCTGCACCACGCGCTACGACAGTGCATTCCTATCCCTACGGGCTACGCAACTCCGCGGATGCGTACGCCTCCTCCATCCGCACTACCATGAGTACGTATGGCGACCAGCCTGGTTGCCACCCAGTCTCCGAGCAAGACTTCACCGATCCGTTGCCCGGCTATCCCCGCACGGAGTCCGATGATGGACACGCATTTATGCGTAGACGCCTTGATTGGGACTACTCGGGTCTCCGCGACCCAGAGGCCTTTATTGCCTTTCAAACAGCGGCGGATTACTGCTTCGGGTATTCCGATGGTGAGTATGACCCAACCAAGGAGTGTTTCGTCATCAACGACGGACGACTCAGCGAGGGATCGACGTCCGACGACGACGGCGGGGGTGACGACCAGGGGAACAACGATGACATAGATCCGATAGGCGCACAGCCATCGGACCCATTAGATCACTCTCCTTCTAAGGACGAGCGGGATCCGCGCCACCGACTACGAACTAGTGGTGACGTTTCACCACCGGCGCGCTCCGACCACGAGCCGGCCAAACAAGGCAACGAGCACGGCACGGACGCCCGACACGCAGGACGAGTGGCTCAGGCCCGCATCCTTATTGAGGGCAGAGATGACGAGCTCGCTCCCAGGACAAGCCAAAAGCTCATCGCGGCGGCAGCGCTGCTCCGAGCCATGCCGGAGGCAGCCACCCCCGAAGGGCGGAAACTGCACCTCGAGGCTCAAAAGCTGGTCGAGCATGCTGCCCGACAGCATGCCGAGAGCTCAGCCTCCCGCCTTCGACGCTCCTCAGCCTCGAAGGGCGAACGAGGAGGGGAATCCTCGGTACGCTCACCCCGGCCCAACGGCAGGGCGCGAGCACAATCCCGGGGCAACTCCCGCCGCGACACGGCGCGACGCCATGCCAGCGAACCACGTGCGCTCGAAGCACGAACGCTTCCAGCAAGGGAACCCGCGAGGTCACGCCTCCGGGACACCCGTGGCACGGACGATGATGGCGACGCTCGCAATACCCTGAACGAAATCAGGCGGCGAGAGGGAGCCCGGACCCACCAGCGCGGGCGCACCGACGTTGGGCGGAACCGAGATGCGGCCCCAGAGCCAGCAGGCACGCGGGTGTTCAGCAACAACATCCGCACCGCCCCGATTCCCCCTCGTTTCCGACAGCCTACCACCATCACCAAGTACTCTGGGGAAACGAACCCCAGGGTATGGCTCAATGACTACCGCCTAGCGTGCCAGCTCGGCGGCGCCACAGACGACGCCATGATCATCCGCAATCTGCCACTCCACCGGGCAGATTCCGCGCGGACATGGCTCGAGCACCTGCCCCCGAACCGGATCCGCGACTGGGAGGATCTGGTCGAGACCTTCGTGGGAAATTTCCAGGGCACCTATGTGCGCCCTGGAAACACGTGGGACCTTCGGGGGTGCAGGCAGAAACCTGGCGAGTCGTTGAGGGATTTCATTCGGCGCTTCTCCAAGCGCTGCACCGAACTTCCCAACATCACCGATCACCAAATCATCCACTCTTTCCTCGAAAGCACCACCTGCTATAGCCTGGTGTGCAAGTTGGGGAGGAGCCCACCCCCCGACGCGAACCGGCTATTCGAGATAGCCTCGAAATACGCGTCGGGGGAAGAGGCGGCCAACGCAATCTTCAACGACAAAAAGGGGAAACGCCCCGAGGAAGTGTCCGCGGAGGACGATAAGGCGAAGGGCCCCTCGAAGAAGCGGAAGCCCGGCAAGAAGGGGAAGAAGACCCGGACGCCACGTGGAGCAAGGGACGTCGAGGACGAGGCCCTCGCGGTCGACCCTAACCACAAGGGACCTCGAGGTCCCCCGCGTGGTGGGGGTGTTTTCGACGACCTCCTCAAGAAGCCGTGCCCTTACCACAAGACCGCAGTCGCTCACACCCTCGAGCAGTGTGAGATGCTGCGGAAGTTCTACAACCGCATCCCTCGAAAGGATGGTGGTCCGCCCAAGGATGGTGGCGCCAAGGATGACGACGGATACCCCGAGGTGGAACACGTGTTTTTCATCACGGGAGGTCCTGCGGCCAACTTGAAGCCTCGACAACGGAGGAGGGAACGCCGAGAGGTCATGATGGTCCGCCCAGCGACCCCCTCGTACCTTGACTCGTCATCGGAGACCATCTCGTTCGGACGCGAAGACCATCCCGACCATATCCCGAACCCCGGGCAGTATCCTCTCGTCGTCGACCCCGTCATCGGCAACACGCGCTTCTCCAAGGTGCTCATGAATGGCGGCAGCAGCCTCAACATCCTGTACGCTCCAACTTTGGAGCTTATGGGGATCAGCACCAACGAGCTGCGGCCCAACAAGTCCTCCTTCCATGGGTCGCGCCCGGAAAGCGCGTCCAAACCCTCGGGCAGATCGACCTGCCTGTCTGCTTTGGAACCCCGACGAACTTCCGCAAAGAGGTGCTCACCTTCGAGGTAGTGGGCTTCAAGGGAGCCTACCACGCCATTTTGGGAAGGCCGTGCTACGCTAAGTTCATGGCCATCCCAAACTATACCTACCTCAAGCTGAAGATGCCAGGGCCTCACGGAGTCATCACGGTCGGCCCGACGGTCGAGCACGCCTACGTGTGCGACATCGAGAGCATCGAGCTCGCAGAGGTTCTCGCCCTCGATGAGACCCTCGTAGCGGACCTGGAAGCAATCGTCAATACGCTCCCTGATGCCAACGAGCGGCAGCAGGGGAGCTTCGCGCCCGCTGAGGACACCAAGACTGTTCCCCTCGACCCCGACAGCCCCGACGGCAGGGTGTTGAGGATCAGCTCTTCCCTCAGCGACAAATAGGAAGTGGTGCTCGTCGACTGCCTCCGCGCTCACGCAGACATCTTCGCGTGGAGCCCCTCGGACATGCCAGGCATCCCGAGGGAGGTCGCCGAGCACTCTCTTGATATCCGTCCCCACTCCAAGCCGGTCAAACAACGTCTCCGCCGTTTCGACGAAGTGAAACGACGGGCGATCGGTGAGGAGGTACGCAAGCTTTTGGAGGCCGGATTCATCAAGGAAGTGTTTTACCCCGAGTGGTTAGCAAATCCTGTGCTAGTGAAAAAGAAAAGTGGGAAGTGGAGAATGTGTGTAGACTACACCAGCTTGAATAAAGCGTGCCCAAAAGTCCCATTTCCTTTACCACGTATAGACCAAATTGTGGATTCCACGACGGGATGCGAACTTTTATGTTTCCTTGATGCGTATTCCGGTTACCATCAGATCAAGATGAAGGAGTCCGACCAGCTCGCGACTTCCTTTATCACTCCTTTTGGCATGTACTGCTACGTTACGATGCCCTTCGGCCTTCGAAACGCTGGGGCCACGTATCAACGCTGTATGCTCCACGTCTTCGGGGACCATATAGGTCGTATCGTAGAAGCGTATGTCGACGACATTGTCGTAAAAACCAGGAAGGCGAACGACCTGGTACGCGACCTCGAGGTCGTGTTTAGCTGCCTCAGGGCACGCGGAGTAAGACTCAACCCGAAAATTGCGTCTACGGTGTGCCTCGAGGAATGCTCTTGGGTTTCATTGTCTCTGAACGAGGCATCGAGCCCAACCCCGAGAAGGTCACGGCCATCCAACAGATGGAACCGATCCGCGACCTGAAGGGCGTACAGAGGATAATGGGGTGCCTAGCGTCCCTAAGCCGCTTCATCTCTCGTCTCGGAGAGAAGGGGTTGCCTCTGTATCGACTCTTGAGGAAGTCAGAGCTTTTCACCTGGACCGCGGAGGCTCAGGAAGCTCTCGACCGACTCAAAACAGCGTTAACGAACACGCCGATCCTTACCTCGCCAAAAGAGGGCGAACCTCTCCTCCTCTATGTCGCGGCAACGACTCAAGTCGTCAGCGTGGTCATAGTAGTAGAAAGGACCGAGGAAGGACATTCTCTACCGGTCCAGCGACCGGTGTACTACATCAGCGAGGTCCTGTCTGAGACCAAGACGAGGTATCCCCACATCCAGAAGCTGATCTACGCCATCGTGCTGGCTCGACGCAAGCTGCGACATTATTTCGAGGCCCATCCGGTGACCGTTGTGTCGTCCTTTCCGCTGGGCGGAATCATTCAGAATCGCGAGGTCTCTGGACGAATCTCGAAATGGTCGACAGAACTGATGGGGGAAACCCTCGCTTACGCGCCAAGAAAGGCCATCAAGTCCCAGACCTTGGCTGACTTCGTAGCCGAGTGGACCGACACCCAGCTCCCTCCCTCGAAGTCCAGCCTCGACTGCTGGGAGATGTACTTCGACGGGTCGGTGATTAAGACCGGCGCCGACGCCGCCCTGCTCTTCATCTCACCCCGCGGGGAGCATGTTCGATACGTCGTACGGCTCAACTTCCCTGCGTCCAACAACATGGCAGAGTATGAAGCACTTCTTGCTGGCTTGAAAACCGCGCTCGAGCTCGGCATCAAGCGCCTCGACATCCGCGGCGACTCGCGGCTGGTCGCAGACCAGGTCATGAAGGAATCGAGCTGCCACGACGAAAAAATGGCAGCGTACTGCCAGGCGGTGCGCAAGCTTGAAGACAAGTTCGACGGCCTCGAGCTCCACCACATCGCACGAAGATACAATGAGGAAGCCGACGAATTGGCGAAGATCGCGTCGGGACGAGCCACCGTTCCACCGAACGTTTTTGCCAAGGACATCGATGTACCCTCGATCACCCTAGCCACCTCGGCCCGGGCCCTGACCGCACCCGACGCTCAAACGTCCGCCCTCGACCCCACGAGCGCGGAGCTCTTGGCGGACGAGGACGAGCCTATGGGGTACGAAGCTTGCTCGGGAGATGAGGACAAGGCGGAGGCAATGGAAATTGACGAGGTTTCGGCACCTCGAGATTGGCGGAGCCCGTACCTCGACTGGCTCGACGAAGGCGTCTTGCCTAACGATCGAACGGAGGCAAGGCGCGTAGCGAGGAAAGCTAAACGGTTCCTCATCATCGAGGGGGAGCTGTATCGACGGGGAGCCTCGGGGGTCCTGCAACGCTGCATCCCGATACCCGAAGGAAAAGAGCTTATCCTCGACATTCACGCGGGCGTGTGCGGACATCACGCCGCTCCGTGAACGCTCGTGGGTAACGCCTTTCGACAAGGCTTCTACTGGCCCACTGCCGTGGCGGACGCCACGGAAGTAGTACGAACCTGCGAAGGGTGCCAGTTCTACGCGCGCAAGACGCACCTACCTGCTCAGGCGCTGCAGACCATCCCCATTACATGGCCTTTTGTCGTATGGGGCCTCGACCTTGTCGGGCCAATGGCAAAGGCGCCCGGGGGCTTCACGCACCTGCTGGTGGCAATCGATAAATTCTCCAAATGGATCGAGGCTCGACCCATCAGTAAGATCAAGTCTGAGCAGGCGGTGCTGTTTTTCACCGATATAATCCATCGGTTCGGGGTTCCCAACTCCATCATCACCGACAATGGTACGCAATTCACAGGAAAGAAGTTCTTAAAGTTCTGCGACGATTTCCACATCCGAGTGGGCTGGTCAGCAGTGGCTCACCCACAAACGAACGGCCAAGTAGAACGTGCCAACGGCATGATTCTACAAGGCCTAAAGCCCAGAATTCACAACAAACTGAAGAAGTTTGGACACAAGTGGGTGCAAGAGCTACCATCGGTGATTTGGAGTCTGAGAACGACCCCAAGCAGAGCAACAGGGTTCTCCCCATACTTCCTCGTCTTTGGGGCAGAAGCCATCCTCCCTACGGATCTGGAATATGGGTCCCCTAGGCTCCGAGCGTACCAAGAGCAGCAAAATTGCCAGGCTCGAGAGGACTCGCTCGACCAGGTCGACGAGGCTCGAGACGTGGCTCTACTACACTCGGCAAGGTACCAGCAAAGCCTGCGGCGACAACAAGCTCGAAGGATCCGGCACCGAGACCTCTGCAAAGGAGACCTCGTGTTGAGGCTTCGACAGGACAACCGAGGGCGGCACAAGCTCTCACCCCCGTGGGAGGGGCCGTACATCGTCGCCGAAGTTCTCAAGCCTGGAACGTACAAGCTGGCTGACGAGAACGGGCAAATCCTCACGAACGCCTGGAACATCCAACAGCTACGTCGTTTCTATCCTTAGAGTGGCCCCGTGGCCCTCGAAATCTTTGTACATACTCTAGTTTTGTACGAGTTCTTTTGAATCAAGTGTCGATGTTTTTACCCCCACAGTTTGAAAGAAAATAAAACGAACTTTTATTTTCGAGCTTCGAGGAAGGTTCGGCTCTACCCTCGGTAGAGCCATCCCTCCCTCGGGGGCTACATGGGGGCTAACCCTCGAAAAAATCGTCGCTTTTCAAAAAATCCTTTGCGAAAACCTCGAAGGAAACACGCTAGGCGTGAAACGGACAAGGGCAGGGTCGTCTGAGCCGAGTGTTCGCTTACGCCTCGAGGCTACGGCAACACCTCACTTCCCTCCGCCTAAGTCATTCACGTACAAGCGATCCTAGCGACGCTTCCTTCTCGAGGCACAAGCATCGGACTGATGCACGTCGCAAAGACGTCGCATAAAAAGCAAACATCACGTTTAAAGCGAAATAAACGATGTTCAAACGAGCGATTCAGTCTTACAATAAAAATGTCTAAAAGACTCTAAACTACTTCTTTACATTCGGGCTCGATGGCCCGAGATTTTCAGGGTTCGCCCCCGCCGCCAAGGTCGTCCCAGCCGCCGCCGTCCTCGCCAGGAAAGAGGGCGCCCTCGAAGTGGCCGGCGAGCACTCGCGCCGTCCCATCGGCAGCAGCATCGGCCTCGTCCATCGCCGCCACTGCCTCCTCGTCGTTGAGGTTGTCGGCGACGACGTACCCAGCGGCAAGCTTCGAGAGGTCTGCTTGGTAGTGGGTCGTAACCACTCCAAGCGCCTTCCGAACTCCAAGCAGAAAGGCCTCCTTCACGCGCGAAGTGAAGTGGCCCCCAAACGCTCGAAGGCGACTAGCGAGGGAGCTCCCGGACTGCAGGCCGGGACCAGCAATCTCGTTGCAGGCGGCCGAGGCTGCCTGCACCAGCTCGTCAAGCTCGCGATGGGTCTCCGTCTGCGCCACCAGCACGGCCTCCTTCGACTCGGTCTCGGCCTGAAGCGCCTGCTTCAATGCTGCACCAACAAAGTCAGCCAAACAAACAAAACAAAAGGGGCAGAGCTCGAGCAAAAAACGGCTTACCCTCGACCTGTCCCCGAGCAGCCTCAAGGGCCTTCTCCACCTCTTGGGCCCGCTGCTCCGCCTCTCGAGCCTGCCGCTCCGCCGTGGCCCGAGCAGTTTGCTCCCGCTCGAGCTGGTCTCGAGCCTCGACCGCGAGACGTCGCTCCTCGTCGACCGCCAGCTCCGCCGCGCGACGCGCAGCCCGCTCGTTCTCCAGCCAGTCACTGCTGTTCGCGAGCTGCTCGCGAAGGGCGCTGGCCGAGACTTCAAGGCGAGCGATGACCTCGCCCTTCTCCCGACCCTGGGCGAGGGCCTGGTCCCGAGCACCTCGAAGGTCGTCCACCTGGCGCTCTCGAGCCTCGAGCGCCCCGGACAAGCGACGGAGCTCCAACGATAACTCCGCAATCTGGTCGTTCTTCGCGAACGCCTGTTGGCGGAGTTCCTGCGAAAAAAGAGCTAAGCCTCCTTTGAAAAAAATAAGGCATGGCGAAAACACCACTTACACAGAAACGTACCTGGTGGACCTTGCCGGCCTGGTCGTGAAGACGGAGGATGTCTTGCAGCACCCTACGAACGTCCAGGCCGTGCGACGACTGGACCTCCCATAGAGCCTTCTCCGCCACGGCTTCATCGACGAACCGCTGGGGAAGCACGCGGCGGGCTTGCCACATTTCCGCGCTTCCACGGGCATGCGCCTCGTAGGACCAGGCTGCCGCTGGCCCCGGCTGAGCCGTGATGAGAGTCGATGGCGCGGCCCCGCCACTCTCGCGCCCCTGCGTCACGGGGGCTCCAACCCTCAGAGCCTCTGCCAGCTCCGTCAGGTGGGGGAACCCGCCACCATGGGTCCGCCCCTCTCCCCCCTCATGCGGAGGGACCACCGCGGCGTCCCCACGGGCGCCGTAGACGGTTCCTCGACGCGATGAGCCTCCCCAGGCGCTGGGGAGGCCTCCTCGGGCCGAGCTGCCTCGGCGTGGGGCTCGACCGCGCCCGCGAGGAGCTGAGGCGGCCTTGGCTCCTCGAGGACCGGAGGCGCCTCCTCGCGCGGCTGCTGCCCGGCCTGCAGCTCCGCCTGAGTGTCGAAGAACGTAACGAAGTCCTGCACGACTTCGTTCGTCGGGCCCAGGAGCTGCGAGGACGGGTGCGGCGACGAGCTAGGCCCGATCTTGAGGGCCTTGGTTGGCGCGAGGGAAGGCGTGCTCCGCCCCCCAGATGGACTGCGACACGAAAAGAGCTCGGTCAGAGACAAAAACGAAACGCCAACGTCAAGCAAGCAACAAAGAAAACTTACCGCACGAAGGGGAGTTTCCGTTTCGGCCTCGAGGCCGGAACGGGAGCTGCCCCCGGGACCTCGCCTCCCGCGGAGGCGACGGCTTCCCCCTGAGGGGTTACCCTCGAGGCCTCCTCACCCCTCGTAGAGTCGACGGGCTCTACTTGGGGGACCTCCGCTTCCGCCCCACGGGCCGAGGCCTCCTCGACGGCGCTCGGCCGCTCGGGGGCCTCGCCTCGACCCTGAGTTTCCTCGAGGGCAGCCGGCGCTGCCCCGATGGACCCTCAGAGGCAGGCCCCACGGTCGACGGAGGGGCCTCGCCTCGACCCTGGGTTTCCTCGGGAACAGCCGTGGCCGCCCCCGACGGACGCTCGGCGGAGGGCACCACGGTCGACGGCGGTGTCCCGAGGTCGATGACCTCCTCGCCACCGCCCCCAGACGCCGCAGCAGGGGCGGGCCCACCGATGCGAAGCTCGAGCGGAGATGGGCTCCTCGCCCCGCCATCCCCATCAGATCCATCGGGGTCGGTGGAAGATTCCGGCGTAGGGAGTGGCGAGAGCCCCCGCCTCGCCCGCTCGCGGTTCTCCGCCTCGAGCTTCTTCCTCTTCCGGTCCTTCCGCTGCCGCCGAGCCTCCCTCCGGGCCTTGGCCTCCTTCGCCTTCTCGGCGAGGGCGCGGTTGACAGCCTTGTCCTCAGGGACAGGGGGTTTGGAGTAATGGCCACGCGATACGCCCTGCAAGGCACCATTCGCAAAGTCAGAAACACGAGAACAAAACCAAAAAAGCAAAAGCGAAGATCGAGGGTCACTCACGAGGCTCACGTAGCCATCCTCGGGCCGCATCGGCACCGCCCACGGGTTGTCTGGCAGCCTGTCGACGGCGCGCCGCGCCCGCTGAACGGCGGTGGCAACGGGCAATGGCTCCGCCGCCATCACGGTGCCGGTGAGGTCGGCGTCGGGGGTCATCTTGTGCAACGGGAGCCTCCGCCGCATAAGGGGAAGCACCCGCCGCCGGTGGAAGTTGGCGATAACACCACCAGCGGTGAGGCCGAGCTTCGAGAGTCGTTGGAGCGCCTCGATCAACGGATCGAGCTTCTTCTTCCGCGCCGGCGGCGACACACCGAAGTGCCAGTCGTCTTGCTTCTGCGTCAACAACAGGCCGGTGTAGGGCGGCAGATGTCCTCCGTCGTTGCGGAGGTAAAACCACCCCTTGTCCCAATCCTGGTTGTTGGAAACCATGGAGCTCGGGATGTAGAGGTCCTTGCGGCTCCTCCGAACTTGGAGCACCAGGCCGCCGGCGCGAACAGGGCGACGGACCCCCTTGGAGACGCTATCCGAGAAGAGTTCGCCGATGAAGAGATGGCACCAAAGGTCCCAATGGGCCTCGATGCTAAGATAGCCCTCGCAGACGGCGACGAACACCGCCGCCTGCGAGATCGCATTGGGCGAGAAGTTGTGCAGCTCCACCTTATAGTGGAAGCACAACGCCCGAATGAACCTCCCCACCGGTACGCCGAAGCCCCGCTCATGGAAACGAGCGAGGCTGACGACGTAGCCCTGCGGCGGAGCGGGCTCCGTAGCGGCCCCCGGCGAAATCCAGACGGGCGGCTCGCCGTCGACGTTGGGTGGCAGCACCCCGACCTCCACAAAGCTGTCCAAGCAATTCTTGGTGGCGTTGGATGGCTTCCACGGCGCGGGATCAACGTACTGGGCCATGGCAGCGAGAAGGAGCTCGGACGAAGGAAGAAGAAGGCTAGGGCAAAGGGAACTGAAGGCTAAGGCGAGAACGCAAAGGGAAGCGTACCCTTGGCATGGGCACTGCCGTGCTATTTATACTCCCCCCGTGGAGCTAAGCACGGCGGAACTCCAGCCTTGACGCGACAGCCCCTAGGCTGACAGCCAGGCCTGCCCCGGGAGACGTAACGGCGCGGGCCGCGTCAACCGCGCAATCGAGTAACTGCGCCGTAAATTTCGAAGAGTCTGGCGCGGCAGACGTGCGGTCGTGTCGAACTGCGCCCGCACGCCTCGCCTGAGAAAGCGCGCCCACTTCTCCCACGAAACCACGAAACCGCGAGATTTTCGTTGCCAGTCATCATGACCCGCGCAGAACGTGGGCGCATTCAAGGCGCCCACCCTCAAAGGAAGAGCCTCGAAGCTCGAAGGCTCGAGGATGCCCACTCGAGGGAAAGAGGTCTCGAAAGCCTCGTAGCTCCGCGCGGAGCGGGACCCATAAGATCCACGATCGAGGCTTCCTCCTCGAACTGAAGAAGCCATCGTGCTACTGATCAGGGGTTCGAACCTTGGGCCTACGAAGGGTTTCGACAAGGGCCTCAGATCAACCGAGTCAGGGATAATCAACGGTACCCTCGAAGCTCGAACGCTCGAGGAAACCAACCGATTATGTTCGAGGCCAGGCAGAGTGCCTAGATCGAGGGACCCCTCGAGGGGGAGCATCGAGCCCTCGACCTCTATCGAATGAGGTCGAGTCCCGTCTAGCATACTTTTTGCGAAAGGCTTCTACGGGCGTGTCCTATGACCACGAGCCTACCCCTATCGAATGGGGCATGGACGTCCGCTCGAACCACCCGTTACCAGCTCAACCAGGCATCCGTGGCTCGATCCCACCGAGGGAAGCATGGGTCGCCTCCTCCTCAGCATCCTCGAACAGGGAGCTCGAGGCACGTAGAAAGCCCGAAATTCCCCCCACCTCAGGCACGGTGGACAAACCCACACCTGAGGAAGCGGCGAATGCTCTGCACATCAGGTTGAGACCTTGGGAGAATGTCAACCACTCTCCCAAGGCCTCGGGGGCTACACCCGCGGGTGCGCTAGCGCGCCCCCACGGATTCTCGGAACCCACGAAGAGATGAAGGCCTCGAAAGCCTCGGCGAACTCCAGCCTTCGCAGGACTAAACCTCAACCCTGCGAAGGCTCGGGGGCTACTGTCGGGTACCTACAAAAGGGGTACCCCAATCTAAGCCCGAAACTACTTGACGTCAAGGTCCACAACGACATCAACCAGGCACCACAGCCCAGCAAAGGCCCGCCATCGCTCGAGGGCTCGAGGAAAGCGACCACCCTCAAGCGGATGTTTTCCGTCTCGTTCGAGGCTCGGCGGCCTCGAGGACGACCCCTACCCTCGAGGGTGTGTTTTCCGTCTCGTTCGAAGGTCGGCGAGCTCGAGCTTGCCATCCAAGCTCGAGCCCGCCTCGACGGGAACAACGCCCAACGCGCCGCGATTCACCAGAGTCATCATGACGCGGTCAAAAAGCAGGGATCACTGCTCCACGCCATCTCCCACTCCCCGGAGAAGACATCGGTCAAATCTACTCGCAATAGTGAACTCTGAGCGCCATGCTGCACGGCCAGACCTAACCCTGCCAGCAGCACTGTGCCAACCACTCCTTTGACTTTACCCCCCGCCGGACGCGCAGCCACCCTCGAAGGCAGCCTCGAAGGAGACCATGGAACGCCGTGCGCAAGACACTACCCTCGACGTCGTGAACTGTCATGAGAAGGAAGGACGATACGTCAGCCCCTGCCATGTCGTCAGCAGAGTTGGAAGGCGCGATTCCCGCTCGCACAGTACGCGGCATGGACGAACAATGCACACGACGACAAACACATGTACTCACACCCCGCCCCCTTGGTCTATAAAAGGGGAGGGAAGCTCATGCAAAGGGGAGGACAGGCAGAGATCACAAGTCTCACGAACATAGCGAGAACAAGTCTCAAACACACACATACCAAATCCAGGGACTTAGGAGCTCGTCTCCTTCTCCCACCTTGCTTGTAAACCCCTACTACGAGCAACACGAAATCCGGTGCATTGCACCACTGCTGGACGTACGGCCCAGTGGCCGGAACCAGGATAAAACTCCGTCTCTCACTCTCGCCATCAGGGAAACGAGTGGTTAGCATCGCAATCACTCGTCGGTGCCGGTGCGACCAAATCAGGCACCGACATTAGGTTTCTTTTGTAAGTTTGTCGTTAGTACGGTTTTGTGAGGTCGATCGTTTGTTTAATGCTTGTTGCTTGGATAAATGTGTGAGTTGGAATCTTTGTTTGTGTGTCTTTGGTTGTGGAGTGATGACCACAATTAAAGAAAATATATTAATAAAATATTAGTTGAGTTTAATTCTAGTCCCCTCTTATCCTTTGATCTTAGTTTCTTATCCATCTCAAGGATATCCGGCATATAAGTTCCTTATGCTGAAATCTGCTCGCGTCGATATCCGAGACAGCAGTACTGTTTTGATGATTTCGGGAGCTACACAAATCCGTTTGACCTAAAACCAGTGTGGTTAGTTTCAGAATTTGATGAGTGAATTTCTGTGATTTTTTCCATAATTTTTGGAAATCTGTGTCGAGGGAAACACACCAAAAGTTGTCAGGTACAAAATCTGTTTTTCCAGCTTGACACAGGCAGCTTGATTATTTTGTATCCGGAGTTTCAGAGGTCCGATTGAGGTCATTCCAGTTGGATTGGATTCATAGCTTTATGAGTATTGTTCTGGAATTTTGGTATCATTTTTGGGAGCTCATGATGGAGTTATTCAGTGTGCCAAGAAGTCAGTATTATTCACAAGTCCACAAGGAGATCGAATGGAGTTCCAGATGAGTCCAGTTATTCGAGAAGAAGCAACAATCAATCAGTTGAAAGGAAGGTCAATGGAGGATATCAGAGTCGTGTGTGAATTTCCGGATGTCTTTCCTGATGATTTACCAGGTATGGCGCCTGACCGAGACTTTGAGTTCATCATTGAGCTTGTACCTGGTACTGCACCTATTTCAAAAAGAGCATATAAAATGGATGTTAGAGATTTAGCAGAGTTAAAGAAACAGATAGAAGAACTTTTAGCTAAGGGTTATATCCGACCTAGTTCATCTCCATGGGGAGCCCCTGTTATATTTGTTGATAAAAAGGATGGTACTAGAAGGATGTGCGTTGATTACAGAGCTCTTAATGAGGTGACTATCAAGAATAAGTACCCGCTTCCTAGAATAGAAGCTTTGTTCGACCAGATGAGAGGTGCAAAAGTTTTCTCCAAGATTGATTTGCGTTCAGGCTATCATCAAGTGAAGATTCGGAAAGAGGATATTCCTAAAACTGCCTTCACTTGTAGATATGGTCTTTATGAGTATTTGGTGATGTCGTTTGGTTTGACAAATGCACCTGCATATTTCATGTATCTGATGAACAAGGTATTTATGGAGTATCTTGACAAGTTTGTGGTGGTATTCATTGATGATATTATGGTGTTCTCCAAGAATGAGGAAGAGCATGAGGAGCATTTGAGACTAGTATTGCAGAAGTTACAGGAGCATCAGTTGTATGCCAAGTTCAGTAAATGTGAGTTCTGGTTGAAAGAAATATCCTTTCTTGGACATGTCATAACAGATGGAGGAATCATGGTAGATCCGAGTAAAGTGCAGGATGTGTTGAATTGGAAGCCACCTCAGAGTGTTGCAGAAATCAGAAGTTTTCTCGGATTGGCAGGGTATTACCGCAAATTCATTGAAGGTTTCTCCAAAATTGCTAAACCCATGACTTTGTTGTTAGAGAAGGGACGAAAATTCAAGTGGGATGATGCTTGTCAACAGAGTTTTGAGGAGTTAAGGAAGAAATTGACCACTACTCCAGTGTTAGTAATGCCTGATATTCAGAAGGGGTTCGACGTGTACTGTGATGCTTCACACGTAGGACTCGGATGTGTGTTGATGCAAGAAGGCAGAGTCGTGGCTTATGCTTCTAGACAATTGAGAAAACATGAGAAGAATTATCCTACTCATGATCTGGAGTTAGCCGCAGTTGTTCATGCACTGAAGATTTGGAGGCACTATATGATTGGAAAACGGTGTCGAATTTTCACTGATCATAAGAGTTTAAAGTATATCTTCACTCAGAAGGATCTCAATTTGAGACAAAGCAGATGGCTAGAATTAATCAATGATTTCAATTTGGATATTCAATATCATCCTGGAAAGGCCAACGTTGTTGCAGATGCTCTAAGTCGTAAGAGTCAAGTTAACTCAGTCATTGGGAGATTGATATCACAAGAGTTATGTTGGGAGATGGAACGACTTAACCTGGGTATCTGTGCTCATTCAGAAGCTGTGACTATGGAAGTAGAGTCAACACTAGAGCAAGATATCAGGAAGGGACAGTTAGAAGATCTGAAGATCGAGGAATTCAGAGCTTTAATTCATTTGGGAAAAACTAAGGATTTTACTGAGGATGAACAGGCAACAGTGTGGTTCAGAAATAGAATATGTGTTCCGGAAAATGATAGGCTACGAGAACTCATATTGAAGGAAGCACATGATTCACCTTATTCTATTCATCCAGGAAGTACTAAGATGTATCAAGATTTGAAAGAGAAGTATTGGTGGTATGGTTTGAAGAAGGATGTTGCAACTTATGTGGCTTTGTGTGATGTTTGCCAGAAGGTTAAAGCAGAACACCAACGTCCAGCAGGTTTGCTTCAACCATTAAGAGTACCAGAGTGGAAGTGGGAAGAAATTGGTATGGACTTTATTGTCGGGTTACCTCGTACTCGTGATGGTCATGACTCTATATGGGTTATTGTGGATAGGTTGACGAAGTCTGCTCATTTCATACCCGTCCACACAACATATACAAGTGCTAAGCTAGCAGAGCTGTATATGTCCAGGATTGTCTGTCTACATGGAGTTCCGAAGAAAATAGTGTCCGACCGAGGTACTCAGTTTACGTCACGATTTTGGCAGAAGGTACATGAGATAATGGGTACACAACTCAATTTTAGTTCTGCTTATCATCCACAGACAGATGGACAGACTGAGAGGACTAATCAAATTTTGGAGGATATGCTTCGAGCGTGTGCTTTAAAACACGGTCGTAGTTGGGATAAGAGTTTGCCATATGCAGAGTTTTCCTACAATAATAGTTACCAAGCCAGTCTTAAGATGTCACCTTTTAAAGCATTGTATGGAAGGAAGTGCAGGACACCATTGTATTGGAGCCAGACTGGGGAAAGTAAAGTGTTTGGACCCGAAGTTCTTCAAGATGCAGAGCAGCAGGTACAGTTAATCAGAGAGAATCTCAAGACTGCACAGTCTAGACATAAAAGTTATGCTGATACCCGAAGGAGAGAATTGGTCTTTGAAGTTGGAGATTTTGTTTATCTCAAAGTATCACCTATCAGAGGTCTTCGTAGATTCAAAGTCAAAGGAAAGCTATCACCTCGTTTCATTGGTCCTTTTAAGGTACTAGAAAGGAAGGGTGAGATAGCTTATCAGTTAGAGTTGCCAGCTCAGTTGTCGGATGCTCATGATGTGTTCCATGTGTCACAATTGAAGAAGCGTTTACGAGTACCAGAGGAGCAATTGCAGTTAGAGGAACTCAGTGTGAAGGATGATTTCACCTATTTAGAGTATCCAGTCAAGATATTGGAGACAGCAGAAAGGGTTACTCGGAATAAAGTGATTAAGATGTGCAAAGTACAGTGGAGTCACCATACAGAAGATGAGGCTACATGGGAAAGAGAAGATGAGCTCAGTGCAGAATTCCCTCAGTTGTTCTCTGATCTTTCCGAATCTCGAGGACGAGATTCTTCTTAAGGGGGGTAGGATTTGTAACACTCTAATTTCATCACATTAAAATCTATATAGGCAACTAATTTTCCTAGTTTGTTTTTAGGAATATTAAATTGCAAATTCAAATCTTGGCCTATAAATATTTAAATATCATTTAAATTAGAGTCAATAAATTCTTTGTTGCATTCATGCTGTTTGCATATATTTTTGAATGATTGTTTGAATTTGAAAAGGTTTGTAAAAGTTTAAACTAAATTAAAAACCTTTCTTTTCCCTCTCTCTCTTCTAGCCCAACCCAGCTTTTCCGGCCCAGTCTTTCTCGGCCTTTTTCCTTTTTCTTCCGCGAGCGCGGCCCGGGTTTTCTCGCGCTGCGTGGCCCAGTTCCCGGCCCAGCCGTCGCGCGCGCCGTGGCCAGCCCGTTCTCCTTCTCTTCCTTTCGCGTCGCTGACGTGTGGGCCCGGGAGGTCAGGGTCTTCTTCTTCCCCGAGCTCGAGTCGCGCACGGCCGGGACTTCTCCGGCGAGTCCGAGCCGTTCCCGCGTCGCCTTCCCCTTGTGCAAGGACTCTCCGGCCTTTATAAGCCGCCGTCTAAGCCCCTTGGTTTCCCAAACCCAAAGCCGAGCCTCTGTTGCCTTAGCTCTCGCCGCCATAGCCGCCAAACCCTAGGTTGAGCCGCCGCCGCGTTTCGTGCCCTCGGGTTCTCTTTCGCCGCTTCCAAGTCGTCGCAAGGCTTCGCGTGGAGGTAAGGAGTGCGCAGAGCCCCTAATTTCTTTCTCTCTCGCTCTCTCGTCGTGGCGTCGCGCCGCCGTTGTAGCCGAGCCACCATAACTCGACGAGAGCTCCCACCGTTGAGTAATCCTCGTTTAGATCCCCTAAAACCGACTCCCCACATCCTAAGCTTTCTCCCTAGCCAAGAATCATCCAAAACCGAGCTCCCTAGCCCTCGTTTGCTCAAGTCCGGCGAAGCGCCGCCGCGCGTCGTCGCCAGCGCCGCCGCGGAGTTGCCCCTTTGATCTCAGCCGTTAGATCCAGATCCAACGGTTGAAAGCGATCCCGACTCGAGTCAAACCGAGCCGCACCGGTCAGCCGTGCGATTTTGCAGAAAAGCCCCTCAGTTTTATAGAAATCAACCCGCGGTCCAAGCCAGTTCAAAACTAATTAGATCTAGGTCCTTTTCTTTTTGTTTAGGCCCCTGATCTTTCTAAGAATAGAACCCGCCGTCCTGATGCGTCGTTTTTCACAAAAGTCCTTCGGTTTTTATATAAAATTACGTTTTAGGTCCCTGGTTTCTTCTGTTTAAGCCCCTGGAAGGTTAGATTTAGTTCAAAGAAGCCCTAAACCTTGTTTTAGCCATATCTTGATCGTTTTAAGTCCGTTTTGAGTGATCTTTGCGCTCACGCGATCGTCTCTTCATCAAGAATAGTTCTAGATACGTCTTTGCGTCTTTGAAAGTTGTTTGGTGTATTGTTTTGCTTTTATTGATTGAATGCTTGTGCGAATCGTGTAGAGAACGGTCCGTTCGAGGGAGATCAAGATCAAGTCTTCGAGGAGGAGCCACCGCAGTACTTTGAGCAAGGCAAGTGGATTTCCCCCTCTGCATACTCTTTTGAACCCATACACATTGCATGACAACAAAGTTTATATTTACGTTCCCGATGCATTAATTTGATGGGTCCTATGTAAGGATGACTAGTCTTTTACACCTAAGGCTTGATAAACCGGGTTTACTTTCATGTTGGGTAGCTATGCTAGATGCTAACCATGGTTTATGATGGGTTCTATCCAACATTGATGAATATCCTTATTTTTTATATCTTGTCATGATAATACAAGACCACCATATTAATCGGAACATGGAGAACCACCCAGGATTAACCGTACAACCACAATACTATATGGCTCTGGTCTTGGCTAATTAATTAGAAACCTTGGTTAGGAATGATCTTACCGAAAGGGCATGGGGGGTGGCGGTTGACGGTGTATAGCCCGGTTCTCTCGGCAAGTGGGCTTGGCTAAGACACTATACCCGTTAGGGAGGGTTATGCCTGCTTCCGATCCGGAAACCTTAGCGGATTGTTTCTAACTAGGGAATCTTTGTAAAGGCCTCGTAGCGTCCCTATGCAATCACACCTCGGAAGTGTGGTACGTGCCTGGCCCGCACTGCTTGGTTGGGTCCAAAGTTCTTCGGAGCTTTTACGCGAATTGTGGTGAAAGTGTACAACCTCTGCAGAGTGTAAAACTGTTATAGCAGCCGTGTTCGCGGTCATGAACGGCCTGGACCCTCACGTGATTAATCTATCGAAACATGAAATCAAATCATTACATGCATATGTTATTGGTTATGTTTATGATTTATTTTATGCTAATAAGTGGGTTGGTATATACTTATATCTTAGTAAATAGTTGCTTGTCAATAAAACTTGACCAACTAAAATGCTAACCGCTATAAACCCAGCCTATTCCTTGAAAGCTTGCATATTTCCCCCACTTGTTGAGTACCAACCATAAGTGTACTCATCCTTGCTTATATTGGATCAGAAGGTAATAATGGAGCGGAGTACCTCAGCGATCTTGACGAGTTCTAGGCGTGTATTCCACCAGTCAATTGCCTGTGGAGTGCTTTTGGAGATATCGTCTTAGTTATCGTGTGAACCAGTTTATTTTGGCCTTTGTGCCTTATTCGTGAGTGTAATAAATACTTTATTTATTAAATATTCGTTTGAGTACTGTTTCTGCTATTCACTCACGGTCTATCATATGTGTGAAATTTGATCCTGGCACACATATAAGATGTACTCGGTTTTCTCTCTAAAACCGGGTATGACAGGTGGATGGCATGGATTCTGATGAGAAATGTTGTCCGGAGAGAAAGTCTATGACTTGATCTCTGATGTGCTCGTTGGGTTTTACTCTATAGAGTAAAACTCGAAGCGATTCGTCCGTTTCACAAGGTTATTATGACTAGTTGTCCTCTTTGTCACTACGAGTAACAACTTGAACTTGAGAAGTGGTTGCTGGAGAAGAATGATCTGGAGATGGTGATGTGGTTGCATAATTTAAGTGTAATATTTCATCTTCATGTTCTATCACCTAGTTGAGGAAAGGAATAGTTACACTTGGCTAAAAGATTAAAAGTAATTAAGCATCCACTACTTAGTTGTTTTTGGCAAAACAACACCAGCAGCCGAACAACTTGTATGAGTCTAGATTTTTATTGGTTGTATGCCCATCGGTTAGGCAACGTATCCTATGGAAACCAACCTCTCCGTGGAAACTATGGAAACTAAAATTTGGGACACACGATGTTGATCCAAGGGTGCGACCAGATCAGGTGGGAGGGGTGATTTGTAAAAACGTCTTGCAAATCATCCCTCCCACCTCCCCTGAGTTTTGCAAATCACCCCTTCCACCTGATCTAGGCGAGCCCTTGGATCAACATCGTGTGGTGCAGACTGAAGTTTCCATAATTTCCATGGAAAGTTGGTTTTCACAAGATATGTTCTTAAGTTTTGCAAATATTAGTATACTCAACATTACTTTGTGGCTATGATGCTTGAGTTGACCCAACCTCATCCAATGCTTCTTGTCTATGGCTGTTGTAGTTGCCCAATGGATAGTGTTTGATGTTCGTTCATGGAGATGAGTATGAGTGCAACCAAGTTCTTTTGCGTAGCCGATCGTCTCTCTGGCTGATGAGAGTTCTTTTGTGCTTAATCGATTGACTATACCAAATCGACTAAGTGTTTCTCACCGGACCTCCTCCTTGTGTTCAACCGATCTGGTCGTTGTGTTTGTGGAATTCATCATGTAATGGCTATGCATCAAGATGATGTAATTGAACCGAGTTGTTTTTATAAAGTTTTACATTGAGTAGTTGAAACACTATATTGTAAGATCATAATGATGACAATTCATGTTTTATTAATTATTCATGTGTACCCCGTGATGTAAAATCCAAGATGAGATGTATGTATCTGTTTTCGTGTGAGGTTGTGAACGACCTGGAAAACAATGGACTTGTCAGGACGTTATACCTGAGTGCTCGTGAATAATTTAGTGGAAACACACTGTCTTAGCCGATTGAGTATTGATTATTATTGTTAATTCATGCTTAAGCTAAGTTATCTGAGGTGGTTCACCACACCATATTTGGGAGAAGGTTGTGAAATAGGATGGTAGTCGGTACTAGTGTAATTAGTAGCACGCTTAATTGAATTTGTCCCAAATAAAGCATTGTGTTTAAATTATATTTGTCCTAATCTATTTATTTTGAAATTACATGTCTTTAGATGACTTCCATTTTGACAATAATTGACCATTCTTGTCGACTAAAATAAAATACATAGTAGTTGTTTTCTTCAAGATGTTATTTTGTTTATAATTGCTAGTCCAATACTGCTCCTAATTTTAAACAAAACCTACTAAAAAAGGTAAGTAAGATGTTTCTGATACTTAAGAAGAGCAAAAAAAAAAGCTGTATATAAGCTTGGCTAATATCAATGCAGAAAGACCAAATGTAGATTTGTTGCATTACTTAATGGGTGTTGTTTATAAAAATATATGTCTCGCAACTATTTTATTTTTATTAGCATACCTTGTACTTTCAGACATGCAAAGATGAATTGTCTGGTCTTTCACCTAAAGAAGCTATTACGCTCAAACCTTCCCAAAACAAACTACGACACAACACCAACTCCACCGACCAAAAAGGATGATGGTCATAAAGAAGGTTTTTGCAGAAACACATAAGAAGGTATCAACGTGTGTTTCAAGCATTTATTTGTTAATTGCTTTTTTACCATGTCCTTAAATATGACTCTGTATTATTAAGTTTAGTATTGTATTATTAAGTTTAGTATTATCTGTCCTATTGTTATTGTAGCATAAAAATAAATATTAAATATGAGAATTGTTATAATTCACTATGACATTCTTGTTTTATCGGAGCGTTCTCTATTGATGTTTATGTAAATAGATCTTTTAGGATGTTTAGTGGTGCTAAATACTGTGCATCTCATCTTGCTGAAGTTATTTTTGTTTAAAGTTCCATGTACATAAATCTTTTGGGGATGTTTTAGGGTTGCTAACACATAAGGCTTTTCTAGACTTTGTTTTAAGTTACATGATTTTTTATTAAGTGTAACTTGTTGAAACTAACAATACAAAATATACATGAAAATACAATCTTTATTTAAATATTTTTTAAAATATTTGACTAAAATATATGTTACATGATTCATTATACATTTTGGTAGATATCATGCTAATTTCTGAACTCTAGTGATACTATAGTAGCTGGTAACCAATACTTTTATAACATCATATTAAAAAAACGTCCATTTTCTTTATAAGTAGCGATGATGATATTTTCATTTAAAAATCTATTATCTAGAACGATCATTTAAATAAAATTTTACTTTTTACATTATTGTCATATTATCATGAAAGAACTAGAAGTATATATCTGTTTGATTTTAATGATATTCTAAAGTAACTTTGCCTCCCTTTCAGCATTGGACTCATGCTCTCTGTCCTCGGACCCCCTCTCATTCTTGTTTTGAGCCGGACACTATGCACAACCTTAGACTATTATTAACTAACTTATTTTTGCCTAAGAGGTTCAGTTGGTGGTTACAAGTCAACACCAGCAAAGCTTTCGGGTAACCAACAGAAAAATGAAACACAACTGACACAAAAAACTAGAGAAATCTATGCATGACTGACTCACATCCAAAAGTGATAACTTCTACGAGCTGAGTGTTTTCATCAATCATCCGCAAAACTAGGTATCGACATCCCTCATCTATCTGATCCGTTTATTTTTGGTTTTTTTAGAACAATCCATTTATTTTTGGTATCTCACTAGTTTTGAATGTGGTTCTACATGAGTGGCAGTGGGTCCCACATGTCAGAGTGGGCCCAACATGTTGGTTGTGTTTCTTCTTCTCCTCTCAGGAACTGTTTGGTTTGTATATCGGTAACGCAAATGGAAATGTAATCATGTCCCGACGTGTACGCTTTCCGTAGTGGCGTTTACTAGCTTTGTTTGGTTTGAACTCCGTAAAGCAAATGGAGCGTTGAGGCTAAATCGTCGGCGGCTGCGGGCAGATCAAGCACTTGCTATGGCGGATGACAATGGGGAGCTGCAGCACGAGAATAGAGGAGACGATGTCCGTATGTGACTGGTAACACCGGTGGCGGAACGGTATGTGAAAGGTTGTATCCGTTTACGGTGTGATCCGATTACATAAGTACCGAAACAAACAACTGTAACGTGATCAGTTACCAGATGTAATCAAATCCTGTTACATTTACATGAACCAAACACCTCCTCAATTCTTCCTAAGGCTCTAACTACGTTTACTAAGACCTCCAACCCTTTTTAGTTCAAATATTTGTATTAATATTTGAACTAAAAAGGGTTGGAGGTGCTATGAGGGTTAATAATTTGCAACCTTAGCATCTACGTGTGTTGCTGAGGTTTTAATCTCGTCATCTGTATAAGTCTACGATGACTGATGACTCAGGAAGAGACAACGGCTCCATTACAAGGATCTTGCTCAATTCACATAGGAATTTGGCTAATGGAAAAGAAAAAAAGGTTAATGGGATATATGCCATTATAATTGTCACGCTTCTGAGATATGTCATTACAATTTATGATATCGTAAAAGGGCCATTATAATTTCACGAGTCTTGGAGATGTGCCATTACTTACCCCTTCGATATGTTTATAATTTTTTTTCACCAAAATGCCCCCATCTCCTTCCCCACCCTCTCTCATCTTACTCCATTTGCCGGCGCTGCTCACGCCCGGACCACCAGCCGTTGACGTCGCACGTGCATGCATCCACCAGCCGCCGCCGCTCACGCCCATGCCGCTAGCCACCCCGTCACCCATATCTGCATCTTCCAGCCGCCGCTCACGCCCGCACGTGCATCCAGCCACCGCGTGCGTTGCCCGCACTTGTCGTCGCTCGTAGCCTCTTCCCCACAGCCTCCCTCCGCCGCTGTGCTTATTCGGGATGCATGTAACAAGATGAGAGAGGGCGAGGAAGAAAATGGGAGTATTTTAGTCTAAAAAAAATTTGTAAACACATCGAAGGGTAAGTAATGGCATATTTACAAGACTTGTAAAATCATAATGGCAAGTTTGCAATATCATAAATTGTAATAACATATCTCAGAAGCGTGACGATTATAATGGCATATATTCAATTAACCTAAAAAAATCTAAGTAAAAATATAGTAAATGAAATAATACCTATATGTTCCTTCGTTGATTCACAAGGAACACACAAATCTATATTCTGAAACTTGATATATTTTCGATCTTGGTATATTTACTGAGGAATGGTGCATTGTTTTCAAACACAAGACGGTCAATCTATATGCCTTGTGTAAGAATTGCCTGTTCAAGGATAAACAGTGTTTGATTTCGATTTACCAGATAATTAAGAATAAACATGAGGTTAATGCGCTAAAGAAGCATATCAGCATTAAAACATTCAACGAGAAGAATAATTATTACTGCAGTCCCTTGCTCCATCGTTCCTACAATCGAACCTCATGATTGTCTAGTACAATATCTATATAGAACAAAAAGACAGCATTCAATACAGATGAAACCAAGTATATGACAATCAAATAACTCCAGACAGATAGAGAAGATAACTACAGCGCCAACAACGCTTCAACCTTTGCAATCTGCTCTTCCTCAGTCTTAGGGGGAGGGCTGCTGTTTGACTGATCATAGAGGTCATGCTTCCATTTTTCTTCTTGATCACCAGAGCTCTGATTATATGCGTTGCCTCTCCCACCATATGGGTTGCTAAATCTGTCTCGGTCCACTCCTCCCCTACCAGGAAATCTTCCCCTTGAATCACTCCTGTGGTCAGGAAATCCACGTCTGAAACCTCGGTCATCTGGCCTTACAAATGGCCTATGATTTCCAAATCCCCGTAGGTGGTAACTTCTCCTTTCTTCTCTTATTGCAGAAGTGGGCCCAGGCTGATCAGGTTTTCTTGATCCGGAATCCATATCCACACCAGTGGCAGCAGAATCTTGCATCTTCATCTCCTGAAACGTTGGCCTCTTCTTTGCAAGGGGCGCTTCTTCCTCCAATTGGAAAAATCCATCATGCCTCCATGTGGAATCACCATCATCCTGCTCAACCTTTCCCTGCAAAGTGTGTCCTGCATCCTTCTGTTTATCTCTATCAGCAAGATGTTCCTTTTGATCCCTCTGCCTTCCATAGCCTTAAAAACAACAATAAATACATTAGTGTGCATAAATGATGGAGAATTAAGTAAGTGCTCAAAGTTCAAACTAGAAGCAGCTGACCACTAGCCTGACGGTCATAGAGCCGACCACCTTGCCCAGCACTTCCCCGCTCATTGTGCTGTACATACAAGCATAGGTAGTCTAACATTGTTACAAACAGTTGGCATTTGAATGCATGTGTCATACAAGTACCCCCACTACATCAGGAGGAATATGTTATTTATGTATCACAAGCTGATGGGAAAATGTATGATTTAAGTTTATGCATAAACATACTTCCACATGTCAGATCAATCTAAAAAATATGCGTATTCTGGCCACAGTTGCAGCCACTACAACAACGTATATTCATGTCACTCATATAGCGTTCAGGCCGTGAATCTTACTAATATGTACACTTCAACTGCATTAGATGAAATTAAATCACGGAAACAGGACAGTGTTAGATTTCTTAGCAATGACAAATATGGAAAAAAGGCAGCAGGAATTTGAGCTGATTAGCTCACATGGTGATTCTAACACAAACCCATTTTATAATGAGACTACATGTACACAACAACAAAGCCTTTTAGTCCCAATCAAGTTGGGGTAGGCTAGAGATGAAACCCAACAAGAGTCAGAAGGAGATCATTATGTATACAAAAAAACAGCTTAACCATTTTAAACAATTAAATTGCTAATTTTTTTTAAAACAATTGAACTTGAACTCTAAAGTAAGATAAGTTGCAATTGCATCATCTACTTATGAGAAAGAAAAAAAATATTTGATGTACCTATCATTCAAACCAGCAAGAAATAACACGAATATCTGATGTACCCATCATTCAAACCAGTAAGAAATAACAGTCATGCCCTCAAATAAAATTTATCTAAGGTCGTTGATTAGAAAAGAGCACACCAAATTCATTAAAACAGTAAAGCGTATCTCTATTTTAACAGATAAATTTACCTTAGAATAATCTCTACTGTCTACTCCCTAGCCACAAATCCAACTGACATAAACGCGTAGCAGTTATTCAGAATAACGCCAACAGGGAATACTGGCAGTGGCAGATGTTTTGTAGACAAAATGCTGCTACCAATACCAAAGCTCTATCGGCCTATTCAATGTTACTCCCTACAAAGGCAGTAAGCAATGCAGTATTGGTTCTTCTCAACAGACAGGGCAGCTACTTATAATGACTTGAGCTTCATAATCCGGATGTGTTTGGCATGAGCAGCAAGTATTGCCCAACGGATCTGCCTAATGCTAATCTGCTAGGTACATATTCCAGCACCAGTTAGGTAACCAAACATGTAATGCTAACAAGCTTAGTATGACAGCTCCCTGACAAGGCGAATGCAAAAGGCTAATCTTATGTAGCTATTAATCGTACTATAGCTATCAAACCATTTGAAACATTGGTGGTAGCCCCTCTGTAAATGGAGGAGAAGACAAGAACCTTGTAGGAAGATCGAGGGCGCCAAGGCTCTCTCGACTCAGAAAACCGTTTGGTTCCCCTAGGAGATCTCTCATGCCTGTTGGACGGGCCGTTCTTGGCATCACTCACTGACTTCGACTCGGCATTCGGAGGATCATCCCGCTGCTCAGCATCTCTGTTTCGCTTCTGGTCACGGTCCGACACCTTCGCAGATTCTTCATCTCGACTTCTGTGGCGCGCCGATTCATGCCTCCTGTCATCTCTTCTTCTCCTTGGGCTACCAAAGGAGATCGCGATTAATAGGGGCCAAAAACGCAATATATTTAAGAAATTGCAAGTCCCAGAAATAATCCCAGACCAAATAACAAAAAAAAAAGCATTCTGATCCGAACCAAATCGCAGCAGAACAATTATCCGACGGAGGTGCAGCGGATTGGTACCTGGGATCGTCCCGCCGCGACCTCGACGAGGAGTGGTGGCGCCTCCCGTGCGAGTCGCGTCCCTCGCGCCTAGACGCCTCGTGCGTCTCCCCCGTCGTCATCGCCTTCTCCCCTTCCGCTTCAGCCTCCAGAGCCCCTTCGCTCTGGTCTCTGGATGGGTTAGGGTTTGACGTGGAATTCGGACACAGAATGGTGGGCTGGGTTGGGCTTGGGCCGGACAATTCCCCCGTTCCACGCCGTTAGCCAGTGTGGTTCTAAGATTCGTGCGATCTGAGTCATCGAGCACGTTGAAATCAAACGGGCGAGGCATAGAAAAAACAAAACAAAAAAAAAACCGGGACGAGGCAATAGCAGCATCGTGTCCCAAAACCCAGAACCCTAGCCACCACTTCCGCTCTCGCGCACGGCCATCGCGGCATGGACACGGCAGCCGCGACCGCGAGGCCCGGCGCAGCGAGGAAGCGGCAGCGGAGCCGATCGCCGCCCCGCGACGGTGAGGGTCCGAGCGAGCTCAAGCACGCGAGGCTTCGCTTGGGTGGCGACGGCGGCGCCAAGGGCGCGTGGGAACACCTCGACCTCGTCCTCTCCCTCCAGGGCAAGGAGCTCGCGCTCGAAAGGTCACCCGCTTACCACTTTTGCTCTCGTTCCAGTGAACTTTAGCTCGTGTAGTCCTGCGACTAGGAATTTCGATTATCCAGTGAGTATGCTTCTCTGGTCTGCTGGTTTAGTCGGCTCAGTTATGGATGATTGCGGATTGCTTGTTTAACGCCATTACTAAATGCAAATAGGATTTTGAGATATAAGGTTTTGTTGTAGGCAGCTTTAGCTTGCTTGGCTTCATAATTGTCGATTTTGCACCATTTTTATCACATTGATTTATGTCAACTAGTGCGTTCCCTTATTACTTTCTGGCTTTTAAAAGCAGTAACATGGGCGAAGTGGCCATGCATGTACATGAATACCCAATGAGAGCCCTTTGATTCATACGAATGTGAACATTTTGCTGCCATTTTTCTGATGATGGAATAAATTATTTGAATACTGTTTAATTTGACTGTATTTTAATCGTTTTTAATCTTCATGACAACATGTTTATTTATGCAGAAAGATTGAGCTAGCTGTTGAATGTTTAGCTACACTGTCAAATAACTCAAGCCATGTCCATAAGACGCACAACATTCAGCTATCACGTTTGGTGTCAGTTATTGGAAACTGGGTGCAGTCTATCTTAAATTTTCCTGAGAATAGTAAAAAGATGCTACAGCCTTTTGATCCGGCACTGGATAGTAGATGCTGGGTAGTTTTGAGAGTATGCATTGAAAAGAAGCCATCCATTGCAATATCTCTGAACCTACTTAAATCACTTAGTCGTGTTGCAAGGCATGGTTTGGGCAGAGTTGATAGCAACATGTCACGTGCTGACAATGAATCTATTGAGCTCTTCGAACGCGTTTCTGACTGTATGTCATTGCTTTTCTCCTCGAATACAAGAGCTTTCTTCAATGCAGGTGTGGATTTATGGGCCTCTTGTGTCATCGAGGTTATCAAACTTGCACAGAAGGTTTCAGCTAATGAGGATGATTTCTGCCCTGTTCTTCAAAAACTTGCAAATTGCCTCCTTGGGCAATTCTCAAGCTTCCTAAGATTCTATGCAAATCCGAAGAATATTTTCCATGCTTTTGTTGATAAGATTGTTGGACCATTGTTGGAGTTGTTGGTTTTACTTCATTCACAAGCAAATTCCAGCAAACGCAAGCATGCAGGAACCTTGTTGAAAATTGTTGAAGATGTTTTGTCAAATGGACTGTTTCATCCCCAACATCTTAGTGGATATTTTGGTCTCAGGAGTTTGAACAAATCTTCTGCAGCCAAGGATATTAAAGGAAGCTACCATAGACATCTGTTTCAGCGATTCAAAGGAATAAAAACAGAAAACAAGGCCGTGTTGATGGCGGGGTTTGGTTACTTGCTTCAGTTGTTCGTTAGCAGAGCTAGAAATCAAAGAACAACTCTAGCATCGAGTAGGATAACTTCGAGTAGGCTGCAAAAAAGCAGCGAGGGTTCTGAAGAACCACAACAACATAGAGAATCACTTTTTGAAGTGTTTATTCAGTTTATGGAACCCATGATGTTAGAGTGTAAACTGTATTCCCAAAAAGATTTTTCTAAGTTAGGGGTGACAAGTCTAGTAGAAGTTCATTGCATGCTGAAGTCCATTAATGTGATGTTGACAACCCTTGTTGAAGAGAAGATCTATGTTCCTACAGAGGACACCTCTGAAGGATCTTACTTCAATTTCTTGCAAGATATTTACACTGTCTTGATCTCAATATCTGAAAAGATGTATGAATTTTGGGTGTCGGCCGAGCATCTAGAAGATGTAAGCATTAAGAAGATAGTACCTTTAATGTTCGCAGAGATTATTGCTGCAGTTGGCAGTTTTCTCGAGATTGAGTACAAAGTACTGGGGGGTGACATTATGAAGTTGTGGTTAATGATTTTTGCTTTGTCTGCTATTAATGCATCTTCTAAGGGCATTAAACCCTGTCTCCTGCTTGCTTCAAGGATCTCAAGCCTTTCAGCCCAAGTGATTTGCACATTCAGTGAGCTTCGTCAGGTCGGTTAATGGTTATGTAATTTTCAGCTGTTACTTTCAGTAATTTTTCACTCCATTATTTCATCAGGTTGGAAACAAGCAATCAATGTTTTTTATTGACTTTTCTTTTGTGTGTGCTCCTTTTACATTCTGCTTGCATGCTCTTCTTTTCCCCAACCCTCGTCTCACGTTTTCTCTTTGGTTCATAATGTAGGTTTCCCTATCGATTTTCAGGCTGTGCAATGCTGTAAGGGCATTCAGAGCTGGTGGCCCTGATGCACTACAGGGCTCATTTTCTGTGGCTTCTTTATCATCCCATGAATGTTTGGAATCATTGACAACGTTGTTGAGTTCTGAAACATTGATGGATGCTATTCGTACTTCAGTAAAGTCGATGCCACAAGGGCAGTCTAGTCGATGCATAGCAGACCTTACATCAGATCTCACAGAAACATTGAACTGGATGACAGATTGCAGTATTGAAGATGATTTGATAAAACTGGAAGAACCATCAATTGCCAGGAAGTCTGTTTTCTATGAAAAAGCTGAACTTCTTGGCAGGCACTTATCTGAAATATACACTAGTGTTCTTGACTCAATAGCTGTAACAGCTTCAAATAGTACACCAATAGGAAAATCTGTCGAAAAGTTGATCAACGCAATCCAACCAAACTTCAGCCACTTGGTCAGAAATGGATCAAAAAATTTAAGTGAATTCATTTCCTCAGTCATTGGAAAATGTATATCTAAAAGACAACACGCAAACTTGAAGAAGAACCCAAACCTTTCCTGGATTTGTGCCTTTTTCTTTCGCCTGTATATATCATGTAGAAGTTTGTATCAACAATGTATTGGCCTCATGCCTCCAGATGTAGCCACAGAAGCTACAAAATTAGTGGGGAATCCGTTCATTGTGTGCTCAGGAAAGGAATGGACAAATCCAGCCAATATTGTAGGGAAGGGTTACTTTGCGTTGATTGTTGAAAATTCAAGCTCCCTTGTGGATGTTATTGAGAGTTTATCACAGTCTCTTTCAAGAAACGGTGCTTCCTTTGCTCAACTTGACTACACCTTTCATGTGATGGCTCTGCAGAGACTCAATGACCTTAACAGGCAGATTAAAGCATTTCAGTTTTTGCTCGAAGACGATGACTGGCAACTAAGTAAGGAGGATATTGGGAGCGCTCAACTATTGGAGGAATCTTGTAGCCTTGAGGCCTCTAAATTGACAAGTTTTATGATGAATTATGTGAAGCTGTTATCTTCAGGAGAAAATGATCCTCTTGGGTGTTATGAAGTTAGTGCTTCCTTGGGTTTGAATCTATGTTCCTTAGATGAAGGTTCTTTTCCTATAACAACTTGGCGGCTTCTGTGTGAAAATATTGATATGTGGAGCTCTCATGCGTCCAAGAAGGATTTAAAGAACTTCTTCTCTAATCTGATAAGGTTTTCTTTTGTTGAAAAGAGTTCTTCCAGATATAAGGAGCAGAATAATGGCACTCAATCCTCATACAGGGAAATGACTTTGCATAGTATTTCTGTGGTGGTCCTTTGCGATACGATCATTTATGATCAAAAGGTATCTATCATCTTAATCCTTCCAATCCAAGAAAAGATTGCTATTGAGTAACCAACTGAGTATGTTGATAATATTGAATCTGATGTTTGAAACGTTTTATATCTGATATCTGGGGCGCTTCCTTTCACATGCTTTTGCTAATGACTTAATCAGATTTGAAATTAATGTTTTTCCTAGGTACTTTTGAAGAATTTGGCGTCAAGTTTTTGCCATGCTTTGAAGAAGTTTTTATCTTTCATCAGCAACTCTGATGAAGATAATGTCCTATTGGACTCTTCGGTTGATTTGATGGAGACAATAAGTAACCTGGAAAATGGGAATTTGACTGGTCCAGATTCTGGTGCTACGCATGCCCACTGCATAGACAAACACTGGATCTGCGAGGATTTACTTAATTTTTTTAGTGCTGTTCCTGGATTTCATGCAAACTCCAAGTCATTTGCACGGCTTATAAACTACATGCTCCATCTTGAAAGGCAAGCATGAAGTTGGCAGCTCTGCTCATTTGTGCTATTTGAGATTCTTATGCTTTGTACAATCTTATACAGACGTAGGGACAACAAAACTTTATGCTCAATCCATTCTTAAATACAAGGTCCTTTTGACTGGAAGTTTTCATTGCAAATACTTTGGCACTTGTTAAGTTCGTGGTTTTATTTTCTATTATCTTGTTAATTAAATCTTTGGCTTTGACTCAGATTTTGGAGTTTACTTCTGTTGCTTCATTCGGTCAAAATGTCAATTATTTTAGACCAAAATGTTTTTTTTTCTTTTAGTGTTTATTATGTTCATTGACAATAATCACAAAAGCATGGCTAATGTTTCTGGTATCTTTATTGTTAATTAAAAAAAGGGTGAGCTCAACACAAATAGGATGATGATTTGATGATCGCTAGCAGTGAGAATATAAAAAATAAAGATGGGAATGGTTGAATTCTGACAGACTAAACATGAGTTGCTAAAAATGGTTGAATTCTTTAATCATTAGGTGATGCGGATAGGTGGTAACTGTCTGAGGTGTTAGGATCACAAAGCACCATTTCCTCTGCTATACCTTGTTCTGCTATCAAGGGAAGAGCAAAAGTGACGTTTCACTTATGCCCTTTTATATGGGGGCTATCATGGCATGCAACTGCCATGACTTCTATGTCATAACCACCCTTTATATCTTGTGAGTTTAAAGTAATTTTATGCCATCGCAAAAACCTTGTTAACATAAACTTTGATCTGTACAACTCATTTTTTCATGCCATAAATGTAATGTTAACATTTTGGATAACTTATTGCTGCACGTTAATTGTTTTCTTTCCTTGCAGAATGCTGCTCCTGAAATTGCTAGGTCTTCGCTGTGAATCCTGCAATCCTATGAAGTTACTGCGTTTGTTTATATGCTGCCGTAGAGTTATGATAAATCTTATCTTGAAAATTGGGAAAGATCACCCAGAGTCAAAACAATACTTGGCCTTTTCAGAAAAAAATGGCAACTCATACTGTCATGTTTGGTTTTTGAGATCTGTTCAGGAAATTGTTGGTTCATCACATGAAGTATTTGATGAGTGTACTGATGAGGTGAATAGTATGATGTTCTCCTTGTTAGATAAGACATCAGAATTATTTTCTACCCTAGCTAGTGTGAATTTATCATTTTCGTTGTTGGATTACAAGAGACAAATTACATCTTCCCTGAGTGGTAGCCCTATTGAAATCGAGGCTTCAGAACATTATGACCTAACATTTGATATACTAGAAAATTCAGCCTTGCAGCGTGTCAAAAGTATGGCTGAACTGTTACAGAAGACTACAACCGGGATACCTGTTACCATAAAGGGCAGCAAGTGTGTTATCAAATTAGAAAACTGCCGTGAAGTTGTATGCTGGAAGAGATTGTCTTGCACCATGTCCTGCATTTCCGGATTTTTGTGGGGACTTAATTCAGCATTGGAGAGTGCGTTCAAAGATCATCCAGTAGCAACCTTAGAGGACAAGAAAATGCTGCTTCAGTATTGCTCAATATTTAGCAGCTATATTACTAGGTTTGAAGTCTTTGTAGATATTTGCCTTCATGTGTTGTTTATGGATAACAAGGGTTCTGGCTCTGTTGATTTGATCTCTGTTCGTCTTCCACACGAGCTGGATTGTGAGAATGGTTTTCTTAATATTGATGGAGTCATGGAAGAATGGACAAAGTGTGAAAGTCGTGGTCTTGACCTATCTATGCTAGAATACATGGAAAATATTCTTTTGGAAGACCTGTTGATAGGTGGATTTCCACTCATAGCATTCACTTTGAGGGAGGTCTACAATATGTCTGCTGCTATTGTTAAGCTACATGGCAACCTATCCTTTCTAAGCGATGTTTCTAGGCCGGCATGCAGCCCTGTCCAACAGCTTTCACTTGGTACCATGCTTGGGACAGCTTTCTTCACTCTACAAAAAATTGCAGACATGTCTAGCTGGCCTCACATGTTTTGTCTTGTATGGATTGATGGGGTATTAAGATATCTTGAAGCCTTAGGGAGTGCCTTTACATTACCTGAGCTCAACATCTCAACACAATTGTATACTCAGATAGTAAATGCCTTATTGAGGGCTATTGGAAAATGCATCTTACTTCAAGGGAAGAATGCAACTCTGCCTACTCATGACCTTGGCTCAAGCACAAAAACACTTCAATTACAGAATGCATCTGGCTATGATTTTCCTAAAGATTTCATTGATAGGCAGAATAGATTAAATTCCTTGAAATCAAGGCTTCGACTTTTACTTGGAAAATTTGTCAACCTTGCATCAAACACACATCTAAATGCAGCTATACAAGTGATTGAAAGGGCATTGGTTGGAGTGAATCTGTATAGTCATTCAATATATGAAGTTTGCACTGGAAATCCTGATGGTGGGACAGTTTCTTCTGATGTTGCTGCTGGGATCGACTGCCTCTATCTGGTCCTTGATTTTATGCCAGGTTAGCAGCAAAAATTTCACTGGATATTTTTCTACATGCAATTTTTTTTAAGTGATATCAAAAGGTGGTCTAAGTCAATTACTTATGAGATGGATAGTCATCTCCTAAAAGGATTCAGGAACGAGTCTTTAGTTCTTTACAAGCATCATTTGTGCCAGATTAGTTGCCCCACAATACTAAGATTATACCTGACAGGACAGTAATTCTTAGGGATTGGTTCTGGCTTCGCCATTATATATTCCTATGTCAAGTTGTCAAGTACTCCCCTTACAAATTGAGGTTACCCTAGAATTTGCACTAGTCAAACTTCCGATTTGAGCAACAATTTATAAAAATGAATTTAGAGTTTACAGACGAATTTTGTATTGATTCACTGTGGCATTCGCTTCCATAATACATCAACTAATTTATTTTTGGTCATTCCCAATGACAATAAATTATCATATAAAGCAATGCATTGGAGCAATATCCAAAACATTTACATCTACAGGTCGAGTTAGTACTTGATATGTCCACTTTACATCAAGCTATTCATATACATGAATATGCTATAGTACTTTTGAGATATGCTTGATCCACACTCGATTTATATTTTAGTCCTCACGTGACATTCTAGTGGCTTAATGTTGGTGCTTGTCAATGATCAGTACCTCATGGTCAGGATTCATTACTTTTCTAACTGGCCCATGCAAAGTATTTTGTCGCGTTACATGGACTGATTGATACTGTTTCGGAACCTTGTTTTAAACTGGTTCTTGTCAAAGTGTCTGCCACTTTTTTCAAGCAAAATCTTGGCATCAGCGCCATGGGATTTACATCTTGTGTCATGATGAGTATCTATATGGAATTCCTGGTTTGAAAAGGCTGACTTTAACTATTTCCCAATCCGTATTGCAGGAAATAAGCGTGTTTTCAAGAGAGCTGTCCCAGGCCTAGTTGGTGCTTTATTCAACATTGTACTACACCTTAAGAGCCCACTTCTTTTCTACATTCAAAAGCTGCCACCACACTGTAGTCTGTTCCATCCAGATGCTGGAGCCGTTGTTTTAATGTGTGTGGAGGTTATCACATCATTTGTAGGAAGGCATTCGTTTCAAATTGATGCATCTCATGTTTCCCAGTGCTTGCATGTTCCCGTGACACTTTTCAAAGGGTTCAGACAACTCCTTGCTTGTCGTAGAATATCACATCCTTCAGTGAAGCATCGCAAAGGAAGTGTAAGACAACATGCAGATTGTGATGAATATATACTTGATAGACAATTTTCAGTTGATATATATGCTGCATGTTGCAAGTTGTTATGCACTACTCTTCGGCACCAACGACGGTAGAGACTTTTCCTCTGTTTTTTTTTTTCCCTGTTGTTTTGTGTTCGCTTTGTTTGGTCTTCATGCTGTTATTTTCTTTTTCCAGTGAGATCGGGCAGTGTGTGGCACTCCTGGAGGATTCAGTAAGCATACTGCTCAGTTGTTTGGAGTCTACAGATTCAAAGATGGTTAACATGGCTGGGTATTTTGCTTGGAACATGGAGGAGGCACTAAAATGTGCTTCCTTTTTTAGAAGAATCTATGAAGAGGTGAGTGATTGTTTATGTTTTGTTTGAAATGATACAAATCTCACGTTGATAGTATGCCATGTCTAACCTTATGGCTGAGCTGTGTGGTCTGGTGGATCATTGATCCTGCTGTTTGTTCATGATGGGTTAAGAATCTGCCAAAAGTGTTAAGCATTGTTAAGCTATCTTTCCAGACCTGCGGTTAATAGTAGGCTGTGTACTGAATAATTTATTGTGCAACAAAAGATTGCAGTTTGGCTTTGATAAAGCAAATTAAAAAACTTAATGCACACAATAAAGAAACCTCATGCCACTGAACCATTCATATTTATGTTTAATATGCGAACAAAACACAAAACTTACTTTTCTCCAATTATGTGGGAAATGCAGATGCGTCAGCAAAGGGAATCCCTAGGAAAACATGCCATGCATTTCCTTGCTGGTTATATATCCATGTTTTCTGGACAGGGCCCTTTTCAGACAGGGATAACAAGGTAATCTTGTGCTCTAGACTGAAAATTCAAGCTGTTCCGTTATATGCTTCTCTCATCAGACTTGCCCATCTTACATGGCAGGGAAATTGACGAGGCATTGAGACCTGGTGTGTATTCCTTGATTGATATATGCGAGGAAAGTGATTTTCAACAGCTCCACACGTACCTGGGTGGTATGTTACTTGAGCTCATTCTGCTTGAACATTTTTAACTTATGTACATAAGTACAACCTGAGATGACCCTCCTTTCCTTTATTTCTTGATTTCCTTTGTCTTTCCAGAGGGCCCTTGCCGAACCACACTAGCTGATCTGGTGCATGACTATAAATTACACTTCCAATATCAGGGCAAGATCTAAGCCAGCATGGTTTTTATTTTTGAAATGTTTGGTGTTTATCTTGCTACAGCTGGATAGAGAATCTATAGATTCCCATCTTCTGGATGATGTTGTGTTTTGGACTTTTGGGTGGACTAATTTGTCTAATTTGCCGCACTGACTTCTGATCAAGGAGACATTGTGGCAACGGAAGGTTTCTGATCAATATATACTTTATAGATTAAAATTCAAATTCAAGCGAGAAGGTTGTTTTTGATTTCTCTATTCTTGTTTCACAGAAGACTTGTCAAATCAACATCTGATATCCAATATACATAACATTTGAGAAGCAGATTGTCCATAATATCTATAGCTGCCTAGTGGTGTTCCAGAAATTGACATGGTAATATTGAGCATTACGTTGTCATTCAATTTCAAGGGTAGTGTACAAAATGCATGCTTATCCTTGACATTGTTTATGCAGTTGAAGATATCAGTTCAATTGAGTTCCTTTTTCTCGTACTTACCAACAGTAAGGTTATATGGTGGTTTTGATCTAGTGGTGTTTGACTACCTCACAAGATTAACTGATCAAACATTGTAATGTTAGCCGCAAAATGAAAAGAAACACCCATTATAATGTTAAAACGTAAGGTAAATCATAATTGGGGAAACAGCGCAATCTTCTGCCTTGCTGAAGTTCTGGTGTTTGTCTTGAATCTTGATCGATCAAATATACGGATGCTTCAGGTGCAATACAGCGTTGCTGAGACCCCCTAGTTCTGTTTTGCCCCTTCGATTCTTGGAGTTTCCTTTCACACCCCCATACTAAGTTAGAATTTGTTCATAATACTGTGGAAACTGGATTATGTGAAATTCTTGCGTTTCAAACAAGCCTTAGCTGGAATGTTGTTGCCACGGTTTGGGTAATTGCATTGAATACAGGAAGGACAAGCAGGCTAGTTGTTAATAGGGGACATAGGTGTGGTCAAGACAGTGGAAATTGAGGAGCAATACGCCATCCACACTTAAAAATAATTCAAGAATTTCAGGAACACTGGTTTGGTTGGTGAAGGGTCTGTAGAGTTATTTCAGGATGGGATCCCCTTCCCCCACCCAAAGAAAAAGGTAGTTATTACCAAAAGCATCCAGATTAGTACTCTTGAGCGCATGATCTGTGCACTTGGCTCTTGACACCACAGTTCCATCCAAAGCGGCCGCCGGCCGACTTGTGAGTCGCGGATAATCGATGCCCTTAGACGAGTCATAGTCGGTGTCAATTCACGGCCATGAGAGAATATCTGAAGTGATAGGAAGTGGGGATAAGGGAACCATGGAAGGTGTGATGTACTACAGATGGTGGGGGCGTGCGGAGGAATTAGGTGGATGCGGCAACAAGATAGCCGAGAGAGGGACCAAAAGCTGGCGCACACATGTACACAGTAGCCACTATCATTGGATAAAAAGCCTTGCTAGGCCAACCGGGATGAATCAGATTCCCACGATATGTTATCCAACTCTGTCTAGGCTCTGTCCATGACTGGACACTTCAACCTGATCCACATGTGTGTGTGTAGTAGTCGCCCCACTGTGCTCTGCATCTGGTTATGTTAATTTTTGTCAAGGTTTATTTGCTTGCACACAATGATGCAATAGAATCCGTGAAGCTCGTATCATTGGGTTATGAAGTCTTATAGTCTGTCCTGGAATGGAGCTTTGGATAATTTCTTGTCCCCATTCAAGAAACGTGCATGTACTTTAGTTGCTCTTCAAATGTTCTGATTGCTTTTTTTGGTTAGTGGTTGCATTTCAAACTATCCTTATTCCGTGTGTACTTCAAGTCTGAAAGCGTGCTGATTTCATATCAATTTCCTGTTTGTGCTGTGGGCGAAATCAATCTTCACAGTTGAATTTTAAAAAAAAAAAAAACCATAGTCGAAAACGGGTGGCTCAAGTTTCCATTTACTGAGCATTGGTCGGAGGCAAGTCGCATCAAGCTGGCGGTGTAAGTGCATGATTTCCCACTAAAAAAGAGAGGAGATTAGTAGGTCAACACTAACAAACAAGTTGACCCTGAGCATTTCCGATCCAAATATTTCAGGATTTTTCTATCCCGTCGTGTGCAGCTCAATTTTTTCCTCTGGGTTCCTTTCCGCTATCAAGATCCGGTGCGTGATTTGTTAGTTTCAGGCTTTGTCTCGCGGCCATCATGAGGTTTAGCTCCAATCGCCATCCCCTCGCATAGGATGCAGAGAAAAGGCTACAAGGGCTTGCTGGAGGCTCCACCCATCTCCTTTTCTTTCCACGGCTTTGCTGCTGACTTTGCGCTCCTCCAACCGGCACTAGTACGCGTGCAACGCCCTGCCTCCAGTTAGCATTGGGCCACGTGTACCGACCCACTGTCACTCCTAGTCAGCACTCTTCTCGCACTAACCGGAGAGCTCCAGCGCGAAAGGTAAAGCTGACCACCCGTGCTCCACTACGCACCATGCGATCTCATCTCCCCCCTGCACAATGCTCTGAATATGCACTCCAAGAAGATGATTGGGAACCGCTACATGACTGATTTGTCTTGCACTGCTCCTTGATCCAGCCATGCAGTAGTGTCATCAATAGGCTGTCATTTTCTTCTTAATTCTCTTATAAATTTGAAGTATTTAACATCCATTGTCCACATGTAAAAAAAACTGAGAAAAAAGAGCACCTGTGCCAAGAAAATGCAGTCCCTTCACGGACAGGAGCTCAAGTTAGCCACCGGCGAGGAAAGGACAGCGTGGTGAAGGATTAGTCACACAGATGGCGTCGCGCCATTGAGCCCATCCGCCAACCATCTCCCGGTGCACGGCATTGGCCGTCGCCCGCCATCCACATCCCATCATTTTTTTCCTGTCCTTGCACGGGGCGTTCCAATCAAACGACCTGATCCAAGGCTCCAAGAGATGCCGCGATTGGGGCTCTCTGTGCAGAGGTGAAAGGTCCCCCTACTTACTCCGAGGTAGGCTTGGTCACTTTGCTCGGCGGAGGACGAGGGCATGGGTACCATCTACCATGGTCCATGGCCAGTGTCCGGGAGCCCGGGGCTGCCCGTATTTTTCCAGCGATTTGGTGATGGTGGCAGATCGGCAAGACTTCAAGTTGGAGGACGTGTGCCGGTAGGAAAATTCTTGTGTGTGGGCAAAGAAAACAAACTTAGCTGCACCTAAACATGTCCTAGTGAGACAAGAAAAGTACATCCAACCCGAACTTACCTTCGACTACACTAGTTCGAAAATGAAATTTAGTTTTATTTTTTTAACAAAAAAAAAGAAAAAAACGGTTGAAGTTTGAAGCATACGCGAGGAGGCCTGCATGATAATGTGCCAGTCGGCCATAAAAGCCTATAATAAAGATTTGCAAGCTAAGTAAAAAAGATGAGAAAATTTAAACAATCAGTTGCTCCTACAATGCTGATGCTATCCATCACTTGTGGACTGCATTCCATGTGGATCACAGCCTGAGTCAGCTATATTCATGTAAACAGCTATAAAGCTGGGACCGGGACCAAACGCATTGGCACCACGGCCAGAGACAGCGCTGAGAGGGGCTCACTTAAATAAATCTCTTAACGTAGACATAAAATAAAAATCACCGGAATGTATGAACGAAAAGAAGGGTGGAAAAGTAATTTCTTAAGATGGTTTCGTGATAAGGATGTCCCTAATGATGACACCTCACCACCCACAGCAACAAAGCAAGCTTAGCATTCTTAATCTGGGTTCTCCAATCAACACCCAACCAGTGTGGTCTGTTGCTTCATTTTTGGTCGTCTTTGGTGTGCTTGAATAAAATTACTTTTGAAGGCGGACCTTATCTGAACATATGCATACAATAAGCATGTGGGACGAAAAAGAGCAGAGTTATACCCACGGTAGAAGGTACAAGTCGACAAGATGCAGCTTCTCGGTCTTTAGCTTTTTACCACGTAAAACTTCCAAATAAGAGAATACGACTGAGCATGTACTTTATGTAATATTATGTTTTAATAAGATGTAATTGCGATTAATAAAATTGGCTCCTAACAAAAGGCATCAGCAGGAGATGGAGCTTATTATATGATATGTAAAGTTGGAGTACTGAGCTGTGTACTGAGTTGGAGTACTGAGCTCTACAGACTTTTAGGAGCCGAACAAAATGGGCCCTTGAAGCAGTAGCTAGTTAACATCACTTCATCAGCTAAGAAAGAATCAAATCATAGGTGACTCGGACGAAAATAACTATCTTATCCTTGGCACATCCTCCTTTGTTTTTTCTTCCTTATTGGCGTACCTTCCAGTACCTGTTGTCTTCAATGAGAGAGATGGGATAGGAGCAATTTTATGGGTGCAATAATATTTTTTATCAAAATTATTCTCTAGCTTGGATTTATATAGGTGTGCTAATAGTTTGATATTCTATGAAAATATAATAAATTGCTGACTCTAGATTCCTTTTTTCAACTTGTAGCCATCCTGGCAATTACTGATGTGCGTGGCTAGCTCGTCGGATCATGGCTGGAAAGATGTTCTTCAGATGTGCAGGAACCAAGTATTTCATTGATCATTCAGTGATGTCCAGTTGCTTTCGTCAGAATTTTTCTCACGGTTGGTGCAGTTGGAACATTTTCCTGTCATTTACCTGTTTAGGCCCCTGTTTTGGTTGCATATGGATAGTCAGTTTGGGGGGGATAGTTATGGTTAACGTGATTTGTGGTCGCCCTTTTGTGTTCCAACTTCTAACAGGATCACAAAACTTCTTGCGAAACCGAAAATATTGATAGCTGTATTAAGTCATCATTTATATTAACTCATTTCGCCTAGTTTTTGCCAGTTCATGTCAAATTTTTCATGTAAAACAACATATTTCGCCTGAAACCCCAAATCAATGATTGATGTTGCCGCTCCGGCCTTCCATGTAGGATTTATACATAGGATTGGCATGGTTGAACTTGAACATAGCACAAATTTCCCTGCTTGTATACCAGCAAATATATTACATGCTCAGTTGCTCACAAATTTCAGCTTTAGGGCATGCATAGTCTTATCTTGACATAAGTAATGTGACGTCAATTAGTGATGGGGTGCAGCTAAGAAGGCACTACGAGGCCATGGTACCCAATCACTCGATATCCAAAGAGAGGCCAACAAATATGCTCTGCCCTCTTTCCCAAGCCATGGATGTGCATGCACTGCACTGCACCTTGTAAAGCAGCAAGGGTTTACTGTATACCCTCTCCAAGTAAATGGTGGTCATTTTCCTGCGTGTTGCGTTCCAGAATTTTTTTAAAAAATATTATTTATCTAACTTTTTCCTATTCATCACATTTCTCTCACTCACATAATATGTTTCCCATAACTTAGCTATATGTTTTTTTTCTATAGTATTTTTTTCGGCAAATCTATAGCACACTCGAGTGTTAGTTGTGCCTAGCTACACTCGATTTTTCAGGGCACGTGGTGGGCCCCTGACCTCTCTCCTCCACTCATTTTTTTTCACCGCTCCTCTCCATCATCATCTTCCCAGCGCTCCTTCCATCGTCTTCTCCGACTCCGACTGGATATGGCCGGCGGCGAAGCTCTGCGGTAGGGCTTAGGGCTTGGGTTGGGGGTTGGGGCTCCGGCAGATCCTCCATTGCCGGACCTAGAGGGAAGTTCGGGGGGTAGCAGGCCGGCCCGGCGGAGGCGGCGGGCGCGGGGGCGGGGAGGTTGGCGGCGATGGCGCCGCCGGCCCGGGTGGTGGTGGAGGGCAGTTGGGCCAAGGTGGGGTGGGGGCGACGACGACGGGTGCGGCGGAAGGGGCCCGTGGAACGGAGCCGCAGGCGCGGGAGGGTCTCGCCGGAGGCCCGCGCCGGTGTGGGGGGGGGAGAGGAATCAAAGAAAGAAGATGATGCCTGAGGGAAGACCAAGAGGTTGAAGACAACACCTAGAGCTTTGGATCTACATCCAACGGCGAAAAAAAATCGAGTGTGAGAGGGCAACAGAACACTCGAGTGTTCTGTAGCCATCCCCTTCTTTTCCCTATCCAAACGCATAGCACCACACCCTTGTGAGCATTTTTTTCCCTGTCCAAACGCACCTTTGTGAGCACTTTTCCTCTATCCACTATCCTAGGCCTAGTAATGTTTGTAATTATGCACAAGCCATTCTTGTGAGCATTTTTAAATAAAAATATACCCACGAATAGCTTTCAGCAGGTATAGATAAAATGCTTGTAGGATTGTAGGCCCAGGAGTATATCATGTATGTGGTGCATGAGCACTGGTTATACACAGAGCGTTGCAGTATCTTCCTTTCTTCCGATTCGGTCGGCACACGGTGTGGCTAGAGGTGTAAATCCTCTGAAAGCTCGCACTAGTGAAACAGCATATATATATATATATATATATATATATATATATATATATACACACACACACACACACACACATATATATATATATACACACACATATATATATATACATATATATATACACACACACATATATATATATACACACACATATATATATACATATATATATACATATATATATATATCTTCGCGGCATGTCCATTCCAGCGAAAATTCCGGTGGCGGCACATACAATTTTCTGCAGATACGCAAATACCATATTATACTATTTACCCCCGTACTAGCAAGAGATGTACTCCGTATGTGTTTTTTTTCTCACATGTAATAGTAAGATTGCAAATAGGATATACATTATTAATATATTATTTACATTATTATTTATATAAAATTACTACACATCATATGTGCATGTGTTCATGTACGAGGGAAAAGATAAGAATATTAATTTTTATGTTATTCTCATAGATAAAAAAAAAGGTCCAATTAAATATATATCAAACACACGGAGGTGCGATAGATAATGATAAATACATATCTTTAGATTATTATATTAGAATATTTAATACATTAAAGAAAACATGAGATATATGATTATGATTATTTTAAACTTTATATTTATATTAATTGTAATTAGCTTGTGTGAGAGCATAGGCTGATAGGCTAGGATATATACTTGCAAGAGATTTACGTGTTTTTTTCTCTCAGGACATAATAAGATTCAGACGCTCACATAAAAAGCACGTATGAACAAGACTCTAGACAAAGAGGTTATATATTATACTAATTAAAAAACTTTCTAAATTATCTATTTCACTAGTGCCCTTTGGAAGACAGATGGATACGGACAGGTCCAAAAGCAACGGCCTGCGTGATCCAAAACTATTTTTTTTATGACAATATGTCATCGATAAGAAAATCCCTGGGTGACGATAGCGAGTTTGGTCGGTAGCAGCATGGAGGAAACGTCTGTTCGTGGCATCTTTGGCAGTTTTTTTCGCCTGGTTATCGATTAGCCCCGGAGAGCGTCAGCAAAAACTGCTGCTAGCGATGAAGGAGCTACATGCCATGGCCGAAATGTTATTTGTGCCATTGTGTGGATCGGTTGATTGCTGGGTGGAGCCGCTCGATCGTCCACCGGTTAGCTCGTAAGCCCCCGTCGAGCGACGGCGACGTGGGCTTGGCTTCACGTGGCTCGCGAAGACGACCTCCCTCTCCTCTTATCCGGTAGCGTCGTCGTCATGCGTTTTCTCAGTGGTCGATCGTGCATCTCATGTTGAGCGAACATATCTGAAACTAACAGGGCAGGAAACGATCACACGATCGCATTGCCTGGCCTCTAGAGCATGGGCATGCTGCGTGCGAAAGGGGATGTCATGACGCAGGTTCAGATAAAAGTTTTTTTTTCTCGTATATTTGTGAACTCTTTTGTGCTTAGTGTGCGTGGTTGCCATTTTCGTGCAGGCACGGGACGACGGGGCGCGAAAGCGTGCACGATGGAAACTGTGTGGAGGAGGAGGATCGATACCATGGCGCATGGTTTATGTCCATCCCAAATGGACGACTAGGAATATGTAGCCAGGCAAGGCCTGGCTCGAAACGTGTAGACAATGCTCGTGAAATTCCTCACCCTGTGTCCTTTTTGGCGCCGAACATAGGGCCATGCGGCACGAAAGGGTGGTGCCGTGGTGCACCGTACGTAGAGTTCGTGGCGTGGCGTTGTCCACCTGTGGAGAGTGGAGAGTGTAGTGTAGGCTACGGCCGCCTGGAACGGCCGGCGGCTCTCGTTCTCGCCCCAAAGAGATGAGCAAGCATCCAATTGGCCAAAAGCGGCTGCGCGCGAGCCCCAGTTAAACAAACCGTTCGCTTTCCATTTTGCGCGCGGCTTCACTATGAACAGACACGTCGGCGGCCGGAGATGCCAGCCGGACTTCCTCTGGCCGCCGGAGCCCCTGTTCAGACAGTTCACACGACCAGGGCTGTGCAGTGTGAGGAGAAAATCACAGGAATTATTGGTGCCTCACCTTTTCCTTTTATTATTAGTGTTTATTTACTACAGTTCCTGCTGTGGCCTGGATAATTGGGCATCCAAACAAACCAAGACATGTCTCGTCAATTCGTCATCCACATCTGCTAACTCCCCTCCCGCACCAAACCAAACGCAGGAGCACGCAGACTCGCTCCCAGAGAAGACGAGAGAGATGGAGGAATAAAGCAGAGAGGCAGCCGGAGATCAAAAGGAGCACAGGTTCCCCATGGCCTCTGCTCCTGCTGCTGCTTCTTCTATATAACAAAGACCCCGTGCTCCTCTGCTTCCCAATCCCGCCATATAATCCTTCCTGGTCTCATGCTTCGGTCCACGCACCCGCCTAGCCCCACCAGCGGCAGCTCGTCGTCGGCGTCCAGCTCCTCCGACGCCACGATGGTCGGCGGCGGCGGCGGCGCGGCGGCGGGCAGCGGCGCGCCGAGCGGGGCGAAGCTGCTGCAGATCCTCAACGTGCGTGTGGTGGGCACCGGCGACCGCGTGGTGGTGCTCTCCCATGGCTTCGGGACGGACCAGTCGGCGTGGAGCCGCGTGCTCCCCTACCTCATCCGCGAGAACCGCGTCGTCCTCTACGACCTCGTCTGCGCCGGCAGCGTCAGCCCGGAGCACTTCGACTTCCGCCGCTACGACACCCTCGACTCCTACGTCGACGACCTCCTCGCCATCCTCGACGCCCTCCGCATCCCGCGCTGCGCCTTCGTCGGACACTCCGTCTCCGCCATGATCGGCATCCTCGCCTCCATCCGCCGCCCCGACCTCTTCGCCAAGCTCGTCCTCATCGGCGCCTCACCCAGGTAATCCATCACAAAATCAATCAATCAGTCCCCACTCGATTTGAATTCAGTGAGTCTCGAATCGATCGATTCGACCAGCTCTCTCCCCTTATTGGAGTCGTCAGTCGTGATGTTTGTCTGATCGGGCGGTTCGGTTAGGTTCCTGAACGACAACGAGTACCACGGCGGGTTCGAGCTGCCGGAGATCCAGCAGGTGTTCGACGCCATGGCGGCGAACTACTCGGCGTGGGCGACGGGGTACGCGCCGCTGGCGGTGGGGGCGGACGTGCCGGCGGCGGTGCAGGAGTTCAGCCGGACGCTCTTCAACATGCGACCGGACATCTCCCTCCACGTCTGCCGCACGGTGTTCAACACGGACCTCCGCGGCGTGCTGGGCATGGTGCGCTCGCCGTGCGTGGTGGTGCAGACCACACGCGACGTCTCCGTCCCGGCCTCCGTCGCCGCGTACCTCAAGGCGCACCTCGGCGGCCGCACCACCGTCGAGTTCCTCCAGACCGAGGGGCACCTCCCGCACCTCAGCGCCCCAGGCCTCCTCGCCCAGGTGCTCCGCCGCGCGCTCGCGCGGTTCTAGCGCCGCTGGCTGGATCAACACGGCGATCGCCGCCTCCATTTTTACCCTTGCCAAGAATCAAAAAATGGCGCGACGCGCACCGTTTCCTGTGTGTGCCATGACTGTCGTAGTGTCCTGGTCGAACACTCGAAATTGTGTTCTGGTGCCCGATTTTTTTCTTTCACTTTTTACTGCAGCAGTAGAACTGGTACTCCGCCGCATCTTGCCGAAGTTCTCCTCCTGCACCGAAAGACAGATAAGTGGGCCTGCTCGCGCCACGTGGCGCGCATCAGAGACGGCGCACGAGCCTGTTCTTCCTCGTGAATCTTGTCCTATCTGCGACTGTCTGCGAGAGGAGAATAGTAGGCTGTAACTTTTTTTTACTGCTATGAGATGAGATTGGGATTCTCCTGACCTAATTAAGCGGCTATTGGTTGGAATCATTATGTTACTTGCATACTAGTTGGGCTTGTGGATAAGTCCTGGGAGAAGAATGGGAAAGAAATCCGTGGTGGATGGTTGCCCACGGCATGCATGGCCCATCCTATCGTCACTGTCCCTTCGTATTTATCTCTGATAATGAAGCTGACCACGCCGTCTAACCGTATCCTAGCCTAGCATGGATTCATGGCCTCCTTGATCTCTGTTACTACCGCTAGCTAACAACTTGGCTTACTTCTTGTAGTAAGAGAGATATTAGAGCTGTAGCTGTTTATTCCTTTGTTTCTCAAAAAAAAAAAACAAAGGCCACCACTACAGTACTACACCAAGGTCGTGCTCCTGCGTATAGAGAACTGCTGTGAAAAGCAACTCCAGCAATAGCTCTTACTTTGAGCCCCTGCTTACTTAAGTAGAGGCCGGCTTTCAACTTTCTAGAGCTTTCATTTTTTTCTCAACTCCAGCAACAGCCCCTACACTCAACTCCTACTTTCAATATGACAGGTGGAAACCACATGTCATTGTCTTTTTTTCTTTTGTTTACATGACAGGTGGGCCCACGTATTCTCTCCCCACTTTCTTCCTCCTCGCTCCCTGTCTTCGATCCGTCACTAGGAAGGACCGCGTGGGGTCCTTGAGGAGTCGCCAGAGCCCCGGTCAGGGGCGAAGCTACGTGAGGTTCAGTGGGTGCCAATGCACCCACGCCAAAACAAAAATTTAGTGTTAATTGCCATGCATCCACCGTATATGCACCCCCTCAACTAAAAGCTCTGCACCCCCTGCTTGGATTGTCAGACATTCAGCCCAGCAGGAAGCCAAGACTTAGGGCATTTTTGTTTGCACTTGATCATGTAATATAGATTATACATTTTGTTATAATCTATTATAGGTAACAGACAACTTAGATTACTTTCCAGATTATAATCGACACCTCTAGATATCATGATCCAATAAGCCACCCAAGGGTGCTTATTTTAGATTATTTCTACACTAGCTATCTATAATTTTAATAATTTGAGCAAACATATTATCTAGAACCAATAACTTGAATTATACAATTTAACACTAATAAATTAGATCATATAATCACTCATTTCAACAAATTTGGCCAAGGTTAAGCCCAAGCTACACTTTGTGTACAATAATAAGTTGCAACACCAATTAATCTCTCTCTCTCTCATGTATGTTTTAATATGGCATACTAGGAATATTTTTATATTCTAGTGTTCAAATTATTTTTCAACGCGATTGCAAGGTATCATTAATATCAAATTCTACCATTTTTACACATCATTTCTCCATTATTAAAAATATAAACTGGTGCATATAATATATTCTAAAAAAATCATAATTTTAGACGAAACAACCTAAAGACCTGTCGATTGTATTAAAAAGAAGACAAAGTCTAGACCCGACAATACAATGTAGAGAAATGGAATAACAACGCCTAAATTACCAACTCAATCTTCCAATTTATATAGATCAAACAATGCTTTTTATGAGATAAAAAAAAAACAATGTTTTTATGACCTTGGTTTGGCACATTCAGTGGTAAAGTGGTGCACCCCCCTCGGTTTGGCTCTAGCTTCGCCCCTGGCCCCGGTGAGGGCGTGGAGCCCCATAAGCGCGCGGAGGAGCGTGCCGACGACGACTTGGGGGGGTGGCACGACAACCAGGGGCGGCGGCGCGGCAGGTTTGAGTGGCCACACGGAGGAGCCTCCTGGCCATGAATCGAGGTCACTGGTGCCCGATTCAAGGTCACCGAGGTCCGATTCAAGGTCGCTGAGGTCCAATTCAAGGTCGCGAGGATCGATTCGAGGTCGCCGGGCTCGATTCGTTACGCGGAGGAGCGGACCGACGGCGACGGACATGGGCGGCGTTGACGACGGGCATGGGGGCGGCGAGCTCGGCCGCGGCGACGTCGGGCGCAATGGATGGGCAGCGAGCTCGGGCGCATAGGCGGGCTGCGAGCTCGCGTGGATCTGCGCGTGGAGTTGGGTTGAGACACCGAGTCACGGAGAAGAACGGGTGGTCACGGTAAAAAAAAAAGTAGGGGCCGGCCCCTACTCGTCCGTGGGAGATGGTAGGGACCTGAGTAGAGACTCCGTTTTCCCTCGCCTGGAGTTTCATAGCGATGTGCAGTGATATCTGTGACGCCGCCTAGCGTTTGGACATATGTGCGTCAGTGCGTGCTGTACCGTGTACGAGTGGGCGCGTGGGGTGAGCTAACGTGCTGATGATCATCTGCTTTTTGATACGGTAGGTGTGGCGTTGTTTAGGCTAGCTAGTCCGACCGTGCCCCACTAACCACATCATCCACGGCGACTGTCAGCGCGGCCACAAGTTGCATATTCTTTATCCAATTAGGCTGGTCTAATCCATGGCCGTCTCCCTCGTTGGCTGCCGCCATCCATCATCACCGGTTCCAGTCGGCACGTCCCCCCGCTGCTCTAGTGTTTATTTATTACCACCAATCCAGCATCCAGCTACATACGCTGCGAGCGAGCGTGACAAACGACGCCGTCTTGTCCGAGCCTCCGGTCCGGTGGCGCGCGCAGCAGAGAGATGAACGAAATGGAGAATCGTCAGCGCGCGGCGACGAGGACACGCCGCGCCCCCACGTGAAGCGAAAACGAGAGAGCCCCTTGGATGGGCACGGGCGGGGCGGGCGATCTGGTGCGGAGGCGATAGCTAGGCCATCAGGGCGTCATCGATAAGGTTATTTGAGCTAGCTATTTGATGGCTGACTCAGCTCAGTGCATGACGTGGAGAGAGAGATCAGCTCACCAGCTATTTGCTCCTAGCTAGCTAGAAGCTTATGAATCGAGGAAAATACATGCAATACTCTACTAGGTGGCTGTGAGAAGGTAAAGAATAGTACATTTGTAAGCCTTAAAAGAAAAAAAAAGAGAATATTTAAGATATTATATATAAGTCCACAAGATAACGTGGATTTCTTCTAGCTAGCAATAGGGTCTTCTAGCTAGCAATAGGGCCGTGTTTAGTTGAGAGGAGAAAAAGAACTTTTTTTCTGGGATGCGTGTTATGTGAGGGGGATGAATAGGAAAGGTGAAAAAGAAATTTTTAGGGATGCGTGTTCTGTGAGGGGATGAATAGGAAGTAAAAAATACTTTTAGGAACTAAACAGGGCCTGGGGCTAGTACTATTGCCGCCCTCACGTTCCCGATTGATTCCCCCAGGCCCCGGCCCGACTCGGGTTGAAGGAATCCGCAGCGCGATAAGATGGGTGGGGCCCAGGGCACTATCGTCTTCGTCCCCCTGGTGTGCGTCGGGCCCGGCGAGAGCGAAGACTCGGCCTGGCGAGTGGCGACGCTGCTGGCGGGACGGGGAGCCAGGCTAGAAAGGAAAGGCGGCTCTCTCAACAAAAAAAAAAAAGGATAGGGGGCCCGTGTGCAGTGTGCTCTAGGCTAGGGCACGTACGAGTACGGCAGCGATGGACGACGGTGATGAACAACCATCACAGGCAAAGGGCAGCAAAGCATGTTGTCGCTTTGTGGACACTGGACATAGTGAGACGTCGATTCGCCACGTACTACTGTACTGCATACAGTGGCGGCTCTCGCATCTTGGACTTTTCCCCGGATGGTACCGGCTGTGATTCGCCCTTGTCATGATTAAATCGACGGATGCCTTTTACAACGTTAGATTTGAGGTTACTATAAAACTAATTATATAGATACAGACTATATAGATGATTTTATTAAGTTTAATTATTTTATCATTAGAAAATTAAGATTGATACATTCGTCTCATAAATTAGCTTTTATATATTTATATAGTTAGTTTTATAATTATATCATATCTAGTGCGTCCAAAAACTAACGTGCAACCAGGGCCCGGGGAGAAGCTGCGACGTGCCAGCCTCAACGTGCTGCAGCTTTGAACTTGGACGGTTGGACCAGAAGAAGCGTCGGTATGATAAAAATACGATGGATAGCAAGCACGTCAAGTGATTCAAATAAGTTACGAGTTTTAGGGCAGCTGCTGAAATTTAGGTAAAAATGTACACGCTGAGAAACGTGTGCTACAAGAGAGGACATGCTTCCCAACGTGGAAACTTTTAGTGAAATTTTACTATCAAGACCTTACATGCATGTTTCGAAGTCTAAACAGAAGTTGAGCAATGTTTTTCTTCGATCTCTCTTTCTGTGTTGCACGTAGTACCATGCCAATGCCGCATGAAAAGTAGCAGCAGTATGTACACGGCAATGACTACGAGATTTCTTCGTAAAATATAAAAACAAAACCATAAATTCACAGGCAGATAAGAACATGTGATTTTCAGGGCAAGTAATCTGTCAACCTGGATGACGATGGGCTACCATCAGGCAAAGGTTGTGAGCCGGCCCGGCCATTTTTGTCACTTGTGAGTCGCGCGCAAAGATGTGAGTTGCTAAACCGCTCGGCCCTTGTATGTGGTGTGGCCGTGTATGTGTGTGGGCCGTGCCTTTTTTTTCTGCACGGGTGTGTGGGCCTTTTTCTACACACTGACGCAATTGCAAACATGACGAGGGAAAGTGGAGGCTTATTGTGTCTTAAACGATACCATTACCCGATAGTCATTAGACAAAGCATTATGCATCAGCATCACCATCGAGAGGTGAACAAGATTTCAGGATAGTCATTAAAACGTCTAGCACGTCTAAAGATGTAAACCAGGCCATGACCCGATTGCCATTAGGTAAGCAGCCGCTTATACCGTGCAAGAACAATTGACATGGGCTAAAATAAAAGTTAAAAAAGATTGCTTGATTGCTAGTTGCGACAGGTTGCAGCTAAATTATGCCTATACCGTCTGCTTTTGATTTCTTTTTTTTTTCTGTTCGGACAACTTGTGGGACTCTACTTTGGAAACAAAGAGGATTGGAAACAAAGAGGATCAGTCTCCATGTCCATCGATATGGATAGGCTTGTGGTAGATGAAAAGCTCACATCGATCGATCGTCACCTGCGTGCAGGAGGGCTCCATCGACCGACCACGACGTTTCCTCAGCGGGGCCGATTACAAAACAAATTCCCCGAGTCCATGGACCATGCACTCACTGCGAGTGGCCCAAGATTTGAGCTCTTGAGGCCCAGCGACCTGCCGTGTACCCTGCTGCGCAGGCGAGAGTCAGAGCAGGCGTCGCGGTCGTCGCCGGTGGCCGTCCGGTGGGCGCACGCGCGCTCCCCTTGTAACTTTCCCGGCCGCGGAGAAGACGCGTCGCAGGTTCCTCGGCTCGTACGGTGAAACAACACGAGCCACGGGCCCACGGCCGTCCCTTTGATCCGGAGACGATGCCGCGCAGTTTTTCTCCTCTCGCTGCCAAACTACACGGAAAAATGCGTACGGACTTGCGCGCACGTCGTTTTCGGCAGGCCGCCGCCGGGCTCTCGAGACACGGCGCCGATCGAGCTCTCTGCCCTTGCTCTGATTCTCTATGATCTGAAGCAATTTGGCGCTCGCACATGGGGCATTCCGGTGGATGCGGTTTGGATTGGGCGGGGCCTAATCCAATCTAACGGAGATCGTGCTATCATCGTGGGGCCCATGTTCTGTTGTTTTTGCAAAGACCATGGGACCATCACCCTGTTTTATGTTAGTTAACACAGGAGTTCTGCTCAGGCACGTTCTAAAAATAAAAGCTCTGAGCTTCCTTCCTCCCTCCCAGTAGTCAACCAATCGAGGTTATCACCATCTTATCTTACCGTCCAAATAAGCACCCACTGGGGCTAACCAATCGAGGTCTTTCGAACAGCACTTCTGTCATTTTTTTTTAAAAAATATCATTACGTCGAATTACTTAGAAATTGAGTTGGACTTCCTCCAGCAATTTTGTTTGAGAAATTCACCAGTAGGAGGCTAGTAGCTGAATGAAACTAAAAGGCTAGTTCGCGCAGTTCCAGCCCAATCCCGGCCTGGTTCAACATGCTCAAAATTTAGTGTTTAGTTCCCAAAAGTACTTTTTACTTCCTATTCATCTCCCTCACAGAACACGCATCTCTAAAAATTCATTTTTCCCCTTTCCTATTCATCCCCCTCACATAACACACATCAAAAAAAATATTTTTCCCCACCACAACTAAACACGGCCGCAACGTTCACGGCGAGGACTCGGCGTGTCCAACCTCGGGGACCGCACGCAGCTTGTTCCCTCTCCTTTCCATCGCTCCCATTACTTTCCTCTTTCTCGCTTCCGATCCCGTTGGCCTTTCCTTTCCCCCTCGGATCCCCAGAAGAAATCAAGAAACCCACCGCGCATTTCCCCTCCCCTCTCCCTCGGTCCCTCTCTGCCGCGCACGACGCGCGCCGCTTCCCGGCAATGTGCTCGCCCACAACGCCGGGCGTCGTCGTCGCCACGTCCGTCAGCGTCAACGGCCCGGCCCCACACGGCTGAAGCTGAACGCGTCCGTGCCGCGTGAGAGGGATACATATACCTCCAGCGGCAGGGGTTGGTGGAAGGAAAACGAAGGGGGACGAACTCGAGCTGGTCGTCCAATTCCGGCGGCGGAGAATGATGGAGAGCTACCTCAAGGAGAACTTCGGGGGCGTGCAGGCCAAGCACTCGACGGACGAGGCGCTGGGGAGATGGCGCAAGGTCGTCGGCCTCGTCAAGAACCCCAAGCGCCGCTTCCGCTTCACGGCCAACCTCGACAAGCGCAGCGAGGCCACCGCCATGAAGCGGAAGAACCATGTGAGTAGCTCATCCTTCCCCTTGTAAGCTCAGCGCGTTTCCCCAGCTTCCGCCAACTCCTGCCCTGCGATTTCAATGTCCATGCCCTTCGTATCGTCACACATGCCAATGCTACCGTTTTTCCTCAAGGAATTGCTTTCAGACTTGTCTCCAAAAAACTTGCGGCTACACGTGATTGAAGAGTCTGCCAGCAAAAAGTTTGGTTGATTTTTTTCAAAGAGGCACACGCAGGAATTGAGTCACAATAGAAACATGGAACTCGGCAACAACTAAGGATAAGTCTAACTTCAAATGAATGCAGTAGTACGTCTTTCCAAATATTTTCTCCACATTTTCAAATGATAAATATGTGGTTAAAATTGCTAGGACAATAAATCCACACAAGCTTCCACTGATCAAATACAAATAGTGGTCAAGAACCTCTCCCTTTGTCCTTGTTTTGTGTATAATCACTTCCGTGACGCTGGAAGGAGATGGGGAAAAGGTTTATTATAACAGAGTCAAAATGGGGTGAAAAAAAACTGCCTTCATATTTCCCCAAATATTCTGCAGCATACTTTATACACCATTTCTTTAGTAGAATTCGTTAACTATTGACTATACTCCTATATGACATAATGAAACACAAGACCGCAGTATTATAATAAGTGGGATTGCACATGGGAAAGTGTAGACAGCTGGACATCAAAATATTAAATCATCATGTTTTCCTCAGACTACGAAAGAGACCTCCAAGCTGCAATTGAATAATTAAAGGCGTGGATCAGGTTTTGACCAAATAATTTACCAGTGAACATGACAGTGACACTATGTCTCTGGTTACCGGAATATTTTATATGGAAAATACTGATGATGACTAGAAATTAACATACTTGTCTTTATTTTTTTTACCAAAACTGAGTAAACTCTTCGACAGCTATGTACAAATTATCTTTGCTGTGTGGAAGTATCTATGCAGCTTCTTTGTAAATTATTTTTGATAACTTTTTTTTACTAGTAGTATTAGAACTATGAAGATTAGTCATACAAAAAATGAAACGTGTGAGATTTTTTTTTTAACTTTTTTTCATAATGGTACATTTCTCAATCTTCCCCCATATGCTTGCCAAATTGGCAATTAGCGATCTGCTGGATTCACTAGAGCAACTTATCAATTGAGTGTTGACTAGACTTGCAGTCTGCTGGTTGTCCAGTTAAAAACTCATGGATTCACAATTCTTTAACAAACAAGATTATGTGTCCACCATGAATCTCGCATTGTAACAGTTTACATCCACATGCTTATCTTCAGAGCAGCAACTATATACTTTTTTTTTTTTACCAAATCGAACCTTTCGTTATTTTGAGCTTTTTTATGCGCGATATTAAGCTAACTGAGAACAAAAATAGTGTTTCTTGAGACTTGCAGTTACGGCATGTTTTGCCTATTTCAGGAGAAGCTGCGCGTTGCCGTGCTTGTTTCAAAGGCTGCACTTCAGTTCATAAACAGTATGATGCCACCCCACTGGAGCATCGTAATATAATAATCTTCTCTCATCTTCTTGAATCAACCTTACAACTACAACACTTCCACAGGCCTTCCTCCACCGAGTGATTACAAGGTCCCAGCCGATGTCAAGGCGGCAGGTTTTGGCATCTGCGCCGAGGAGCTGAGCTCCATAGTTGAGGGTCATGACCTGAAGAAGCTGAAAGCACATGGTGGCGTCGAGAGCCTCGCGTCCAAACTTTCCACCTCGGAGTCCGATGGCCTTACCACCTCCGCGGACAAGCTGGCGACACGGAGGGAACTGTTTGGCATCAACAAGTTCGCCGAGGCAGAGTCTCGTGGCTTCTGGGTCTTCGTCTGGGAGGCGCTCCAGGACATGACACTCATGATCCTTGCGGCGTGCGCATTTGTCTCGCTCATCGTCGGCATCGCCACTGAGGGGTGGCCCAAGGGTGCACACGATGGGCTCGGCATTGTGGCCAGCATCCTGCTTGTGGTGTTTGTCACAGCTTCAAGCGACTACCGCCAGTCCCTGCAGTTCAAGGACCTCGACAAGGAGAAGAAAAAGATCACAGTGCAAGTCACCCGAAGTGGGTACAGGCAGAAGCTCTCAATATATGACCTTCTGGCCGGCGACATCGTTCACCTCTCCATTGGTGATCAGGTGCCGGCTGACGGGTTGTTCTTGTCTGGCTTCTCACTGCTGATCAACGAGTCCAGCTTGACTGGGGAGAGCGAGCCGGTTGCTGTCAATGCCGAGAAGCCGTTCCTTCTGTCAGGGACAAAAGTGCAGGATGGTTCTTGCAAGATGCTTGTCACTACAGTTGGCATGAGGACTCAGTGGGGCAAACTGATGGCCACTCTCAGTGAAGGTGGTGATGACGAGACACCATTGCAGGTCAAGCTGAACGGCGTGGCCACCATCATTGGTAAGATAGGCCTCATCTTTGCAGTTGTCACGTTCGCAGTGCTCACTGAAAGCCTATTCCGCCGCAAGATCAGCGACGGTACATACTTGAGCTGGACTGGAGATGATGCATTGGAGCTGCTCGAGTTCTTTGCCATTGCTGTAACCATTGTGGTTGTGGCAGTTCCTGAAGGATTGCCGCTTGCCGTGACACTGAGCCTTGCATTTGCAATGAAAAAGATGATGAATGACAAGGCACTTGTCCGTCACCTTGCAGCATGTGAGACCATGGGCTCGGCGACTTCCATCTGCAGTGACAAGACCGGCACACTCACGACAAACCACATGACTGTCGTCAAGGCCTGCATCTGTGGTAAGATCAAAGAAGTAGATGGTTCCTCGGATACCAAGAGCCTGTTCTCCGAACTGCCAGGTTCTGTCATGACAATGCTCTCGCAGTCCATATTCAACAACACTGGCGGTGACGTTGTCTTAAACCAGGATGGCAAACGTGAAATACTGGGCACACCAACTGAGACTGCGATTCTGGAGTTTGGCCTGTCACTTGGTGGAGACTTTACGGCAGTTCGCAAAGCAAGCACCCTTGTTAAGGTGGAGCCGTTCAACTCTGCCAAGAAGAGAATGGGAGTGGTCATCCAGCTCCCAGGGGGTGCACTGCGAGCACACTGCAAAGGCGCATCAGAGATCATACTGGCATCGTGTGACAAGTACCTGAATGAGGAAGGCAATGTCGTCCCCATGGATAAAGCAACCATCGATCACTTGAATGCAACAATTGATAGCTTCGCAAATGAGGCACTTCGCACCCTGTGTCTTGCGTACATGGAAGTTCAGGATGGGTTCTCAGCCAATGATCAGATTCCAATGGATGGGTACACCTGCATTGGCATTGTGGGGATCAAAGACCCTGTCCGGCCTGGAGTGAAGGAATCAGTTGCCATCTGCAGATCGGCGGGTATTACTGTCAGGATGGTCACAGGTGACAACATCAATACAGCAAAGGCAATTGCCCGGGAATGTGGCATTTTAACTGAAGGTGGCATTGCCATAGAAGGCCCCGATTTCAGAACCAAGAGTGAAGAGGAGCTGACTCAGTTGATACCAAAGATACAGGTAAGTTCATGGCTTCTAGTGCCAGTATCTTCACACCTTCGCATATCATTTCTGTAGTCCATTGACCAATGTTCTCTGCTTTCGATGCATCAGGTGATGGCAAGATCTTCGCCACTGGATAAGCACACCCTTGTCAAGCATCTTCGGACTAAACTTGATGAAGTTGTTGCGGTGACCGGCGATGGCACAAATGATGCACCTGCTCTACATGAGGCTGATATTGGGCTTGCGATGGGCATTGCTGGAACCGAGGTAATTTCATGATTCCCTTAAATTAGGTAAAATAACTAGCGATGTCCACCAAATAGCCATACTATTACTGATATCTTGTAGTTAATTAATCACCGATTTCAAGTATCTAGGAATGTAATTGTTAGCTAATGTTTTTAGTGTCATTTTTGCTCTTGCATCAACAAAAATGACTAGCAATGCCCAATATATAACCACACTATTACTGATATCTTGTAATTAACTGTAACCGATTTCAAGTATCTAGGAATGTAATTGTTAGCTAAATTTGTTAGTGCCATTTTTGCTCTTGCATTCTTCTATACTGCTGCAACATCTATGAGCTCTTGATATCCATGAGTAGCGACATCAGTTACATGATATCTCAAGTTAATTCACTATTTACTGCCATCTTGACACATCTTGAAATCTTCATGAAGGTGGCTAAAGAGAGTGCTGATGTCATTATTCTTGATGACAACTTTTCCACTATTGTCACTGTTGCAAAATGGGGACGGTCAGTGTACATCAACATTCAGAAGTTTGTACAGTTCCAGCTGACAGTCAATGTGGTTGCCCTAGTTGTAAACTTCTCCTCAGCTTGCCTGACAGGTACATGTACATGTCAATCATGTATTGGTTCATTATTTGAAAATCCTTGTATGAATCAGCTGTATTCTGAACTTCCTTGTTCTGCCTCTCTCTTTTTTCATAAATATGCATCTCATTTTTGTATGCATGCTGATTCAGGGAGTGCTCCTCTTACTGCTGTGCAATTACTCTGGGTTAACATGATCATGGATACACTGGGTGCATTGGCATTGGCCACAGAACCCCCAAACAATGAACTGATGAAGAGAACACCTGTTGGAAGGAAAGGAAACTTCATCAGCAACATTATGTGGAGGAACATCCTTGGGCAAGCCTTGTACCAGTTCCTTGTAATTTGGTACCTACAGACAGAGGGGAAGTGGCTGTTTGGAATCAAGGGCGATAACTCTGATCTAATCTTGAACACACTTATCTTCAATTGCTTCGTGTTCTGCCAGGTAATTTCCAAGCTAACTGCTGATGAATTCACTAGGCTGCATTTGTATTCCGCTTGAATGTCTTGCGCTAATGATGCGGCTATTTGTGAAATAAACTTTTATTCTTCGCTGTGCAGGTATTCAATGAGGTGAGCTCGAGAGAGATGGAGAAGATAAACGTATTTGAAGGCATTCTAAACAACAATGTGTTCATCGCGGTCCTCAGCAGCACCGTCATCTTCCAGTTCATCATAATACAGTTCCTTGGCGATTTCGCAAACACTATCCCTCTCACACTCAACCAGTGGATCGCATGCATTTTCATCGGTTTCATAGGCATGCCTATCGCTGCTATTGTCAAGATGATCCCAGTTGGTTCCACATAGGAAACTAGAGCTGACTTCAACCAGAAGCTCAAGTTAGGCAGGACTACGATCTGATCATGGCAATGGAGTTTTGTGCATCGCCATTTGCGTATACGACAGATCTTTCTGCCACAACACTTCTATTTAGGATCATGTATTTGATCTGAGAGCACGAGTCAAGGTTGACTTGTGGGCTTGATTCTTAGAAAATGCCTCGAACACTTGTAGCTATTCTTTGCTTTTGTTTGTTTTCTCCCTGATGTTTTTTCTTTGGAACGGAGGCTGGACTGTATATGTCAATCTTATTGTTCACCAGAATGTGTTTGTTTACACATCTACCGCTTTGTTTTCACCCGTTAATTCATGCTTCACTCAGAAGTCCCTGTAAATCTTCGGCTACATGATACTTCTACAAAATCCAGCAGGCCTCCTGCTAGTATATTACAAAAAGAAAATACGGAAGCACATTTAAGTTTGACCAGGAATCCGTGTCGATCCAAATGCCAGAGTCAGAAGATACACCAAAGAACTATGATGTACTACCACCAGGCACTGCTTCGATCAGCCTGGCAGTCGGTTACCTTGTTTCGGCATCCCAGGCTTATCAAGTTATCATGACATCACATATTGACACCAAGCAAGCAGCTCGCTCCCATGACGAGCGTCAACAGTATCATCGATGCCAAAACGTTTTTGACCGGTCAAGGCACTGGCCAGAGCATGTTACTCCTACGAGACAGCCCCTCCTGGTAATGCATTTGCATTGCACGAAGCAACCACTGGGAATAAACTTCCAACAGTACCAGCCAGTAGCCCCGGCATGTTGAGTTGAGCGAACACTATTTTTTTTTTCTTTTTACGGGCTGGCAAGCGCACGACAGCCCGGCATCGCAGTACGCCTACTAGGTTTTACCAGGTCACATGTCCCTCTCGCCTCGTGCCTGACTGCCTGGAGCTCGCTTTTGACCGCATGGAATGGTAGTCTCATACTCTCATTTTCCTATTATTCTGATGATATTTCACTACGATATCGTAGTTGTTGCTGAATAGTTTAATTGTGGAATTGGGCAGTTTTCTGATCGACTGTATAGCTGATATCGTTACCGATGGTTTATGACAGTTTTCATCAGGGACCATGTGGCGGCCAAACGCAGTACAAGGTTGCCATGCCCATCCACGGCCATTCTGATCTCCTTGTGTAGTTGTGTTCACAAGGCTCGAGAGCACGGAAGTGAACAGCAGCTTCTCTCTCTCCCTTATCGTTCATTTTCACCTGCCCCTGCTGCAAGCCTGCAACCATGTCCAAGCCAAGCCATCTGCAGCTGCATGAGACGCGGCGCAGTGAGTTATAAAGGGGGAGGAGGCACGGCGTGTCGAGGGTGCAGGAGAGAAAAAGAGAGACGAACAGTGCCAGCCGTCTCCAACAACCACAGCTTAGGGGGGCCATGCCATATTGCCATGGCTGCGAGCGGCAAGCAAAGCGAGCAGGCGATTTGATGACACGGCACAAAAGGCAACCTCCGTCAGAAAGGCCGCGGCAGCGGCCGGGCGTCTCTCGGCTGTGTTAAGATGGGTGGGAGAAAAAATTACCGCACCAGAAAGCGTATTCTGTGACACAAGTAAATAGAAAAAATTTGTTAGAGTAGAACTTTTTGAATCTAGCCCTCTTCTTTCACGATCCGCGCGGTAACAAACTAGTCCCAGCTGCCTGCTGCTTTCACGATCCGCGCGGTAACTTTAAACTACTAGTCCCAGTTGCCTGCTGGGCACGGCGGCAACTGCACGCGCACCGAGTGGGGCTTCGTCATCAACTGTCCACAGGTGAGTGACTCAAATGGGACCGTAGCGTTTGGTTTTAGCATCTGTAGGTACGAAGAGGTTGCTAATGAGGTCAAACAACATGACTGAACAGAGAGAGAGAGGCGCAAGTGATCATGTGAAATGATATCTGGTTAACTATGGTCACTGATGCAGTGACGGGCTATTAAACAGAGATGATAAGAGGACAGACAGACACAGTAGCTGGTACAGACAGTAGTATTCACACACAAAAAATTGACTCCCCACTCCTTGACTCCTTGCTTGCGTTTCACTTTCACCTCACTAATCACTACTGTACCTCGGTGAGGTCTCGAGGTATTCGCGTTCGAGCAAAAGCTCTCTCACTTCTGCTTCAGCTTTCTTCTCTCCTCTCTAAACTAAAATCCCGGAAAGATCTCCTCAAAACCCAAAATCTTCCCAAAACTAAATTGCCAGACCACCCTGTGACAATTGCTAATAATCAGAAGAATCAAATCTTGCCCCCACTTTGATTCGGGCATTTGGTTGGCCTCCCCTAATAAAGCAGCAGCTTGAATTGAATTGATGAATTAATTCATCAACAAAAGAAGAAGGAAAAAAATGGTGAGTTGAAAATGCAGCTGGACTCCACTGCCCAGCAGCATCAGCTCCTACTGGCGCTGAGGTGAGCGCAACCGTCTCCTCTTATTGTTGCTGCTGTCCGGGGTTGCCGGCGGGGCGGCGCCAGCCGCATTATTGGTGCCCACGGAGGCGTCCGGGCTCCCGACGACGTGCGCGGCGACAGAGACGCCCGAGGACGCCACCTCCGCCGACGACCTGTCCTCCTGAATCATCGCGCTGTAGCAGGAGTACACATGCTCCTGCCAGAGAGACGAACAGCGCAGGCATTTACTCATCATTGCGCTTTCCACCAACAGGCTTCTGAAAAGGGATTATTGTTGGTGAGCAGGGAGGAGAGGAGGGGCTTACGGTGTCTAATTGCGGCCATGATGAGCCCAGGATCGCCTTGAGCTCGAGCAGATTGGCGGCGGTGGGTGTCTCCTCGTTGCCACGCGCGGCGAGGATGGATGCGGCGGCGATGGTGGATGGCTGGTACTCCACCGAGCTCATCGCTGCAAATGCCGAATCGGAGACGGAGAAATCTATAACATCTCAGCTCCTGCGATCCGATTCCCATTCGGTGGGGAACGGAAAGAGATGTGGGGAAAGATGAGGAGCAAACCTTTGATCGCCGCGAAGACGCACTCGACGGCGCGCATGACGATCGCCCGGCGCTCGTCGTGCCGGAACCGCGCGGCGAAGCAGCTGATGTAGGGGAACGGGGTGGCGGCGGTCATCCGCCATTGGAGCGTGGCCAGGACGAGGAGCTCCATCCGAAAGATGGACGCGCTGTCGAACTCGTACGCGTCCAGCCGGAGCTCCGACAGCCGCCGCGCGTGGTGCTCCTCCACTTTGCTCGCCAGCGACAGGCACGCCACCGCGAGCAGTTGCAACGCCCATTCCTGCCCCCTCTGAACCCATCGCCGGAGACGAGGCCACAATGCATTGCACAGGCAGTCATTACAGCAATCAGACACTCGAGAAAAGAACAATGACTCGCCGGCAATGGCGATGGCAATGGGAAATGCAGGGTCGTCAGTTGGTTACATTGACTCGCCGGTGCGCCAAGAAGCGATCGAGGTAAGTCACCGCGACGTAAGCGGTCATCCCACTGAACCGGAACATCACCGTTGTCTACAAGCAGCGGTGAACTCATTAAAAAGAGAACAAACATCGGCAAAGATCGATTTTTTTCCTCGATGTAAATGGAACCGGCGAAGGGGAAGGAAGAAGAACGCGCGAACGACCTTGATTATCCAGCGCACGCACCCGGAGCGCGCGGCCTTCATCCACTCCTCCATTTCCTCCGCCATGGCGCCGCCGCCGCAGTCGACTGCGGCGGATGCGGTCTCCTTGGACAGGAGCACCGCGACATACTCGTCGTCATGGTCAACGACCAGCAGGCGGTCGTCGCGGGCGACAGCGAAGTCAGCGGAGGCTCCATCGTCGTCGTCGGCGTCGGGGAAAAGGTCGCTGCCGTCTTCCCGGCAGATGAGGATGGAGGTGGGCGTGGCGGGAGCGGACGTGGAGGCCACGGCGGCGGCAGCAGCAGCGGCGGCGGCGTCCCCCATGGTCGTGGCGTCAATCAGAGGCAGGGCCCGTGCATGCGCGCGGAAAAAGGGAGGAAAAGCGAAGGAAAGGATGTCGTCCACTGGGAAGAGCAGCAAGGCGGAGGAAAAGGCGGCGTGCGGGGTGCGGGTGGGTGCGCTGCGCGCGAGCACGGCGTGGAACTGAAAGGGATTCCCTCCACCACACTCGCGCGGTGAAAGGGGGGGAGAAATGCGCAGTTGCAGAGACCGCGATAGAAATGGGGAAGTTGAGCTGTGTGCGGCGTGCGGGAGAGGTGGCGTGCCTGCACTGCGTGGGGGGACACTGGGTCTGCGTGCTGTGCGTTCGTGGGAGACTGGGAGAGACGGGAGAGGTTGGAAGGGACGGAGGGAGAACATTTGGAAAAATAAATTCAATCATTTGAATATGTTTCTATATAACAAAAAGTTGAGTATGTTGTCGTATACTCGCAATAGATACTTTTAATGATGTGTTTTCATGCGCTCAAACTCTTAGCCTTCTTAAGCATCATTCAAACTCGAGCTCATTTTACCAAAACTGCTCATGAGCAAAATAAAATTTCCCATCCACACACAGGCTCACTTGTATCTCAGTCACCCCTAAGGGCAAGTACAGCTGCTGTCTTTAACATAGAGACGGCTGTTGTCTTTTTGTCCACCTCAGCTAAATCCTCCTACGTGGACCGAAGAGAGAGATGGATGCCGTCGCTTCGTTCGACTACGGCAAGGGTGCGCGCTCCAACGCGAAGCGACGACTTCTCGCGCCCGCTGTACGAGCCGTTCCCCTCGTCGCCGGCGTTGCGGATCAAATGTGCACGTCCCTCCTCCCACCGCTCGCCCCTTATGCGGTGGCGCGCCTTCAAGCACGAGGCCGACGGGGACCCGTCCGCGCCGTCGCCGTGCGATGAACGGAAGCAGCCCAGGAAGAAGGGCCCGCTGTACAAACTCAAGGCCGCGCCGCCGCGATCTAGGGGCTCGTCGGCTCCCGCTCCGTGCCGCTCGCTCCGAGCTGGTCACCGGCACCTTCTCCACCCCACCAGCGCCGGCCACCACGGATGAGCCGCGTCGACCGCTGGACTCCGCCCCTCTCCTGCCGAGGTGCGCAGGCCTGGTGGCCGCTAGACGTCATGCACACCCTGCCGAGCCATGCTTGGTGCGGTGGTGCCGCCAGAATCGAACTGTAGGCCGCCGGTTGCCGGATCGAGCATTCGAGCGAGCGGTAGAGACCAAGGATGAAAATGATCGGGAACTTCCGGGAAACGGTATTAAATTACGGAAACGGTGTTGGTCGGGAACGGAATTTTCCCATATTTATGAAACTAATAGAAATAAAAACGGTAAAATACGGCTATAAAATTATTCAAAAATAACAACTTTTATGTTTTTCTAAAAACGGGAATGGTCGGGAAACGGTGTCATAATACGGAAACGGTATCGGTCGGGACGGGATTTTTCCCATCCCACTTTCATCCCTAACTAGACACACAAGATAAGGAATACGAGAGTCAGTGGGAGCAGTTCAGAGAAGATAAGGATCGTTTGATCTTTACACCATTTTCCTCGTTAGAGAAAAAAATTATAGAAAGGTCCTTTAGACATGTAAGGAGCCACAAAATAAAATTAAAATGTTAGATTGCAGTAACAAAATAGTATATAAAGATCGTACTATGTTTGAATATACCACGTGTTGTTTCATGGAACATCAAAATGGTTACAAAGATGAAATTGTAGTATATCACTATAATTTATGTGTCAAGAGAATAATTAATAATTTTGTAGACAACAAAAAAGACAGCAGTTGTCTAAACTTTTGTACAAGCTGTCTGTTTAGTTGTCTATATGTTACAAAAGAAAGCTGCTGTCTAAACTGTTGTACATACCCTAAAGAGACTCGATATCACCTTGCTGACAAAGAGCATTTACATCTTGATAAAGCAACTCTACCTCGTCTGTATGTGGATAATGACATGATAAAGGCGTATTTTAAAAGTCAACTTCACCTCTAAGGGGGTGTTTAGTTGGTGGAGAAAGGTGGAGATTTTCTGTAGCAGATATGCACTGTAGCAATGAATAGTGAGGAAAGGATGGAAAATGATGTGATGAGAGAAATAGTGAATATCTACCATCTAAACATGTCCTAAGCTACTGATTTCGGTCCTCATAGACCCCTCGACTATATAATTGGATATTAAGCACCTCAAGTTTTCAATATTTTCTTAGTAATTTCTTGCATAGTTTTGTAATGCTAATTCGCTAACTTATATCTCTATACAAAGTATGGTCCATCTCCACTTCTAATACATGTTTTGCTAGCCAAATCTATGTTACTCCACTCTACTCTACATGTGTGGCAGAGTATGGCAAAATTAAGCTAAGAATGGTGCTCGGAGGCTAGCCTCCTTGAGTATTGGGCATGGTGAGGGGGTGAGATAATTTCCATTCTTAGCTTAATTTTGCACCATTCGAATATGTTGTACAAAAACTAATGAGCTGGAGTTTATAGTTTTTATTATAGTTTTTAGAGTTGAACTATCTAACACCGTCTCAATAACCCTATAGATGGTTATAAAGCCATGCCATTCGAATATGTACAACTAATGACACTTTACCTTTTTCCGAAATATATGATCAAACTAACTGTTGTTCATGTTTTTTTAGCCTTTCCACCCTTTGAGTCTCTATGTTTTTTTTCGTGGTAGTCTCTATGGGTTGGTCACTGTCACACCAGGTTTTATAAAGGACAAACCGAATGCATCTCATATGTGCGCCAGGATCAAGTTTCACACACATAATAGACTCCATGAATACAGAACACAAAGTTACAACGGAAATAATAAAATAAATACATTACAACGATATTCTAGCAGCGGAAATCTTCAACTCTTCACCACATGCAGTTGACTGGGGGTTGCGTACGCCTAGCAATCTTCATTGAATGAACTAAAGAACTTCACATCTTCTTCTCCTTCTGATCCAATATTTAGCAAGGGTGAGTACACTTATGGTTGGTACTCAACAAGTGGGAGAATATGCAAATCTTTCAAGGAAATGATAAGAGTTTGTAGCGGTCGGCATTTTAGTTGGTCAAGTTTTATTAATAAGCACCTGATTACTAAGATATAAGTATATACTAACCCAAATTAATCATATAAAAAGAGATATATCATCTCACATCATTCGTGCCAAAGCACTCATTCCTTAACCAGGAACCACAATTTATTTTCAACTTTAAGTTCAATTATCATGTGAGGATCCGGGCCGTTCATAACTGCGAACACGGCTGTTATAACAGTTTTACACTCTGCAGAGGTTGTACACTTTCACCACAATTCACATAAAAGCTCCGAAGAACTTTAAACCCAACCATGCAGTGCGGGCCTGGCACGTACCACACTTCCGAGGTGTGACTGCATAGGGACGTTACGAGGCCTTTCCAAAGAATTCCTATATGTATGCGTTTGCTCCCCGACGACCACGGTTACAACGGCAAGGCTTCTCTCGCCTTCCCCCGCACCTCCCAAACCGGTAATGCCCCCAAACTCCACCAGTAGCAGTGCAAACACAACACACAGTTCATCTAGTTACTTAGCCAAGACCAGTGCCATATGGTATTGTGGTTGTACGGGAAAATCTCAGGTTGCCGCTCCATGTTCCAATTAACATAAGTGATCTTGTTTAACATCATCATCGGAACATGGATATAAATAGCTTGATAAATGGTAACACAAAATTATTATCTTCACGATTAGTGTGAACCATTCCCAAGTGTAGCAGCTAAGCAGAGCTACCCAACATGAATGTAAAGATCCAGGTTATCAAAGAGATGGTCAATAAAAACTAGTTATCCTTAATATAGGACCCATCAGTATTAATGCAATACATAGCATAAAGTAAGCTTTAATTAACATGAAAGTTGCATAGGTTCAATAGAATATGTAGAGGGGGAAATCCACTTGCCTTAAATCCTAAGAATATCTGCTAAAGCTCAATTCCTTCGTAGACTTGATCTTCAATGAACTCGTTGAACTTCTCATAGCTTGATCTTCAAACTCGGCTTGAACAACGTCTATCGTCACACGAGCATATACAGGCAAACATATGCACAAATAAATAACAATACACCAATCATGGGCAACAATATTGATCAAGTATAGAAACGAATCGAGGTATCGGAAAAGGATTGAGAGGACACGGGAAACGCTGAGATTGGAGCTAGGGTCGAGAAGATACGACTATCGAAAGATTAGTATTATAAAAGGAAAGCAAAGACTATATGCTTCATTTATTTTAATTAATAAAACATGTGCAATGAATATTTCAAAGAGATATTCATATTTGAATTATTTCAAGTTAAACTTTTCATAAGAAAAGGCGGAGTAAAGCCTAATCAATTTTATTTATAAATATTATATATAAGTTATATCAACTAGTCATTAATACTAGTCAAGTTAACATGTGATTAAGAAAACTCAGATATAACCTATGTAGCTTTTATTCATAAAACAAATTGAATAACCATTAACCAAATTGAATTAGTTTATGAAATCCAAAGTATATTCCTATATAGCTTTTAATTAGAAAGACTAGTTAAATGAGTATTAATCAAGTTCACATTTATTCATAAAAGTCAATGTATAAACATGGTCATGTTTTATTCAGAAAACTGGATTTAACAAAGAGCATTAAGTAGTTAAATATATTAGTTTATAAAACAATTATATAAGCTAATTAGATTCTATTTGGAAAAGCATATGAAATAAACATTAACCATGTTAACATCTTTGTTTATGAAACAAGATATAACTCTAACCATATTTTAATTATAAAAGACTATTTTAATAATGGTTAATCAAATTTAACTTTCATTATAAAACATGAAGGTGAGACTCTAATTTGCTTTTATTTAAAAATCTAGTTAAATTAGAATTAGGAAAATTAATATTTATTTATTGCAAAGCATGAAGCATGGTAAACTGAATTGTTAAACTAAAGTTTGTGTGCTTTTAGAAAGTTAATGCATCAAGAACGGTATTAAACGGAGATTAAACGCGGGATCTAGGGGTTAAACAACACTCCAGGGGCTTGACTGCGAAGAAATTAACCTAGTAGGGGTCTAAACAGAGGAAACCGAGGTCTTAAACGCAATTACATATGAAAACATGAGGGCTCGCATATAAAATGGGCAGCCAAGGACGGAGGGTTCTAATCTACAAAAGTGCAGGGGCTAAATCGATAAAAAATAGGACTTATTTCTAATTACTTTTGAACTGAGGTGGACTGTGGGTTAAATCTAGAGAACTAAAGGGGTGTTTCCGCAAAACAGCCAAAGCTGCCGGTTTGACCTAATGCTGACTCGGGTGGGATCTATTCTGGCCGTAGGATTGGAATCTAGCGGCTCGGCTTTCACTAGGCGAAAGGGCTCGCCGGAGGGGGCTGTCAGCGGCGGCGCGCGGCGGAGGCTCGCCGGAGCTTGGCGATTCCGGGGCTAGGAGCCACGGTTTTCATCGATTTCAAGCCTGGAACGAAGCTTAGGGTATGGGGGATCGACCTACGGGGCTCTTGTTGAGGATTGGCCGACGGTCGGGGCCGGCGATGAGCCATGGTGGCTTGGTGGCGACGACGAGTCAGTGCGCGCGAGTAAGAGCAAGAGAGGGAGGGTAAAGGGGCTCGGCGCGTTTCTAACCTTCTCGTGGAGCTCCGAAGCAAGCTCCTGGTGCGTTAGAGGCGGAGGAGGCGCGGGTCGACGGCGGTGGCGCTAGCTTGGATTTGCGGCGGCGGCGAGAGCTCTGGCGGCTAGGGTTTCGGGCGTTGAGGCGAATGGGTCCAAGGAGGAGGGGCGGCGCATTAAATAGGCCGAGGAGGGGATACCTTGGCGTCGACGTGGTAGGCTCGGCTCGGACTCGAGTCGGGCTGGGCACAGGCCTGGGACGGAGGAAGGTGGAGGAGAGGGATGACAGGTGGGGCCGGTCTGTCAGTGAGAGGGGGGAGAGAGCTGCGCGAAGCTGGGCTGGGCCGGAAGGAGGAGATGGGCTACTGCTGTGCACTGGGCTGAAGCTAGGGAAAAGAAAGAGAGCCAGGCTTGGGCCGGCATGGAGAAAAGAGATTTTTTTTTAAATGCTGAAACAAAAGTGTTCAAATGTTGAAACAGAGCAGAAGAGATGTTGAAACTTCCGTTTTGGAATGTTGAACATTATAGAAACTTTTATTCAAATAAGAAACTAAATTTGAATTCAAAACAATTTGAATTCAATACCCAAATAAAATGCTCCAGCATGAAATGCACTCAAACAAATAGTGACCTTATATTTATTTTAGTTTTTTTAATAAAAAGAATTTAAATGCCTATTCAAACCAATGTTCCTGCATATTAAATTTGAATTCGAAATAAATTCTAGAAATTTCTAAAATGTTGCTATTTAAAATATGTGATGAAATTCCGGGTGTCACCGTCACACTTTTACATTACCTGAATTCCGAAATAATACGATCAAACTAAAACATGCTACCATTCACGTTATTTTGCATGCCCTTTTGACTCTCGATTTGTGCAGCCATCTAGGATATCCTGTCCTGACGATGAAGCCTGCAGGCGTCTGCAACTGCAGTAAGAAGTTTGGTTGGTCGTTGGATCTTGCAGACTTGCACCCCGTGCGTCGCGGTACACAGCGTTAAGGTACCGATGATTGGCTGCCACATTTGACCCGGCCAATCCATCGCACGTGACGGAACATCTCTCTCGTTCGCTGTCATCCAGATAGAGCTGAAAACGCTAGCTCCCACGGCCACGGCTCGGCTAGCGTCGATGCATTTCAACGCACGGCCTGTACACTCGTACAGGGCAGCTATCGCGCGCGCCACTGCGGCCGCGGCGCGAGGTCTCCGGCTGCCGTGCCCAGCGCGCCAGCGCAAGGACGACGAACCCGAAGAGGCCAAGACAAGCGCAAAAGCCTCTCCCTCCCTCGGACCGGACCGGACGGGAACCCTCACAGAGTCACACAGGCAAGGCGGGCAGCGCAGATTTGCCAGCTCGTGGCGTTGTACGGCGTGGCCGTGCCTGCTTGCCCTGCCAAAAGAATCGACGACGGCCACCTGCTCCGATCCCGCGCCCATTTGTTGCCACTCCGGCGTTGTACGTACCTGCGCTCTCTCTCTCTGCGTCACGAGATCACTGGGCGCGCGGCGGCGAGGACGACGCGACGACCGGCGCCGTGACTGCCCTCGATTGGGAATTTGGGATGTGAGTGCGCGTCTCGTCTCGGCTGGTTCCGCGCAGCGCGCACAGCTGGTTGGAGTCGACGGATGGGGACGCCGGACGCGGCCCGGACCGGCCGTGATTCCGATGGATGGATCGATTGGAATTGGATGCGTGCGCGTGGCCTTGGAAGCTTGCCACTTTGCCAGGTGGGCTACCGCGCGGAGCTCGCTGGATCCCGATGCGTGCTTGCGTGCGTAGCGTACGACCGAGCGAGCGACGCCAGGGCCAGGCCGGGACCAAACCAAACGTGCCAACAGTACGGCTTGGGGTTTGGCCGTTTCGCGACGTGGAATTTGACAAGGGCTTGTCTACTGTGTGGATGCGTACAGTCGATTGTGAGATCCGCGAATGTGGTTGGTTCGCTCTCACGATTATTCTTCGCTCGCGTTCCAGGGCTTGTTGCTAACGGTGGGCTCAGATGAGTAAAAAAAACATTGTAGATAAAAAACAATGTAGATCGTGTTGGGAAGTGTGTTCTGGGAAGGAATATGATAAATAGAAAAAAATTGGATGAACAGTGAACACGCGAATCCAATGCGGTTATGCATGCAGGCAGCCAGCGGCCGTGTACTGTGACGGACCCAAGCAAAAAGACGAATCAGGGGGGTGTACAGCCACGATCCTTCAACAGCTTTCTCTTTTCTTTCGCGTCAGGTACCGTTACGTATGGTACGGTGGTCGCCTCGCATGCAGGTCAATGTTATCTACCTGTTCGACGGTACGGTGGGTATGACGTATGCAGGGGACGCGAAGTGGTATCCCGTACGCGCCGTGACATCGTGTGCTTGCGGTGCAGGTGACCCGTTAGTCAAAGCTTGCGGCCTTCTGTACCATGTTTAACAGCACGAGGGAGGATGCACAACGACTCGACCAGTGTGTGTGCTTGAAGCACATGCGGGGAGACGGTACTGCGTCGTCTACTCGTCTACCACGTACATTGTACATCCACAGTTTTACTGAATCAGCTCTATACAAATATGTACTGTACAATGCAAATTTCAAAGACGTCGTAGCACGTGACAAACCTTCTACAGAAAGCTTCTAGCAGAGCCCATGACTTTTTCTTTCTCTAAGGTATGATCAGCCCGAATATTCAGTTCACGGATCGGGACGTGCGCGGGCTACAGATATTTTCGCGGGCCGAGATGCACACAGGAGGCTCGCGCGCGCTGTTGGCGGCGCCTTTGTGGCCCATGTTTCTCTCCTTTTTGGGTTGCGTTGGGCTTCTTGCTCACGATTCCATTCCGTTCACGACTAAAAATATCGCTGCCGCCTTCTGGGCAGGGATGAATCTTCAGAGAATTCCATTGGTCAATTTGCACAACTAAACAGGTCCTGATTCGTACAGTAGCCTTTTGACGATCAGACAAGTTTAGAGATTTTGATAGAGCTCTTTTGATAGGACGAAACAATGTCGTTGGGCGCAATGGAGGTGCCCCTGGCCCGATCCTACATGTCATCGATCGATCGATATCTCCGAGATAGGGGCAATCGGACTAAGCGTGCGTTTAGATAGCTCAAAATTCTTCGAAAATATATTGTTCATAAAAAAGAGCTATATTAAAGTATTACATTTACTTTCTATAAGAGGTAAGACCTCGAATAAATCTAAGCTATCGATTTTTAGAATAAATTAAATACTTTTATAGTTAAAATATTTAGGGAACGGAAAAAAAAATCCCTAGATATCTGCGTCCCTTCCCTTCCTTCTCTCACGCTGGCTAACCTTCTTTATTACCTTCCTGCTCTTGTAATCACACAAGTAGATGCGCCCTTTGCACGAAGGCATGACAGCCCTTGCACATGTTTTAGCACATCATATCATATTAGAAAAACTAGGCCGGTACACGCGCACCCATGGTTTGTTTCAATAAATTTCAGAAAGTATAAGTAAATGATGATCATATAAATCTATCGATGTTAAAGTACAATATATTATTTATGTAAAAATATATTATATATTTTCTTGATCTTGATGTGATCTTCAAGGTTACATTTTAATGGTTTATTTTTTAATTTATTATTCGAGTAAAAGTCTGATGCTGACAAAATATTTTTAAATAGTAATCTGACATAAGACAAAGGGAGTATTAATGCTACAATATATGATTTAACTTAATGTTGTTTTGGTCAAAATTTGGTAACACATTATCAAAATAGTTATCTAAGTATGACTCTTTTCTTAGAAATTCGTTGACTTTTTACGTGTTTTTTATTTCATAGAGGATAAAGATAAAATTAGTTATGAATGAACAGTTTGATTTTACTTTTAAGTTTTTGACAGAAAGCAAAGTAAAAAACTATTAGAGTATGAACGTAGCATGCGAAATTAGTTATTATTTTTATTCGTAGGAAAAAAATAAATATATTTTTATATTTTTTAAATAATATAATTATAAATAATTAGAAATTTATCAAGAAACACTTTTAAATTATGAAGGTGCTTAATGGTACCATTTGTTCCATTAAGTGGGCCGAGTGTGTGGGTCTCACGAAGGGTGTGCGGGTCCGCCTAAATAGTGTGCTGGTTTCTAAAAAAATAGTGTGCGGGTCCACATCCTGGGTTCCATCTAAATTAGTATACAGGTCCCACGTGGGTCCCACATTAATAGTAAGTGGGTCACACATGGTGGGTCTCATCGAAATTACGTGGGTCCCACCTAAACAATATAGGGTCCACCTAAACAATATAGGGTCGCGAACTGAGCTCTAGCTTAGCTGGCAAGGTTCCTTGTGGTGGAACCAACCCACCAGGGTTCGAGTCCTCGATTCAGCACTGGTGCTCGCATTTTCCTGGATTTATTCCAGGATTTAACCGGCACTATTCTTTCAGTGGTAGGCGACGTGCCCGTCGATAGCGACACGCCTGTGGTGACTTCGTCAATTTGGAGGATTTGCCGGCCCAGTCTTTCGAAGGTGCTCACAGGGGTAGGGTTGCGTACGTATGTTTGTAGGGGCAAGTGTGCGTGCGTGTATATGAGTGTCTACGTCTGTACTATGTGATTCGAAAAAAAAAACAATATAGGGTCCCACATAGTGGGTCCCACCAAAATAGTACATGAGTCCCACATGGTGGGTCCCACCGAGCAATACGTAGGACCCACCAAAATAGTACATGGGTCCCACGTGGTGGGTCCCACCAAACAGTACGCGGGCCCCACGTGGTGGGCCCCACCGAACACTAAGCAGGCCCCACGTGGTGGGTCCCACCGAACAGTACAGGGCCCTACATGGGTCCCACCGAAACATTTACGCGGGCCCCACGTGGGGCCAAAGCTCACGCGAGCTCACCAAATCTTGGACGGTTAGTATATGTAGTAATAATAATAATGTTACGGACCACTAGTTTATGTTAAAAAATGTTACAAGTCACCTATATCATATTATTAGGAAATAAAAATTACGAAAAACTTATGACACGTTAAGAAATAAAATGTTACAACCCAAACCATGCTACATTAGGATAAAATACCATGTACCATTTTAGGATCCTACTACTGACATGATGTAACATTAAGTTTAAGAATAATAGGTATTTTTTTCATGTTACATTAGTTTTATTTGACACACGACACATGCATCAATAGCCATCAAGTACTACCCATGTCATGTAACGGTTGTTTTTGGCACGTCACATTTTTTACATGACACGCACCATCAAATGTTCCCAAGTCACGTTACAACAAATCATGCCACCTAATTTTTATTTGGGCACATGTCACGTTCACTTATCATTGTTTTTTTTTTGTTTTGTTCAAAAGACCCATGTAAATCCATGAGACCAAAAAGAAAAAAGGAAAGTTAAATCTAACTCAATCAAATTAGATCTAATAAGAAGATATTTTTCTATTCACATATTTAAAAATATAAATAATAAATGATAAACATATATTACCTAATTGAAGTACAATACTAACGGGCCAAGAATCCGCGAGATGCCATGAGTCCTGGGCCCACGTGGGCCCTACATGACACTGTTTTGGACAGTTTTTGGCCTCCTCCTGTATTCAGCCTCCTCACTGTTCACAACGGTTTTTTTTCTTCTCTTTTTAGCCTCCTCTTTTTTAAACAGTTTTTGGCCTCCTGTATTAAGCCTTTTTTTCCTTTTGTTTTTAGCCTCCTCTTTTTCAAAAAAAAAAATCTTTCCAACATTTGGTTTCTAATATTTGGAGCTTATGGTTACTTTTAGCCAACTGAACATGGGCCGCTCAATAGGCTCAAGTCCTAACGACAATAATTTCTATCAAAAAAATGAGCGTACCTACGTATTAGTTTCGCATCAACTAAGAATTTTGGAATGTTAAAAATAGCTAACTGATTGTGTTAAACCAAACTAAAAAACAAAGTATCATGGCATCTTGACCTCACTATGAGATCTTATAGGTCCATGATGCCTAAAAAACAATACCACCTATCGTTACACACTATAAGACTATTGTACCAAACACCAATAATTTTGAGTATATTTTTATAGTCTAATTTCTTATATGATTTCATACATGATAATTTCTTTGAGAACAATAAAATAAAATGTTATTTTGGATTAACATTTTTGCTACTTTAGATAAATATTTTTTTTCAGGCACGCATGGCCCGCCTATCTGACTAGTCTTCATAATGTATGATGGACAGATACTTTTTCAAAGCATCTATGAATTACCCCTAGAAAATTCCTTGTCTAAATTTACTCCTGCCGCAGAGCATGAATAACTGTGTCTAATTACTACATGTTATATGACTAATTACTTCTTAGGGGCAAGCAAAATGATCAAAAATTTACTTGTAGGAGGTAATACATCCTTAGACTTTCTTTCCATAGTTATTTGGGAGTACCTTAGCAAAACCTTAAAAAAATATTGTAGATGAATAGTGTTATGTGAGTAGAAGGGATGGGATGAATAGGGAAAAGTTGGATGAATAGTGTTTTTTGGGAGAATCTTTAGAATCTAAACGCACCCTAAGTATAGATATACAAAAAGCCCGGATTTTTGGCCCGGCCCGGTCTTTTGCGGGCCCGGGCTAGCCCGGCCTGTTACATGGTGCTGGGCCTGGGCCGCCACCTCGACTTGCAGGCCGGCCCGGCCCGGCCCGGCCCACTGGAAAGAGAACGGGCCAGTCAGGGCCCGGTGTCTCCTCCATCTAGGGCTCCTATCCATCTTCAACATTTTAATTGTGCTAACTCAACAATGTGAATGAAATATCTCAACATTAGATTTGAACATGTTCAACAATTGAGACTCAAAATGTTGAAACTGCACATATAAGATGTTAAAGTAGAAATTAATAAATGTTGAAACTATAAATTTAGAATGTTGAACACTGAAACTTAGGTTTTTTTTTCTATTCACGGGCTATGGGCCAGCCCGACCCTTTATTTGTGGTTGGGCTTTCCGGGCTGGCCCGGCCCAAAAACAGCCCGCAGGCCCGGGCTTGGGCCGTCGCCTCAGCCCACAGGCCAGCCCGGCCCGGCCCGGTGGAAGGTAGGGCTGGGCCTGGCCCGGCCCGGTTTTTACCGGGCCACCCCGGGCCGGGCCGGGCCGGGCCGCCCATTTGTACATCTATAACCCTAAGCAAGATGAGATGAATAGGGAAAAGTTGAATGAATAGTGTTGTTTTGGATTTTTTTAAACCAAACGCACCCTAAAAAAAAGTGAACAGTGAACAACTCACAAGTACTCAATGCTGTTAGCCGCACTTTTTCTCTGCTTAGACGTGTCGTTGAGCATCTGATTTACGATACGAATAAGCTTTTTTTCTTTCTTTCTTTTCTGAATGATGATCAACAAACATATCCAAGCATCGGGCTTAAATGTAGGGGGTGTTTGGTTGCTGGCCACGACTTGCCACGCCTAAAGTTAGGCTCGCACATAGGTTTAGGCAGGTGTTTGGTTGGTTACTCGAGTTAGGTTCGCCACAGCTCGAGAAGGCACTCGCCACAGTTTTCTTCATCAAATGTGTGGCGCTCTTTTTCTCCGCCACACCACCGGTGGCGCGCCACAATCGCCTCCCTTCCGTTCTCTTCCTCATCCAGAGGCCAGGATTCACCAACGTGGCATGCCACCATGGCCACCGTCGGCTAGCAGAAGTGCCACCGCGGCAGCAACGGTCGCGCCTCCCGCTGCAGTGCCCGAGCAGCGGCGGAGCGATGGAGTCAGCGGCCGCGCCTCCCGCTACAGTGCCGCCATGGTGACCTTCTCCACCTCCACGAGGCGCGAGCCCATAACCCCAGGAGCTTGGGAGAGGAGGTGCGCGAGGGGAGAGGAGGCCACCGATGGAACTGCTCGGAGACGTAGAGTAGGCGTGGGCGGCGGCGGCGTGCAGTCCTGCGGGCGAGACGAGGAGGCGGCGGAGATCGAGAGGTGGAGAGAGAGAACGGGAGGGAGCGGACCCAGAAAGATCGCGAGAGGCTGGGATGCGATCGAACAGAAGAAAATAGAGAGGAAAAGAAGGAAAAAAAAGAAAAAGAAAAGAGATAAAAAAAGAGGTGGAAAAAAGAGAATGAAAAAGGGAAAAGGAAGAAAGGAATAGAATGGGAATAGATAAAAAAATGAAAAGGGGAGGGAGAGGAGATGATAATTTTACCATGTGAAAAAAAATATTTGTTTTGTGATAAATTGATGATAATCTTACTAGGTAATCTTATCACTATGGCATTGAGATATTTTTTTTTATCATCTTGTGGGTGTAATCCAAACAGCTGCCACAATTTTTTGCCACACATTCGTGGCAGCAATCCAAATAGCGGCTACAAAGATTTTGCCTAATCTTAGTCATCAACCAAACACCTTATTTTTGTCACAGAATGTGGCTAGCCACAGGTGTGGCTGCTACCTAACCTTAGGCGTGGCAACTGTGGCCAGGAACCAAACAGGCCGTAGAGACTACTACAAAGGAAAACGACAAGACACCCAACCCCGACCTCTCGGACACGATCACACGGGTGTCAGAGCGTCAGGCTGGTCTTGCCGTCTCGGATCTCGCAGTGAATGCGTGGATTTCGTGGTAGCCTACGACGAGTACTGTATGTCCCATGTCTGCTAGTACACGGCCAATGCAGCTCTGCCAGCCCGGTACACGCGTACACCTGCTCTGCTCCAGTACGAGCCAGGCCACTGAGCACCGACGTTTCTGAACGGCGTCCTTCCGGGAAGGTGGGCCTGCTCATCAGGGCCATACTACGCGACTTCTTCGCATGTCGGTAGCGACTAGCGAGACAAAGGAGGTGCCAGTGTCACAGATTGCTCCTACCGTACTAGCCACATACTAGTAATCCTAATCCACCCCGACTATATTCAGCTTGGTTCCGAGATGCAAGCAAACAAGAACTCCATGGCCAAATGCATAAACTTTGAGCAGCTCAAGTGAAGCAGGGCCATGCCAGCTTAGGACCATCATGCTCGTCCCGGTCGGTCTAAGAAATCCGCCATTAATTAGCCTCGGGGCACCACGGCCATCATCGTCTCCTTTGTTTTTTCCCCCGGCTGGGAGAGAGCAGCATGATCGCGGGTCATCAATAACCTAGTCCCTCACGGCAGGATATATATAGAAAAAAAGGGGATGGACCGGGCCTACCGTGTGTCCCCTAAATGAACGTGCAGGTTCAAGGCGTTCCAGGCTTCCAGCCCTACCCTTCACACGCGCGACTAATTGCACCCCCATGAGCACGAGACCACCCCGCGGGACCGCCGTCTCAAGCACCACCGCTGCATGCCAGCGCGTGCTGTTATTTTTGTTGGGTCATCGATCGTCTCAACTAGATAGCCCTTCTAACATCCTGCACGATCTGACCATTATGCCTGTATTTTACTGACCTCGTTTACGAGGCCTTCGCCCCGAACAACTTGAACCTTCTTCCTTCTCATGTTCCTCTCGTATCCTGATCCTGAAACGGCCCTGATCTTACGCTCCGCATCGCCCTGACCGTGGGCATCCGCGTGGTCGCTGCGTCGACGGATCCCAACGGAATTTCAGTGCACAACAGAGCGGTGGCTGCGTGACGGAGCGGCAAGCGAAAAGAACCCCAAAACCAGAGCACCGCACCGCACCCGTACTAGTAGCCGAGAGGGCGGAGCAGACAGGGCGCTGCGCTGCTCCGGGATCGGGACGCTTTCCACGTGATCCCAGCCAAAGCAGATGCTTGCCGTGCCCAAATTATACAAATCATCGCCGTGCTACTAGTTTATAACCACTAAACTAAAAGCGGACAAAAGAGAAGCCGAAGACCGGGCCATCACCCATGCACGTGGGGCCCAAATAACAAATCAAACGATCTCTTCACCCTCTCGCCTCGTCGTCTACAGCAGCAGGGCAGGGCTGCCACAGGACAGGGGGCATCAGGCATCCTCCATGACCCCCACCGTAAACCGCTTTGGATTAAAGCTAAGTGAGCACTACGAAAGCGAGCAAAGGCGCTCGAACTCTTGGAGATCCCTACTGCTCAACTAGAGGGAATGATGCAAGAGGAAAGTGCCAGTCAGATGTTTTTCTTTTTTGTAAATAAAGAGAGAGAAGGGAGAAAAGGAATAGCACTCAGCTTCGGCGCTCAGCCCTTGCTAGCTAGCATCAAGCACACAATAGTACGCTTTTGCACAACGCAGCTTTTGATCATTGCGGTTCATGCCGTGTGTTATCATCAAACGCAGTTGCAGTAACCGCAGCGGTGAGCCGGTGGTAACTGATAAACGCAGCATTAGTGCATTACCGGCGTGGCGAACGGAACGAACGAGCCCGTGGCATGCGAGCCGCTGGCAAGAATGCGTGCCACCGGGAGGGGGAACGCGACGCGACACCGTGCAGCGCGCAGACAAACTGTTCCGTGCTGTTCGCGGCAGCTCACGAATCGCGACACCGGGCAGGTGCAGACAGTGGAGGGAGCAGGCAAAGGGTGTGTGTCATCCTTTGAAAAGCTTAACCTTTCCTGCTACAGTAAAATTTTATAAATTTTCGATTAAGGGTGTGTTTAGATTGGGGAAAGATTCCCCGAAAATACAATGTTCACCAAAAATACGCTGTAAATGAATAGTATCCTGTGTGTGGGAGAGATGTGATGAATAGAGAAAAGTTGGATGAATAGTATTTTTTTGAAAAATATTTGGGAAACTAAACGGGACCTCAGTCAAAGAGGCTCCTCTTGAATTGTCGTACTACCACAAGGCCTACTAGTACTAACAAGTGAGTCAGGCTCCACTTGTCATAGCTGTGCATCGTGTCACTACTAGTACTAGCATGTCCATCGATGCATGATGGTACTAGTAGGCCACAGAGAAGCCATGAAATCCACGAAGGATTTTTTCTTCTTCTTCTTCCAAAAAGCCACGGAAACGTACGAATGCTCACATCGAGTTTGTTGTCACGCAAAGTATCAGGTTCCACTTCGGCATGTGTTGTGTTTACTACATTATTACCCCCTGCCCAGCGTGGAATATTTCGTTGCCTCCCCGACGAACCAAGCACCAACCTTCCACCGGGTGTATTTTTAACCCGTCCCGGATTTGCAAAGGCGACGCCAAAGAAATCTCCATTTCAACTAAAAGCGTACGTTAATGTACCTTCTTTTCTTCGTCGGTTGTATAATGGCGTATGATAGTCCCAACTGAAATCTCTTGCTGTTTCTAATTGGATCTTTCTTTTTCTTCTGCAGCAGAGTGGGATCCAAAGCAAAGAAGCGAAGAAGAGGGGAAAAAGATGAAAAAGAGCGAGCAGCCGAGCACCGAAAAGAAGCAAACGGAATGCAGCAGATTCCCGCGCCACGTGTGAGCGAGACGGTTGATCTCCTCCGCCGATGGCAGCGGCAGTAGTAGTGTATGTTACTGCTCCGGAACCAAAAATGGCGGCGTCCTCTCCCCTCCCCACGCTCTCTCTCCCCTCGCTCTAGAAAGCCGCGGCCGATCGGCTTATTTTTTCTTTTTAATTCTTCTTCTGCTGCAGCCCACCGCCAATGCCTCCCGCCACCACCGTCAGGCTGCTACTAGCCTTCTCCGCGCTGCTGCTGCTGCCGTGCTGCGGTTTCTCTACGGCGGCCGCGGCGGCGTCGTCCGGCGATGTCGGTGGTGGTGTGGCCAGGCGGGTGCTGCACCAGCCATTGTTCCCCATCGAGTGGACCCCGCCGCCGTCTCCGCCGCCTCCGCCTGCTCCGGACTTCACCTCCGACCCGGCGACGCCCGACGGGCCTCCAGGCGATTTCTTCCCCCCGGCGCCACCGACGGCCCCCACCGGCGGCGGTGGGCCCACGACGTCGTCGTCGACGACGACGACCTCGCCGACAACTGTCGCGGCGAACGTCCCGACGGGCCCGTCCGGCGCCGGTGATGGAGGTCACCACGGCGGTCCTGCGAAGGCGACCATCATTGCGGCGGGTGCGGCCGCGGCCGCCGCGGTGGCGCTGCTGGGGTTCGCGTGCGCGTTCCTCATCTCCGGCCGCGCGCGCCGCCGCGGCGACTCGCAGAAGCTGCTCGGCCCCGACCGCGGGTCCGCACGCCACCACGCGGCGCCGTCGGCGGCTGAGTTCCTCTACGTCGGCACGGTGGAGCCCACCACGCCGGGGCGCCACCACGGGCCCACCGCCGCCGATCTCGTCGGCTCCCCGTACCGCAAGCTGCGCAGCGAGCGCGCTCGCCGTGGGGTGGGGCGCGACGACCCCACCGACCACCCGAGCCCGGAGCTCCGGCCGCTCCCGCCTCTCCGGCGCGCGGCCACGATGGGCTCCTCCGACGAGGACGCCTACTACACGCCTCGCCAGCGCTCCGGCGGCGACGGCGGCCGTGGCGGCGGGGCTTGCGGCGAAACCTGGAGTGAGGCCACCACAACCACCGCATCTCGCCGAAGCCTCCCCAGTCTCACCAGTGATTGCTTCCCGCCAGTCGCTGCCATTGCTGCGCCGACACCGCCCCCTGCGCGCTCCCGTCGCACGCCCTCGCGCACGCGCTTCTCCGCCGGTTCAACCCCCGACATCAAACAGGTGATCTCGCCGTCCCCGCGGTCGATGCAACCCTCCAAACGAACACAGGCTCCGCCGCCGCCGCCGCCACCACCGCCCCCGCCTCCTCCACCGCCGAAGCCCAACACCGTTCCTAAACCTCCGCCACCTCCGCCGCCACCTAAGCACGTTTCTAATACCATCCCAAGGGCCGCGGAGCAGCCTTCCGGGGCGACGTCGCGGCGCCGGTTGCTCAAGCCGTTGCCCCCGGAAGGGCCCCGCATTGCCATGCCGATGCCGATCACGGAGGCAACGTCAGCCGACAGCAACGGGAACACTTCAATGCGTAAAGAGGACGACGCCATAGACGGTCTCGCTGCCAACGGCGAGCCACGCCCGAAGCTGAAGCCGCTGCACTGGGACAAGGTGCGCGCGACCTCCGACCGCGCCATGGTCTGGGACAAGCTGAAGTCAAGCTCATTCCAGTTGAGATCTTGTTACATAATCACACTACATGTGCTGTTTATGGCTGGATATCAGTGAATTGCGCTTATGTTGAGGCCCTTATTTCAGGTTGGACGAGGACATGATCGAGGCATTGTTCATGAACAACTCAACGCCGGCTGTGGCGCCCAGGGATGTCGGGAGGAAGGCCACCGGGCCGCCATTCAGGCAGGAGGAGAGGGTGCTCGACCCCAAGAAAGCACAGAACATCGCTATCCTGCTCCGTGCGTTGAATGTTACGCGCGAGGAGGTCTCTGACGCACTGTTGGATGGTGAGTGTCACTATGCTGTTCCATGGCACAGTGCAGCACTGTTTTTGTGTTATGGAAAAAATTCAGTTGCTAATGTTTCTTACAAAAGTAAAATCTCCTGATTGGGTACCCATTGACACAATTTTAAACATGGAGTTAAAACAAGAGGTTTTTCTCCTCTTTCAATTCTAATTCACAAATTGTCTTTGTTATCATCTATTGTTATTGGCATTCTGCCATTCAGCATTGGTAGGACATTCTTTTCAAATGTCAGCATCGTTTTCTTTCCCTTTCTATGAAATTTTCGTTTTGGAGCTTGAAATTTAAGTTTTCCAAGGTCTTATATCCTCTCGATGTAAAACCCTGGAATTAATAAAATTTTCCCATATCCAAAAAAAAATGTGCTTACCTATTCAGTAGTGACAGGTACTTAAAAGATGTGTTGAAACTAACAGAAACCTTGGTTCTTGATAGCAATATCTCAGCAGATTACTAGGACTCTGCCATTTTTCAAGCTGGCAGATTTTGAGAGAAAAAATTGCACCCATCAACTTTTACATTGAGCATTTTCACCTATTCTAGAGGATGGGGTTGTTTAGATGGTGGAGAAGTGGGGAAAAGTACTGTAGCAACTGTGTTGGGAAACGTGTTTTGTGAGATGGAGGAATAGTGAACATCCAATGAATAGTGAATATCTGGAGAAGTTATCTGGGAACTAAACTGGTCCACTAGTGTTACTGAACACTGGTGATAGTGTTGACATCCAAGGAAAATAACACTTGTTTTTCTTACTGTCTTAAGAATTGTTGATGACAATAATTCTGTAGACCTCAAGCTAGCGACACTCTTTGTACAGATTGTTCTGATTCTATACAGAAAGTCTGAATCTGAGAACGTTGCACACAATCAGTTTAATGTTTATGCTGGTGCCTATTTCTGTGTTAGCTCTTTGGACGTTTAGCATATAATCTCTGTACTATGGAGTTAGCTGACAGTTAATTTGTCCTTTCTACTATATAATCTAACAGGCAATGCTGAATGTTTGGGGACTGAACTTTTGGAGACTTTAGTCAAAATGGCTCCTACTAAAGAGGAAGAACTCAAATTACGAGATTATAATGGTGACTTGTCGAAGCTTGGTTCTGCAGAGCGCTTTCTCAAAGCTGTGCTTGATATACCGTTTGCCTTCAAAAGAGTCGATGCCATGCTATACAGAGCAAATTTTGAGACTGAAATAAATTACCTAAGGAAATCTTTTGAAACATTAGAGGTATGCTAAGATGCCACTCATACTACATTGATCTTTCTATCACTTCGTCATTTTGATTACTATCGTTATCATTGACTTGTGTGTCAATCCCCACTGCAGATGTTAGACTTAAAGTTACCTTGCATTTCATGACTTGTTTTTCAGGCAGCATGCGAAGATCTTAGAGGCAGTAGGTTATTCTTGAAACTCCTTGAAGCAGTGCTGAGAACCGGGAACCGGATGAATGTTGGCACAAACCGGGGTGAGGCAAAAGCGTTCAAGCTTGACACTCTACTAAAACTCGCTGACGTCAAGGGCACCGATGGTAAAACAACGCTGTTGCATTTTGTTGTCCAAGAAATCATTCGTTCAGAAGATGCAAAATCAGAAAAGGAAGGCGCCATGATTATTCATAGCTCTAAAGACGAGCAGTTACGGAAGCAAGGCTTGAAACTTGTCTCTGGGCTTAGTAGCGAGCTAGGAAATGTCAAGAAAGCGGCTATGATGGACTTTGATGTGTTGCATGGTTATGTCAATAAGCTAGAAACAGGTCTTGAAAAGATCAAGTCAGTCTTGCAGCTCGAGAGGCAATGCACCCAAGGCCAGAAATTCTTTACAACAATGCAAAGTTTCCTGAAGGAAGCTGAGAATGAGATCGAGCAAGTCAAAGGCGAGGAGAAGAGGGCGTTGGTGAGAGTAAAAGACATCACTGAGTACTTCCATGGCGATACTGCGAAAGAGGAAGCACACCCTCTTAGGATATTCATGGTGGTGAGGGACTTCCTCTCGACGTTGGATCATGTCTGCAAGGAGGTTGGCCGGATGCAGCAGGACAGAACAGTCATTGGGTCGGCCAGGTCATTCCGCATCTCTGCTACGACCTCTTTGCCAATTCTAAGTCTGTATGGACAACGAAGAGAGAACAACTCTGACGATGACAGTTCATCGTCATAGGTCAGCGAGGTTCCGGAACAAAGTCGGGGAGGTGGGTTACATTTTTAACCTTAGGAGCACCAAGGTTAGGGAAGACGGGGTGTATACATTCGGATCCTGTTGATTTTTTTTTTGTACAAAAGAAAATAAATTATATCAGGCTCTCTTTCTCTCGCTGGCTTGTTGGGTTACTGCACAACAGAGGTTGAGGCTTAGAGAAGCTGCTCGCTTTCAGTACGTAACAGCGCACTTCAACTTCTGGGATATATGGCTATACTATGTTCTTATGTAATTATGCTCATCTATATAACCTGGGAGGTTGTTATCACTTATCAGGATGTAAATTTTATTGTCCTCGTAACGGTTACAGCACGAAAGTGATTTTTTTTGTTAAAAAATCGCAAACAACTCATGTGATCTTTTCCACCAGAACCAGTCTCTTATGCAATTATGCATGCGGTGCTCCTGATGAATCGTCGGACATCAAACGCTTTACATCACTATGCACACAAGGTACAGAAGATCTAGCCTCTCGGCCCTCCCTCCTGATATCTGCAAAAGACGCAGCACCGTAGAGGAAAAATACGTGCAAGCTGCAAGCATAACTGCCAGCAAAGCTTACCATCATAGTCTACTCCATTGCCAGAAGCACAGGCAAGCAGCCTTGGCTGCCTTGCTCGTCCATGTCGCCGCCTTTTCTCTGGACAGATGATCACTTCAGTCTTTTGCGTAGAGATAAAGAAAGGGTGGGGGGATGGCAGCGCAGAAAGTTTATTCTCATTTTTCTTTTTGAGGCAAATGACTGCAAGCTCCATGAGTTCTCTTCATATGAAAAACGTGTTCAGTTCAAGTATATCCAGCATAATTTGGTGTACAATACAACTAGCAAGATGACCTGCGCTATTTGCGTGCCTAGCTAGTTTTTTAACTAAATAGTTTGATTTTATTTTTCATTTAGTTTATATAAAATATTATTAAACACTTATATTAGTTACTTTCATATTAAGCTATTTATGAGTTGTGCTTGCAACTATCTGGATTTATCTAGAATTTTTTTTAGAAAAAAGTACAAATTACTCCCTCAGCTATAAGCAAAGTCTACATACTATTTTTTTTGTTTATTTACCTCCTAAACTATGTCATTTGGCCTATTTTACCCCCTAATACAATTGTTTTTTATTTTTTCACATACAAGTGTCATATTACGTTCAAATTTTGCGAGATGATAGTAGACATCATAGTACATGATAGAAAAATACAACATAATTTCTTTGTCATTATTTTGATGGAGTAAGATATTTGATAATTAATTAATCCTTAAGATACAACTGTTGGGGAAAATGGGGTTACGGGCCCATCTGCACAGTTCAGGCCCAAACACTGCTCCTAACAAACAACTGCCAACACTGGACAGGAACGACGAGTACGCAATTCACCTTTGCGATTCTCATTAGTCATTACATATGCTATTTTTGGACAATATGGAGGAGCACCTGTGGAGGCTCTTCAAGGAATCGTATATGATTCAAAATGGAACAAGTACAAAATTCTGGCTGTGCCTCTAAAGGTCATTTACAGTTCCTCTCTTCAAAAGTTGAAAGCTACCAGAAGCTAAAGCCCTGTCAATCCTTGCATATGCTTCTTCATCGCCCGATCTCTCCTGTGATGATTCCGGCCACCTCCCCTTCCAGGGCCACCACCCCTGGGTGCTGTCCCACCTCGAGCAAAGCCTTGTGCTGGATCATGATCCTCATTGTCCTCTGCTGAACGGTCATGGTTCCTTCCCCCTCGTCTTGCCCCACGGCCAAAACCTTGTTGTCTGCCATTAGAGTTGGCGTCTTCCTCAGCTGGATTGCCCTGATTTGAGCCCCCTCTTCTACTACCGCGGCCAAATCCTTGTTGACCATTAGGGTTCCCATTTTCCTCAGCCAGGTTGCCTTGATTCCAGCCCCCTCTTCTACCACTATGGCCATAGCCTCGTCCACTGGGGTTCTCATTCTCCTCTAGAGGATTGCCTTGACCCATGCCACCCCTTCTTCCCCGGCCACGGGGATTTGAAACTCCTCTGCCATAGTTGTTTGCAACATCAACCTCCTCTTCCTCCACATCTATATGTTGCCTATTGGGAACACCAAAAGGAACATTTCCACCACGGCCAAGACCATAGATTGTATCTTTTTGAGTCTGCGTCATGGCAGCTGCCTCTCGAGCATTGGATACAGCAACTGAACCAGCAACCTTGTAACTGTAATTCTTCCCGTCCTTGACATAAAACTGTGGTTTCTTCTGTGAACTCCATCTTGGGCCATGCGATGAAGCGTCAGTGTCATTGGCACCATCAGCTTCCTCATAACTTGACTCTACCACACTGAAGCCAAGGTCATCAAATGAATCATCGTACTCATCCTCATATTCATATTGGGAGTCAAGGATAACAGATCTAACAGCATCTTTGGCATTTTTTGAGTCCAGAATTGCAGTGTCAGGAAAATCATCGTTGGCCTTTCTCGTAAATCTACCATGTGGGACAGATGATACAGATGAAATCGATGATCCCTGGATTTCTGATGAAACTGCAGAAGATGGGCCCTGCGATGCTGAAGTTGCAGAAGATGGGCCATGGGATGCTGATGAAGTTGCAGAAGATGGGCCATCTTGAACAATGTAACGTGCCTCAGCAACTTTATGGGGTTTCACGGTAATTTGAGGTGCACTCTCCACTAATATGCCCTTTCCTTTATCTTTCACAGCAGTTGGTGCCAGATTTTTCTGCGGCATCTCTTCTAATGAAGTGTCCAGAGCTAGAAGATCTTGATGAAGTGTTCCTTCTAATATTCTTTGGATAACTTCCTCAGGGTTCAGGTTGTAGGCTTCCAGGCAAGCAGCAAGGAAACCCTTCCCATAATCAGGGAAAAGATCCCTTATCTGACTAATCTTGGACTCAACCATCGCCGTTTCCTCATCCTTTTGTTGTAATTCACCACCATGAGAAGAGACTGGCAAATCAGGTACACTATTCCAAGTGCGAGTAGATCCACACAAACGTGATATGAACTGGAACTGCTCATCATCCATGTATATCCATCCTGTTAAGAGTAGAAGAAACATAAAATACATTTTACGGAAGGTCTGGAATCAATGTGAATTCGAAAGTAGAAGATGTACCGGTGCATTAATTAATCAATGCTGTGGTAAATTTTTCACATGAAATAATCTAAAATAACTGGTACACTTTATTATGAAACCATATCTCAAGTATCAAGGATGATGCCAACAAAATACAAGTCCAGAACAGTTGAAATGTTCAATACAAGACGAGCTTTAATCAGGTTTAAATCTTCCTATCGTCTACAATTAACAACTAATGCAGAAACATGTTAGAACTCACTTAGAAAATTATACATAAGAAACAATTGATTAGCAAACTTTTTAAGTAAAATGGTGGATGTTTGTAAAATTACTTGTGTAGTTTCATGTGGCACATCCTTTCATTAAAAGTGAACTCTCTATATCCGACCCTTCAGAAAATATATGTAGGAGTGTTCACAGGGAACTAAACATCATCTAAACAACACACAGAAAACAACAGCCATATGGAAGGGGGGAAATGTCAAGTCAAATGTCATCAGACTCATAGGCACGAAAAATCCAACTGAATGGTGATCCTAATAAGAATATTTCCTTTTTAACACATGATTGCAAATTCCTACTATCCAAAGTTTGCCATTTATTGGGAGATGATACTTCATGAAACTGCTAGCCTAAGCTTATAACAAAAAACAGTGAATCATAACACAGTTTCAGCTGTGTTAACTTTAACTCACAGTAATTGTAAGAACAGGCTTCACAGTAGGATGAACGCTTTTTTAGGAAATCGGCAGGGAAGCTCCGTACCTATTTTTTCTTTTTCATTAATATGTAAAAGGATATGTACAAGTTACAATGCAAACAATGAACATTTTGCATAAATATATATATCAATATATGCAAACAATGCCCTTGCATGAGGCATTAGGTCACATACTAAACATTACAATCGTTAATCCGGTGAAATAATTTTATTGTGTACCTTTGTTCCGGATGTCGTCAATCCGGCTAATTAACTGAAATTCACTTTCAATTGATTGGAGGAAAGTATTTCCAAGGTTCAGTTGAGAAGAGTATGTGGCTTCTCTATTTATATCTTTGAGTGTTTGAACCAAGATATCTCCTCTGATCATAGGGTCTTCAACATTAGCTGGAAACATCTTAGTAGAAGTTTCAGCATCATGCTCCTTAAGTTGATCGTTTAAATAGCAGTAGTGCAACAATCTCCAACCAAATCTGACTGCTCTCTTTGACAACATCTTTATACCAAGAGCAGTGTCACTAAGCATGCTGTCAGGTGATGCCTCTCCATTGCTCTGGGACTTGGACATAACTTTGAAACCCTGAAGCAATGATGGTAGCAATGAATCATGCAATCTTGAAAGGGTATTCAGTAATTCCTCGACACCATAGCTGCAATCAAGAAGGAGAAGCACCATTAAAGAGTGACAGAACAGGGAAGGATCTCAAACGCATCAAACATCATTGGGATGAATGAGAAGCTTACCTCATTTCAAAATTAGCACAGAATAATAAAGCAGCAGGTTGATAAGCACCAACAAAGGAATCCAGAGTAACAATTGCATCATTTATAAAATCTAACGCCTGTAGTAAATTAAGTTTATCATCAATTCAGGGGGGTGGGAGGTGAAATAGGAAATATACAATATGCAAATAAGGATAAGTCCAGCATGGATAGAAGTAACCTCCAAGAAATCTTTATGAAGTTGAACATATCCATTATCAACTGATCCGGTTGAAGTGAGCACCTGTATTCAAATGTAGTTAACATCAATACATATGAGATATTTGGAAAGAACTTGTACCAATAGCTGAATAATACATGACAAATCCATTATTGCTTGGTCCTCATCAAAAGTTCAGTTCATCCGGTAAATACTTGGCATATGTAACTTTAGGCCTTGTTTAGTTTCCACAAACTTTGCAAACTAGATAGGGCCTTATTAAATTTTCTTTATAGGAAATCAGTACGTTTAGGTATCGTCATTATCAAGTGCTGAAATTTGATGACAGATACCCTGGAGCAGCTAACAAATCGTCTCAATTGCCAGAAACAAAATCCTTTAACCAAATTAGGCATGCACTAGTAATGCTTAAGGAACAGGGCATTTTATAGGAAGTTTAATAGAGATACACAGTAAACAATGAGGGAGAAGAGTCAAGAGTGTAAGATTATATATACTAAGCTAAGTGGACCAGATATTGCACATGATAGTACAACACGAACATCAAAAGAGGCCACGAAATGAAAGACAAATTGCACTTCAAGGCAGTGGTCACAAATTAAGGAATCAGCACTGAATAATCATTGGTAGCATGAATGAAAGAACTGAAAATTTTGGGTCTAAAAGAAAAGTGCATGAAATACAAGAAGTCCCACCACACCTAAATGCGGTTTCTCCAAATTAACAGTAAATCAGTAATTATTAAACAATGTTATGGAATATTGCTATCAAATAAATAAGATATTTTATCAATTCTATGAGTGAATACAGGTATAAAAACAAATGCAAAGGTCACCTGTAAAGATGCCATGCACCTATCATGCATAGTGTGGAAAATGCCAAGGAACTGGGGAATGACGATATTAATGCCATCCAGGGCATTTGGCTGCACATTAATAGCATTTGTAACCTGGAGATGCAAAAAGAGAGTGCTCTTTGTCAACACAAGTGTTCACGACTAAGGAAATTTAGCAAAAAGAACAAAATAGTTTTCAAACTAATTTGTAATATAAACAGAAGTGTTATAGACAACCAAAATAACAAAAAGCTGGTTCAGGGACTAACCAGTGAACTTGTTAACTTCTTGTTGTCATGCTCATATATAGCACATATATCCAATAATTTTGGCAGATCAAGCAATTTTTTCTCCAGCAGAAGGGCTACAATGGAACATTGTGGAATTGTGAATACGGTATACTTTGACCGATGGTGCACCTCAATAAGCCCCACACAATGAATATGCGAGTAGTACAATTCTACCTGTATGCTCCTTTATGCTAAGGGACTCACCACGACCTGCCCCAGGATCCTTGTTTGAGGATCTAAAGCACGAAAAGGAAGCATATTATAAGTCATAACAAACAAATGCAAATCAGTGAAAAGGTTGTACAGAAAATGAAAAATGATCAAAATCTCACATGCGGTAGAGAACCATAAACACACGACGACAAAGCTCAAGCTCTCCAACAACCAAACTTGCTACTGCCCCCTTCGGGGCCCGGTGTGGCAAATCATACCACCGGTGCCTGAATTGTAGGTAACTATCGAGGAAGGCATGCAAAGAAGTATTCTGTGCCACTGGGAAACAATAGAAGTTAGCATTAATATGTCACAGACAAATATTAGATTCAGTTGATTCCATAGGTAACAATTGTGGAATACTTTCATACTAAATTAATCATATTAACAGACCTTTGATTCAATTATTGTTTATTGGGATAACTTCTTTTCAAGAATCACATACACATGAAGACAGATCCTTATGCAGTTATATCCAAACAATAGTATTGGCAGATGTCAGCCGTATTCAGGAATGTGGCAAGAGTGCAAATAGTACCTGATAGTGCTAAATACATGTATCAGGTGCACAAGAGTATATTGGGCTACAGAGATTAGATCCAAGGTATGAATTTGAGCATATGCAGTTCACTACCATACTCTTGTCAACTGATATTTACTCTCTAAAGAAAATGTGGTTGCTATTTGTTTTCATAGTAAACTTCAGATAGCATGCCTATTTTGTGATATCAGAATTATTGATATGCAAACCACTGCATACACATCTCAGGTGTAATAGAAACTTAATTCAATTCAGATATTAAAAAAAACAATTCAGGTCACGTTTTCAAGTTTTGAACAGATTGGTTGAGATTTTCACTGTAGTTAGAGCACAATTGAAAATGCATCGAGCAAATAACTAATACTAGTTAGCAATATGTTTTTAAGGACTGCCACTTCAACTATCCACAACAACCTGGTATAGTTTAAATTGCTGCACTGCAAACATAATTTGTTAGAGCCTTGAACTTCAACTTTACATTTAGGCATGAAAATATCTAAGAAAAAAGCAAGTATTAAGTACAGCTGTTTAAGCCACTTTCACACTTAAAGTGAATTGCAAAACAAAGATACTGTGATATCCCAAGCATCCATCCATGCAGGCAGAATCAGATGTTTCTAAACATGAAAATTTCCACTATAATTTTATGATTAAATGATAAGTATAACAAGGGTCACTAATTTTGAAAGGATAAGTATAACAAGGGTCACTAAATTCAGTCGATCAACAACACAGAAGCGAGCAATGGCAGGTTCGATCAGTGACCAATATCCAGGCGAGTGTTTGCACTTACCCTGGCGCCAGAACTCTCTAGGTTTGGCCCGGAGGAGCGCGGAGAGCGCGTCGTTGAGGAGGTCGACGACGGCCTGCGCCTCATGTGCGTCGAGGCCGCCGAGCCCCGCCGCGGCCGCCTCATCATGTGGCAGGTACGCGACGAATCCATCAGCCGCCCCGCCACCAGCGCTACCACTGGTGCTCCTTCCGGCGCCGGAGTCGGAGCCCGACGCGGAGGACGAGGCGGTCGACGATCGAAGCGCAGTGGTGAGCGATGGCTGGGACGGGGGTGAAGGTTTTGGGGCCGCGGGGGCGGCGGATTTGGGGACGTACCGCTGCTGCTGCGGCGGCTGCTGCCTCGGCCCAGGGTTGTGGTGCTGGCGGCGGTGTTGGGAGGCTCTGGATTGGTGAGCGGGCGGCGCGGACGACATGGCTGGATCGAGGAAGGTGGAGGCGGAGACGCCTTTGCTTTACTCGGGGAAGAGAAGGAAGTCAAGGTTTTCCTCCTCAATTTGGGGGGTTTCGCAAGATTCCGAGAAACCGGAAGGTTGATTGAGATAATATATTCCTACGCTTTTCGCCTTTTCTTTTCCTGCGGAGATGATATCGTGGGTACACTAATACAGTACCAAACTGTAAAAGGAGTTGGTGGAAAGCTAATAATTCCCTATCTTTTGCCAAACACAAGAGTCCGTCTAGGCAAAAACAAGCTAGATGGAAATCAGGATAAATTGGAAAATCTAATCTAATCTAAAATGCAAAAAGAATTGAACGGAAACCACCAAAAATTATCAGAGCCAGGTTTCGATCCTGGGACCTGTGGGTTATGGGCCCACCACGCTTCCGCTGCGCCACTCTGATCCTTGCGATTTACTTTGTTAAACAAAATTAATTATAAATTTCGTCAGTTTGTGTGTGGTTATTGGCTTATTGCTATCACCTGGTCCGGGGCAATCGACAAAACACATACACGCAAAATGCTACTTAGAAGTAGTTGTAAAATGAAATTACATTGGATGAAACAAATCCATTTATGTGTAAAGCGCCGGTTGTTGCTATCACCTGGTCCGGGGCATTCGACAAAACACATACACGCAAAAATGCTACTTAGAAGTAGTTGTAAAATGAAATTACATTGGATGAAACAAATCCATTTGTGTGTAAAGCGCCGGTTATTGCTATCACCTGGTCCGGGGCAATCGACAAAACACATACGCGCAAAAATGCTACTTAGAAGTAGTTGTAAAATGAAATTACATTAGATGAAACAAATCCATTTCACAAAAAAAGGGGTACAAAACTTTGTGCATGAGTCCATCATACTACTGCTAATCTACATTTCGCATATGAGCAAAAGGGATGGTTCTGTTCATCTATATACTGATATTCATGTTCAAAGATACAAGATTCAAATGTGAAAGATCACGAGCTGAAATTAACTACAGCTAATCCATCATACTGCAAATTTAAACGATGTGGTCGTCCAAGTTGTGATGGAAGAGTACTGCCATGGAGAAGATAACACACATCTAGCTCTTCAACTGAACTGGTATCCGTATAAAAACAGATGATATGTGCGATATGCTTTACCATTCTTTGTTCTCCAGAGTTGATTCCACAGCCTTTTCTTCCTGTTGCTTTTCTTTCTTCTGCGTCAATTATTAGAAAACTGGAGTGAGGAATGAAGCCCTTTGGATCATCAACAGTAGACAAAAGGATGAGATAGTACAGTGCATAAACAGCATAAACGTGACAAGAAATCTGACTGAAACGAAACATCTATTACAGTTCTTCCTTCTTCCATGCAGTTTCAGATATCAAAGTGGTGGGGGGTGCTGTTTTATCAATTCTGCGATTACTTCTTCAAAGTTCCAGCATTGTTGTGGACTGGCTTAGAGTTGGGTAAACATCAGTGTTTTCAATCAAGTGTAAACAACTCAAATTGTGCTAGTTTTAACTCAATCCTTCGGTTCAGCTATTACCTTCATGTAAAAATCTTACTTCAGTCATGCCATCTCCTTTTGTTCTTGAATATGGATGCTAAATTAATTGATTGAACAGTAACAGATGATGCAGGTTACTTCTGTGAGACCAAAATTTTATCTTATGCATGGGTTGTTGAACAGCAGAAGACATAAACTCAGAAAAACCTTATCATATTAAGCCAGGTTACTTCTGTTAACATCTGATTTTGGTCCTACACATATCTGTCACATGACAATTTTTTACCAGAAATATATTCTGGTATGCATTTGGTCAACATTAAAATAAAAGATCAAGATAGTGAAATCAGTAAGGATTAACAACTGATATACTCTTAGCAAAGTAGCATGTCATTTCCTCTTATTTCCACATCCCTCATCCTTCTATATTATAATTTATCCATCATATGTCCCAATTCTGACTGAAATTTCAAGAGTTCACTGAGCACTCTAAATTAAAGATGAAAAAGAAAAAAATACAGTTGTATACTTAGCTCAATGGGAAAAAAAATGTTGCTAGGCTCAACAGCTGAACATTGAAACCAGCACTGCAGTCTTCCAAATCATCCATGGGTAGGTAAAGAATGTATACCTTTGGAAGAAGCCCTTCCGCAGACATCAGTTCATACAATTTACGCATGATTGTTTCCTCTTCTACCTGTAGCAAGTGTTAGCAAGATCAGTATATACAAAATATTAATCCCACAGAAAAAGGTCTCATACTAACCTGAAGTTTATGCAACTCATGGGACATTGCTCGGTATGTTTCCATTAGTGCTTGATTTTGCTTGTCCAAATGCCTGCAGATGGCTTTTATATGTTATATAATGAAATGAAACTAGGATTGATTTAGTGCTAAAGGGTCAAGAAACTGTACTTGGACAATTCGGCTGAATGCTTTGGATCCATTGTCAGTTTATCACAGCACAACTTGATGTGTTTCCTGTGAATTAGTAAACAATTAGACGGTGAAGCGGGGCGGAGCGGCGTCGGCGCGGGGACGGCGCAGAGCGAGGGCGAGGGAGAGGGCCACGGAGGGGGCGAGGCGGCCGGAGCGCGGCGGAGCCGGCGCAGGGCAGAGCGGGGCACGGCAGGCGCGGGGAGGCGGCGGCAGGCGTGGGGGAGTCCGGGACTGGGTAAGGAAAGGAAGGGAAGAGGGTCCCGCATACCTGGTGGCCTGTTGGGTGCTCGTCGCCAGGGAAGACCTCACGAAGCCCGGCGGCGTTCGCTCAGCCGTCGCCGCAAGGACGGTCGAGGCGGTGGAGATTTCGGCGGTGCACGCAACGCAACGGCCAGGAAGAAGACGAAGGATACTAGTAAAACCGTCCGATTGGTGATAGGGTTCGAACAGAAAAAGGGCGTCTCGTCTCATCAACCCGTGTTTCTCTTTCGAAAAAAGAAAAAAAAATGGCGAGCCCGTGACACGAGGTTGGAAATCGGAATTTTAAACATTTTAGTTGACACGGATTTGTCTCTACCTGTTCTTCTTCTTCTTTTCTTAGGAAGCATGATGTAATTATCATTCATGATATTGATATATAAATTTCTGTAGGCTACTGACTACATGTACCAGATGGGGTGCAACAAATCATCAACCTTTAGTTACCTCCAACCCTTTCACTTCAAATATTGATACTACTAATTTTTCAAAATTTTGAAAAACTAGTATAAATATTTATACTTGAAGGGGGGCCCTAAGGTTCACCAATTTGCACACATACGCACCCACACAAGAATATCGATCACTGCACACTGACTTTTTTTTATAAATCTTTCCACAGTTCTGGTTAATCAACAGTCTTTAAATTACACGGTCCGACATCCGAGCTCGTGTCAGGTTACGCATTAACGCAGAGGAAGACGGCAAAGAGCAGGCACGTCAATCGCTCGCGCCTCATTCTTTTGTATATGTGCCAAACTGACATTACAAAGTTCAGCTCTCTGCTGTTAGAGGCGACCAGTGCTTAAGACTGTAAAAAATAGTTCGTTAATACAGCCGCTCGTCCTTTCGGCGATGAATCTTTCTGATGAATTCAACGGGGAGAAAAACGAACGGAAAAGAATCAGTGCGCGCTGCCAGAGGATCGACGTTGGCCGCCCGCCGCCGCCGGAGCCGATCATTGTTGCGGCGGCGAGATCTTGAGGTCGAGGCCAACGTTGACCCCGTTGTACGCGATTGGCGCGAACATCCACATATCGTCCGAGCTCAACAGCTGCATGTAACGAAGAAATTTTGAATACTCTTATTAGCATACGGAAGTTTCGGTGAATAGCAAGTTACTAGTAACAGGACGGGATGAGGTAGAATTTTGCGAGGGCCAACCTTGATCTGGAGCTGCAAGAACTTGACGTACTGAACTGCTTCTTCAAGCATCGTGCTGATGTCTACCTGAAAAAACCATGCCAATGCATTCGTCAGCACGATCGATTCGTTATACTAGACCTTGCTCTCAGTTCCCATGTAATAATTTTTTCACCCATGTGGAATTGAAATTGAGTAACTTGCCTTGGTTCCATTGGGAACGAGATTCTGCAGTATCTTTAGCCGCTCATTGATCCGCTCTCTCCTTTTCTGCATCACCCCATAAAGCACAAAAAGTTCAGAACTTCAAGTTCAGACAGCAACAGGCAATTGCTGAAACTACATGCGACGCCATCACGGTCGTTGAGTGAGTTTCGATCTTGTTATTACCCTGGCATAGAGGCTCTGCGGATCGGTGGCCGCCCCACGTCCGGCCCTCGCCTTCCCACCTCCCGACGACGACTTCCTGGACGCCGAGCTCACGTTGCTGCACGCGGTCATCTCCAGCGAGTCGTCGTCCGACAGGTAGTTGCCCGAGCACTGCACGTTGCCGTCGCCGTTGCTGCTCTCCTCGCGGTTGCCTCGGCTGCACGCGCCCTTCTGCTGCGCCTTCTTGGACTGCGCGTTCTTGCCCTTCTTTTGCGCCTGCATCAGACGGACGGACGCTCCACATCGTCAGGCATCCAATTCTGTGATGCGCTGAAACCCTTTGATCACTTTTGTGTGTATGAATTATGAAATGGCACTAACTGCTTACCGGCATCGCAGTGGAACGCGATTTCTTCTTTGGAACGGTGCACGTGGTGGTGCTCTCGTCCTTGTGATCCTCCGTCAGCTTCCTCTTGCACGCCGTCACCGGTACATTGCTGCCACCGTCCTGGTCCTCGAAGTCGAGGTTCAGATCGAGCATGAAGCTCGGATCAGCCACATGCTCATCCGGCACGAAGAAGTCGCCGGTCATCGTGACCGCGCCGGCGGCATAGTAGCCAGCATGGTCGTCGTAGCAGCTCGCTCCCGAGTTGGGTTGCGGCATGTAGTACGGCGCCGAGCCGTAGTACTGGTCGGCTTCTTGGCAGCCAGGCCAGTACATGGCCGTCGTCGTCGTCGCCGGCTGCTTCTGATGCTCGTTGCCGAAGTACTGGACGCCGAGCAGCTGGGCCATCGCCTCGGAGTCCTCCACGGCGACTGACGGGTCGAAGGAGTGCCAGCTCGCCTCGGAGGACTTCATTGTTTTTCCCTTCTCGGTAGTTTGATGGTGGCCAAGCTACTGGCAAATGGTGATGCGCGTGTCTGAATTTATAGCAGCATGGCACTGGTACGGGTTCTCGTTTTCAGTTCAGTTTAGGGAATGTTCCCGCGTACAAGTCTGACCATTGGCTCCTTCAACATCAGACTGGCGGATTGTTTAATTCGAAGCATTCTGGGGAAGGCATTTCCAGTTGGAGATGCTGTCTATACAGCTATATCAGACCGCTGAAAATCGCGCAACCATGTAATAGAAAAATGAGACGCAAAATTCATATTAAAAAAAATACAGGAATGTTTTCGTCCATGGGGGGCGATTGGAAACTGGTGCAATGAGTGAGCCTGATAGTCCAGATGATTACCCAGATGATTACATGAATGATTGATTGAAATAGCAGGCATGATTAGGTGAGCTCCAGGGAAATGCACAATGGTAGTCTTAAAAGAGTGATTTGGATCGGATGATGAACTTGCATTGGGCGAAAAACGAGAGACACTCAGATGGTAGGACTGTAGTTGGGAATAAAGAAGAAGATGGTTGTGAAGGAGTTGGCTAGATCGTGGGGAGGAGTTCTTTGCCATTATAATTTCACAAGGGGAAGATAATTTGTTGCTTCATTCATATCATTGATTCTGATCTTTGCCTCCTACATAGGGACTTCACAACTAACGCTTATTTTTTTGTGTGTGTGCTAGTTTCTTGGCTATAACTTGTAGTGATCGGGCGTTGTCATTATATTGTCTGAGATTAGTTGTTAAACATCTGATAATTTAGCTCCATTCGTGCGTGTGTTTGTTCTCTGGTCTCCTTGTCCATATAAACCAAACTATATGAACGCATATTGTCTGTTCTGTTCTCGGCAGGTGCCAATAGCTAGCTTTGTGTCACCCATGTTCACTGCTTTGATGAACGGTTATGCAGTTATGCTGTTATGCACTTCGCACTGCAATTTCTCTTCTCACTGTACTCGTCTGAACTTGAGACTTGAATTAGTGCCTACCTCATCTAATATGCTAGGAAAAACAAAGAAACTACAGAAAAGACGTGAACAACTCCAGACAGTGCTTAGTTTTTTTTAAAAACAAATCTGCCGTCAATTGTAATAATTGATTAAATTTATCCACAGTGCTTGTCCTTCCGTGCCTTGGCTCGACCAGCAAACGTGTACTTGGGCGCTATTTCTTCAGTAGTTTAAGCTGGGGATATTTTTGCCACAAATTTTCATTGGGTCGAGCCAATTAGCGAGAGACACCTGACCCTGCGGTCTCCTGATGATTGTTAGTCCGTTGAGGGAGGATGGGCAAGTCGGCACGGGTTCTCTCCAAATTACAGACACGTTATAACCACGCTCAACAACCAGAAAGCAAAGAAATAGAGAGAAAAATTGGAAGCCACGTATCTGGTCTACGTCCAGCATTATCCATTTCATCCTTGTGTGCTGCAGGAGAATGCAGAAACGGACAAAATAGTAGCGCCGATGAGCTGAAGAGTGTTGAGAGAGAGAGCCTACATTCTGTGTAGGCTGGTAGCTTGTAGGGTGGGACATGCAGCCATGCAGGGAAGCGTAGGGCGTTGGTACAAGTACAAGGTCTGACTTTGCATGAGCCCCATTTCAATTTTTGGAATGCAGAACACCGTACCGTGTTCCTCCGTCCACAGGAATTAATTGGGGGAAAAAAAAACTGAACCTAAAGGATAGGCATAACGTACTGAACGCCAGTTGGTAAAAATATCTCATGTGTTCATCATATCTAGGTGCCGGGTTGCCGACACTTCTGTTTTCCGGGATCGGTGGTATGTCGACGAATTGGCCACCCTGCTTCCAGACATCTAAATTGGTTGTCAGGCGACATATTAGCTAGCCAGCTGCTAGCAGAGAACTCAATCGTCTGTGTGTACTTGTGTGTGGTGGTTAAAGGGTTCCTATTGTTAGTCTACTACTGCTAACAAGCTGTGGTGCGGCTTTGGCTTTGATGTTGGGAGCTACTCCAGCAGTGGCCAGTACTACTACAGCACCGATAGATCCACAGCCTGTTGTCGTGTCGCGCGAGATCGCGAGCTCTCCAGCGCGTAGAGGACCATGTCGGCATCTCGTCTCTCCATCAGAGCTCAGAGCCCAAAGAAGCTAGCTCAGCGGCGCGGTTACCTTCCCGTGCGCGCCGGCTGTTTGCGTGGCCCAGCGGCCTGGCTTGGGCGCACGGCCGTCGCCTCGCCAGCAACAGCCGCGCGGGCCGTGGGGATCCGTCGTGACTGCAGGGAGTGGCCGATCTGGAGTGACGGCAGAAGATGAGACCTGAACATATCGGCCGAGCGAGCAAGAAATGCCAGGAGCAAGAAATACCAGCAGAGCAGCAATTCGATCCACCCCATTGTGGCTTGTGTTACATAAACCAGAAGCCATTTCAGGTGATTTTTTTTTAAAAAATGTATTTTTCGTCCCTCAAGTATTCCAAGAGTGTGAATTTCATCCCTTATGTTTTAATCGATGTAAATCAACCCTTCGACTAATTAAATCGGTGCACTAATCATCCTCGTCTGGATATATAAATGGTTTAACATTGTATATAGCGGTTTAGACGCAATGTAGATATCCTCGAGTTATGTAATGTCAGATCACACGCAGATTTAATTTTATATGGTTTTGCCATTAACCTTAAATTTTATATAATAATCAATTTAGAGTAATTTCTAAAAATTTTAGGGTCAACATATTTTTTTGTTTACTTATGTATAAAAAATAATATAAGTGAATCAAACAATACTTAAGCAAAGATAATTATGTTAAAACATGAATTTGATAAACAATAAATGTTTGTACTCATAAAATAAACAAAATAAAAAATAAATGAAGCACATAAATATAAAAAAATATGATGTTTATGTTAATAATTGTATGGTAGAATGGATTGTAGGAATATGGCATATATAACACATGGTTAGAGCGCTTAAACTGTTGTTAGTGGGCACTAAATTGTTATTAAACAGAGGTGAGGATGATTAGTGCACCGGTTTAGTTAGTTAAGGGGCTGATTTGCATCAATTAAAACATTAGGGATGAAAACTACACAATACTTAAAGGATGAAAAATGCACTTTTTTTTTTCTAAAAGAAAACTCAAATGAGGATTCGACGAGCTCAAATTAAACGAGCTTGCTGTACCAGTACAAGTGCCTCCCTAAAACAATATTTGGGGGCATCATACAGGATCACGACAGATTCAATCACATCATAACTAAAACACATCTGTCATCTGTGCATATTTTCTCCCCGCAACACCAAAGATCACCCGAGAAAACAAGCATATAGACGTTTTTCTAAAGAAGATTACTAAGAAGGGAAAAAAAAAGAGCACATAGACGAACTGAAAATCTCCATCGACAGCTAACGTATCCGCATCACAACTGACAGGCATAATCAAATTTGACACTGTACCTCCCAGACATTATACTGGCGTCATCTCTGCCCGACCGCTTCCACCGGATCGACACGTCCACAAGTTGAGCATGATCGATAAAATTATGGCCCCCTCTGCATATATTAACACAAGCGTACGTGTGAGTTAGTGGTGCGCTATTAACAAGTGGATTTGCAGCGGTCAAGCACTTGATCTAAAGAAACAAAGATTTTGTACGATAACAGTGGTTGTGCAAAAAAATTAGATGGGTATGTAATTGGAATGTAGAAACAATGTTATTTGCAGTCGAGTCGAATGATTGATTGATAGATACCTCACTTGGATATGATTCGCTACCCAAACTGGGAGGTTTGCAATAATGCAGGTTGCTCAGCAGCTGTCCAGCTAATCAGTGTGTTCCATGCGACCATGCCCGTATGACTATTGGGCGATGCGAATATCCTGTCATTTGATCCGGCCATCTGTTTGAATCTCTCCTCTTTTTTAACTAAACCATTGCTTGAGTGTGACTAACTTACATGCATGTGGAGGGCGTGCAAAATTTGAATCAAACATATGGAACCTGGCCATTTTTCAGAAGTTCACAAGCGCCAATTTACAACCTAAATAACAAGGCTGAACGATTTTGACAGTCGGTGGATGCAGCTGCATGACTGGGTCCTCCAACAATTGCTAGAATGTCAAACACCAGACCAAAGAGGATCTCCGCAGGAAACAAGCGACCTGAAATGCACAGAAAAAATACTAATGTAGATTCACAAAGATAAGAAATAGGTCCATGAAGCAAAACTGTGAACATGAAATCTGACCCTACTACTTGCATGTACAGTGAAATATTCTGTATTTTCCTAGCTAAAACATAAGCTGAAATGATGTATTTCAGGGCAAGAACACTGTGGAAACTATTCATTCCAACTTTCATTATTCAACTATTCCTCTCTCTCTCATAAACCACGCTTCCCAGGACTTAGCCATAGTGTTTTTCTAAAGCTACAGTGCTTTTTTTCTACAATCGAAACACGATGAGATGGCCAATAAAAAAAATGGATCCCAACATTTGTACCATAAACATAAATTCCTTGTTAATTGGGCGGGTGGGCTGCAGTCATTTTCGTTAAAGGAAAAGTAGTGCTGTCATTTTCGTTAAAGGAAAAGTAGTACCCAAGACCTGATGGCTCAAAAGTCGATGCAATAGCCAGTTGGACTGCGTTGGGTTGGTGTCTAGATGTACTCGCAGGCCTATTTAATAAGGGCAAACAGGAAAAAATACACCTCATTCAATGACTCCTTGGTATGCACAATCCTGTCCAAAACATCATCTAATATGAGTATGGAGGGAGTAATTACTTGATGCCAGCAAGGTGAGGCCCTCGTACAATACGTATGGAAACATACGCTAACAGTTAACACGGACAACACATGGTAGCACACAGTAATGCATGAAAGCTCAGAAATGGCTATTGGAGAGTTTGCAAACCAGTTACGCCAGAAATGGCTATTGGAGAGAGTTTGCAAACCAGTTACGCCAGAATTGGCTTGCATCAACTATTCAAGTGTCAATGAGAAAACTAACAGAAAACTATTTCGGAATTGTTAAATCAGTAAGCCACTAATCATAATCATCACACATTTGCTGCCCAGCCCCTCTCGTAATCATTCCCACAGTATGAAGACGATTCCTCTATTTTCTGAATTCAGATTTTTGTATGATAGCTGTTTAACTTCAACCAACCAAGAACATCAGAACAACAATCTAGAAGCTACCATAAGCATTTGACAAAGATTTGAGAAGGAAATATATTTGTCCTTAAGAAAAAGATACATGAGAAAATTAGCATGTACCTTAGAAATTGTAAATTGAAATCACAAATTCAGTATCACAACATATCCAACCAATTAGCAACACACTATTATAGTTTCATTAACAGAGTCACCACAGAAGAACAAGCTCTAAAATTGGGTTTCAACTAATAATTACTGTTGATTAGGAAAAATCTAGTGAGCCTTATACCAGCCACCTAACATCAAAATAGATCAAGTGTATTATCAAAACTTACTAAATCTTGCATGCATATAAATGCAACAAAACAGCTGGTGTGTTGTTCCACTTTGCATTGAAATGAATAATAGTTGACATTATTGGTCTTGAGCATAAATGCAAGATGGTTGCATTAAAAGAATTTTAGTATACAACCTTGAACTAAAGCTGTATATCAACCTAATTATTAGGACCCAAATGACTTCCCTAATGTTCTAAACGGTACTCAGCCATTAACAAATTTGGGTCAAAACATAGACATGACAACTATATTTGAATAATAGGTTTACAGTGTACCAATGTCAATTATATCAACCTATTCGTGTAGTTAAACAGCGTGATATATTTTTGTAAGGGCAGTGTATCAATTGACCATGGAAAAGGGACTTACATAAATGGAAGGAATGCACCTGAGAAACTGTAAAACATAGGTGTATATGGAAAATCAAGTTCCGTGATAGCGACACTAACACTACATATGTGCACAGTCAACTAATTAATTAGCACAATGATAAATAATTCATCTAAGCCACCAATATCACTTAGTGGATATTAGACTATCATATATGTATAGTTCAAAAATGCATATTGTATAATCAAGAAGAAAGAGTTTCTTCTATAGAGCAAAGTAGCAAACTGGCCAGATGTTTTTTTAACTTCAATTAAAGAGATAAAATCATACTTCTAATCTTCTATCATTCAATCTTGATGGAAATGAAATCAATCACATAGAGAGAATATCTGTTATCAGGGTAAAATGCACTTTCACTATCCATTGTCTATGTAGTTTCTAGAAAATGAAGAACACTTGTTGGTTTGATGCCAGAACCTCAAAACAGCCTGGGTGGTGATGGTGAAGTAAAGAAATCTGCTCCAGGTAAACTTGGTAAACTGGACCCAAAGAACCATTTGAAGATTGAAAGGTTTGTCCATAACCAGGGCAGATTGGCAATGCCAGTGTAGCCAAGGGCATGGAATCCATGAAAATGACTACCCCAGGGGAATTTATAGACAGAGTAATGGCAATGTCACACCACAGGGATGATCGGATCCTGAAATAAGAACCTGCTAGGCTTACCCATTAGCATCTTTATTTAACAGGGCAGCTAAGCTATATACTCATTTTGGCAGAGTATGGCAGCTAAGCTATATACTGAAAAAAAAGCATGAAGGTAGAATCCATTGTACAACCTTAATCTGTATGTGTATTAATGCCCATTCCGTAAGGCTCCTACTATTTCGAGTTTAACCAGGAACACATGATAAATGGCACTAAGTTGGTCATGTGTTCCTGGTATCCACCAACTCTGTGAAAAAAACATGAACCAGAACAAAGATTTCACAATTTTTTTTTTGACAAAAACGATTTCACGGCTTGCCAATAGCTAAATTGATGATTCACAAGCAAACCAAATTTTGACAAAATTTACATGTACAAGTGTAGAACTCATCATGCAACCCAGGAATCTCCTAGCTAGCTATCAACTATCATCCCCTTTGAGTTTCCTGACCTTGTCGAGGAAAGCCTGCCGGCCGGGGAAGGGATTGGCGCCCACCCCGCCTTTCCCTGCTTCCCTCTTCCCGTCGAGCATGTCGCCGGCGCGGCTGCCCCGAGCCAAGCCTAAAATTTCCTTCTTGGCCGTCCTAATCTGAGCCTTCCTCGGCGACGACCCAGGAACGCCGGCATTCACCCCGAGCATCTCAATCTTGGCCGTCCTCACCTGGTCCTCCCTCCTCATCCGCATCCGCTCCCTGCGTTCGTCCCGCTTCCCCCTGGCGCTGTCCGGGCCAGGGCCTATGTCGAACAGGGAGCCTTCCTTCTTGTTCTTGGTCGAGTCATTGCTACTGCTTCTGTTGGTGCTTTGTTTCTTTCTTGGTATGCGGCCACCATAGGAGGTACCAATGAGGCGGAAGTCGAGGCGGCCCCATCCCTCCTCGTCGGAGAGGTCCCACCCGAATCGCTCGGCCATCTCGTGGAGCGGTCCGTCGCCGGCGTCGTCGGCGTAGTCGTAGTCGGCGTCGCCGCGGAGGAAGCGGTGCGCGTGCTCCCACTCGACGCGGTCCAGGTAGACGGGGTCGGCGAGCACGTCGCGCGCGAGGCGCGCCCAGGGCTCGGTCTCCCCGTAGTCGAGCTCCGCCGCGACCCAGCGCAGGTACGACGGCGGCAGCGTGCCCAACATCTGGCCCCTGTGCTTGCCGAACTCGATCACGCGGTCCCTCGCTGGGCGCGAGGACGGCGCGGGCGGCGGCGTGGCGGGGTGCCCCGCCGCTTTGACTCTGAGCGGCCGGAGGAGCCTGCCGCGGCGGCACGGGAGACCGTGGCTGTGGGAGGTGAGGGGAGGGAGGAGGTGGACGAGGCGAGGCACCGCCCCGGCCGTGGCCGTGGGTGCCGGCGGTGCCCAGCGCCAGGTTCCTGTGGTGGTGAAGCCGAGCATTGTGTGTGGCGGCGCGGCGGCGGGCGAGCAAGAATTTTCTGGTGGTGAAAGGCCCGGAAGCGAAATGGGCCATAAAGGCAGCCCAAACTGGACTAACGGAACCGCCTTTGACCTTTTCTGGCCCACCGGGGTATCGGGCCATGGCCCTCCCCAATACGGCGAATCGTCGTAGCCGGTGACCCGTCCGCCCTCCTCGGTGTCGCGCCACCGCTGCACCTCGCCGAGTCACTGCCGGCGAGGGCGCGAGGCTAGGGCACCCTCCACCTCGTCCGCCGGGGGAGCGGGAGAAGGAGATGGGAGTTCACGGGCTGTGGGAGCTGCTGGCTCCGGTGGGGCGGCGCGTGTCGGTGGAGACCCTAGCGGGGAAGCGGGTGGCGGTGGACGCGAGCATCTGGATGGTGCAGTTCATGCGGGCGATGCGGGACGACAGCGGGGAGATGATCCGCGACGCCCACCTCCTCGGTTTCCTCCGCCGCATCTGCAAGCTCCTCTTCCTCCGCGTGCGCCCCGTCTTCGTCTTCGATGGGGCCACTCCGGCTCTCAAGCGCCGCACCCTCGCCGCCCGTCGCAGGCACCGTGATGCCGCGCAGGCCAAGGTCCGCAAGACCGCTGAGAAGCTCCTGCTTTCGCATGTGAGTATCTTCCCTCCGTTTCCTGCTCTCCCCATTTTCTGTACACGACGGGGACGGTGGTTGTGTTAGAGAGAGTACTAGTAATCCCAAATCACTCAATGCAAAAACTATCAATATTAGGCACATATTTGCATGGTGTATATTTCGATCCTAGCCAGAAGGGGCAGTGTGTCCTTCTCATTTACAGCCATAATCAAAGAGCTCTTCTTCTAAGTCAGTGTGTTTCAGTCATCTTTTGTTTACCAATGATGTTGCGATGAATTAAGTGTAGTAGAACTACGAGTTTGTTGAGCAATTCATGAGCAAGATAATGATGATTTGCGATCTTTGGTTCTCAGCTCAAATCGAGGAAGATTGAAGAATTGGCAGAACAAATCAGGAGTGACAGGGCTAAGCATGATGCCAAGGGCAAGCAAGTTGAGAGTATTAGAGAAGAAGAAAATGAAGATACAAATCAAGATCAAAATCAAAATCAAAATCAAAATAGTGATACCAACAGGAGTGAGGAAAATATTGCATCATTCAACCAAGATAAATTGGATGAAATGTATGTGTCTGCCTGCAAAATTTGTACATATATCTTTTTTCTGGTCAAGGTCCATGAGTTGATATTTTTACTGCTTGTGTTAAGGCTGGCTGCATCACTTGCTGCAGAGGAAGAGACAGGTTTCACTGGTGAAGGGAAACAACATTCTACAAGTGTTCCGTTGCAAGATGGAGCTGAAATTGATGAGGATGATGATGATGATGATGATGAAGGGATGATCTTCGTAAGTATATTTTCTCAGTTGAACTGACAGTCCCATGAATTTATTGAAATTTAATACTTTTATTTTCTCACCTGTAATTGGTGTAAATTTATATTTGACTCTTGCTAAAATAAGAAATGTTTTTGTGCACTTCTGTTGTAGTGTCACATGACTTTGTGTATGCTTATTTATAAAAAAAAACTCGACCTGCGGGGGGTAAGACCGCCCCCACGGCTTTCATTTGAGAGAGAAGACCTTCTCACACAGGTCGAGAAAACCTCCAAACCCATGTCCCACCCTTACATAGCGGCGCCGTTGCCCATGTGAGACGACTAGCGACCTGGGCCGGGCCTTAGACCTATGCTTTGGTGTGGTGACAGACGAGAGGATTTTTTTAACCCCAGCCTGAAATTCGCTCCCACGGGGAGTCGAACCCAGACCTGAGGAGTGCTACTTAGGCAATCTAACCAATCCAGCTAGAGGCCTAGAGGCCCTTTCACTGTAAGCTTATTTATGGTGTTATGCAAACCATATCCGGCTGTACCTACTACCATAGTACTTTCCTGGTTTGTTGGATTGATGGCTGTGTCTTAGTCGATTATCTGCGAGTCCTAGTTCTTCTTGTCTCCAAAATTTCTTAGATGGATCCTCTCTGTAAAGGTAGCCTAAATCCTTGTTTAGATCAAGTATTAATTCACCCAAAAAAAAAAAATCTTCACCAAACTCGACTAAGGCCAGAGCCTCTTCTTGACAGGAAAAGCCTTGTGATTAGAGGTCTATTTGCCCTTATCTTACTGTGTACTCCTGTTACTGCATTTACTAGATTATTTTTCTGCTTTTCTTGCACTTGTATTTTACAAAAGAACTAATGTTTGTTTCATTGTATGTTGGGTCGATTTATTGATTAATTATTTAAAATGTACTATAACTCTTACTGCCATTGCAGCCTATGACCACTGGCGACATTGATCCGGCAGTATTGGCTTCCCTTCCTCCGTCGATGCAGTTAGATCTTCTTGTTCAGGTAAAAATGAGAACCGACTAGTGGTTCTTATCTTTCTCCTTTCCTCCTTGAACCATATATGGTTACAAAGTAAGAAAAAGATCATTACCCTTTCTGTTTTCTGTTTCTTCTACTTTAGATGAGGGAGAGAGTGATGGCTGAAAACAGGCAGAAGTACCAGAAAATAAAGAAGGTAATATACATACTTTTGAAAGTACTATATCAGCAATATAGCAACACTCTTTGTTTGGTGAGAGCTGTCCTTGTACCCGTCTTTATATGATTTATTTGCCATTTTTTGGTAAATGGGCCCTATACTTTCTGTGATCCCTTTCAGGAACCGGCAAAATTTTCAGAGCTTCAAATACAGTCCTATCTCAAAACAGTTGCTTTCCGTCGTGAGATAAATCAAGTTCAGAAGTGTGCTGCAGGTAAGGGTGTTGGAGGTGTCCAGACATCGAAAATAGCATCAGAAGCTAACAGAGAGTTCATTTTCTCAACATCATTCACTGGCGATAAACAGTAAGTTATATGCTACTTTGCATCTATGGCTGTGTGCATTGCGATCAAGGCTGACTATTTTGAAGCTTTACAAGTTCTGTAGATATCACTTTGTGATATTCTAGTTTGATATCAGTTAGCTGATTATACTTTCTCATATGGCTCAGGATGCTGGCACAAAGAGGTGAAAAGGAGCAGATTGTTGATAATGCTGAATCACAAAGGGAAGTAAATTCTGATGTCTTAAGGTCTAAGTCTAACTCCACAAGTAGTTTGAGAACGGCGAAGCCTTCTACCAGCAAGCATCTGAAGGATTTTGGGCCTGATGTTGAGACATATCGTGATGAGAGAGGACGGATTAGAGTAAGTAGGGTCAGAGCAATGGGAATTCGTATGACTCGTGATATTCAGAGGAATTTGGATTTTATCAAAGAGAATGAGCAGGTTAAAAGTAGGGTCCAGGCCAATGTACACAAAGGATCAACTGTCAGTGAAGAGCTTCCTGATTTTCCTGAACATCTTTTTGAAAGTAATGAGCTCCAGAGTTCTCTTAGTCTTGACGAAGAATTTTTAGAAACTGCCAAAGATAATCATCAGACCTCATCACCAGTAAGAGGATCAAATAACATCCCTGAGAGTTCCTGTTATGGGAACAAGGAAACAATAGAGATATCTTTCATGGATGATCAGGCTGAAGTGAAAGACAACTATGATGATATATTTTTGCAGCTAGCTTCTGGAACAACATCCAAGTCCAACTTATTTGCTGACGATGATTGTTTGGATAAAAAGAATGAAGAATCTGAAGGTTCTGAATGTATTTGGGAGGAAGGGGTAATCAAAGGAGAAACACTTCCCATGAAAGTTGATGAGAAGTATAATAAGTCATCTGTGCCAGAAAATTACAGTGATGATGAGGTGGAATGGGAAGAAGGTGATAGCCTTATACCTGGAGTTCCTTCCAGTAGTGAACATAATACATGTAATGTACCAAAAGGGGATCTGGAAGAAGAAGCTCTTGTACAGGAAGCAATAAGGAGGAGTTTGGAGGATTTTAACAAGCAGGCGTCTGAGATTGTGAGCACTGAAGATATGCAAGCATCTGAGAATGTGAGCACAGAAGATATGCAAGCATCTGTCCAAGATAGATGTTTGCAATTCTCTGATGATGTTTCTAAAATGTCTGAAGCTCCTGGTGAAACTACCCCACATTCTGGAGCAGCCCTTGAGAAAGGTACAAATGAAGAATCAAGAACAGAAATCAGTTCTGATGAGAATGATGTGATACATGGTACTGGACTAACTGAAACTTACAGGCAAGAAAATGAAAACCAACCACAAGTTGTGAATGACGGGCGTATTGATATGCACAGAGATCATCTGCTAGAGTCCCTTCAACCTTGTACTACATCCGCTAGTAATCTGGCAGAAAAAACATCTGACAGCTCAAAAGCTGACGGGGACGATGCGATGATATCTAGAACTGAAATTTCTGAAACGATTATAGTTGATCGTGACAAAAATATCGAGCAGAACAGTACAATGTCTAATAAATCAAAATGCAGCCAAGACTTTGCCAACATTGGAGAAACCCTGAAGTCACCCCAAAAGGATCTTCTGGTTGGTGGACCAGTAGCTGACACCATTGTACCAAAAGAAAATGCTACCAAGGAAGATCTGAAAGTTTCGACTACTGAAATAAATTATACACAAGTTGGTGGCAATGATGACAACCATGGCATATCAACAACTTATCTTGATGAGGAACTATCTCGTCTTAGACAAGAACAAGTAGATCTTGGCCATGAAAGACGAAAGCTTGAAAGTCATGCAGAGTCTGTAAGCAGTGAGATGTTTGCTGAATGCCAGGTTTGATACGATCCTTATTTTCCACTTAATAACTTAAGACTCTTGACGCAAAGTTTGTATCTGAATTTATGTCCATTGAAAATAGAGATGGAAGCAAACGATTGGGTTTGGTGGCAAAATAAGTACTAAATCAGTTTTTCTCTTGACAACAAAATTTTGCTCTGATACAGTTGCGTGATGCAGGAGTTGCTCCAAATGTTTGGCTTGCCATATATTATCGCACCAATGGAAGCTGAAGCTCAATGTGCATACATGGAAATGAGTAACCTCGTTGATGGAGTTGTCACTGATGATTCAGATGTCTTTCTGTTTGGAGCAAGGAATGTTTACAAGAACATATTTGATGATAGGAAGTATGTGGAAACATATTTCATGAAGGTATATACATTTCATCTTACTGTAGTTATATAATATTCATTGTCTTCTCTCAATAACTGAAGTATACATGTTTTAGCTCGATCATTTTAAAAAAAAAATCCGTGTTGTAAACCTTTTCTAGGACATTGAATCTGAGCTTGGGCTAACAAGACAACAATTGATTCGTATGGCTCTGCTTCTTGGGAGTGACTACACTGAAGGTGTTAGGTAATAGCAAAACACTATAAGGAAGTTCTCCCACATTTTGTTACATCTTGAAATAATCCTGAACATGTACGATATGTAGTACCTGTGGTGGTGTCCTGTCATATCGACGTTCATTTTTCTATATGGGTTATCAAACAAGTATATATCCAATTTGTCAAACAAGTTGTATATCTCAAATTTGTGCTCCCAGATATCCAATTTCTAAGAAGGGGTTTTACACGTTTCATTGCATTTCGAATGCTTTCCAATTGGAAATACTTAATAGTAATACTGAAGTCATGCCGTTTTCCTTCCAAATATGAACATTTGTGAATCAGGCTTTACCTTCATTTGAATTAAGGAATCTCATATTGGTAGAGCTTCGCTGGATGTTGCTTCATTTTATAAATGGTACTTTCTATATCACAAATCTGTGTGGTGCCTACATTTTTTGTTTGGTATAAACACTAAACAAAGCATGATTCACCTTTGTGCTTCTAGCATGGTACAATTCTCTTCCTGCTGAGGCCCCTTTCGACTCGATTTACATCCCAAAAAACTTATAAATTACTCTAAAATACATCACGAACAGTGGTGCAACATCTAATGGAATCCCATTAATTTTTGTTGGCAACTCACTTCTGTTTATTGTTTAATGTACTGGTGTGCAGTGGTATTGGCATTGTGAATGCTATTGAAGTTGTGCATGCATTTCCTGAGGAAGATGGATTGCAGAAGTTTAAAGAATGGATTGAATCACCAGATCCAGCGATATTTGGTCAACTGCATATGGAAACAAGTAGTAAATCGAAGAAAAGGAAAATTGGTGGAAATGGTTTAGATGGAAAGGGGAAAGGCCTGGAACCTGAATGCGATCAAGGTTCTGATGATTTATGTTCTAATGAGACTGACCGCATCAAGGAAATATTTGTTAGTAAGCATGTATGTTTTCTTGTAATAAAACCTGTGAACTGCTTTGCTTGATTCTCACAGAAGAACACTTCGCTCGTGTTTTCTCTCTCATTGCTTCTTCATTTGTCAGAGAAACGTGAGCAAGAATTGGCATATCCCTGCAGCTTTTCCTAGTGAGTCAGTCGTAAGTGCATATATTACCCCACAAGTTGACAATTCAACAGAGCCTTTTTCATGGGGAAGACCAGATTTGGGCCTACTTCGGAAGTAAGTTGAGAATTATTTTGTTTGTAAGCAATTATACTTGCATGCAATATAACTATTCATCGGGGCTATGCTTCTTCTAGATCTTTGTGAGCCTATCAATTTTCTTCTTCCCTTTTTGTAGAATAATTTTTTTGTTGGTTTAGACATTTAAATTATTAATAGTTTTGATCTAATATGCACGTGTTGTCTATCGTCATCCATTTACCAGTTTGGACTGCACTACCCAATGTAGGTTGCATTGCATATGTAGGAACGTAGTAATGGCCTGAATTGTGTGTGTGCATATAAGGTTGTATGCGTACTCAATTAACTGAAGTAATAATTATATAATGATGCTAATGTGTTGATGTGTGTACCTATTGTAGTATACGGGTATTTTGTTATGAGCTTAGGCAACATTATCTTTTGAGTTCTGACCATGCTGTTCTTTAGATCATGTTTGAGGTAAAATGTTTTTGTCTAATCAAATTTCCAGGTATTAAATGCTAGTGTAAGTAAACTGAAGTTATGTTAAGAAACAAAAACAAAAAAAAAACTGTACTAGGGAGCATTAAGGAATCAAAGTTGATCTATAAATAATTGTTTTGTCATATTCATTGCCTCATTGGTTCATGACTGTTATATTCTTCCACAAGAGAACCTGTATAGTTTCCGAAAAAGTACAAGTCTGCTATGAGTTTCTCTATTCTTCTGCATCTTTGGTGCAACAGCTGAACTAAAGATCAAGTTCCATCAGGTTGTGTTGGGAAAGGTTTGGGTGGGGCAAGGAGAAAGCTGATGAACTTCTTCTTCCTGTTTTGAGAGAGTATAATAAGCACGAGGTTAGTCTGGCAAGTTTTCAATAATATCTCCTGCATTCTAGGCTACTTCTGTTTTTGTATTAAAAGCTGTGTATAATGTTGATTTATTTTGTGTAATTTGGTAGTTTTTTTATTATATGTCAGAAAGATTACACCAATGTTTTACAAGAAAACAACTACGCAAACATGTCACATTTCACTCAATTTTGTGTAAATTTTGGCTAATACCAGTGGTTCAGAGTTCATACCATATTTTGCAGTACTTCCCCTTGAGCAGTTGTCAGCGAAAGCCCAAATGTCTGTGGGTCCACTGCTAAGTGCTAACTCCCTTATCAGTTTTCTTATTTGGAAATGATTCTCCACACTTATCAAGTGTAACTGCTATTTTATCTGTGTTGGTTTTCATTCTAGGAATTATTTAAATGGAAAGTGATACAATCAATGTATTTAGTATTTAAATTTCTTGCATTTTGATGTAAATGGCTTTTACATGTATGCAGACTCAGCTGCGCATGGAGGCATTCTATTCGTTCAACGAGAGATTTGCAAAGATTCGTAGCAAAAGGATTCAGAAAGCTATCAAGGGCATTACAGGCAAAAGCTTTCCTGACACAGATGAACCTGAGCAGGATAGCCCTAGTACTAGCAAGACTACTAAGAAGAAAGATGCAAGGTCCTCCAGCCGTGGTAGAGATAGAGGAAAAAGGAACAACAGTTCTGAAATCAGGAATACAGAGAGTCCAGAAGATAAGGAAACTGGCGATGCTAATAGCTTTGCTGAAGAAAGATGCATTCCTAATTACAAATCAGAAGGAATTGCACCACGAAGGGTAGGCTCCTCTACTTCTATTTTTCCTTTTGCTTTACATGGTGCTTATCTCACGTGACAAAAGTCAACTCTCCACTTCTGCGCTATGCACCAGAAATCTTTTATGATTTATCCGATATTCATTCTGCATTGCTGGCGGTTCATTGTTCACACTAAGGATATGACAGTGTTACCAATTTCTATCATTGTTCATACTAAGGTTATAGCTATGTGTTACCAATTTCGATGGGGGAGTTCGGAGTGCATGATCTATGTTAAATTTATTTGAAATTGATGCTAATTCCTGGCCTGACCTAGAAATGGCTAGCTAGCGTATGGCCATTAGTGAATGTATTTTGCAAACATGTCTGCTTGAAATCACAAACGTGTGTTTTGTTTTAGAATTGTAGCTGGTGTATGGATGCATTTCTTGTGTTCTCCTATGAGGAAGTAGCCTATGCGTTGCAAAATATCTCACTATGTTATTTGTTTTCCGGTGCTTTTTCTACAGTCAAGTAGGAAGCGGAAACAAGTGACATACGTGGAAGATGGTGATGAAGCAGATGACAATAATGTTCCTGTGCATCGAAACGATGAGAATGGCCCAGGCCATGCTGCCGATGCAGAACTTAATCTGGTCCATCAAGATATGAGTGAACTGAACAGCAATCAGATGCATACAGATACAGGCGCAGCCCAAGATATCAATGAAGATTCCCAGGGCTTTGAGTCACGTGAGGAACAACAGGCGGATTTGGCACCGAAAGACTACCTCTTCACCGGAGGGGGTTTCTATATGAATGATGTCGATGAACAAGAATCAGCTGGTGATCGATCTGGTGCAGAAATGGCAGAGCCAGGAACTAGTGATCCCTGTGATGATATTGATGGGGAGCCAAAAGACTACCTATTCACTGGAGGGGGTTTCTGTATGGAGGATGGCAACGAACAAGAACCAGCTGGGGATCGATCTGGTGCAGAAATGGCAGAACCAGGAACGAGTGGTCCCTGTGATGAAATGGATGGGCTTCCAGACAGTGGCAAGAGTGTGAGGCTGTCGACGGCTGCAGAGTGTACAGAGAATGCAAGCATGGATGTCCAAGGGGCATCTTCGTCGGAGCAGAAACGAAAGGCAAGTCGCGGTCTGAGTGCCATGCCGAAGCTTACCAAGCGTACGAGAAAATCATGAAAAGTTTACAGTGTATTTGTATGTATGGCGCGTTGCCCACCATTACGGCCTATCTGGTTCAAGCACCTACGCTTGCATGTGTAGACCTCTAGAAATTTTCGTAGGTGTCGATCAACGCTGTACAGAGACATACTCTTCTAGTTTAATTCCTATTCATCGCTAGCTTTGATTTATTTCTACTGAGAAAAATATAATTCCTGTCGTAGATGCACTAGCTCTAAAGCGGCTGTGATTTTCCTATTGTGAACAATAGTGTCCTCACGGAGGCACGGAGCTGTGTCTAAACCGACGCACTAGCTTGTATACCAATGCCCTCACCAAACAAAATTAGTCCGTACAACCATGCATTGCTGCCAGTCATGATTTGAAAAGGTTCGACTGAACAATTTATCATTCAAGAAGGGGTATGGTCCAGCAGAGGCAAGCCCTATTCAGATTCCTCAATTTTTCACTATTCATTCCAACTTTTCAATATTCCTCCCTCACAAAACACATTTCCAACGAATGCTACAGTGTTTTTCTGATGCTACAGTGTTTTTTTCTATAATATAAACACAGCCTTAGAAAAACTCGTTGAAGGTACACTGTTCATTCAGAGACGAAGGTCTATTGTTTTTCATGGTACTTTGTTTCCCTGATGCAGCCAGGCATATTCTTGCGGCTTTGCTTATTGCTGTCATTGCTTCATCACCCACTATGTCGTTGACCGAAGCGTGGTAGGAGCAGGGTTCGCAAATCTGCTCAAAACCGGCCGGTTTCCGCGGGAACCGGTGAAACCGCCCCGGACTGGTAGCGGTTCGGGGCGGTTTCAAACCGGTTAAATTCAAAAATTTCAAATTCGAATTTTAAAAATTAAAAAATCAGATAAAAATTCTTAAAAATACTTCATGGTGTGCTGGATCTATTGGTGTCAAAATTTCTCAAATATTTAGTCATTTGCTATTTGTGTCCCGAAATACAAGTTAAATAAAAAAAGAAAAAAAACCGTGGTCGGCCCAACTCGGCCCACGACTTCCCAACCTCAGCAAAACAACCCCGCGCCCCCCCAACGGCACAGAATCTCCCCCGCACCCTCTTTCTCTTCTTCCTCCCCGCATCCGGCCCCTCCCGCTCGCATCCGCCGCTCGCCGCCGTCGTGCCGCCCTCGGAGCTCCGGTAACCGCCCGGTTGGGTCGGCTAGCCGGGCGGAGGGCGGATCTACTCGCTCCGCCCCGGTTCCCCGACCGCAGCGCCGGCTAGCCGCAGCGGTTAGGTCGGGAACCGCCCGGGTGGGGCGGTTAGCCGAGCCGCGCAGAGTCGCGCAGAGGTAATGAATGGATGGGGGGATTTGATGTGATGAGATGGATTTAGGCTATTGCTATTGCTATGAAATGGATGGATGCAGTGATGGATTTATTGCTATTTTTATTTACATATTATTTTGATTTGTAGTGATGAATATGATGGATTTATGAAATGGATGTAGGGATTTAATGGATTTATGAAATGGATGTATTGATGTAGTGATTGATTTAGGTATATTTTGGTTTAGGCTTTTGTGATTTATGAAAATATGAAATGGTTGTAGTGATGAAGTGATTTAGGCTATTGTATTTTGTTAATTTGGAAATGGGATTATGGGAGTAGGTTTTAAGTGCATTTATCTTTCGTATTTGTTGTGAACTTCACATTGATAGGTTTATGTTCGTTTCGTGTTTGCAGATACACAATATCGAGAGAGAGATGTTGTATGGGAGCACGGTGAAAATCTATACCCCGGTTGGAGATGCAATTATTGTCATACCTCCAAAGGAGGTGGTGGTGCGACTAGGTTGAAACAACATTTGGCAGGGCGCGGTTCTGAGGTCGTCCATCGTAGAAAGGTTTCAAATGAGGTGCGCCAGTTCTTTCAGCGTGAGCTTGAAAGAACTAAGAAGACAACTGCTGACCGCAATCGTGAGAAGTTGAGAAAGGAGAATGTTGCAGGGGAGGGTAACTATCCGGCAAGAGATGCTGCATATGATGAGGAGGCTGAGCTGGAGCGTGCCCTGCACCAATCGAGAGCTGAAGAGGAGTTCTGACGGGGGGTGCAACAGAGAGGAGGTGCACACGAGCATGGAGGGGGTAGTGGTTCGAGGGGAGGGAATCCGGTGTCGCGGATGTTTGGAAGGTCTAGTTCGGTGCGGCAGACTCCTGGGGTGGTGGATTATAACCTGGGGTCCGCGAGAGGATCGACGCAGCCAAGGATTGACACAGGCAAGTGGAAACAGAAGGGTAAGAATGCAAAGGAAGCTATTGGGAAAGCTTGGTCGAAGTTTTTTCATATTGCGGGAGTACCTGGAAGACAGGCTGACAATCCATACTTTGTCGGCGCGATTAGAGAGACACAAAAGTGGAGTAAGTTTTGTTTTGAACCGAATAACACATATGCAACTGCATGTCTGTATCAAATCTCATGTTTGTCTTATGGTCGTAGGTGAAGGTATTGCGTCACCGACTGGACGGGATATTGATGGCAAGTACCTGGATCAAAACGAGAGAGACTTGATGACTCAGTACGCAAAGTTTCACCAGGAATGGGAAATCTTTGGCGTCACATTGATGTGTGATTCGTGGACTGGCCCAACTAAGATGAGTGTCATCAACTTTTTGATATATTGCAATGGGGTCATGTGGTTCCACAAGTCTGTTGATGCGTCTGGAAGATCTCAAGATTCTGCATATTTGCTCAATGTAACCCCGTACCTAGTTCGTTTGATTCCGAATATGTTTTAGATGATGATTAATAATCTGTCTATTTTTGCAGGAGATTCGAAAGGTGGTGGACGAGATTGGGCCACATCATATCGTTCAAGTTATCACGGACAACGGCTCCAACTACAAGAAAGCATGCCGGGATCTTGGAGAGGTGTATGAGCACATTCTTTGGATGCCTTGTCTAGCACACACTGTCAACTTGATGTTAAAGGACATTGGTGAAAGGTACGAACATCAAGATACTATCGATCAATGCAAGAAAATCTTAGCTTGGTTACACAATCATGGTAATTTGAATGCAATGATGAGGCAAGCGATTGGTAGTGAGTTGGTCAAGTGGAATGCAACTCGGTTTGGGACGAATTACATGTTCCTAGATAGCATGTATCGGAAACGTGATCGTTTGTATTATGTTTGTATGTACAATTATATGTATGGATGTTTATGTGTGTCTGTGGTTATTTTTTTCTTAATTTATGCATATTTCATGCCAAGTTTTGCTGTCCCTCGAACCGGTCAGTAACCGGTCCGACCGGTTACCGATCCAAACCGCCCGGCTAGCCGATCCAAACCGAGCACATGGGGATTTGAATTCAAAATTTGAATTTGTCCAGTTTTGACCGGTTCCCGCGGTAACCGGACCGGTTAGCTGCTACCGCCGACCGGTGGTTCGACCAACCAGTTCGGTTTTGTGAACCCTGGTAGGAGTGAGGTCCGAAATATTTAAGCTGATGTGAGGTAAGCTAGAAGGGAGGTGCCTCCATCAATCGAGTTGACAAGAAGTTAGCCCTGATAAATGTATGCATATTTGTTTTCCCCAAGATATAGATTAAAATGTCGTCAGGCAACTTGCTGAACCTATCATCATGTACACTTCGACGCAGACATGCAAAAAGAATTACGACTATGCGTATTAACGAGAGATCCCCACGGACTTCATCACAAGAAGTCAAGAACAGATCCGACTCTAATCAGGTACTACTATAGCAAACTCCATCGACTCGGTCATTTGCTGGAGGGAAATTTACCTTAAGGTGGTCTCGTCTGAGCGTCCATTGACTCGAATCTGGCCTGGTCCGCGCTCCCCACCAAATCCCCCGCCTCCTCTTCGTCTCCGATAGCCGCTTCGAGCGCCTGCTCACCGCGCTAAAGGTTCAGCATCAGATCTCAGGGGCAGCACCGAGGAGTCAATTTGATCTGAACGGGCTCGCGAATCCCTTTGGAGCCAGACGGATGGCGCGCGGCGCACGCCTTCTCCTCGTTCTCGCGCTGCTCGCCGCGCTACTCGCCGTGGTCCTCCAGTTCTACCGTCTCAGGAAGCCGGTCTGTCCTCTGTACCTTGATGCTTCTCCAAGTTTACGAGCTCGATCTCTCTTGTGTCATCTAATCTGCCGAAGCGGCCTTGATACTTGCAACAATTGCGGCCCGCCCAGATAAAAAGCTACAGTAATTTACTTGTTGTTTAGGTGTTTTTCACAGAGTAATAATAGCTCTGATCTCGCAACTTATCTGCGTAACTGCGTAAGCTTACGGCGACAAACAATGGGATGCCTTCTATAACAGTAAAATGGACGAGTTAAGCTTCGTCTAATTCATGACCATAGCTCTGAGAAACAGTGTCATATTTCCTAAGAAAACACTATTCATTCTAACTTTTCACTATTCACTCCCCTCACAAAACACGTTTCCCAGCAAGTGCTACAGTGTTTTTCTCCAGCTACAGTTTTTTTTACCCCAGTCTGAACATAGCTATACGCCTTTTTACTTTGTACTTACCTAAGTCTGGTGACGTGATGGCCAGAGGTTGTGGACAGTGGAGGAGCTATCCAATTACAATGGAACCGATGAAAGGTTGCCCATACTACTTGGAATTCTGGGGTACTCATACATTTTTCTCTTGTGATTACATCTCCATAGCTTGTTTTGTTATTTTAGAAGTTTTTTTCCGAGTCATTTTGATAGTACGGCATTTGACTATGATTATAAAAAATAACTGTAATATGATAAATAAACACGAACTCAGATATTTCTATGATGTGTAATTTGAGCTCTGTGCACCATGGTGTTACCCAAATTGTGTTGTCTTGACTTAGTTATTCAACTGATTGGACTTTTTGCGTGATCTAGTCTTTCCTTTGACACTGCAGCTCAGTTTTTGATGTTACCAAAGGAAGGTCACATTATGGTCCTGGAGGAGGCTATCATCATTTTGCTGGCAGGTTGCAGTCTTATCTTTCTTTTGCCATTTTTCAGTTTCATTGTTGCAAATCATATGTATTCTGCCGCTTGGTGTTTGATGTTTCAAACTATATAAGGGTAATTCACATTTTTGCAAACATAAAAATTTGCATACCCTTTTTCCTTCAGTTTCTTCACATGCTGATGTTAAAGCAGCATTTTAATGACAGGGATGCATCACGAGCATTCGTTTCTGGAAATTTTATGGGTAAGTTTGTGTTTTGTTGCTAGCTAATCAGTTTAGTGAATCATTTAGTTGAGCATGAATTTTTAGTGTGGTTGTATAGACCTTATTGTGCTGTCCTCTCTGGTCTTGAATGTTTTGTTTTCAACTGAAAACACGACAAGTATTCCTCCTCTTGATGTTTTATCTTTAATGATTGTTTAAGTTCCTTGTGAAAGTGTTGACATACTGATGGCAGAAATAAAACAGGTGTGAATTGTAGATTACATTTAGTTGTGTGTTATCGGCGTGATTGACAGATTCTTACACATTGTCTCTACAAAATCTAACAAAAATATAGAATTCAAGACATCAAATGCACCTTCCTGTTGAATTCCTAGTATCCGCTAAAATAATCTATTGGGCTATTGTTTGAACTTACTACAAAGAAAAAAAAAAGGGGATTTGGATCAGTGAATAAAATACCCTACAACCTGCTATTAAACTTCCGGGAAGCTAATCTAGCTGCCCAGCTCAAACATTTTTTTCTCAAATAAAAACTGTAAAATTCACCGTACTTAAAAGATAATGTTCATAGTTCATGAATACTATATTCTAGAAAAAAAAAAGATTCATGCTACTGAATTTTACATGGCTTTTGCTAGAATAACCCTTTTCTGCTTCAACAGGTGATGGCCTGACTGATAATTTGCAGGGTTTATCAAGCAGTGAGGTATTAGAACACATATGTATGTATTATTTATACTTGTCGATCTTGTAGTTAATGCAAATCTGAAGGTTAGACTTGGAAAGCCAGGGACAGATGTTAAAAGCACCATGGTTCATCAATTTAGGGCTAGGAAGTTAACTAGCTTCAACTAATATGAAATTACCATATCTGCGAAATCCAGCTAACTGTTTATTAGATTACTACACCAACCTTTTTCCTACTAAAGAGTTAGTTTCACCTAAACCACTGTTATCATGTGCTTCTAGTTCTAGGCTTCTAGCTGGCATGGATATAAGGTGTGGACTGTGGACATGCTAAAAATACTTATATTCAAGCAGTAACACCTTTGCCTCATATATATTCTATTAAATACTGGTGGAAAACAGCTACTTAGCACACTGAAGAGAACATGCATCATATCAGCACTGTGTTTGAATGCTAGCGCAGAATGAAAGCATATACATATTGCCAATGTTGACAATCTTGTTGATTTCCCAATTACCTTCCAGGTAAACAGCATCGTTGATTGGAGGAAATTTTACTTCGCGAGATACATGTGAGCTACTTTCTAAGAGGCATATTCATGTTCTTGATGTTACTTTTCCTTCCATATCTGGTAGAATGGTAAAATATGAGGCTTCAAAGAATCACATCCAGTGTTCTAGACAGTTATAGACGCCAAGGCTGGGTAGGGAAAGGGAACCTCTTCTGGAACAGTGGTCTTGTTTTCAAGTTATAGCCTTTGCACACTCAATGCTCTTAATCTTCACAGATCCATTACTATGTTCATGTTAGTTCACAATTCCATAACAAATATTGATGATTGATCTATTATGGAAGTAGTGGACCGTGTTACGGAAACATCTGAATACTTCTGTACCCCCATATAACATTCATTTACACATGGAATGTAGATTTGCCGGTAAACTTATTGGGCGTTACTACGACAGTCAAGGAAATCCTACAAAGTATCTGAAGGGTGTGGAAATAAAGGCAAAGAGAGGTGCACAGCTTCTTGAAAAGCAGAAGAGTGAGGAAGCTAAAATACCCAGCTGCAATTCAAAATGGAGCCAGCAAGAAGGTGGAGAAGTAAGTATCCATTCTACCATGCTTTCGATCCAAACATAGTTTCAAAGTTCATAGAATTAACACACCTGGGGGTGTGCTACAAATTTTTATTCTGCATTCAAACATGTTACCCCGTTTTTTTTTAAGGAAAACATGTTACCCCTTGGTAAGGCAGTAGAAACCCATAATTCAACTTCACAAAATGACTTTTTTCAACAAAGGTGGCAACAGAGGAATTTTGTGGAACAATGCATCACTATAAACATAAGAAACAGCTGGTATTGATGAGAAACAGCATGAGTTGGTGTAACATGTTAAAATTTATTCTGGTAACCCAACGATCCCCAGTCGCTGCTGAGAAACTAATGGCTACTGTCCAGTGGTCCTTCTGCAGTTTATAGTCTTTCCTCATGCTCTGTTTGGGTCTTGGGACATGTGATTTTCTTCCAGTTCTTTCAGAAATCAATCTGTTTTGCTTGAACGATCCATGTCTGCTTGGCTGTGGGTATCTGAGCCCAGGCTTTGGTACTCTTGCCACCCTGCATGAACCGTGAGCATGTGAATAGTCTGAAATATTTTTGCAGAATTGCTAATCTCTATAATAGGAGTCTTGGACCCAAACCGGGTAACCCCATCGCGCCACATCACCCATATTGTCTCTGCTGTTGGATCGACCACGTCGACGCTTTAGATCAGCCCGAGCAATCCTAGGGCATGCGACCCCACAAGTGGGCCCCGCTAATGTGGGTCCCCCACAAGTGGGCCCCGCTAATGTGGGCCCCATGGGACCCGCGTGATGTGGGTCCCACAAGTAGGGCCCCGCCGTGGGCCCATGGGACCCACGCGATGTGGGTCCCATAGTGGGCCCCGCAGTAGACCACGGGCCCACAAGTGGGTCCCACCGTCTGTGGGTCCCATTAAACCATTTTATGCGGGGCCCAACTTAGTTGTTTAAAAAAATATTTAAATATTTTTCTAAATTGTTATTTATAGTAGTTCTTATTTTGTTTGTTCAATATAACATCAAACTATTTTGTTTGAATTATTTCTGAATTTGTTTATTTAAATGAACATAACTTTGAATATCTAATATAATTTTTAATACAATGTTTGAGTGATCTAATACAATTATTACCGTTACTATATTCTATTTTTTTCATAACATATAAAGACATTTTTGGGGAAGGTAACAACAATGTAATTGCAACATTTTAAAATATATAATTTTATTAAAAGGTGTCCAATATCAAATTTAATCAAAAATATAAAAATCTAGGACATATAACTTTATTATAGACATGGTTTTGTAAATATTTTTCTTAAAAGAATTATCAAAGCACGTGGAATTTAAGAATTATCTCTATGGAAAGATTTTAAATTTAGTATTTTTTCCTTTTGAAATATATTTTTTATTAAAATATAGAAATGTAGACGAGAAAATTCAAAAGGAGCTTTGAATTTTGAAATTTGCTATGTATAATCCATTCTCACAAATGTTTATATGTGATCCATCATATATATATAATTTGATATCAAAATACTTCTAAATTAAGAAATGTTTAATACAATAATAGCTTAAAATTTGAAAACCTGAAGTTCATTAAAGAACAAATATTCTAAGTGTTTAATTTGTTCGCATAATGTTTATATGTGGTCCGTTGCCCTTACGATTCAGACACTAAAACATCTTTAAATTAAAAAATATTAATTTTTAAAGTACCTAAATACTTCAACATCTATAAAGTTATTACAGATCGCACTTTAAATCCAAAGTGCTTTCCAATTCATCCGTTAAACCTAACATCAAAACACCGAAGCAACTTCAAATTTAAAAATATTGAATTATAAAATAGCTCAAAACTTCAAAATCTATATATTTGCAATAGATCACACTTTAAATCCAAAACACTTTCCAATTTACCCGGAAAATCTAACATCCGAACGCCGAAGCACCTTCAAATTTGAACATAAGATACACTACAAAAGAACAAAAAATACATTTCAAAATCTAAAACATAGCTACAAAGCGAATTTTTTAAATTCAACGTGCTCTGACAATTTATTTGAAAGATATTTTTATAGACGCATCTTGTTACCATGCGCGGCAACGCCGCGAACTTTTCTAGTACTTAATTAATTGAGATAAAACCTCTCAATAGTGGTGTTGCACCATACTTTGGAGATGTCAGTGAATATAGTTCTTTGAGTATTACATTTTGCTAAAGATGCCTGCGTGTGTGCCGTGTTGAGATTGTTCTGCTTGTTTCAGGTTTGGTGCGATACAGGCTACCCAAGATTAGTTAGGAGGCCAGGCGACATTGCTCTGACCGGACAGGTTAGCCAAAGGTGTGCTTGTTTCCAGGAAGATGAGCTCAACAAACCAGGGCTAGTGGCGTACGAAGGGTGTGACCATTTGTCCAAGTCTTGCAAAGTAAACTAGGCCGTACGTCTTCTTCCCTTTCCTTGTCCTTGTACACAAACCCGTTACCCCGTGTACTCAGTGCAAGGCTAGCAGTGGGCATTCCACAAGGCACCAGCAGCCAAGCACCATGATCGATCTCATTGTGCTGTTCCAGTCGTGCTTGGATGGATCGATCCATTCGAAATCAATATGGTGGATCCTCAGGTGGAGATACGCAATTGATTGGATGATAGATACGTTACGTGTCATCGATCCGTGTGATGGTAACACTGCACTGCCGCGCATTATTCATGTAGGGCAAAGATGTCCAAGGCTGTACATGGCAATAAGCATGGGGCCTTGCCTGTCGATCGGTCCAAGCTGCCTGATGCATCATCTGCATCAATCGTTCTCCTTCGGTCGGACCACAAACTCATTTTCTCCGTTGCAAGGATGAGATGGAAATGTGTCCCTCCCAGCACGACGCATGGTCCTAAGATTCTTCGGATCAGGTAAACATGCAGCTGGCCCCTGTGTCTGTCGAAGCCTTCGATCATGGCGACAGCCACTGGACACAGTCCGGGCAGATCACACCACATACGGACGTTAATACGTGCAGACAAATCCAGGCCAGATACACACCGTTCCAGCCGAATTCTGTCGGGCTGCTCGTTCCCATCCCGGCTACCTGACATCTTCGGCCGGTGGCCATCTCCGACTGCACCGTCCGTTCTGTGGCGTACTAGATATATTGCATACACAGAGACGGCGAAGCAACAACACGATCTGTGCTTTCTTCTTGTTGTTTCATGCACGCAGCAAAGGCAAAACAGCCTGCGATGCCTTGCCCCAGCACAGGCTGTCGTCATCGTCCACCGCTGGCGTAGTAGGCTCGAAGGCCCCCACGGAGCACTTCACCTCTCTCTCGTTATTGCGCGGGAGTATTCACCTGCATCGCGCGTCGTCTCCGTCACTGCACCACGCCCCTGGCCTTTTTGCTCCGGGGAAGGGGGTTTGCATGATGCGTCACGCCACGGGACAGGCGCGCAGGCAGAGGATGGGGGTGGCTGGTGGCAATGGGCATGGCGATGCGCGGATCGCGTCGCGCTCGCCATGGCATTGCATGATGGGTGAGTGCATGGCGACGGCCGGTGCGCGCCCACACGGCAGGCCCGCTGCGTGTGATCATTTCCGGTCCTCCCTCCCCTGATCAGTGATCGATCACACATGAGACCCAGAAAGCCAGACGTTCGTGGACCGTGGTCCTTGTGCGTGGCGTCGGAAAATCTCAAGGGGGCGCTGGTAACTTTTTTCCCCGCGAGGATCTGTGGCTGTGAAAAAAAATACTCAGGATGTGCTCGTCATTATTCGATGCGTCATGAACAACCGGACCGGAGAGCAGCATATACAGCAGAGAGCAGCAGAAGAACAGAGAGGTGATGTGAAAATTCACGCCCGTACACGCGCTCTCCACCAGGAGAGACAAATGGGCTCGGACACTGGGGCACTGGGCTACGCATGATCCTCCCGTGCAAGGAAACGCATGCAAGCTGCAGGCACGGTCGTTGCGCCAAACTTTCAATGCCCACTTAAATGATGGCGAGACGCGAGCAGAGATGCATATCATGGCATGGGATTCGGATCCGCTCCTCTGCGCTGCGCCATGGCCGTCCGTCGAGCAGGGCAGGCAGGGCACCACCGTGTCCGTCCTCTGCGATCCCAGGGCAACGGGGGCCTGGCGGACTGCGTGGCGAGTCATCACAATGCTTCCGAAAATAAAAGCGGTGCAGAGAATAAAGCTACGCCTGGTGGAGTTGTTTTACTGGCCCTGTTTGGATCCCAGGTGCTAATTATTGCCGCCGTCACATCGAATGTTTAGATGCTAATTAGTAGTACTAAACGTAGTTTGATGGCAAAACCAACTCCATAACCTCTCCTCTAAATCACGAGACGAATCTAATGAGCCTAATTAATCCATGATTAGACAATGTTTACTGTAGCAGCATGTTGTCTAATCACGGATTAATTAGGCTCGTTAGATTCGTCTCGTGATTTAGAGAGAGGTTATGGAATGAGTTTGTCATTAAACTACGTTTAGTACTACTAATTAGCATCTAAACATTTGATACGACGGTGTCAATATTCGGCACCTAGATCCAAACAGGGCAACTGTCTTGCATACAGCACCCGTAGTACCTTAATGGAGTACAGTACAGTGCATTGCATATAGCACCTGCAGTGCCCTTTTCTTTTTAAGGGTGCAAATTCGACCAAATTAGAGAGCCGCAGCAGTGGTTACGTTCCTCGTCAAAAAAAACAAAACAGGCTCTAACCACGCGCTTGTACTGTGAATCTGAAAGGCGCGATGAATCAGCGACGTTGGAAAGGCGATTCAGATCCCGCAGCGGCGGGCATGCATTCACAACGTGCGGGCATGATTGGCGTCGCGGCCACGGGGTGGCGACACGTATGACCTTCATGATGGTGTGGTGCTCCATCGAGCTGAGGATCAGCAACAATAAGGGCATGGTTAATGGATTCGCCCGTTGCGGGCTGCAACCGGGGTTCACCTTACCGAACCGGACAGCCGAACCGCCGCCCGGCGGTAGCGGTAAACCGGTCCGGTTGGACCAGTTACCGGTGGAAACCGAACAAATTTGAATTTTGAATTCAAATTTGGTTGGAGCGGTTAGCCGGTCGGTTTGACCGGTTAGCCGGACGGTTTGACCGGTTAGCCGGACGGTTTGACCGGTTTTTTTCTTTTTCTTTTTTGATTTAACTTGTATTTGCCAAAAAGAATATCAAATGAGCAAATATTTGAAAACTTTTTACACCAATAGATTACACACACCTTGAAGTATTTTTAGGAATTTTTACGACATTTTTCCATTTTTAAATTTAAATTTGAAAATTTTGAATTTCCACCAGTTCAAACCGCCCCGAACCGCTACCGGTCCGGGGCGGTTTGGTCGGGAACCGGTCAAACCGGACCGGTTCCCGACGGTTCGGGGAACCCTGGCTGCAACCAAAGGTGAGGTGGTCTGTATGTGGGTGGACCTCACGAGAACTTATGACACAGCAGACACTTTAGGCCAATTGCAGCCACAAGAGCACCATTGCCCCGGCTTGGAGCGGGCGCATGGCCAGACGCCCGCCGGGATTTTTTTTTATTTTAATCCTTTTTATTCTAAAATATTAAAAAAAACCTGTTCCCAACTAATATTCCAAGCGGTGATCCTTTTCGTCGCGCCAGGTCCCGTGGCGCGACCAAAGTATGTGTCGCGCCACAAGACATGGCGCGACGAAAAGACACGCTGGCACGGCACGCATGCAAAGTGGTGACTGGACGCTGACGTGGTCAGATGAGCCGCGCCACATGCATCGGTGCAACTCAGTCGCGCCAAAGGTCGTGGCGCGACTCAGGCATATACAGAGCCGCTGCGCGCCCCTCCCTTCTCCTTCCTCCTTTCTTCTTCCTTCATTTGTACTTGTTCAAGACCTCTCCAATGGCGCTGCCCCTCGCCGTCGCCCTCTAGATCCGGTGGTTCCTTCCACGGATTTGACGGGAAAACGGTTGGAAATCACTCCGGGAAGGTAACTTATCCACTTAACATTATTTGTTTCCTTCATTTCGTTGTTTTGATAGGTCTCTATGCTCTCTAGGGTTTGTGTTGGTATGGTTGATTTTGCACGAAACAGATATAATTTGTTGTGGTAAATCGGGCAATTTCCTCTTGGCAACGATATTGTATCGTCTAGAATGAGTTGCATGTAAAGATGTAATCATCATTTGAGGGGATAGATTTTTGAATGAAAATAATGGAAACTTAAATTTTCTATGTGTATGGTTAATGGTAGTTTGCTTTTGCACTTATAGCAAATTGGTGGTGCTATACATGTAGATGGATCGGTTGATTCGTTTTTTTCTCGGGGGGCATTGTGAAGGAAAACGGTGAGTTTGCTAGGATGAGGCAACAAATTTCAAGATTCCATAGGCCACCATCATTCGATGATTTGGTTGTACAAGTCAATGAGTTGTTCAAAGTAGAAAGAGAGCAATGGGATATATGTCTCCGTGGGAGGTTTGATGCCGGTGAGAAAAGAGCTCATTATGTCTTAATTCCCATTGCTACGGAAGATAACTGGATGTTTTACAAAGATGTGGTTAAGGGTTCTCAAGTCAATGTTGCTGAGATTGTAGTTGATTTTTGTACACGTGGTATTGGTGGGTATGAAGTAATCCAAGATGATGATCCCATGGAGCACCTAACCCAAGAGCACTTAACCCCTCAGGATGCTTTGAGTGAAGATGACGAGGAGGATGAGGATGATGAGGATGTGGGGGAAAGTGATGATGAACATGACTTTGAGAGATGTAGAGCTAACAATAGCTTTGGTGATTTGAGCAGGGAAAATGAGGGGGTAGATAATGATGACATATCTGAAAGTTCTGACGAAGAGGATACCACTGTGGGTCCGCAAGAAGTGTCGTTTGTGCAACCACAAAGAACCACTATGGATCCAGGAGCATCACATGAACCTTTAGATATACCCGTGGAATTAGATGATGGGCCTATGTTAGAAGAGTTAGCTGGAGTGGGTAGAGTATCTCTTTCTGGTGTACGTTTGGCCTCATTAACGCCCCTTGAGTTGAGACAACTTAAAGCTGTTAATGTCGAAGTATCAGAGGTTCCTATATTTCATTCTAACCCAAGCAAGGCTTATTGTGATTCTGGTTTGCGCCTGAACCCTTTAGATCCTGATAGTGGTGAGCAATTTATAGAGAAAGGGATGAGATTCGATAGTTTAGAAGATCTGAAATACTTTCTGAGGGATTACTCGGTGCGGCACCACAGACCGTACAACGTGGTCCACTCCAACAAAGAGGAGCGGTACATAGTTACGTGCCAGCAAATGTGTCCGTGGAAGGTATGGGCTCGCCCTATCCCCGATGAAAGGGGGAAATGGAAGATCACAAAGGTTAGGCAGCCTCACACTTGTGGGTCATCTGTGGTATCACAGGACCACTCTCAGTGCACTGCATGCTACATAGCAACACGGATTGCCTCATTGACCTATGCAGATCCAGATGTATAAGTAGCTACTCTCATTGAGGCCATATATGGATTCACAAATTATAAGGTTAAGTACGGCAAAGCTTGGAGGGCTAAGCAACATGCAAGCGCCATGCTATGGGGTGATTAGAAAGCTGCCTATGCTAGGGTGCCTAGGATTTTAGAAGCCATCACACATTATAACCCAGGCACAAAGTGGTGCATACATAGCACTAAGGAGGAGGAGCACCTTGGTGTAAGAAAACCAATAATGGAGCGTGTTTATTTGTGCTTCCCACAATGTGTTGAGGCATTCAAGCATTGCAAGCCAGTGATCAGCGTGGATGGAACATTCCTTACAGGGAAGTATAGGAGTACTTTGCTTGTTGCCACTGGGATTGATGGCGAGGATCGTTTGATCCCCCTTGCTTTTTCGTTGACTGAGGGCGAGAACAACGACAGTTGGTCATGGTTCTTGCATTTGGTTCGAAGAGATGTTGTTGGACGAGACTGCAAAGTTTGCATTATATCCGATCGCCACCAAGGAATTCTGAATGCAGTAGACGATGAGTTGATCCCTAGATGTAATTTAGACTAGCATTTATTCAATATGTATGAACTTTGTTGTGTATGAACTTCATTGGTTATGGAATATGTATGAACTGCAATATTGGTTATGTATGGACTTCATTGGTTATGGACTTGTAATATTGACTTTATTTTCCTGTGCTTATATATGTTCTGTTGGTGCATAGGCAGTCGCTGCACTTGTATATGTTCTGTTGCTGCATAGGCAGTCGCTGAAAAACACTTGGTCGCGCCATGTTGCGTGGCGCGATTAGTAATAGCCTTAACGGCTTAGTTAAGATCTGGTCTGGCATCAGTCGAGGCACGACAGTAGTTGTGTGTCGCGCCACGGCCCATGGCGCGGCACATTTGAACAAAGACTGGCCGAAAACACTTGAACAAATTTTTGGCCCTTGGTCGCACCGTGACGTCTGGCGCGACACAGGCCCGTGCCGCGCCATGAGTGACAGTGGACCAGATTGTGGACAGGTCAAATTTTTGGTTATCTGTCGCGCCATCCCTCATGGCGCGACTGAGGCAGACAGTTCAAATCCACAGGTTCACATTCACAAGTAAAATAAGGCACATTTTCACATTCACATTAATATAAGGCACAATTTCACATTCACATTCACATATTTATTAATATAAGGCACAATTTCACATTCACATTCACACAATAAGTCATGCCCGATCACAGGCCCTTGCCTGCCTTTTTGCTGGTGGACTTGCTTGTGTCGGCGAGGGGGCGTCGGGCAATTGTGAGATTCCAATCTCCTCTTGGCCGTAGGTCGGATCGGCCTCTTCTGAGTCGTCCTGTCATCTGCGTCCTCCTCATCTTCCTCCTCTGTTTCCTCATCTGCGTCCTCCTCCTCCTCTTCGTCCTCTGTTTCAACCTCTGGAGGCACCGCAACCTCTGGGCCGCGGCGACGAGGGGTACCAATTGTAATGCCCCTTCCCCTTTGACCACGGCCTCCTATGACACATGAAACAAGTGACGGTCAATGCCTACCAAATAAGTCATGCCAAAATTCATAACATATATGGGGTCCAGAAAAAACATAATGTCCTATAATTCTTAGAAACTAGAAAACAGGCAGAAACTAGTTCATTGCAAGTTTGTTTAGCATTTCACACTCTACCAATTTGATTTTCACGTACCTGAGCTCCGTGAAGTGGAAGCAGCACGTGTTCCAGAGCTTGAGGGAGCGCCATGCTCATGTGGATCGCGTGAGGCCATGCAATTCAACTTGAAAGCAATCTTTCGGCATCCACGGTGAAATCTCTAAACGAAGACAAGATATATACCTTTATACCAATTTGACTAGAAATGAAATTTAGTTTTATTTCGGTTCCATATCGTAGAGGCCTAACCTGGACAAAGGCCCGAAGACGGCTCGCCTCTTTCGGATCACCAATTGGCACACTCAATGCAGCGAGTGACTCGTTAGCAAAGCGGGCAACTTGTTGACCCTAATAATAGCAACAATGAGTTATGCAACCCAAAGAGTATTCATAAAAATTCAAAGACCCAATAAAGAAAACTTGAAAGTAACTTACGATGTAATCCTGCAGCGGTCCCCGTTCGGGTTGTGTACCCTTCCTTGTCATTTCATCATACTCATCAAATACATCTTCAGGGTCAGATGGTAGATCCTCTATTTGGTACCCAACCATAGCCACCTTTAGCTTAAGCCGCGTGTTTTCTTTGAGCCAATCCAAATAACGTGCATACCCGCCCTCCCGGTGAAGTGCGCCCCCATGAACAATGTTACCAGCCCTTGCATCCCATGCGTTGACGTACCCCTGATGTATCAACTCCCAATTCTTTGCTCCCCTCTGCCGGCGGCGCTCAATTCTACATACAAGGCTTCTCAACTACTGCAATTAATGGACATATCACAAATGAATGTACAATAGATTACTTACTTATGCAGTTTTGGGTTTGTGTTCAGCCGCTCCTGGTCGAAGTCCTGAAGTATCCCAAATTGGCGCTTGACCCGATTGGGCAGGTGGTACTCCACAACATAGAAGCAAATCAAAGGACAAACAGATCGCCATAATTCTTCGTCGACCTTGCATTGAGGATTAAGGTCCATGGTTTGTACCTCCTCACGTTCGTATGGCTGCCAAGTAACCTAATGCCAAGTAATCTATTACTACTTTACTTCACCCAACTAACAATAAAAGGGACAATGAGATGGAGGAAAACTTACGTGGCCGTGACAGAGACAATCAATAGCATTGCTATAATCTATGTAGCGCCTCACCGGGTTCCCATGAACGGTTAGGACATTCCGCCAAAGATAGCCAACAGTTGCCAAAGGTTCATCACCGTCTGTAGGCAAGACCTAAACACAAAAGAGCGCATTACTTTGAATGTATTATAAGAAATTAGGAGTATATCTATAATTCAAATACTTACCCCAACTGCAAATCGCTCAGGCCGGCCAATGGGTAGGTGCTCCCACAACCACAGCTGCAAAAGGAAGGCACAACCTCCAAGGTTGGCACTATCCCCTGTCCGCCTACAAGCATCACACAACTGCCGGTATAACCATCCTAATGTTGCACTACACCAACTGTAACCGGCAATGCTCTCCCAGTCTTCAGAGATTATTGGAATCCACATCCATGAAATTGTGTTCCCGCTTGAGTCAGGAAATAAAAAACCACCAATCATGTGCCACAACCATGCCCTAGCATACCTAGAAACCACTATCTCTAAGGCATCAGCAGGTGGTGGGGTACCCCAGTGTTGTGCCAACCAGGACGAGCTGACTCCAGTAGTCTTCCTGTCCTTTGCATCTTCTGGTGGCTCTTCAAGCCTAACTCCAAACAAAAGCTCTACCCTATCTCTCCATCCAGAAGGGTCAATGTTACCCGTAACCGCTCGACCATTTATACGAAGTCCAAATAGCATACTAATATCTTGAAGGGTCACTGTCATCTCACCGCTAGGAAGGTGGAAAGTGTGTGTTTCTGGCCTCCACCGATCAACAAGAGCTGTCAGCGCCGCTGTGTCCATCTTCAGCAAGCCACCCTTCACAAGTGTGGCTAGTGGCAGCAACCCCGCCCGACGAAGGTAAGGGCCGTACCGTTCGTCCCACTCCAAAGGAGTGTGCGTACGAATACGTAGAGGCCTCAAATTCTGCAAAATTCACATTTAATAACCAATACATTTGGTAAATTGAGTGCCCACGGATAGGAGAAACAAAGGTAAACACTGCCATCACATACCTGAGTACGTTTCTCCAATATCTTCCCACGGTGGTGTTCATCGTACAATATCTCAAGAAGGGGGTATTGGGGGTGGTTCGCCATTTCCCTAAGATAAATTATGCAACTAATAATTAACAAATTTCTACAGGTCGTCAAGCATCTTTACATATCTACAGGTGCACACAAAGCCTTCATGTACATAACAAACTACATCTAGTGAGTGTATATATCATTCGGTAACTAGTTAACAAATTTGGTAGTGGGTGTACATAATTAACAATTTCCACCCTATCATGCCATCCGACTCCTGCCTGGATTCCTCACAGTAATTCCTCAAACACACACAATTCCGCCTAATCATGCCATCCTATTCATTCTATATTCCATTTCACAATTAAACTACACTTAACCATAATTGCAATGAGGAGTTCAAAATCATCACATGTAACAATATCTATAGGATACACATACATTACCACTGCAGTATCTAAACGGCCAACCTCACCTATTTCTACCTAAAGATTCATTCTCAAACAACCAAACCTATAGAAACCATTCCTAAACCACATCCATCGAAATAGCAAGAAAGGCAAAAATGTGGCTGGTCCAAGCGGAGGAGTTACCTTCCCGGAGTGGTTTCCCACCGTTTCCCCTCGAATACCGCCGAGGAGGGCACGAATCTAGGGGACGGCGGCGGCCGGCGGCGCCATGGCTAGACCTAGGGCACGGGTGGGGAAGGAAGAAGAAAGGAGGAAGGAGAAGGGAGGGGCGCGCAGCGGCTCTGTATACGCCTGAGTCGCGCCACGACCTTTGGCGCGACTGAGTCGCGCCGAAGCATGTGGCGCGGCTCATCTGACCACGTCAGCGTCCAGTCACACCTTGCATGCGTACCGTGTCAGCGTGTCTTTTCGTCGCGCCATGTCTCGTGGCGCGACACATACTTTGGTCGCGCCACGGGACCTGGCGCGACGGAAGGGGTCACCGCTTGGAATATTAGTTGGGGACAGGTTTCTTTTAATATTTTAGAATAAAAAAGATTAAAATAAAAAAACCTCGCCCGCCGGCTTTCCTCTCTTCATTTCTCTTTCCTCTGCATCGGATTCAGCCGGCTTCTCGTCTGCTACTATACCTGCTCTAACGGCCACGACGAGCCACGGCCAAACCACTAATCTCGCGACAAATCAACCCGCGCCTCGTCCTTGGGCGCCACAAAACCCGGCCGGTGGCGGGCGGGCGGCTTGGTTTGGCTTGGGCCTTTTCCGTTGCGCGGTGCGATGCACAGCAACAAAACGCTAACCTAGCTGCATGCCATGCCCGTCTCGTCTCTGGGTGTGTGCGAGTGGATAGAGAGAGAAACCGAGGAGCTAGCATTGCAATGCACAAGAAAGAGAGAGACGAAAAGGAGGGAAAGTACAGGGCGGATGGGGCATAGTGCGGCTGCTGCTGCTCTCGAGTTCGCCTACGTACGGGAAAAGCGGGAAAGAGGGAGGGAGGGGCAGCGGAGGAGCAGCGGCTGCTTCGTGAAGCGCAACATCATAATAAGTTGTCGCGGGCAGAGCGAGCACGGCACGCCTCTCTCCCTCCTCTCCTCAAAAGCACCGCGCCTCCGGAGCCGGAGTAGACGGAGTACTCCTCCTCGTGTCCTCGTAGGACTAGTAGGACGGGGGCGTCATCATGAGCTTAGACCGCCTGCCATGATGCCACGTAGCCTGTTACTGTGCTACTCTACTCGGTTTAGTCCGGGCCAGACCTACCGTTCCCGGCCCGGCTATACGGGTGTGTAGTCTTTGACCCGTCACCCATGACCCATCCGGCCATCATCCGTAGTATACTATGCTAGTACGTGCTACCCTCCCTTCCGTTTCTTCTTTTCTGAACGGGCTGGGGTATTCCTCCAGCTACCGTGCTGTCTAATGCTACGTCTACGGTCTAGTACTACCTAAAATGCCAGCCAAATTCTTTAAAGAAAATGCCAGCCAGCTAGCCAACCATGCGTGCCCACGGTCTAGCCCCCCTCCGGCGCCTAGACGACGGCGAACGGGCCCGAGTTGAGGCATTGGCCGAGACACAGCAACGACACAGGTGAGGGCGCCCCAAGCAACGCTGCACAGAGCCTGCCTGCCGTTGCCGTTGGTGCGCTGACGCAGACGCACAGCCGCTAGCACGCACATGCAAAACCCACGCGCCCAACGAGAAGATATCATCGTCGCCGAGCCGAACTGGCCCGGACCCAACGTCCGCCATCCGTCATGCGTACCACACGCGTCACCGGCCAGCGCGGCCGGCCGCCGGCCAAGCCACGAAAAGGAGGCGGAGCCCGGGGCCGGCCGGCGTGGGGTGGAGATCGCAGAAGCTACCGGCCGGTAGCGAGCGTGCGCAAAAGGCCTCGCGCTCCTCGGCTTAAAAATAAAAAAAACGGTGGCAGGCAGGCAGTAAGTACAGACTACAGGGCGTCAGATCAGGCGCATGAAAGCCGAGCGAGCTTTATTAGGCAAGCATGCCAGTTTTTTCTTTTCGATCGGACATGGTGATGATGATGATTAAGGCCTTGACGTCCCTGGTTTTGTGTCATCCGGGGGCCTGCTTAGCCGAAAAGGCGGTAGCTTTGTTAGCCTGAGCCGATTTTTGGCGAATTGAGCAGGTGCCTTTTCGCTAGCTCACGTCCCGTGCCCGTACTACTTGCACTTTTGCGTTCTTGTGTCTTGGCAGGGAATATCCTGTCCTGTGCATTTCTCAGAATTGTTTTCTTTTTTTATTTACCCAAATATATGCAACAGTATTCTTTTTTTTTAAAAAAAAGATGTTCAACCATTTGTAAAGACAATGTTACGCCTACAAAAGATAAATAAAGTACCATTAAATAGGGGAATAAATACTAGTACCATGTAGTACTAGCAAGTATCGGAGTGGTTTGGGTCTGGGAAGGACCCGGCTCAGATCCGGCCCGGCCCTGGCTCTGGGTTTGAACTGACCTGGTAGAGTCTACTGGTGGCAGTGGACCAAGCAGGCGAAGGGGACGAGGGCACGGCTAGTCCTCTGCGCATTCCATTCCATGGCCTGTAGCGTGCAGCTCGAAAGACGGAGACCCGTACTGTAGCACCGAAACGTATCGGGGGAAAGGGAGAAGACGAAAAAGGCACGAGAGCCCCGGCCGGCCGGCCGGCCACCCTGCAGCAGGAAGGAGAAGGACCGGCCGCGCGGCGAGCTGAGAGAAAGAGAGAGCTTTCTATTCCCTCTTCAAAGCGTGGGGGACGCTCACAGTGCGCCGCCCAGCCCAGCCAAGAGCGAACCAAACGAGAGCAAACAAACCGGCAAAGGCAGGCGAGCGCGAAAGCCTTCCGTCAAAGCGCCCGCCCGCTGCTCCCTCGCCGCTGTTCGCTTCTTCTTGGCTCCTTGCGGTGAGGCTCTTTGCCCTTTCTTCCCCGGCGATCTCCCTCCGCTTTTCTCTTTCCTTTCGCTGTTGTTGGCTGTTGCATCACCTCACTGGCTCTCGAAGACTGCTTGAGAGAGATAAAAGAGAGGGTGGCCGGCGTGGGTGCTCGAGAGTATAGGGAGGGAGGCATGGTGGGGGCCGCCTCCTGAGTCCAGCAGCGCTGCCATTGGAGTGGGAGAGAAGGACACCTGCAAGCAAGGCCACTGAGGTGAGGTCTCTGCCCCGTCACATTGCCATCGCCACCACCACCGTCTTTTCTCCCCAGTCCCAACACCAACACCAGCACGAGCGCGAGCAGGGGGCGGAGCGACAGCCGCATGTGCACGCGACCGGCGCATGCACACACTTGCGTGGCCACATCTGGGGCGCCACACCATCCCCGTCTTCCTCTTCCCGAGCGCAGCGGTACGTTGTCCTTGGGGGCCGGGGGTGGCTCCATCCATTGTTGCTCGCTCGGAGGGGTCTTTTTTTCTCGGGGTGGGTCTCACACTGTTCCTCTTTCTCGGGTCATGCCTGATGCTGGCCCTTTGCTTTGCCTTTGTTCTTGCGTGCCTTGTTGGCTAGCCTGTTTTGTTGCCATCCCTCTGGTTCGCTGCTATAAACCCTTGATGCCGCCCACATGCCGCCTCATGCCTCTCACTCACATTGCCGCTCCTGTTGATCGCTCCTGATGCCTTCTTTTTTATGGTTTTCTCCGTCCCCCCACGCATTAGTGTAAGCATTTTTTCTCTCCCTCGTCATCTGATCTCGGCACAAATTAAAACTCTGAGATCTTGCCGTGCTGGTGATAAGATTCTCACGCACAAGCACGGACCAGAGCGGGCAACTGGTTCTTGGTCTCTCCATTGCCTCCCCACCGTATCGCATTTAAAATAGATGCTCGATGTCTCCTGCCTCAGCCTGTTTTCAGAGTACCACTAACGTTTGTTTTTGCCGTTGCTGCTGCAGAGATCGTTGAGAGAGACGGATCAAACTTGGGGAATGGTGTGGCGAGGAATGTGGACTAGTTGTTTACTATTATAATGCATTGGACACAAGATCCTCTGTGAATCTTGGCATTTTTTTAGAGCAAGTGCAGTGAAGAAAACTGGAGGGTCGAAAGAATTATACTAATCTTTTCCCAGATCAAGAAGGACAGGCAATTAACAAGTAGCAGGGGGAGGTGGGGGTGTGTCAGCTTTGTGCTTTGTGGGTGTCCCTCCTCTGGTTCACTGCCCCTTCTCCACTCCATATAGTTTACTTCTCCTGAGGCACTTGTGCTCCTCCCTTCCTGGCTTCACTGCCTACGATAGCAGAAGCACCGGCCGCATAAGTAGGTTGGGGGTGGAGTGTGCTTGAAGCAGGAGTTGCTGTTGCTGCATCGGAACCGATCCCATTATTTGTTTGTTTTCGCTGTACGAGCGATCTCCTGGCCGGCTCCGGCACGTTGCAATATTCGGTCTTCTCGGCGCAGCTACTTGTTCTTGTACTGCTGCTCTGCTCTGAGCCCTTTGCCGTTGCTGCTGTGGACAAGTATGGGATAGTGGTGCTGTGCTGTGGCACTTCTTGCTTCTTACAAGTGGTGGTTGTGGTCTTTTTGGTTGTCTCTGTGCCTGCATTCGTCTAGAGGAGCGGAAGCTGTGGGCATCCTCTTCCGTGTTTCAAGATGAAGTTCATGAAGCTTGGATCGAATCCGGATACCTTTCAGGGTGATGGGAATGAAGTCAGGTGATTGATCTATTCGTTTGCTTCTTTTACCCTGTTTCTTTATTGCTGCCTTTGAATCTTCGTATATATAACTCCTGCATGATATCGGGAATGCCCCTTTTTATTTTTATTATCACTTCTGCATTATATCAGTTCTTTGGGTTTTGGTAGTTGTCTTGGCACTGTGGGTTTATGCTTCAGTTATTATTCTCTGAAAATGTATTTATTCACCGTGAAGTCCAATGCAGTTATAATATTGTACGTGAACTTGTACGACCATAAAAATGTTATATTTTCCGAGTTTTAAGCCACTTGGGTGTTCATGCTATTTAAGTGAAATCTAATATGGATAGCTGTTGCCATTTATGCATGCTTGTTCAATCCACTCAGATATTCTGATATAGATTTGCATGATGCACTCCAATGTGGTCTACTTGAGCCTCTTGGTTAGAGAGAAAGGTTTACGATTTTCTAAGTTGGTATAAAGGTACGTCCTCATTATATGAGGAAGGGCCTAAAGAGAACAATACTTTTCAGGGAATAAGCATAGTCATAACTACAGAAAGGAACAAATAGATAGAGCAATCGGAATCCTGGAACTGATTTTAGTATGCTTCATTTAGAGTTTGAGGCCAACTTGCCCATATTTTCTTATTACTAGAAATTGGCTTACTCTTGTAGAAAAGGTCCATTTGCATTAATGTTCTTTATTTTATTAATTCACTTTGCCAAATGCTTAGTGGGATCCCTTTTTCAGTTCAGAATAGTATTCTCATTTTATAAAGTTGTATACTGCTTTAGTTGGATGCTAACTAAAAATGCAATGCCATAAAAATCCCTTCTTTTCCTGGATTTGTCTATAAAATAATATAACTAATTTCCATCACACCATGTCTGATCTACTACCGTTTGCAACACAATAGATCCCCTTTCTTTTTGTTGAGTATAAATCCAAAGGCTGTCTTTCCCTTCCTAAACATTAAGTGTTCCTTTTGTATTCATGTTATTTTGCGCTTCTTTACTTATGATGAGAACTGTTTGTCCTTGCAGTATTATGGCATCTGAATTGGTGAGCGACATCACTGTTCGTATAGGGACTACTAAGTTTTACCTACACAAGGTAAATGGTGCCAAAATGATGTTATTTTCATTTAGAGTTGCTTTGTGAGACAAAAGAGTAGACGTAGTGCATTGGAGATCAAGGTCTGTTCTGTGTGGTTTGCCATTTTCTTACCAAAATAGTCTTGATGCTGAAATTTTTTGTGGACGTTTACCAACTTACTTTTCTGTTATATATCATTTGATTAGTGTTTTCTCACTCTGATGGATTTTACATGTCAGGGACTTAATTTATTGGTTCTCATTATGCATTGCACAATCACTTGAGTAGTTGAGTAGGGTTTTAGATTTATCAGTGTTTTTCTGATTTACATTTTCCAACCATGCAGTTTCCACTCTTGTCCAAGTGTGCTCGCTTTCAAAAGTTGATCCCAACCACTGGTGATGAAAATATTGACATCCAAATCCATGACATTCCTGGTGGTGCAAAGGCTTTTGAGATATGTGCCAAGTTTTGCTATGGCATGATAGTCACACTCAATGCCTACAATGTGATTGCTGCACGCTGTGCTGCAGAGTACTTGGAGATGAATGAGACTGTTGACAAGGGCAATATGATCTACAAGATTGATGTTTTCCTCAGCTCAAGCATATTCCGTAGCTGGAAAGACTCTATTATTGCTCTTGGGACAACAAAGGCTCATTTACCTTGGGCAGAGGATCTTAAGCTGGTTAGCCACTGCATTGATTCTGTTGCTTCAAAAGCCTCTATAGACATTTCAAAGGTTGACTGGTCATACACGTACAATCGAAAGAAGCTCCCAACTGAGAATGGCCATGATTCTCCTTGGAATGGAGTCAAACAGCAGCAGTCAGTTCCAAAGGATTGGTGGGTTGAAGATCTGACGGATCTCGACATTGATGCCTACAAGCAAGTCATAACAGCAATCAAAGCCAAGGGTATGGTGCCCAAGGATGCGATTGGTGAGGCAATCAAAGCCTATACTTATAAGAAGCTTCCATCATTGAGCAAGGTATCAATGATCCATGGTGATGCAAAAGTTCGGGCGATGCTAGTTACCATCACGTGCCTGTTGCCATCTGAGAAAGGTTCAGTGTCATGCAGTTTCCTCTTAAAGCTACTGAAGGCAACAAATCTGCTGAAGTGTGGAGAGATGTGCAGGAAAGAGCTGATGAAGCGTATTGCCCGGCAACTGGAAGAAGCATCAGTCTCCGATCTTCTGATCCCTACAGTGGATGGGGATACTACTGTTTATGACATTGACCTGATTCTTAGCATTGTTGAAGAATTTGTCAGACAAGATTGTAAGAATGCCCAGAAACATAATGGTGGGGAAGTGAATGATCATGTTTCTGCCCCAAGTGCATCAATGATTACAGTGGCCAAAATTGTCGACGGATATCTTGCAGAGGTTGCAAAGGACCCTAACATACCAGTTTATAAGTTTTTCAGTCTTGCTGAGACAGTTTCAGGCAATTCAAGGCCAGTTCATGATGGGCTATATCGTGCCATTGATATGTATCTGAAGGTATTGTTACAACTACCAATAACATTTCATGACCGTTCTGAGAAACTCCATATGCATAGCGAATAGCTTTCTTAAGCTTAAGTAACTTACTCTAATGTATACTCCATTTTGGACAGTGGCAGTTTTCTTCGTTAATAATCTGATTTCTTATGCATGCTGACTATTACCAGTAGTGTCATGGGTTTTAAGATATGTATTCTATTTCTCTTGATTCTAACCAAATCGTGTGGAAGTTGACATGTTTCTATTATATTTTGTGCAGGAGCACCCATGCTTGGGCAAGAGTGATAAGAAGAGGCTCTGTGCCCTCATGGACTGCAAGAAGTTGTCGCCTGATGCATGTGCTCATGCTGTGCAGAACGAGCGCCTACCTCTGAGGATTGTGGTGCAGGTGCTATACCACGAGCAGACAAGGGCTTCTGCAGCAGCCACCATCCGAGCTGACAGCATTGGCATTGGCTCCTACGAGAGCTCAAGATCAGGTGCGACAACAAACACTGAAGATGAGTGGGATGGCGTCATGGCCGTGGAAGACCTCAGTCTTTCCAAGACCACAAAGCTTGACAAATGTGACACCGCCGGTACTGACACAGAGAAGAACCACCTTGGCAACAAGGGCGCCAATGGCAGGGTGAAAGGCGGTGCAACGCCAAAGAAAGCACCGGGGAAGATGACCTCGAGCAAAGGGCAGGCCGGGGAGCGGAGCAGCTCAGATTCGTCGGACAGCGCCATACTGCCAAGCCAGGAGCATTCCAAGAGGACCCCGGCAAGGAGCACCACCAAGTCAGCAGCTGCGTAGCTGCAGCCTTCACTGAACCAAAGCTTCAGGAGGCACTAGGTTTTAGCAGTCGTCTGTTCTTCCTTATCAATGTTGCATAGAAGCAAGGACTAATGTTTTTACACGTCTGTAGGGATGTTATAATGCCAGGTCTGTTCTTAGGTGATGTTGGTAGAGTGTAGGCTTCCATGAAACCTGCGAAATCTGGGGTTCTATGTGAGGTCTTATGTGGAACTCAAGTAGTGTTATAAGAAGCCTACTTTGTTAGAGTTGAAGCAAGACTGTTGTGCAGCTGTGCGTTTTTGCGCTCTACTCTGTTGTCTGTCAGATCGTTTGGAAACATCAACCTATTGCTGGACATATCCTGACTGCTGCAGGGAAACTCATCAGAGAGACGTCTGAACTCACAGTATGTATCGTATTCAGATTCAGGGATTCAAGGCGCCAAGTACATACCCAGGTCTCACAGGAGCCAACAAGAATGTACTAACATTGCTGCTTATTAGTGTGCTGAACGGATATATGCAAAGGAGTGAGAAGATGGAATATCGATGCTTACCATATACATGAGTCGAGAGATGAAAAGGGTGAATTTGTGCAGGAATCCGTAACCAGAAATGGCGCTTCGGCATCTATAATTTGAAATATCAGCCCGGGGCCCGGCCCACGAATACCTGCTGCATCATTCATGCCTGGATTGCCGTTATGGGCTTATGGCAATGCAACGCTAGCCGTCCAAACCTTGAGCAAAATGGCACTGGCAAAACGCCAAATTCTTTTTCGATTCACCAGACGACCACACCGAGAACCTGATGCCATCAGTAGCATGTCAAGCTACTGTACTACTCCCTCCGTCCCCATTTAATGCCGTGTTTAGTTGAGAGGAGAAAAAGAACTTTTTTTTCTGGGATGCGTGTTATGTGAGAGGGATGAATAGAAAAGGTGAAAAAAGAAATTTTGGGATGCGTGTTCTGTGAGAGGGATGAATAGTAAGTAAAAAGTACTGGCCTAAATATCGCCGAAGCTACAGCGCTTTGTCCCGTTTTAAATATCGTCCTACAGGTAACTGACCAGCTGCATGCATCACAGGCCTACCCTGACGTGGCCTCTCGTGTGTGGCTTGGGGGCTTGGGGCTGGTGCTGGGCTGCATGCGTCACCGCGTCGCAGTAGGGGCAGCAAGGATTTTGCATGTGACTTTGGACGGCGAGTTTTTCTGTCCAACGACATATATTACGGGACAGAAGGAGTAGTAGCATGTCGTGTTGACTTTCCCCGGCGGAGGCCGGACGGTTCAGGGTCAAACACGCAGCTAGCGATGCCCGCGCCGTCGTCGTCGGTTACGCTTCGTCAGCGTCGTCCTTGGTCCAAAAGACAATGGGATCGTCGAGACCCGAGAGTTCGACGATGCCTCGGGTCCCTGCCGTGGCCCACGCTAAGATTCGCGTAGGACACGCAGGCCCTTGGGGTTTTGGTGGCCCGGGGCGAGACCAAAAAGAGAGGCCCTGTAATGATATTGATAATAGTATAATAATAACAAAAATGTTATGTTTGTAGCAATAATAACAGAATGAACACTTTAATAGTAATTATGAAGCCAACATTCATATCAAGAATTTGTTTGTAGAACTTAAAAATTTTCTTCTAGCATTTTTAGATGCAAAACCACCTTTAAGCACTTGTAATACTCTTAAAATAATTATCGATGGATCCCCTTTGTGATTGTATCAACTCATCTATGCGTTGTCTCTTTTTCCTTCTCTCACTATATGATGCATGCTTTTCTAGATGACATGATGATGCTGAAATTATTAACACGACCATCAGCAGATGGATTTTAAACTCTGAAAATCGATGAAAGGCTGAAGTATGTGTACCGTTTCCACCTCTGATAGCAGTCTATTAGACTATGCTGCCGGCAACAGGCTGCCATGACCCCTGGTCTCCAGGCTGGAGGCTCCAGCGACCAACGTTCATCGCACGGCGCAGCATCGGCGTTGCTTGGTCAATCCATGGTCGTTGTTGCGTGGCTTCGATCAGGCGGGTATGCGGCAGGGCAGGAAGAAGATAAATCAGGGCGACGCTTCGGCGGACGACGGACGGAGGCCAGAGCCGCGGTGTTTTTGCGTGCGAGTGATTCAATCATCGTTGTTTATTTGGGCCTGGCCGGCTGGCCCATCTAGCAGTGCCTTGCATATATACACACATATAGTACGTATGTACAGTATATACCTTAGGTAGGGGGCCCCTCTGTTTCCGGGGGCCAGTGCGGCCGCACTGCTCCACCCCCCTCAGGGCCGGGGCTGAGGACACGCCACGCCAAGTGCGCGGGGGTGCGGCTGGCTTTGCCTTGGGAGAACGACGGGGCGTGGCGTGGCTCCGGGGACAGAGCGGAGGAAAGGTTGTGCCCTATGTCTCGCCGCTGTCGGACGACAAGGCAAGGCGGCGCGAGGCAAGGGACGAGCTGACCTGGCCAGTCAACACGACGTCTGAAGCGGCGGCGGCAGCAGGAGGGGATCTCCGATCTCCGTCTGAAACGCCGCCACATCGCATGACGTGGCTGTAGACACAGCATATTATAGGAGTAGTACACAGTACTACAGCTGTAGGAGCAGTGGTCAGTGGAGTACTAGTACACAGTACAATGAGGTGGGTGCTACGTCAAGGGCCTGCTTGTTTGTGCTCGGTGCGTGCCGATCGATCCTCCACGTCCGAACCAGGAAACGTGCCGAATTTACCACGTGACTCGACGGCATGTCGCGATGAGTGTGGCCGATAGGACTGGGTGCGATCAATCTCTTCTTCCGAACGGTGACGTGACACCGCGTAGAGACGAACTGTTCGCGGCACAGGGAACAGTGAAACCCAGCCGGCCCGCCGCTTGCTTTGTGCTTCGTTTGGTGACGCTTTTCTCTTTTCAGCCTGCCCGGCCCCACGACGACATACACTGCCTCTGGTCTAATAAGATGAAAAAGGAAACAGTGTTGTACAAAATGCGCGTACATCTTTTCTTTCATTTTCCTCTTGTTCATGTGCTACAAGAGTCAGTGTTGTGTAGTCGGTCCACAAGAGGGGGGAACCAAAAAGACTTTTACCCGCTACCGTTCATCGGGTGTTCTGAACTTCTGATGAGTCAACCAAAACACAAGTGTAGTTATATGGGATTAGAAACGGCTACAGTATATGCGTACCGTAGATCGAGCGGGTCATGCTCAAGACAGGAGTGTGCTGGCAGTCACCGTACGTAGAAAAAAAAACACCTCGAGCCTGCCAAATTAAAAGCAAACGAAGTCAAAACAGTAGTGTCTCTCGCTGTCTATTCGTCAGGTGTGCTGATGACTCTCAATGAGAGTGGCGACCGGACCGTCGAGGATGCATGCCTGTTGACGCGAGTACACGACCATGTTAATCCGCGTCAGGTCAGGTTGTCTGGCAAAAGGACCGGTCACCGCGTTCGTCCCAACCCGGCAACCCCTTCCCTTCGTGGTCTGGTCTACCCATGCATCTACGAGTCCGGATGAACACGGAGCGAGTGCGTGGTCGGGTCAAGCCCGGTGAATCGGGCGCCGTTACGTGGCCACCTGTCACGCGCCGCACGACAGGTCCATCCATCTCTTTTGACCGTATATATAGGCAATCGTACCGGTGATCACCGACCGTCCAGGCCACCACGGCGCACGGCGACACGTTTTGCAAGGCAGCTCGGCTCGATCCCGATGGTTACGCCAATTCGGTAGTTGTCCTCTCTCGCGATCGCCACGAACGGATTGCCGATAATGCGGGTGGATCCACACTTCCATAGTCTTGGAGATGGCAGGTACTCTCCGTAGGTCCCTCGCTCGTTGACCTTTTACAGGAGGCCGACATCGCTGGGTCCTATACCAACGTGTCACATACTTCCATGGGTCAAATTCTCAAATCGCTACATCAGGTTGAACTCAACGTGTCACATGGTCACTAAATGCGTCGAGCTGTACTTGGCTAGCACTCGATCTAGCCCGTCGCAGGAGATATTGTTTGCGCCGGTCTAGATTGCTGTCGAATGCATTTTCCCTTTCGGCAGTATGTGGGACATGTTCCAGCAATTAAGAAAGAGAATTTTAATTTAGTGGGTTAAGCTTAAGCATGATAATTTGACTTCTGATAGTGATAAATCACCGGCTTTTGCATGCATGAGGGGTGGGAAACTATAGTGACATGTGAGCTATCTAAAACCAAAAACAAGTAACGATGGAAAGGCTGAGACGATATCTTCGAGCTTTCCGTTCTCGAAACTTTTGTTCCGTGTGACTTTCTATACTTAGAAAGTTAACAACTTATTTACATGTCTTTTACGTATAGGCTTTTTTACATGAAAACTTTTGGAAAAAAAATAAAAAATAAGATTTAATTAGAATTCGTCAAACATGTATACTAACATCTAGGTATAACTTCTCCATTATCTTTTCTTTTCAGCATAAGTTTTACGATAGTGTTACTACCAGGATTAAGTACTTTTACGTTGTTTTTTTCCCTAATAACTTCTCAGCACACATTTTTTGAGAATTTTACGAAAAGAATTTCTTGAGAAGATTTTGTCGTTTATCTTACAGAGTATTTATACACTTGATCGATCAAATTTCATACATAAATTCTTCAAATAAGATTCAAATAAATGTGCTAAAAACATAGTTTAGTAAAAAGGACTGAAAAATGACAAAAAAAATAATACCAGCTCATCCCTTTCTTAGTAAGCCGAATGAAGACAAAGGGGTGTGGCCAAAAAACTTATGGAAGGTAAAACCAACAATCGAGAACAGAAAATAATTACTCATTTGAAACTATAGTTCGTTTTGTCATTTCTATATACATAAATATTGCTATGCGCCAAAACAGGGTCGAACCCAGGATTGAACGAAGCCCCGGGATAAGCTAAGTAAGACATGTTCCAACTCAATTTAGGTATAACATTTCTTTAGCTTTTAGAGTGGCCTCCCTGCAAATGTTGGCCTAGGACTAGTGCTGGAGCCCTAGGCAGCCCAGGTCACAGGTCAACTATGTTGGTGGTTACAGTAGCCCAAACAGTATTTTGTGGGCCTAGAGAGGTGAGCCAACGTCTCTAGGACTAAGTGACTAGGTGATCTGATGCTCAGGTGTCTCTTCAGGTTTCAAGGGATAGATATTTATAGGCTCCAACCAGCCCTGACATGAAAAGACTGTTGGGGTAGGTTGCACCGCCCCCTTCCAAGGATACCTCCTTAGGGCTGATGTGGCTCACCCGGCATGCGTCCAGCAGGCCTAGTGGGACGACAGGCGACTAGCCCATGGTGGGTTGGCCCCCTTCTTTTCCAACAAACCACTACACCTAGACATATGTTATATCTAGGTGCATAATATATGAATCTTGAAAAGCCGAAACAACTTATATTTTGAACGCAGTGTTGATTCCATGGGTGATCTCCATGAGCCTTCCTAGCGATCGCTCAACGCCTTCGTAGTGGGCGACTGGGGAGGGGGTGGCAAGCGACGGGCGATGGACGGACGGAGAAGGACCTTGTGAGTAGTTCCAGTGAGTCGTACTTGGCCTTACAATTTGACAACGCGTGATAGTTAATCTTGGTATTGGCCTTGTGCCCAAGATTTATTTATTTATTTGAAAAACATATTACACATATTTACATGTGCAAGGAATGAATTTGTCTATGCCTCAAGGAATCAAATCGTGCATATTAAACATTTAATGTTGGCGCAAAATGAAAACCATACTGATATTCATTAACAACTCTGAAGAAAAAATCTAACTCAAGCTGCAGTTAAGTATCTGCGAAAATACACCGTACTGATCTTCTAGGACGGAAATGGGAAGTCACGAGGAAGCTATGACTCTGGGATAAATATGGCCGAGAGAGAACGTATACAAGACTCACCCCAGCACGAGCCTCATGCTAACTAATCTTTTTTTAGGTCGAAATGCCCCTGAGTTGAATAGCGAACATTGGGCTATATTAGCCACTTTATGATCAACATTTTTTTTTACAATAAAAAACTGTCAAGATTTGACTAGCTCGAGCTTGTGGTACCACGACGGTTGAACGTACTAGACTTAGCTTTCCTAACAACTCACAATCACTTAACTTTCCTAGCATAAAGTTCAGAACGAAGTGTTCTTCTTCTTTACCAAAACCCTCCGCCAGAATCACATCGAGATCCCATCACCATCCTTGTTTTCAAGACAAGATAGAGCAGAGCGTGCAGCCGCTCTGGGTATACCTAGCGCGCTAGGTGGCGCGGATAGAGCGGGATGGGCGTGCACTACCAACGGCGACGTGATGCACAGCCACAAGCTAGCGGCGGCGTCAGTGACGATAATCTGACAGCGCGAGACCAGGGCCCGGGCCAAAAGAAAGAAGAAAGCCTAATGTCGGCCGTGCTCTCATCGCATTGTCCATGACCACTTCTACTTCTATATATGCATCTGTCAATCCATTGATGGATGCATGACAGTGCCTGGTTAATGCGGTCTACGTTTCGGAGAGAGACGGATCCAACGAAGAACCGGCTCCAAATCAACCACGACGCCGGCCGGCTCGACGTCGGATAGCTCGGCGGACCTAGCTGTTATCTAGGAGTATATACCTAGTGGATTGCCAAGAGCGTCAGGGCTTTCTATAAGTGAGCGAGTTTCAGAGGCTCATGGCTTTCCTATAAGTGAGCAAGTTTCAACTTCTCGCACAACGGATCACCAGCTAGAAGCATGCACTTGTACAGAAGTACTACAGGCCAAGTAGCTCTGTCACTCTGTGCGTGCGAGCGACTGATCGATCGGCCACATGTACTCTAGCTGTCGATAGCAACACAGCCACATATATCTCGCGTAGTAGCCGCCAGCCACCGCGTTTGGATCGCTGCTTTGTCTCAATGTCTGGCCATGCCGTGCCCCTGAAGGCCTGAACTCCTGAAGGCGGCATAGACGACGAGACGGGTCTAGTCCAGCAGATTGGCTATCATCAGTCCGTGATGACTGATGGCCCTGGATTAGCATAGCTTTTCTTCACTGGGCTTTCCGTGACTGTGTGCTGTCAGCCGTGGATATCAGCGTTGAGCGGACAAAGAGATCTTTTGGGTGGCGGCCCGTCGCTGGCGCAGATTGAATTCCAGTTACCCTGCGGCGTACGGCACCATGATCCTCGGATCCTCGTGACAAGGAACTGGCTAGACCCTTCCATTCACCATGGCCTAGTTGTTGCTGTTGTTATCTCCTCCATGAAGTGCCGCCATGGAGTGGAGTGACTGGAACTGCACCCACACGGACGCAGAGATGCAATGGCCAAACTTGAACCGGTGCTCCGCTCCGACAGGTCCAATCATTTGCTCTGCACGCGCTCCAAAACAATCTGCAGAGAGCTGAGAGCACACCTCGCGACCACTGGCGTTCGTTGTTATGGGACACGGCGACAATCCCTTGCTTTTTCTCTGGACAAGCCCCTGCATACGCCGAGGCCAAAGCCCCACTCCGCTGCACAGTACAGTACGCCATAGCCAGTGGCCGGTAAAATGGGCGGAGGGAGCGAGGACGACGCTAGGTGTCGGCTCGAACTCAACATCACGCATTGATTCGCTCATGATCGTCGCCAATCAGCAAACGGTGCACTGGTGCAGCAGCGACAGCTCGAAAGGCACACGGACGCGGACGTGATCCAGGGACATATATTCGGCGGTGGTTGCAGTGGCATTCATCGTTGATGCCTCGATGGATGATACTCGAGGTTGGATAGGATTGGATCGATCTCCTCGCCACCGCACACTTGTCACGCGTGGTGCGCAAAATGCACAGCATGACGACAGGCGACATGTATCTACAAAAAGATCGTCATCCTATAAAATCTAGCTAGCCTTCCAAAACTAAATTTTTTGATTCAGGAAAAAAAGAGTGATCAAAACTCTCAAGTCCGATCCCAGTGGCAAGAAAAACCAGAGCACTACTAGCTCTGCTTGCAAGCGGTACCGATGATGAGTCACACTCTTACACCTCCCTAGGGTCCACGAAGATAGAGCGTCCAGGCGCCGACCTGGCCCAATCCCACCCGTCCGCGCCATCACCGAGCCGCTTCATGCACCACAAATCCTCGGCGCAGGACAGGCGGCGCCAGTGCGGGATGCGTCCACGGAGCGGGTCCATGGCGGCGACCTCCACCGCGACGGCGGCGGCCTCGCCGCGCGCCATGTTGACGACGGACGCGAACGCCGCCTCCGCCGCCGTCGCCGCGTCGGGCCCTTCTCCGGCGAGGCCGTAGACGAACCACCCGGCGAAGGGGCGGAACAGGTCCGGAACGGACGGGACGCGCAGCCACTTCGCCACGCGGTCGAGCGCGCGGGTGGCCGACGCGAAGGCGCGGCGGAGACGGGAGGCGCCACGGACCTCGAGGCGGAACACGCCGCCGCAGTCCCACGCGCTCGCCACCGCCCACGACGCCGGCGGCGAGGCCAGGAAGTGCTCGACGCCGCGCCACTCGTAGCTTCCGCCGTTGCTGTTGACGATGACCGCGAGGAGCGTGCCGCGGGAGAGGTCGTTGGCGAGGACGACGCCGATGTCGAAGGGGAAGAACTCGACGTGGGCGAAACGGGCGCGGTAGAGGCGCTCGGCGTCGTGGGCGGGCAGGGGGATGACGGTGGCGCGACGCGGCGGCTTGAGGCGGTGGGAGTGGACTGGGTGCACGAGGAGCGATGGTGTTCGGAACTTGGAGTAGCCGCAGCGTCCTGTGAAGAGACGAAGGGAAGCCTCGTTGGACTTGTCTGTGGCCATGTACGCGTACCCGGCGCCTTCGAGCTCGAACCACCTCTCCAGCTGCTGCACCAGCATCAGAGCGATGCCCATCCGCCTGCACGTACACACGCACGCCATTAGTAAGCAGTTAGTTCTTCCCTGACTACACAGGACTAGAGCATCCATCATCGATCGGTCGGTCGAGCTGCAATGTGGACTACAAGGGTCACAAACGCAGAGCAGGAAAGTTCACCTGTGGGAAACCGCGACGCGGAGGCCGAGAATGTAGCCGACGTTGGCGAAGGCGGGGGCGCCAGTGGGTCGTCTCTCGCCGGTGGCGACGGACTTGACGGTGCCGCGGATGAGGCCGACGATCCGGCCGCCGCCGGGCCCGGACGTCTCAGCTACCTGTCATGTCCGAGATCAAATCAAACACAGTCGCGCTCGATCGAAAAAAAAAAGCAACACACCACCAGCAACAGCAGGATTTAAGATCCAAACAATCAGGCGGCCGCTAACAGGTACGTGCAACTAACCGTGCAATCATTGTTGTATGTATCCTTGCGCATTGCCGCGTACCCATATACGGCTACACTCTACTAGATACACACGTAGTATATGCGTACACACACAGAGAGACACGTACGGCACGGCACGTACCAGCATGAGGTAGAGCGGCGAGTGGCGGATGCGTCCGACGGGATCCCCGCGCAGGTCGGCGCGCAGCGACATGCCGCCGGGTGGGCCGAGCTCGCACTCCCGGTCGACGGCCTCCGAGCCGTCGCGGTCCGTCTTGGGATCATACTTCCGGATCACCACCGCAGCCACCCCTTGGAGGACCTCCTCGTCTCTCATGGCCGATCGCAGCTCGTCGTCTACCATGTAGTATCCTCTATCTAGCTACCAGCAGCGAGAGCTAGGTGTTGCACCCTCTCGAGTTCATCGGCAGGCAGGGGACGGTTGGGAGAGCGAGCTAGCTAGGATACTGCATACGCATGTAGCACAGTATATATAGGCGCAGCAGCAGCATCTACCGGAACACGAAGGAAAGCTACTACGCTGGCCCTTGGCGTTCTGTCTCTCACTCCACCATGGTCATTCTCATTCGCACGAACCGTCAGGGTCCTACGGTCCTCACCGCCGTGTAAACTGGAAACCCACCACGAACGCAGACCCCGGCCTTTCCTTTCTTTACGCCCGATCGGTCTCCTGAATCATGTGTGGGGACAGGTGCATGTCGATCAAAGAAACGCAAAGCAAAGGCACAGCACGACGCGCATGAACCCAAACAAAATTGACGGCCTGATCTATCCGTTCCCGTGATCTCTTCCATCAAAAAGCTCTTGCTGCTGGGCAGAGCCGGTGATGGTGCGGTAATTCATTGGAGGCGGCGGAAGTGGGGGGTGGAGCATATGATTGGGCGCGCGGGGGATCAACTGCGCCATTACATTGATTGCATGCAAATCTTGAATAGTCAGTCGTGGCCTTATAGCTAGTGGCGCCTTTTTCGCAGTTTTCTGCTCGCTTTTCTCGCCGTCGATCAGGCGGTCGTGCTCGCGTGATGCTCTCGCGGCAGGCAGGGGCATTTGTTCGTGTCGTTACGGCACCAGCAACGGTCGGGTTTCACCACCATGACGTCGCACTGCTGCCACGGAGTGGATTTCCGTGTCAGCCAGTTCATGCATGAGCCGTGCTCCGCATTGGTTCCATCCATGAGGCGCAACGCAACTGTCTGATTTGTTAACCTTATCTGAGACGAGCTGGGTTTAGAATTCGATGTTTTTTTTCCTGCGTGCCAAGCCAAGTTGGTCGAGCATCCAGCTTTGTGTAGATCGTCTGACAGCGATTTAGCCATGCAGGTGCTAGTTGTTTTTCACTTCTTGTTTATGATCGAGCTTGTCGATCCCGGCCGATGGTCAGACAGGAGAGCTGCGGAGTACGACAAGCTCTGGCAGGCAGAAAGAACGAACTTGTTGGACTTGTTTTGTCTACGAGTTGGACCAGACAGACTTGGAGTCTTGGAGGACGGTCTTTTCGTTCTTAGGGCGTGTTTATATTAGGAAAAGATTTTCCGAAAATACACTGTTCACCATAAATACACGGTAGATGAATAGTGTTTTGTGAGTAAAAAGGATAGAATGAATAGGAAAAAGTCGGATGAATGATCTGTAACTGAACAGAACGCGTGATGACCGACCAAGAGAACACTGACTTGAGTACCTGACCACTATATGCTTTGCTGACCTGCTGTGGATGATGCATGACCGGACCCCTTGACTGATACTCCCTCCGTCTCAAAAAACATGCACGTTTGGGATGCGTGCCAGTTAAAGTAGTCCATGCTTAACAAAATTTCTAGAAAAATATATTCATATTTATGGCCCTAAATAAATTTGTTAAAAAACTATATTTAAAAATGAATCTAATGATATATATTTTATCTGATAAATATTTATATTTTTTATTTATAATTGGTTAAAGTTAAGATTCTGGAATTTCTTGGGAAGCGAGAATTGCATGTTTTCTGGGACGGAGCGAGTACTACCCATCTACTAGTACTGTTCCGTTTGTTGTTATCCTCTGAACACTGACCCTGCAGGAAAATCTAGAATCTGCTCCTGTGTGTAAACGGATGGATCATGGATCTATACTTCCACTAGATTACTCCGATCCCTTGAGTTCTCGAAACAGAACGGGGTTGTCGGGACGCCAGCCATTATTTGCACGATCGACATCCCTATCCTATCCACGTAACGTATTGCCTCTTTCCTTTCTTGTGTTGTGTTGGATAAAACTCACTTCCGCATGCAGGGAGGCTAGCCCGTACGTGCCACCGGGACGAAAGGACATGTGCGGCGCGCGGGGCAACTGGCGGCTGCCTGCCTGCCTGCCTGCCTGCCTGCCTGGAGAATGAAGCCGCTCTCGTATAGCTAGCGGTGCCGTGGCCGAATCCGATGCGCACCCACCCCGAGTTACCCGACCCCCGCGGCGGGAAACGACGTGCCGCTCGTGCGCAGCTGCATCCGGGTTTGCATCCGGCCCGGCCTCTGGTCTCGTTTCGGCCCCTTGGCTCGCATAGCTAGCTCCCGAGTGCTGTGGGCTGTGGCGCGGAGCGAGCCCAGCGCCGTGGCCTGGGAGGCGGGACCGGAGCTGATCGCGATCGCGCCGGGACCTCGCAGATCGCCGGCGACCGTACACCGTTGCAGTTCGGATAACGAGGCCGAGCGGACGTGGTGTCTCCGCAGCCCTGCCGTGTGGACAGAGAAAGGAAGGCAGCTTTGAAGTGGAAATGTGGGCGGCGTCCCGTCCCGTCCCGTAGCGCGGAGCCGGGTAGCCGTGGTTGGATTCAGTTTTGCGGCTGCCTCGCTCACTGAGTCGCTGACTCGGGGCCGATTATTGGGCCTGGGTTTTGCATTGCACGCACCAGCGAAAGGCGACAGAGAGGAGAGACCTGGGCCGCTGGGAGTTTCCTCAGTAGTGTATGACGAAAGCTGAAACGGCGAAAAGCGGGCGCAGCGCCGCCAGCCGCCGTCCGTTTCAGGTAACGGGCGGCGGCGAAATGGCGGCAGGTGGATGGATGAGGATGCGACCCGAGACGAGGATTGAAGGCCCCCGTGCCCGTGGTGGCCGTCAATCGTCGCACGCAGTTATTAACGCGGTGCGGGGTGGGCACACGTACGTACCACACAACCACCACCTGGGCCATTGCTGCGCAGCTGCTTTCCACCTCGCCGCATGTGTGCGTGCGGGAATCGGCAGATATATATCGAGCCGCCCGAGAGCGATCTCTACGTGCAACAACCCCGATTATATTGCTGCAAGTACATGGGCGGGGAGTATATCGTATATGCCGGTTCGCCCTTCTTTGGACTGGCACTCGGCATCGTTTTCAACCTGTCCTCACGTACACTTCAATCATGTACCAAGAACAGCAAAATGCCAGGGACGGGGAAAAAGAGCGCGCCAGCTAATAGCCAACCCGGAGAAACCAACGACGCACATACACCCGCGAATCTATGCTCTGCCCTAGCTGCCGCACCAACGGCGCGAGCAGGCGCTTCAGGCTTACGTGTTCTACGCTCGGACGTGGACGCGGGGGGAGGAGGACGGCGACGGTGCGCCGAGAGCGACGACGCCACGGGCGCTGGGGCCTGCCTGCCTATGTCGAGGATGTGCGCGCGAACGGTGATCACTCGCTGGCCGCGACGGCCGCGCGCGCACACGTTGCCTGGGCCGACGCCCCGGCTGGCCGGATGACGTGTGCACGGTGACGAACCACGAAATGGGTCAGAGTCGTCGTAGCCTGGTAGAGAACATCGACCACAAGCGCGCGCTACCAAACTAGCTGGTCCCAAGCACCATTCCTCACGCTTGTGATCCCAAGCACCATTCCTCACGCTTGCTTATGGCCAGACAGTCTTTGGTCAGGGTCAGAGTGCATTCGTCGTCAATGGACCGCACGCACGCCACGCGTAGTGCCCAGGACGAGCACATTGTGCAGGTGCCGCTGTGAGACAGTTCTTGCTAGTGCGCTGCAGAGGCATGCACGTCAAAGTAAACGTCGCCGGGGCCGGGGGACCAAGCTGACAGAAGGCCGCCGGAGACTGACCCCGGCTTGCAGGATGTCCCTTTTGGAAGTCCCTGGCCCCTGGTGGCATGAAACCCACGCTTGAATCATGAATCATGATTCATGAGTTCGTAGTACAAAGTGGGAATGCGGCCATGTGGGATCCGAGCTGATCGACGTCCTTCAGACTCCACAAAGTGTAGCCGCGCTAGCTTCCTCGCTGTTGCTTCCCGCAAGATGAAGGCATTGCGTTGTATTGCCATATACGTATGTAGCTGCTAAGCTTATTCTCTATTAATACCACCACCAGAGATCGCCCAACTAACTGACAGTCATCTTCTCGTCATGATCTTCAGGTAAAGTGAAGGCCTTACGCATGCCGTGAGCAGAAGCAGTTTGGTAAGGCATGAGCTCAAGTACTCGCCGACCATGCAACCGCTCCGGCGCTTTCCAGGTCGTCATTTGCATCACCCCGTCTGTTGCAGCAACTGAACAATATAACCGAACGCGTACGCACGCTGCTGTCGATCATGAAACAACCGCCGCCCGCCATGCCATTCCAATCCGCCAGGGCCTCATCGATCAGACCCTAGCTCTACCTGCCATGGGCCATCGGAGGATCTCAAGCACTCTGTTGCCGTCCTTCTCCGGGACAAAAAGGAAATCCTGACTAGTTAGTGGCTACAAAAGCTTAGCACTCAGCAGAGTCAAATTGACAGAAGCTGCAAGCCCACTGAAAATCACTTCTGTTTTGGTCAGCTTCAGAGTTCAGAGCTAGTACCCCGGCCCTGAGTCCAAAAGAGTGTCTTGGTCGTAGAAAAACCACGCATTCAGGTCTGATTTCAAATGACAAAAAGTTGGATAGGCGAAGTCATCAGTGCATGGGGTCGGGAGGTCAAGTTTCAAGGGGGGGGGGGGATTTCCCAGTCTGCTTACCGCAACGCTCATGTCAATGCGTATGCAGCTCAGAGGGGGCAAGACCGTTCAGAGATCAAAATCTTTGAAGGCATGACAAGTGCTGGGTCAACAAAGTGTGCGAGGCCGAAATGCACGTTCACGTTTATGGTTTGTTCAGACGTTTGCGCTCTGCCTTTTTCCCAGTTTTCAGCGAGCCTGCCATGGGCTAAGATAGACATCTCATGATTGAAGCAGCGACTCGCAGCTTGTACAACTGATGAAAGGCTTGGAGAGTGTGGGCTGACGAGTGTTAGGCTAACCCGGGAGTACTTCTTCGGTTGACTGCCCCATGGGAACACATTTCCGCTGTAATGCTCCCTGCCAGAAAAAATCCACTTAATCTGTGAAAGGGAACGAAGGAGACGACTTGATAAAGGCCTTGCAATGTTGCAACGTCAGAAAGATGGGGAAACCGGAAACTCTTACTATAATCATTGTTCAAGCACAAGAGCATTCAGCAGTATTTATTTTAAAGGCATTCAGCAGCTTTTTAGATAAACCGGAATTTGCAGTTAAAAACGGATGTAGATCGCCATAACTCGCCATAACAAGTTCGTCGTACCGAAAAGTCCAAATATTGCGATCAAACACATTCTAATTCCAGGGCAAGCCAGCCCAGTCCGGGGGGTGGCTCGACTTTGCTGGGCTATCGGCCTGACCAAGAGCTGGGCCTATTTTCTCAAGGCAGGTTAGGCGTTGGGCCGTATTTTCTATCTTCCTACTATTACTAATTAGAGGCTGGCTCTAGGGATGCCATGTAGGATCCTAGGTGGACACTTAAAAAAATAGGGAGATCCTAGAAATTCTCTCAAAAAAACAAAGCATCCACCTAGGATCCTACGTGGACACTAATATATTTTATTTAATAATTATCCATTACAACTAATAAATATGAAGTGGCCCCTATGTACATACCCCTAAATCTGAATCTAGATTATATATTATAAAAAGAAGTTTGCTAAGGTATTCCTAAATAACTATAAAAGAAAAATCTAAAGACATATCACACCTCCTATTATGTAATAGGAAAAATATATTTTTATTAGATCTAACTTGGTTTGGTTAGTTTTAACTATCATTTTTCTTTTTTGTCTCATGTATTTACACGGATCTTTTGGGGAAAAAACTTGACATGGTCTCACGGCAGGCTAATATGCATGGTTGATCTAATAATGGATTGATTAGTCTTTGATAGTTGATGTATATAATTGACGGCCATATATGTGTACGTGAAGTACAAAGGCTGTGCATCTACAGACTTCCTTGACATACATGAGATTGGATCAGTTAACAACTAATAAAGAAGGAGTATCGACTAACAGAACTGACATACAAGGAACAAGGGAATTACGTGGAGACCATCATGGCGAGATTGATGGGATTTTACTTTTCCCCTAAATATTTTTATTTATTCAAATGTTGTCTATTCTAAAAATCAACGCTTGCGATTATTACCACCTAAAAAGTAACTGGTGTACTCTAGCATTGCCTATAAAAAAAATCTTAAGATCCGCCAATATAAAATTCGAAATTACTATTTCTATCATTATTAACATTGTTGCGTCATATTCATATATGAGAGAAGGCATAAGAATAAATTTTTATATTGTTCACATAGGTCAAACAATAAAAAAAACACATATGAAGGTGTGATGTTGTGTGAAAAATTTGTGACTAAGTAAGGGATTTGCTACTGTCTCTAAAATAAATGTGACATATCCATTTAATTAGATCAAGATGGACATGATTATATATTACCTCTTAGCATGTAATAGATTAAATTTTATTTATACGCTTTCAAATTTAAAAATAAAAAAGTATGAAAATATCTTCCTAGATCCAATTAAAAAGGATATATGGTTATTTTTCTTATTTTTTTTCCTTTTTTATCTCCCAACCATGTTCTCTACTACTGATTCTTCATCTTTATTTTTGTCTCTGTACCTTAACGTATTTTTGTCTCACGACATGAATGTGACATGTCCATTGCCTGAATGTTTTTTCTCAGCTAATGCTTCATTTTTTTCACTTTCACTCAACGTAAATGTGACATGCCTAATATAGCTTGAATGTACACTAAAAAAAATATAGCCCGAATGTTTTTTCTCTATATGAACTCTACGTGCAGTGTACATGACATGACCATTTATTGTCATCCAAAATCTAAACATTTTTATTGTCTAAGTGATCAACATGACTATTTTTTATGTATAATACGAACTTGATTGTGGATGACAAGAAACGTGGAAACAAAAAATCAAAACCTCTGGAAGATCGTGGCGGGAGTTGGAGTAATTGTTGTGCATGCATGTATGTGGCCGACCCTAGTTAAGGAGGCTGTTAATAAGTGCTTCATAGTTTATAATTGATTTTTCTATATATATATATATATATATATATTGAAGGGTGTATATTTAATTAAAATCCTACCTCCTTAAAGGTAAAGAGACGTGCCGTAGCAAGCCCCCCCTAAATCTGAATCTAGAATATATATTATAAAAAAATCCTAAGATGCACCAATATAAAAATCTAAATTACTATTTCAATCATTATTAATATTGTTGTGTCATATTCATATATGAGAGAAGACATTTGAATAAATTTTTGTATTGTTCACATATCTCAAATAATAAAAAAACATGGAGATGTGATGCTATGTGAAACAAATTGCGATCATTGTATCTTTAGATCATTGAGTTTAAGATATTTAACAGATGAAAGATAGAGTGCTGCGATAGATAATTATAATTATTAGCTATAAATTTTAATTTTTATATTAATTGTAATTAGCCTGTGCGGTAGCACGCGTTGATAGGCTAGTAATATCAAATCAGGCGGACGGAATAACCTTGCGTGAAGCGCCTGGCCCGTCGGTGGATCGACGCCATGTTTGTGCGCGAGCACGACGCGATCCTCCATCCATGTCCTCCAGCACCTTAGCAATCTATCGCCGCGCGTCGGCTCGCGTCGCTCTCGTGCCGGAGGCGGCGTGTGCGTCGCACAGCCGGTAGTAAAGCGACGAGGTGGGGAGTTGGTTTCGCTCGCCTCGGCTTTGAGGCCGACGATGTCACGGTGATGTGACGTGGTGCCAAACGGACGCCCGCTGGACCTTTATTCACGAATTTGAATATGACCTTCCCCGATCAAAAATTAATGTTGAACGAGTGCCTAACGAATAGGCCAGCCATTTCTTCTATAGAAATCTTCGGTTATGGGTCACCTTGTTGCCAACAAACAGGATCAGCATTACCACAGGCCCACAGCACAGCACGCTAAAAACGGCTGCAACAACAACGGCTCCAAACATCAGGAGCAACAATGCAACACAGGCGTCTGATGGTCATTGCAACAACAGAACCTTTACAGGAATCAGGATGCATCAAAAGTAAGTAGATATCATGACTCCATGGGCAAGCCAAGCCAGGATAAACAACCTCCGTGTTAATTTTTGCCATGAAAACACCCTGTATCAAGCCAACAAAATGTCTCCCTTTCACAATACAAACACTCATCACCACACGCAGAGTAAGCACGCAAACGACAAGCTTTTTTCATATCTACAGGAAAGCTTATCTTTGGGTCAAGGCTAGAGATTTCTGTATACACCAACTGCAGCGACTGCAGGTAAGAGGGGGCCGCTTCTATGGGGTTGATATGCACTCAAAAAATTACATGAATCAGCTACACTCGGTGAGATCGATCGAGCAGATTAGGACACGCTTCACACCCAACGAATGGTTACAGCTTTTTATTTCCTGTAGCACAGTCTCCGGTGAGAAAAGACGAGGCCGTGTGATGTTAGTGACCACCCAACGTGGCGAGGCAAACTGATCTACAACTGTGTCGGGATCTGCTTTTGGTTTCGTTGAAGCATGTGGGCTTGCAAGCTACACTTTTTTACCTGTTTTCCAGAAACAAATAATTAACAAAGCGAGACAAATAAAATTAAGTGATTGTAGAATTGAGTAAAAGATGATAGAAGAACTTCTTACATGTATTGCTGCAACCGTGGACAAGAGATCCTTTGATTGGTCCAGCAACATCTGTTCTTGTGTCGCAAGCTTGGCAAGCTCAGACACTACAGAGCTCGTTCCCTCAACCTGAAGATGAATAAATGCATCATTCAGCGACTTCCACGGTAAATGTTAGACACCAACATGTAAAGCATGTCCATGTAGCACTAAACTCCATGTAAAACTGAGTTCATGGAGCAATAAATCACATTGTTTAACAGAACAGGCAACGGATGTATGGTTGCTAGTAATCGTATTTTCACTGAACGAGAGAAATACCACAACAGAAAATAGTTCACTGTGGGATGCCACTATTTATATGCCAAAAATTGCATCTCTCCCACTACACCACAGGTTGCAGTACAGTATATTGACAGATTTAAGAACTAGGTGTCCAGTGGGTAGGCAGTGTAAGATATTTCACCAGAAAACAAATAAACAATGACATCATATCTAAACATGTCTAGGAAATGTTCCTTTGTTAAATCAACCTGAAAAAATTGACCGCTTAGAGCAATGTTCATGTCGCTGCAATGTGTTTTGTTTTCTGAAAATGGCAACACCACACCTGTTCTAATTTGAAAGTGTAAACTTCAGAAGGTACAGCATAGATCAAGATCTGTAGTTACAGTCCATACTCAAGACAATACAGGAATTAGAACATTCAACACAGTTTCGTTACATCAGTAGAGAAGAAACAACACTGGCTATTGAAAACAGAGGACACCAAGCAGCACGTTTACAAAACAATCTTCAAAGACATTGTCCCCGTTGTTATTTTATACATCAGAGCCAAAACGTTTGCAATAAACAATAATTTCTGTTTGGACACAGCCATCAACCAGGACGGATAGCATATATAATTTTTTTGGAAGCATATCCAAAGTTGGGATTGACGATTTTTTGTTATTTATATATAATGATAACAAGAAGACCCAGTGGGGGAATATGAATTGAAGCTCTATGGAAGATAGGGTATATATACGCACCTTAGACAGCAAATTACATATTGATGATGTCATTGTGTGCATTACATCGACAGCTGAGTTTACAGCTTCCTTCACACCTTGAACATCAGCCTGCAGAGATAGGTGACTATTAATTTGCGCATATCAAATCAAGCTGCATAGCTAGATGTGATTAGACAATCACCAACCTTTGCTCCATCAACAACTGGAAGTCTGAGAGTACTAGCCTTCAGTGCTTTGATTGCTGCTGATAAAGCACTCGAATGATGTCTTTCTATATGAGACCAGTCCTCTAAGTACGACATCTGAACATGTCAAATGGCATAAATCCATTAGCTACACAAAGCGAACCAGCAACAAGAAATCTTATTGCTAGCCACACAAACAGTTTAAACCGAAAATATATCATAGTACTTACCTGACCCCTAAGGATACCAAACAGTTTGAGCTTTTGTTTTTGAAGTTGGAGTCTGCATCTCTTGGTACTGACATTGTCACGTAGTCTCGATATTTCTTTCCATGCGCTGTGAAGGGTTTTCTGAAAAAGAGGGAAATAAGAAACTTAAGTTTAAAATGTTCGATCCTTTTCTGATTCTCTCACAACACTATCATATTTGTTTAGTGTACTTTGACCAGGACTAGTTGAATATTTGAGGTGTTTGCACATATCTTAATCGAGCTCTTTCACACTTCAATATCATATATTTCACCACAAGACTTGAACGACTATCAATCTAGCAAATATTTGAGTTATAAGCACACCACAGAAGCTGTTCAAGATTACTAGAATTGCAAATATTTGGCCAATATACCGAAAAGCACCATGGTAAGATTCAGATCATGGAAGTACACAAGCAGTGTTCTTAAGGCGGTAAGGCAAACTACAGCATTCTGGGTGCACCTTATCACCTAGGTGACAAGGCGTAACTAAGCACTTAAGGCGCCCTGGGTAGTGGGTAGGCAATGCCTTTGAAACACTGCTCACAAGAAATGTACCACAAATAGATTGCTGGGTTGTGTCATGGATAGTGTCATCAATATCGCTATTCAATCAATTGATCCACAAGATCTTTGCTTTTATTCCACAGATAAAGTGATTCAGATAATTGTCAAATGTTTGTGTTGATAATAGCATTGGTTGGCGTATGAAATGATTGCTTCCCAAGCATCATCGTAATATAACGTTTCAAAACCTAGAGCCTAAAGGTGATGAAAAACGGTAACGGGTATGTACCAAACAATCAACTAGGGATGGAACTAATGGGAAATCAAAGTAGCACTATGGAATGTTTGAATAAATCAGTAAAGAGAAAAGTGTGGACGTGACCAGATATTACATTTTCAATCTAGATGATGTAACCTAGCTACCTTAGTCTAGAGCTATATGCACAATTGAAATCTAGGCATATCTAGATGACAGCATAATTTGCAGTTTTTATCAGAAAGCTAAAAGATGCCAAATTTTATCCTTGCTATTTTCATGTACAGCAACTTGCTGGAACATGGGCATGATAGATGGTCAATCCATAGCTGGCAGTTTCTGTTTATGTTTGCTCACCATCTAGTGTAGCCAAAATCCATTCTTGGAAAATCAACGAGCAAGGTATAACTGCAGACTTGCAAAATAATTAACCCTAATTTTTCATTACAATAACTGTAAGTAATATCAAGCAAGACTCTTAGTGGTCCACAACTATCAACTTACTTCTTAGGCTCCTACTGCCTTTTCAAACCCATGGTACTTAAAGAGGAAAATAGAGAAAGCTTGCATCGTTTCGTGTTGCCAATCTTATCCATGAGATAAATTGACTACTCTATCAAGAACATATCTAGACACAAACAAATAGTAAGAAACAGAATGTACAATTCCAGATCATAGATACCTTGGACATGTCATAGATGTGCAACCTTTTATGACCCAAAACACACAAAACTGATTCTTAGAACACTGGATGTAGAATATATTAGGGAAATGCAAGGGTAAACCTAACACAAAATCAAGGTTTGATTTACCTCGGCAGTGAAGCTCTGCACCAGAAGTGACGCATCTGTTCGTGCATTGATGCAACGCCACTGCAAATGTCGGTTGTCAAGCAGCCTCAACCTGTGTGCCTCCTCGATTCTGTTCTCTCCCTTCTTGGCCCTCCTCACCTCTGCAGCAAAGCTTATGATAGATGGCGCATTTGCTGGAGCTTGCATTGTATGCCCGTTTGGCGATGCCTCCCCACCACGCCCTCTTGATGGGCTCGCGACGCCCCTGCTTCCACGGCATGGAGATGGGGACCGGCCTGGCAGCCTCGGCGACATTGGACTGTCTGAAAACGACCTCCGGCCAGACGACGGTAGTGGCAGCCCGGGCTCCGGGAGGCGACGCAGGCGGCTGTTGGTTTCCTGCCAGAACCTCGCCGGCACGCTGATGCCTCGGCGCGGGGGATCACCGGCGCCCGAGTTGCTACCAGACGAGACGCTGTCGGTGTCGGAGGACGCGGACAGGTCTGGAGCCGCTGCAGCTGACGGGTCGGACGGGGAGAGCGATGTGGTGGAGTCGAAGGCCATGGAGCGGCGGAGCAGATGAACGGCGGCGAGGATGGAGTCCTTGCGGTCGAGGCTGCAGTCGAGGCTGCGCGCAAGCGGGTCCGACGCCTTGGGCTTGGCCGCGGGCCATCGGCCCTGCGGCCTCGCGTTCTCGGCCTCCGGCACGGAGGACACGCTCTTCCGGCGCTCCGGCGTGGGCCCGCGCCGCGCGGCGGGGGAGGACGGCGACGAGGCCCGCGGCGCGCGCGACGTCTTGTAGAAGAAGGATTCCCCCTGGAACGACACCGAGAGGCTCCGCATCGTGGTGGTGGTAGCCGTCGCTGCAGCGGCCGCGGCCGCCACCGACGCGGTGGTGGTGGGCGACGTGGAGTGCTGCGGCGGCGGAGTGGACGCTCGGGTGCGCTGCGCGGACAGGGAGCGCCGGGACGAGGAAGACGACGAAGAAGAAGTGGAGGACGACGTGGAGGAGGCCGGCGACGCGGTGGCGCCGCCGCCGGTGAGGTACCTGGAGGAGACGGGCTTGTTGGAGCGCGAGTTCCTCCTCGCGGCGGCGGAGTTGGGCTTGTCGAGCGCCGGCGTGAGCGGCGGGCGCGCCGGGTGTGCCGGATCTGGATGCGCGGTGGCCGCCGCCGTGGCAGCCACCATGCCGTGCCGGTGCCGCGGCAGGTGGGGAGGGAGATCTGGCTACGCGCGGCCGCCCCGCGGCAATGCAGGTCCCCGGGGCTCCAGATTCGCCGCCTCTGCTCCCGCTCCCGCCCGGGCCTCCGCTCCCGCAGGCAGCGGCGAGGGTGCCCTCCGGATCGACGCGCCTGCGCGGACGAGGAGCAGCAACGAACTGGTGAGGCAGTGTTTACAGTTTGAGGCGGAGGAGAGGCAGGGGAGGAGTGAAGTGGGGATTTTGCCAGGCTTTTTTATTATTATTTTTATTTTTGCAGTTGTTTTACTCGTTTTTGTATCTTTGCTTTGGTTTTTGGGATCTTTGCTTGGGCAGCTCGCGCCTGCGTGTTGTGTGGGTGTGGCACTGTGGCCTCCCTTCTGGTGTGGCCATGAAAAGCTGTCCCAGCCAACCAGAGTCCCAGGGAAGGGCGAGACTGGCTGGTGTAAACTTTTCTTTTCTTTTTTTGTTTTTTCAGAAAAAGGGTATTTCGACTGGAGAGAGGGTGACGGTGCCATTTTGAAAGAGTAGTTCTCTCATCAGTGGGGTAGCATGTAAAATACCATGAATTTGGTCAGAAGGGTTGTTGAAGAAACAAATCTTTCTTGAGTTGGTAGCTACTATAGGACTGGACAAGGGCTAGTACATATTTAGAAGCGAACAAAAAAACATGAGAAAGGATGTTGTTATCTGACCAATTTATTACTACAAGGTTGGAAAGCGCCACGTGTCGAGATGTTTCAAGCAAGATGACGAATGTAGATTCCCTAATTCTGAATCTTACTAGTACTGTTTTATCTGTTCCTTATTAGGGGAAAAACTGTTTTAGCTATCAATGTAACAAAAGTTGAAGAACATGCAAACGTCACGGAGGAGAATTGCAATGATGGAAAAAAATATTTTTTAATCTTAGCCACTAGAAGTATTAAGGGGGGAAATGGTCTATGCCTCTGTGGATGAGGAAATTAGTCCCCTGAAAAAAAACAGACACAAAAATTAAGTGAAAAAGAAGCAGACGGTGTTACGGGAGCTGAAGAGATTAGGTAGGTTACCTAAACTGCGAGCATCTGCTAGTACCAATATACTAGGTACGTTTACAGTTTTGGCACGAATCGATTGAAATAATACGCGGACACTTTGTTTTAGTAGGTGTTTGCTCATGTACCGCGCCTGTACCAATATGAAAATTCGTACCAAATTGCTTTTGCAGCATGTACTCGATTGAGTTCGTTATTGCAGTAAACTCAACCTAATTCACTAATTTCGGTGAGGGACAATAGTCAATTTAAGGATTAAAAATAAAGAAGCAAGGTGCCAAAAATCATGTTCAGAATTCTCTACACAATAGGAAACATACGAGTAGTTGGAAGGTGCGAAAACTGATGCAAGCAATCCTCTCTTTTTTATAAAAGGAGGGGGGGGGGGGTTTAATTTACCATCATTTTTTCATGCACGGTTCTAACCGAATAGTGGACTGATTAGCGAGCGTGAATTATTGTTGGGCGCTCCGAACGAAATGGATCCGATTTGATCGATGGCGATGAGACACGAGTCCACCTCATATGGGTTGCACCGCATGCACTACTATGTGGTCTGGTCCTGATGGCTACTTGCGATCTCAAATTCTCAGTTTACTTCGATTAAACGTCACAATTATTGAGTGCATATATATTCATTAATCACAACCCAACCTTTCCTTGATGGATGACCCACCAGAACTACCCTTAACAAAAAGCTTTAGTGTATGTGTATATCATGTGACCTATAAAAAATGACATGAACAAAAATTTAGTTCCTGAAAAAAATATGACCTGAAACACGAATAGCTTATTTGAACATGTGATCATGCATAATGATTTTTTGTAAATGATAGAAGTTATGGATGTCACATACACAAAAGGCAAATATGGGAAAGCTGGCCTTTTAGTTTTAGGTAAGTTTTCTTGTTGGAACTTTTGTACTGAATCTCCAATATTCTTCTACGTGTGTCCTGGAAGATCTCTTAAATATGGGCAATAACTAATTTTAAATGATCAGGTCTTTTGCAAGATGATTGCTTATGTGACCCATGAGAAAGATCATATAAAAAGTCAGCTTATTACCATACACACCACTCACCGTTAGTTGCATTTTTTATAAGGTACAAAAGTGTTATCATATCGGCTACACAAATTATGATAATCGTTCTGTAGTATGTAAGAAAAGAAAATAATTCAATTCGCAAAGTTAATTTGGTTTATTCATGTGGACAAACCCATAACCATCAATATTTAACCACTATGTACTCCCTAAATCTAATGAGCCGCAGGCTCTTCATTTGCTGCACACAATAGCGTCATTTTCGCTCCTTTATTTGGTTTTAGGTAAACAGTGCCTTCTAACAACAGCTTGGAACTACTCTTTGCAGCGCTAGCCACCAGGTCCGGTAGTCCCTCTGCTATGGCTGGCCACCAGATCTGTCTCGTGGCGGCTACAGTGTTTCTTGCTAACGAGTCGTCTTCAGACTGGCACTTTCTTTTCCTAATCGCGTGCTTGCTTAGCATCTAACCTTCCTAATACTTGCTTTTCTTGAGAGTGTCTTGTGAGGTCCAGCAGGCGCCACTGGAGGACCTAGTAAAAGGATGTCAATTCGTAGGTGACTGGCCTGTCGAGTGACAGTGATTCCCAAATTCGCGTTAAGATTCACCAACTTCCTCTCAAAAAAAACTATTCATCCAACTTTTGTTTATTCATCCCATTCTTCCCACTCACAGAACATTATTCATCTACAATGTTTTTTTTCCCTACAGTAATTTTTTTCGAGGAATCTTTCCCAATCTAAAGGTGTTGCTGTCCAAGTTGCCCAAAAGACGACCTTGCCATGATGTAACACAAGCAAAGATGACATGAAAGATCTTAAATATAACTATCTATATCAACGAAGCTTCTCCCTCTTAACTCTTGTCAAGAAGAAAAGGGCTAACAAGAGAGGAAATAAGAACCCTTTTGACTTTGAGGTGTGTAGGGTTTTTTTTCCTCTTTAAAAGACACTGTGAGGTGTGTAATTGTGTCATACCCGATTTTAGAAAGAAAACCGAGTACATCTCATATGTGCGCCAAGATCAAATTACACACATATGATAGACAGTGAGTGAATAACAGAAACAGTACTCAAACGAATATTTGATAAGTAAAGTATTTATTACACTCACGACTAAGGCACGTGAGCCAAATTAAACTGGTTCACACGATAACTACTCCACAGGCATCTGACTGGTGGAACACACGCCTAGAACTCATCAAGATCACTAAGGTACTCCGCTCCATTATTACCTTCTGATCTAATATAAGCAAGGATGAGTACACTTATGGTTGGTACTCAGCAAGTGGGGGAATTATGCAAGCTATCAAGGAGAGGCTTGGTTTATAGCGGTCAGCATTTTAGTTGGTCAGGTTTTATTATCAAGCAACTATTTACTAAGATATAAGTATATACCAACCCATATATTAGCATAAAATAAACCATAAACATAACCAATAACATATGCATGCAATTATTTGATTTCATATTCCGATAGATTAATCACGTGAGGGTCCAGACCGTTCATGACCGCGAACACGGCTGTTATAACAGTTTTACACTCTGCAGAGGTTGTACACTTTCACCACAATTCGCGTAAAAGCTTCAAAGAACTTTAGACCCAACCACGCTGTGCTGATCAGGCACGTACCACACTACCAAGGTGTGATTGCATAGGGACGCTACGAGGCCTTTACAAAGATTCTCTAGTTAGAAACAATCCGCTAAGGTTTCCGGATCCGAAGCAGGCATAACCCTCCCTAACGGGTATAGTGTCTTAGCTAAGCCCACTTCCCGAGAGAACCTGGCTATACACCGTCAACCGCCACCCCCCATGCCCTTTCGGTAAGATCATTCCTAACCAAGGTTTCTAATTAATTAGCCAAGACCAGAGCCATGTAGTATTGTGGTTGTACGGTTAATCCTGGGTGGTTCTCCATGTTCCGATTAGCATGGTGATCTTGTATTAACATAACAAGATATAACAATAAGGATATTCATCAATGTTGGATAGAACCCATCATGAACCAAGGTTAAGCATCTAGCATAGCTACCCAACATAAAAGTAAACCCGGTGTATCAAGGCTTAGGTGTAAAAGACTAGTCATCCTTACATAGTACCCATCAAATTAATGCATCGCGAACATGAATATAAACTTTATTGCCATGCAATGTGTATGGGTTCAAAAGAGTATGCTGAGGGGGAAATCCACTTGCCTTCCTCAAAGTACTGCGGTGGCTCCTCCTCGTAGGCTTGATCTTGATCTCCCTCGAACGGACCGTTCTCTATACGATTCGCACAAACATTCAATCAATAAAAGCAAAACAATACACCATACAACTTTTAAAGACGCAAAGACGTGTCTAGAACTATTCTTGATGAAGAGACGATCGCGTGAGCGCAAAGATCACTCAAAACAGATTTAAAACGGTCAAGATATGGCTAAAACAAGATTTAGGGGCTTCTTTGAACTAAATCTAACTCTCCAGGGACTTTAACAGAAGAAACCAGAGACTTAAAACGTAATTTTGTAAAAAACAGAAGGACTTTTGAGTAAAAAGACCAGAAAAGACGGGGGGTTTGAAATCTAAAGAAGACAGGGACTAAACTGAAAGAAACAGGACCTAGATCTCATTATTTTTGAACTGGCTTGGACTGCGGGTTGATTTCTAGAAAACCAAGGGACTTTTCTGCAAAAGCGACGCGACTGACTGCGCTGACTGGTACGGGATTAGATTCGATCTAATCTCGACCGTCGGATCTTGATCCAAGGGCTGGAAACAAAAGGGGCAGCTCCGGCGACTGAAGGCGACGGCGCGCGGCGGCGCTCGGCGGAAGTTCGCCGGAGTTGGGGGAAACTAGGGCTAGGAGACTCTAAAACTCGCCGCGTTTGGCTTGGAAAAAAGAGGGGGAAACGGAGAATCCGTTTTGAAGGTTCTCGTCGAGAGTTGAGAAGCAGAGGGAGCTTGCGACGGCCTATGGCGGCGACGCGACAAGGCCGCAAGAGAGCGAGAGAGAGGGGAAACGAGCTCGGCGAGTTTCTCACCTTCACAGGAACCTCGACGGCGAGCTCGAAGCGGCAAAGGCGGCCTCGAGAGCTGGATTCACGACGGCGGCGCAAAACTAGGGTTGCGGCGACGGCGCGAGCTAGAAGGCGGCGGAAGCTTGGGTTTTGGGTTAAGAGGCAAGAAGCTCGAACGACGCGCTTATAAAGGCCGGGAACAAGGCTTGCGCAAGGGGAAAGCGAGGCGGAGTCGGGCGGCGCACGGACTCGACGTCGAGTCCTGCTCGAGGACGACGCGAGGAAGAAGAAGGCGGCTGACAAGCGGGCCCACTTGTCAGAGAAAGAAAGAGAGAGGGAGAGGGGAGAGCAGGCCGGCCGCTGCGCACGCGACGGATCGGGCCGGGAAAAAGAATGGGCCGCTGCTGCTGCGCGAGAGAAAAAGGCCGGGAGAGGAGATCGGGCTGGCTAGGAGGGAAATTGGGTTGGTCTGAAAAAGAGAGGGAGAGAAGAGAGAGTTTGAACTTTAAGTTTAAACTTTTGCAAATCTTTTCAAATTCAAACCATCATTCAAAAATATATGCAATCAGCATGAATGCAACAACAACTTTATTTGACTCTAATTTAAATGTTATTTAAATATTTAAGAGCCAAGATTTAAATTTACAATTTAATATTTCCTAAAACAATAAAAACTAAGAAAATTAATTGCCTATATTAATTTTAATGTGATGATAAAATTAGGGTGTTACAAATTGTCGGCTGCTTACTAGTTTGTGACTTTTGTCCAATAGAACTTGCATCCAACCAGTGTTGACAGAAACATTGACTACTTGCAATGCTCATCAAGTGGGTGTTTAGAGCACAAACAAATCACACTGTTTTTTTTTTTGGGAAACACAATGCAGTTTATGTCCACTCCCCAGCCAAAAACAAGCCACATGCGTGTGGGTGAAGTCTAAACGTCAATCACATGCCAATTTCTTGACCAAACTACTATGAGCTAGCTCCAAATCGGCCACGATATAAAATAGGAAACATATACAAATCACATAGCCATGTGACTTGCCCGGCAGATTGAGTTCTTTTTTTTATCGTACACTATAACCAAAAGGGGGAAAAGGGAGGGCACATACCAGAGCAGCCTACACATTATCGCATCACAGGAATATGGGCACAAAATAAGTAGTCATGAACTCCATGGAATTTCTCATGTATGGGCAAAAAAGAAAGAAAGAAAGAAATATAAAACTGCTGCATGCAGTTGGGGCTATATATTGTGTTAAACTGAACCGTGATCGATCGCCATCATGTCCCCATGAACAAAATGCATGCGTTCAACTTCAGCAGCAGCCATATATGTCGCCATTTTCATGAAACTGTTATGATCAATGCTAGTATACGCTGCTTCTACTAGACCCTTCGTGTCATCGTGTGTATCGATCGATTGTCTGTGTATTGTGACGAGTGACGACAAAATTAAAAGACGAAGGTGATAAGTGTAGTTGGACAAATACAGGTCACCAAACTCGGCGAAAACCACACACACACACACCGGCGTGGTCACGTATGCAGCATCGGCAAGACGGTCCTGCCCCCTGTGGCATACTGCTGTGTCGTTGTCTCGTTGAAGCCACCGGTCGGCAGCGCAGCCACGGGCGCACCGTACCTGCAAAGCCAACGACGCGCGCAGACGCACGGTCAAGCAGGCCTGCCACTGCCAATCTTCCGTGCCAAGGCCGTGCGCCTCGCTGTTCACCGTCACCGGAGACGACGACCCCCGCCGGGCGGCGTCCGTACGTGGAGACCCTCCAGGCCTCCCGTTTATCACGTGACGCTAATCAACTCGTACTGAACTTGACAGGCAATTCACACGCTTCGGGTCAGGGTGTAGCGTACGCATTACAGTTCCTGCCCGGCCGGGCTCCCAACGATTTGGTGGTTTGGTTTTGGTGTGTGTGAAGTCAAAAGCAGTATATAGTATAGCTAGTCCAATGAGTAGTTGAGACGACTGCAAATAAGGCATCAGTTGTGTATCTCGAATTCTCAATCCATCACAGTTCTGCATCCTACGCTAGCTATCCGTGACGATAAGTATGTTTACTGATTCTGTGTACGTACGCTTGTGTGCAGCGTGGTTGCTTCAACAACTAAAGTTCGTATAAGATTATTATCCCTTTAATACCACCGACGCTGCTGCTGTACCTGTACGTGTCATGTGTGGCCGACTGTCCGGTTCAGGTACTAGTAGTAATCTACGACTACGATAAGCGTTAAGGGAGGTGGTGTGCGCGTGTACAAACACTATGGGAACTTAACAACAAAGCACGATCACCGGAAAGATGGGTAACCATCAAGCGTACGGCACTATACGTACGTGTTTCACACCTACTGGCCACTGCACGTCCGCTAATGGTGTCGAGCAGCTGTCGTGTGCTCGACCAGACGACCGAGTTGGTTCGGCCGCTTGGACCAGACACGCCTAAAAATGCCTAAACGCAGAGGCAGGTAGCTCGGCATCACCTTAATTTGCCCGCGCTGCCAAGGTCAATCAGGCCGTTCCCAACTCCTCCATCCTTGCTGCTCCGCAACCGGCCCGGCGTTGCCACCGTTGGAGCCGGAAAACCTCGCCTTGCCCTGCCTCCAACCGCGGCGAGGCTGTAAAGCCAACGTGCCAGCCTTGCCTCCGGATACTCGCGTTGGCCGGCACAGGCCAACACAGCGCAAAGCACCCACGAGGCCACGACCACACGGTGCCTGCCTCTTTTCCCGGCCGGCCGGCCGGCGATCTTATCCGTAACTGTTCGAGGTAAAGATCAGCGTCGTGTGGCCGGGCAAACAAACGGCCACGATGCCGCTGGTCCCCGCCGCTCCGATCCACGGCCGGCCGGCCGCGACAGTGCTTGGCGGATACAAAAGCTCGCTAGGGCCTCTAGACGGCATTAAGATTTAGGCCTTGTTTAGATCGCCAACTTTCGCCAACTTATTTTGCCAACTTGTCACATCGAATGTTTGGACACTAATTAGGAGTATTAAACATAGGTATAAAAATAAACTAATTACACAGATGGACTCCACATCGTGAGACAAATCTATTAAGCCTAATTAATTCGTCATTAGACACTGTCGTGCTACAGTAACCCGTCATTAAAAATGCACTAATGACGGCACATATTAGGCTTAATAGATTCGTCTTGCGATGTAGAGTCCATCTGTGTAATTAGTTTTATAATTAGTTTATATTTAGTACTCCTAATTAGTGTCAAAAGGATGGATGTGACATTTCGCCAACTTTCACCAACTCATCTAAACAGGGCCTTAAGCATCCTCGTCTTTCGAGGGAAAATTACCAGCCAGCTCCCCACGGATCAGGGATCAGTGGCGACACCCGACCCCGCGCTGTGCCAGACCAACTATTGCAGCATCAGCATTTGCCATCAGCAGCAGCTGAGGGCAACAGTGAGTCTAGAGTGAAGACCAGCTGTCGGGGTCACCAAGCCACGAGCGACGGGAAGGATTGGTTGGGTTGGATGCAGGGTGCCGCCGCATAACGGAATCGGATTTGTCCACGGGATCGGCCCATGTCTGTTACAGTTTCAGGCCAACGAGATTGTGGTGCGGCTGACCATTGATGGCCATGGGAAGGACTAGTGCCCGTAGTGAAAGATCCAGTCAGTACCCTACCATAGTACCACACTACCACTCTCTCTTTTGCCATCCAATCCAACCGTGCGGGAAGGCAAGGACATTTACGATTAGGCCATGCCACATGCCAGCCCGCAGCCAGGGGACCAGACGAACGGCACGCCGAGCTAGCGAGCCACCGAGGCAGCCCGGGAACGGACGGGAGAACGGGGCCAAAGGCCGCATGGCTCCCGGTGAGCCCTCCTGGACCACCGGCCATTGGCCAACACGCTTGCCTTGCCAGGATTTCTATCTCGCCGCCTTCCCCGGCTGCCCTTCGCCTTCTCCCTCGTCGCATCCGTTTAGCCTTGTGCTCCCTCCTCCTTGCTCTGGTCCTCCACTCTTCGATTCCTTGCACGGACGTGCACCTGGCGCGGGCCCTTCTTATGCCGGACCCTAGGCTGTGACTCTGAGTGACTTCATGGACAGAACGTACCACGGTCGCGGCTCACCTCAGCTCACTGGCTCACTCTCGAAGTTGACACTGCTTGACCTCATGGTCTTCTGGTCGGCCTCCAACGTGGAGACAACGAACGTGCCGGGAGAAGCTACGTGGAACTCTTCGCGAGTTCTGTATCCACCGACCACCGATGCTCCTTCTCCACGGATCATGCAAAAACCATGTGGCCTGAAATTTTTGTCCGAGAGCAGTGACCCGGGCAATGGCACACTGACAGATGAGGCCACTTCGAGGCAAAAACAATCCACCAAAGATTCCATCCCCATCAAGTTTTCAAGTACATGCTTCTGCCCATAAGAATTGCATATTCTCCCAGATCTCGGACAGGGGACAGATCCATCCCAATGATAGGCTTCGCCCTTTCGTTTTTAAGTTTGAGCTCTCGGCTTGACTAATGACTAGTAGTGGCAATTGCATCAAGGCGGTGATGGAAAGAAATCAGGCAATGGACAGGGGATCGGACAGGGGAAGGCGTCAGGGATCCATGATTGGGTTTACCTACGGCTCAGGTCGCTGATGATGTGCATGTACACATGCGTGCTCATTTGCAATGTGCATGCATCCTATCCGTCATATACGGTGCCTGCAGGTACTGTAGATAGGATAAGGTTCTAACCATGTGCTTTGTGAGCATTGCTTGTCTGAAAATATCATATGTGTGTCAAATGACACACACATGCAGACATGCTCTGGGTCACTCGCTTTCGCTCAGGCTACTGCTAAGAAGCTACGCAAATCCATATCTTTTTTGGAGTGAAATTCTGCCAATCTACGGTGGCAGAGCCCATGGCCCCCGGCCCCTAGACGCCACCAGCGTGTCAGCATCTCAAGGCTCTCCTGCATCTTGTTTACTGGCATAAAACAATTCATGGGAGGACCATGCATGCATCAGTGAGTAAGAAGCTGTGTTGGTATTCCGATGGCGATTGTTACAGATTACAGAGGCCGTGCCAAAGAGCCCAGGATGACGACACGGGCAACGATCTAATCCCAGCGACAAGGATGTGACAACAATCGGGAGCTCTCGTGGACGCCTCGCGCTCGTGTATTTTCTTTGGCTTTTGTGTCTAATAGGTCGATGCGTACTTGCTTCACACACTGGTAGTATTTTTGATTCGCGTATGTAAACGTCACAGCAAGAACTGCTACCTCACCGACGTCTCTCTGAAAGCGCCTAAATAACACCCCGCCTGATACCGATGGCCTCAACTGCTGTATCGATCCCGACGAACATGATGGATCACATGTACGCTTGTACAGACTACGTGGTGGTCATCAGCCATCAGCCCACCACTACGAAAGTTTCTTGGATGCTCTGTGAGCGAATTAACTGTTCTTTATGCTATTGTGTTCAATCTGAAAACCTAGGATCTACTAACTTGTTGATAATAATACTGTTTTTTTCTTGTTGGTCAAGTGTCTAAACACCGATATCCACAAAAGCTCCAATCAGAAATATGTGCTCTCTCTCTCTTCATTCTTAAATTTTGCGAAACTAAAAAGGTAAAAATGATCTCCAAGTTAAAAATGGCTCTGGGCATCGGATGTCCTTGTAAGGGCCAGGGCCATGCACACTACAATACTCGTCAACTAGGACAACATTAAAGAGATGTATCTCGCTGACAGCTGACAACTCAAATGCATTTCGTATCCAGTTCATAACCTCAGATGTTCAGAGATGCTCCATAAAAAGTGAGAAAAAGGAGCCAGGAACAGCAAGGGCAATGACCAAAGATAACAAGATCGAGCATCTCAAGATTCCAAATAAAACGAACAAGAAGCAAATCTGCAGAGGAGCAGAAAGCAAATCTGAACTTTTAGAGGATGCAAAGGTTTCAGCAGTACCTGACCAGGTGGCAACGCGAACCAGGAGGAGCTCAGCAGCTGTAGTCCGGCCTCCAACCCAGTCTATCGCTCATTCGCTCCTCACAAATGAGGCTCCAAAACCCAGCAAGCATCAGCTTTAGGGCCCTTAAAGGCGGCCATTATTTGCAGATTAAGCTTTGTGAGGTCCCACACTGTTCCCTCCTCGCTCTGCACTGTATACCTTTCCTTGTCCTCCTCAACCCCTTTGCTTCTAAGGAGGTTCTACTATCTTTTTTATGTCTTTAATCAATTCAGTCCGGGGGTCGCATTAGTATGTATCTTTGTTAATTTACAGATTGTATGTTACAGTGTATCTACTTTCTAAAAAAACATACGTACTAGTTTGCAGATACAGAACCATATTGGCATTTATCCATGTGCTAGTGCATGTGCACAAAGGGCCGGCATCTGCCTGCAGCTCCAGACAGTAAAGTTACAGCATCTTCTAAGAGCTGGACCATTGCACTGGAGAAAGTTCATGAAGATTTGCAGTTTTTTAGGCAGTGTTAAACTAGTTTAAAGGACTAAAGTAGGTATGGAATCATAACAGTGTTACAGCATGTGACTTACTGACTTCGATCAGTGTGGAGATTCAGCACAAGAACATTAAAGAAGCCAGGCATCTAATGTAATGTACCAGCATAGTAGTAACCGGAAAGTTCAGTTTAAGGTACTGTACTGAAGACTTGCCTCTTACTACAACAAATGGTACACTGCACCACTGTATTCAGGTACATTCACTTAACATGGGCATTTAAGTTGGATGTGCTCCTGTAACCGAACTATCACTCTTAACAAACTAGGACTCTTGATTTTTCTATGTTTTTCATTAGAGATGTATAGGAATATAACTCATAATGACTACTATGTACTGTCAGGCTAAAGTGGCATACAGGGAAAGAAAAGAGGACTTGAGTACCATATCTTTACTATATGGCTTCATACTGACTACTACAGGGAAAAAGAGCTGTGTGATATATGTGCAATCATACTCCAGTTGCTAAGCTGTGCACGGCTGGAATAATTTTTTATGCACTATGATGCGTATGCTTTTGCATCAGCACGGCGTGACTACGAAGAATGCGAGTGGCTTTCAGATAAGGAGCACCACAATTTGCAGGGGCAACAGCTACGCGCACAAAGTTTCAGACGAGCACCACGCTTTGTAATCGCAATTGGCAACAGCTAAGCGTGAGCCGGAACTTGTCTAACTATTCTGAGTATGTGCAGTTTCTGAATGCCCTTATCCATGGAAGCCTTGATTTCTAGAGCCGCCTTTTGAGAAACCTACTCCTTGGCTCCTTGATTTCTAATGCGTTATCCTGAGGTAGAGAAGGTCATCTTGTGTACACTTCTTTGGCTCTTTGGCATTGCTTGGTGCTCTGCATTTTCCATGCCCCATGCTTGCACGTTACAAAGGATGGTTCGGTTTGAAGATAGAACAAAATAAAGCTTGACAAGCTTGGAATTCAATGCTCCAATGTGTTGCGTTCATCCCACTAGTTGTATGGTTAGGTTAGGTCTATATACTTCATGTCAACGAAGTATCCGTTCTCAAATCTTGATAATAATCTGTGCTTATACTGGGAATGGAGCACCCAAACAATCTAAAATGTAGTTGCTTCACATATGGCCCAAGGAAAAGTAGACCTTGTTTGTAGCGTTTGACTTGTATTAGAATCTATTCTCATCTGAAACTTAGGAATTTGTCAAAGTGGAATACACTTTTTCTCCTTGAAAGCTCATCTAAATGGAATAATGCAACCTTAACAGCATTGAAGATCAGTGAGACAGGTGCTTTTGTATTGGGAAAGAAATATCGGTGATGCATTATTAAATTAGTTACATATGTGCTACTATTGTCATCCAGATCTGTTCGAGATATGTCATCCAAATATGCAATAAGATTTGTTGGATATTGGAATTCATAGTCTACAACGATTTGCAACATGAACATGAGAAAGTGAAAACAGACTTCAGTTGCAAGATGGACGATAATTCCACTAAACTTGATGCATCATGCAAAAGATCATATGATGTTAACTGTCCAAGAAACTACTTTGGATTCAAGGTCCAATATACAATGATGTAACTAATGATGTTTGAAATGTCTCTCACGGTACATGAGAGATCAATGGACATATCTATTTGGCGAGAAAAGATAACTGTTCACTGCAACATCACCTTTAACAACCTTCTGACTCAATACGGGTACTAGGAACACTGTTGAAAGAAACAACAGCAACACCATCATGCTTTCACCTCGACAAGGGTCACCGTTAGCTGAGGTGTCGCCCTGCAGGGACAGCTGATTGCTGAGTTTTAACACAACACCGGTGCTCAACAATCAAGTTGTCCGCTAACAATGCTTGTTAGCTAGTTAGTTAGTAGTAATAGGTCCATCACTGGAGATAAGTGTCACCAATAAAGAACAATTTGATCAGTTAGCACCAGAACCCAAGGGAGCCTTCTGCTGCATTCTTCAGTTTTGAATTCTGATGGAGGTTGCCAGTGGAGAGGTAATTATATCTCACTCCCTAGTGATAAACAAGAATGGTTTTTTTTTTTTTTGAATGATAGCATGCTTCATGGTATCAAGATTTGATAGTGCATGGTATGTGCGTGGATTTAACTATAATGCTAATGGTGTTATATCTTGAAACATAAGGAACATACATGTCATGATGGTAATCGGAGTTGTTGCAAGTGATGCTTGGTGATTAGGTCTCATGTCATTCTAGCTTTGTCCAAGTTGATTGCCATACTTCGATTCTTTTCGCAGCTGTGAATCAAATATAGTGTTCTTCTAAGACCAGGATGAAGTATTATACCTGCTCATTCTACTTGCTTTGGACTTGGGATACGCTTTTCTTCTACCTAAACAGAGTTATTGTGTAGCATAACAGAAACGTATCTGCTTTCTGGCATAAAGTTCATTTTGGTCAAATTTTCTTTTGACTTGTATTAGTTTTTTATTCGTGGAACGGTGACATATTATTTAATAAATCCCACTAAGATATTTCTTTTCACCGAAAAAAAAACTGACATCGTGTGGTGTGTCTGTGTCAGTGGGACAACTGAAAAAAGCTTGAAAGGGCACTTAATGGAAACCATCACCATTAGTTTGTTCTGCTTGTCTGAGCTTAAGTTAAAAGCAACCCTCGAAATCCTAACAACCAGCTCTCCGGGACTGGAACATTGCATTGGATAGGTGGCTAGTAACATCTATGGTACAATATGATATCAGGTATCATGCGCTTACATGACTAGTTCACAATTTTTCTAGTAACATCTGTGTCACATTTTTTTCTTTTCCCTTTGTCGGTAAGCTGGGTAATTGTGACTTTAAGATGGATCACAATAATAATAAGGACAAATGCAAACTTGGTTTATTTGTTTCAAAAAGTTTTTATCACGATCAAAACTGCATTCTCATGGTACTACATTGTCACTAAACAAAGATGATTTACATTTAGACACATGTTGCAGGTTGAGAACATTGTTTAAAAGTAAGCCTGTTTTCTGACTAACAATCATATTCGTAGGCTGTAGGTCTTCCTGAAACTCAACATTCTTTGTTTCTAAGGCAAAACAGCAATACAATAACCAGCATGTGATGAATACAATGTAACAAGTTCCTTTGTTTAGTTGCTTGTCTGTCTAGAACAAATAGCTAACTGAATGTGTTAGATAAGCAGCCCTCTTACATTTTTTTTTAGAAAATGGATAATTAAATCCGGCCTCTACATCCGAAGATGTACACAGCCAAAAATTACAGAGTACTCCTCAAACTCAAAATGAGTATAAATGAAGAGCGGGCAAACAAGCACCCAACTAAGGTAAACGATAAAAATTATTCCATCCTCCATAGGCAAACTGCAGAGCAATAATTTCTAATCTCCTGCTCGTAGCGATGAGGATGTCCTTAGCGTGCTCCTCACGCTGCAACTGGGCCCAGAAGCGTAACCAATATACTCCCCTGAAGATAACCTTCTAGGTTCTTCTTCTTTGCTAGTCGTTCCGCCTTGAGTAGGGTGTGTTCATCCGCCTTTCCCGCATTCCTGTTGCTTCGACGGGGAACCGTCCTAGGTATGCCTACCGCGGTCTCCACAACTGGAACCGCCGACTCGGTGGCTCCCTCAGTGGTGGCCACAGCATCGTCCTCAGTGATCTCCTTGGGCGTCTCCTCAACAGCAGCTGTAGCCATCTCCCCTCCCCCCCCCCGGCGTGGAGGAGAGAAGGATCAGTATCACAGCAAGTCGCACCAGTGACTGTCATGGTCACCGGCGTCCCCTCCCCAGCGTTGGGTGAAGCAGAAGCCGCCTCCGTCCCCACCTCAGCGTGGAGGTAAGCAGCAGTTCCATCCGCCGCCGTAGTGGCCGCCGCCCCACAGCCTTTGAGAAGGGGGGCTGACGCAAGGAGCGCCGGCGCCCCCACCCCAGCGGGCAGGGAAGCAGGAGCACCATCTGCCTCCGGAGTAGCTGTGGGCGACGAGGTTGGCTCCACCGGAGCCTCCGTGTCAGGTGTCAACAAAGGAGAGGGGATGGGCGTGAGAGCCCCCTCTTCCTGATCCACCTCCGGGTACACAAAGGACGTGATCCCGCTCACAGAAGCAAAGGTACCAGAATTCCCTGCGTCCTGTTGAAGCTCATCAGAAAAAAAAGAGTGAGGGTTAATAGGGGGCGACACCATAGTGTTGTACATCCTTCGCTCATCATCCGTCAACGGGCTGTACTTTTTCCAGTCCCCAGGGTCTTTCTCCAGCATGACCTTGATGCTAATCTCATCAAATAGCTGCTCACAAGCCAAATCAATTGCCTCTTGGATCAGGGTCGCCTGCCTGTGGGTTTGCCCGCTAGTAGGAAAATGGGAGTTCGTAGTAGCGGACCCATTGGCACCATCCTGTGGGTTTGGAGAGGGTTTAGCATCTCCCATTGTCCTATCCCCATCTGCATCATTACCTTTGTCCTCATCCATGAGCAGGTCCTCATCATCATCGTCCTGCTGTACCACATTGTTGACTTCCTCATCCGGCTTGAAATAAAGGCGGTACATGCAACCCTTGACACAGACATCAGCAAAATTAGGAATTTTTTTAATGTCCAAAACAGCCACAAGGATCCGTACCTCCCCAGTACGCCGTAAGTGATAAATATCCACTTTCTGAGTAGCCCCAATCATAGTTCCAACTGCCCAAAGTGGAAGGAAAGAACGTAGCGCTCTCGGCACCTTAGTGACAGTCACCCAAACCTGATCCAGGACTTTGATGGGCTGAACATCATCAACATATTCTTCAATTGAAAAGGTACCTTCTTTATTTTTTGTCGTGATCGTTCCAATAGCCACCATACGAGTCAGTTCCTCCGTAGTAGGGAAAGGAACAATAAAACAATTGTGCCCCTCTTCCTGCACTTCCCATTGCCAGGGGACTGGAACAATCCGTGCTAAAGTAGCCAAAAGCAACTGAGTAGAGACATTACCGGACTCCACAGTGATGAGGGCGACGACGGGAGAAATCTCCGTTGAGACAATCTCCTGCTCATTTGCAGCTTGAATTTGGAAAAATCCCCCATTGTCATCTGAGGCAGCACAGTACGCTACGGACGGCTTCGGTCCTCGGAGAAGAGGGCACTGATTGGTGTAATGCTCATCAGTGCAAATAACGCACTCCACCGTGCGCTTGCGTTTCCCCTTGGCGTCACCTGCCGCAACGTCGATGTCAGGGGCGTTGGCAGACAAGTCCAGTTCGTCGTCACCAGCAAAGTGGCCACGGTCGCCTCGACCACGGCCGCGGCCATGCCCGGCTGCATGTGAATGCGCTCCGCCCGTGCCTGGGAGCTTGCTGTCTCCATCTTCATGCAGTGGTGGTGCAGCCGCCCGACCACGCGGTGTCGGACCCCCACGAATTGCAGGGCCATCGGCAGCCCGCGGCTGGTGCATGGTCGCCCGCGGAGTAGTAACTGCGGACACCCGCGGCAGGGGAGCAGCAGACTGCTGCTGTGCAGCAGCCGAAGCCATGCCGCGCCCCCCAGAGAACCACGGCCACCATGGCCGTGGCGGCGGAAAGCGCGCCCCCTCCCCGCCATCAGCGCGTCGCGGTAGGGCGTGGGAGAGAGGAGGTGCGGCGGTATGCAGGCGTTGACGAGGCAGCGACGATGTGGAGAGACCGGACTCGGCGGCTGTGAATCGATGGGTGGAAACCCTAGTAGCGATTTGGCCTGCAGAGACCGCTTCGGTGGGCCCGGGTTGCGTGACGTCCGCGGGTTAAACCGCGAAAGCCTCGGATCACGATCCGGTTTCGTCGCTTCGTCCTGCACACCCAAAGCACGGAGCGCCGGCGGAAAGAACTCGCCGAGGGTCGCCACCGGCGAGACCCTAGCACGGGGCAATGGTCCCTTCCATAATGAAATCCATGGCGGCTTAGCTCTATGCAGCTTCTTGGGAGAAACCGCTGGCTGCCGACCAGTTGGAGGTAGAGCACTGCCGATTGGAACTGAAGGCAGCGGCGCAGACGAAGACGAAGGCAATGCACTCCGAATCGGAAGCAATGGCGGCGGCGGCGTCGATGACAGAATCGTCCGACTGTGTTCCTCCACAACGCCAAGGTCCTCGCACTCGGAGTCGGATTCGGAGCCCCAGAAACGCCCATAGGAAGGACGAAGGACGGCCGCCGATGTGATCATCTCATCCACGGTCTTGCTCCAATTTGGATTAAGCGACAGGGGGTGAACATCCCTCACTGTGATGCTTCGGAGTTTGGCACGAACGGAGGGCGCAATGCACACCGGCATATCCCATCAGCTCGACGGAGATGGCGATGCTGTAACATCCCACCCTTTTGAGCCTATGTACAAGTGTATGAATGGTTGGTTAAGTGAAAATGTTTAAAGAAAGAAAGAGTAAGGGAAAAGGGAAATAGTTGACCCAAGTCAACAAAGTGGAAAAATTTGAAATTTTGCACACCCAAGAATTTCTAAATGAAGTTTATAAGTTAATCAACTTAATTGGCCATCACTAGTGAGAAAATTTGGAAGAAGGATGTTTCAATTAAATGGAAGAAGAAAATGGGAAATGGCACTATTCACAATCCGACACTAGCACTTAACCATTTTCAGATTTCGGCTGAAATTTCACATTGAGCAGCGATCTTCAGATCCAGTTAGCGATCGATCTGTGGGTGATATGGTCAAGGTGTCTTAAACAAAGTTGTTAATGAAACTATGAAGGACAACTTTTGTTTTTGGGTCACACTCAGAAACTGGCTAGATCCAGAAGAAAAACATGAAAGAAAATCGATCAAAAGCTGTTTTCAGGGAATTCAGTGTAACTGATGACAGATTTGAATTTGTGCAAATTGAGATCGAATTTGAAGTTTTCTGCAAAAACTTCCAATTAGGAAGTTGTTCTACTGAAGTTGAATTTCAAATTTGTCTTCAGCACCAGAGGCATGTTCTATTCAAGTTTTGAGAGTAATTTGTAAAAATTCAGTTAGGGTTCTGAAATTTGGGGGAAGTTGCAGCGGCGACTTTGAAGCTCAAATTCGACTTCAATTCGAACTCAAATGGGGTAAGTGTCAATGTATGAAATGAAATTGGATGATCCATCTACAAGTTTCATATTGAGAGTTTTTGATGTTACCATATGGAATTGGGAGAATTTGAGGCTTCAATCTCGGGAAAAATGGAGGTTGAAAGGGGAAAAGATGACGTCATGGCAGACAAGCTGCTGCCGGCGTCGAGCGGCGGCCCACTTCACCGGCCACGCGTCGGTCGCGGTGGGAGCCAGCTCAAGCGGCGTCGCAGCTGGAGGTGTCGAGCTACGGTGATCTCAGCCGCTGTTAAAGCTTCAACGACCGCCTCCCCTTCTCCCTCTTTGCCGCACTGCTCCTCTGCTCTCTCCCTCGCCGCCGTCGAGCCGGAGTTGGTCGCCACCGTTTGAGCCGCTCCGTGCTGGTTCTAGCCACCATAAGCTTCGCCACCGTTCCCTGGTTCGATTCCACCCGCTGGTGTTTCTCCTCCCTCACTCCATCGCCCGGCGCAACCGATTCTTGAAGCTCACCGTCGACGGCACGCCGTGGTGAGAGCTCCTCCGTCCTCGTGTTGTGCAGTTGGGTTGTTCGGGGTTGGAGAGCTCAGTAGTGCTGTTTAGAGGTCTGGGTAGATGTTTGAAGGTTTAATTCGTTGGGCGCGACGTTCTCCCGAGCGGGAACGGCGTTCGCCGCCATGGCGCTCCTCCGCCATGGCAGCCGCACGAGTGCGGCCTAGCTCGGGCCTCCACCGGCCGAGCTGGTGCGCGCGCTGGGTGCGGGGAGGTTCGCTGGTGCTCGTAGGGTAGCTGTTAGGGTTTGGCTCGTCGTGTTCGAGCCACGGTTAGCTCGCCGCCGCGTGCTCCGGGCGTGCTCCCGCCATGGACGGCGTGGTGCGCTCGGGCGTGCGGTGTTGCGCGGGCTGGCTAGAGTAGCGCATAGGGTGTCTCGTGTCTAGGCGATGCTCGTGAGCCGGTCAGGGGGTGGGCTGGCACGGTGAAGCTCGCCGGAGTGCGGCGCGCCACCGAAGCTCCGCCGCCGTGCCGCGGGAAGCTAGGGTTAGAGTTAGCCGGAGAAACTTAGGCTTAGAATGGATGCGCGTAAGTGAAGAGAGGCCCTAGGGCTAGTCGGTGTCGCCGGGGGACCTCGCCGCCGGCGAGGGCGCGGGAGTCAACGCCGGCGAGGGAGCGGTCTGCGCGGGAACTCTGTTCCGCGCAGGCGAGGGTCTCGGGGAAGAAGAAAGAAGAAGCTAGGGGGTTTTCTGCAAAAACACCAATTAGATTTTAGGAATAGATTTAAATTATGTTTATTCACTGTTTTAATCCTAGAAAAAATTTAGAAAAATCAGAAAAATATGAAATAAATTTTGCTGCTTTCCTTAGATTTTTCTTTATTTTATAAAAATGCTAAACCCTAAATTTGTAGTGATTAGAATTTAATAATAATACCATCTTAGAAAGTAATTATTAACAATGGCTAGAATAATGATAAAAATATTCTAAAATAGGATTTATGTTTTATAAACACTTTTAACAAGGAATAAAATGCTAGCCATGAGTAGAAAATAATTTTAGTACACTTAAGAAAGTTTTTCCTTTAGTAAATAAATAAAAGAAATAAAGAGTAAATTCACCCACTTTGTGAAATAACTTTTTCTTTGGGAAAAGTTTGGGTAGCTTTGTTGGCTTGCAACTGTATCGAGATATGAAGTTGTGCTATGTTTTCAAACTATTGCATTTCCCATCACTAACTTGCATCGCATATAGAGTCTGAAGCTTCGGAAGTTGAGTACGTGGACTTCTCCGACGACCCAGTTCAGTACGAGGAGGTGTTAGTGGTTGCTCCGGAATTCCAGGAAGTCACCGAGACCGCTAACCTCTTTGAAACCCAAGGCAAGCCCCGGATGCATCTTCACCTACTTATTTCAGAATATCACCAGTCAAAATATTATGCTTTTATATGTGCATTAAGTTAGGAATTGAATGACACCTTTTGATGCATGAACTACTCCTTGGTAGGACTACCCTTGTTAAGAAGAGAAGTAGATGGTTTATAGCGCATTCACTTAGTTATGCTTTGCTAGGGTTAAATGTGATAATGATAATCTAGGTGCTTACTAATCATGGATGAATCACATTTGAGAAAATAAGAAAAGAGAGAGTGGGCAGAGGATGATAGAATGGATTGAGGTAGCTCGATCTTTAGCTCTGCCTACTAGCTAAAGGGACTAAGGACCGATCCGTTGTTTAATTGATTGATCAAGTGATTCGACCTGGTTTCTTACTGGGTTATGGGACCAGTAAAGCCAACTAGATTAGCTGGCTCGTTGATTGGAAATATCGCTTACCGGTGCTTGCTGGGTCGGAGAAAGGCGGGATCGTCATCTGGAACTCACGGGGTGGTCGCCAGACGTGGGGCCCACGTGGGGATGCGTTCCCGGGTTCGGGTAAGGATATTTCCGGTCTTTGGTCCAACTGATTGAAAGGTTGTTGCGGACAGCTGGCGCAGCTGTACGTGGCTGGTGGCTAGGTATCTCCTGCAGGATGTATTTGGATCCGGATCAACACTACTCTTGGTTATGAGTGCACTTGATCAGGTGTTAAACATCGTAGAGGAAACAAGTTGAACTTTTATATGAGAGTGATTCCAAATGCTGTTTGAACCTAGTATCACCTGAGTGAAAAAGGTATTTACCACTTAGTTGAGTAGCTAATACTAAATTGAAATAAAACTGCTATATAAGGACGTATTCCTAGTAAGCTTTTCCGCAAAGGTCGGGTCAGCCAAACAACCACCAAAAGCCTATTCATTCATCCTTGAGAGTCTTTTCTTTGGTAAGACGGGTAAGTCTTGCTGAGTACCTTTGTACTCAGGGTTCTTCCCTTTCTGTTTTTCCAGAGGAGGTTCCGCAGACCGAAGGAGAAGAAGAGAGCCAGAAGCCCTAGAGCATCGGAGGTCCCAGATGGCTCTAGATGTTTAGTGTTCTCCAGAACTCTTCTGTCTCTTCAGTTGTACAAAACCTAGTTTGTATTTTGGATCTTGGTACTTTGGTTTGCAGTTAAGAGAGTTTTACAACTCGGTTTGTAATAATTCGCATCTTATCGTATGTATGTAAAAAGTAATGCCCGTTATGTTATCTCCAACTTGGTAAAGATCCTAAGCTATGGTTCAGTATTGTCAGTGGATGATTCGGGATGTCCCGGGGACACTCGACAGACTACCGGGTTTAAACTGTTTGAAGTGCGGGCTGGTATTACCCTGAGTTAGGGTGACTAGACGCACTTGAGCCAGTTTAAATTGGGCGGTTCTGCCACAGCTGGTATCAGAGCCGTAGGTTGGGGTAACTAAGAGGTGTTACTATTTTAAAATTTTAGGGACCCTATTTTAAAGTATAAAAGGGTGGTGTCGTTAGGTGGCAGTAGTCTAATGGTTGTTGTTTTGCAGATGCTGACTGTTAGTCTATCGTTAGATACGGTAGATTTATAGATAGGGAGAGCTATACGATGCCACCAAATTTTTATACGAGTGGGATATGAGTCTGTGAGGGCGTAGGAAAACGCTGCATCATGTGCATTGCATGTTTTCAAAACTTTTCTTTGAGGGTTTATGGTGTGTGCCGTTGTTGACCTTGGTTGTCTCTACAGATGGAGACAATGGAGCATACGGATCAGGACGGCTGGACCCAGGGGTGCTACCATGATCGCCCTGGTTTCACCAGAGTCTTGTGGCAGATCTTGCAGGAGAAAGGCTTTGAGGAGCCACCACTGTACATCTGGAAGCAGTTCGACACTTTGCAGCAGGTTGGGTGCACTGTCTATGTGCACATTCCAGAGTCCGAGACTCATGCTACTTGGAAGCTGGACGAGACTCGAGTCCAGGGGTTTGAGTTTGAGGTCGAGGAACACAATGAAGCATTGCCAGAGGATCCAAACGCGTTTGCATGGGCTAATGCAAATGCGGATGGGTTCGACCCTGAGGGACACGGACCACTGGAGTTCCATCCCGTGGTGGTGAACGAGGATAGCGATGAGGAAGGCCCCAGTGAGATCCAGGGAGAGTCCGGTATGACCACCGTCACTAGTTCTTCATCTTCTTCGACTTCGTCGTCGGCTTCCAGTGCAGTTAGGTCGGATGGAAGCGAGAACTCCGTCAATCAGCCTGCTCCGATGGAGGGCGGAGAGTGAGGGAAGTCTTGGGAGTTGAGTGAGACTGAGAGCAAGATGTTTTGTGCATATGTGTATGTAACTAGCATGCTAATGCTTGGTACTTGGGACTTGTAAGCTATGTATATATATGTGTGTGGTAGTTTGAGCTTGTAGGATTTACCCCTTAGAGAGTTGTGCATGTTCTGATGTGATATCTGAATCGCTGTCATGGGAATGAGTATATATATGTGATATATGATGGTTGTGGTATCTATGTGAAAGTGGTTCCGAAAGGAGTTTACCTTTTTTCTGTTGCAAGTCTTGATAAATCAGTTGAATGGAAGATAATGTTCTCTTACCTTGAACTTTTTGTAGAATGGCAAATCAAAGAAATCAGCAGTCGAGCTCGAGGGAGGATCCCAATGCTCCACCTGGACCCCCTACCTTGACAGATGCGTTTGCTCACCTTATAAACTCTGGGACGGAGCAAACTCGGCTGTTGAACTTGATTGCCCAAAATTTGGGTAATCGTCCGTCTGGAAGACAAGTTGGTCAGCAGGGAGTCACGTATTCTCAATTCCTAGAGACCCATCCACCTGTCTTCAGTCAAGCTGAACATCCACTTGAAGCACGAGAATGGATTCAGACTTTGGAGCAGAAGTTCCGAGTTATTCCCCAGTGTACTGAAGCCCAGAAGGTGGAGTTTGCAGGACTTCAGTTGCAAGGCCCCGCTGGTACTTGGTGGGCAAGTTTCTTGTCTCGCCAACCGGCGGGAGGAGTGCTGAATTGGGAGGACTTCAAAACCGTTTTCTGTGCTCACTTTATCCCAGAAGGTATCTTGAAGTTAAAGTTGGAGGAATTCCTGCGGTTACAGCAAGGTAACCGGAGTGTGCTGGATTATACTCGTGATTTTGAGCATTTGGCCCAGTATGCTCCGGAACATGTTGACAGTGAGACTAAGAAGAGGGACTGTTTTCTCCGAGGGCTTAACGTCCGGATGCAAGAGAAGCTGGTTACTTGCACCCTGCACAATTATGGAGAAGCAGTCAGTATGGCCATCTCGGCTGAGGCGAAGATGAAAGCATTGGATGAATCTCTCCGGCGGGAGGAAGCTCTGAAGAGAAAGAATCCTCCCATGGGAGCCTCAGGTAGTGCTCCGCCACGATACAAAGTGGTATATCGGGGGCCACCTCGTCCTACTTTCCGAGCCCCGCAACCGCAGCCTCCACAGCAATCATGGGCAGTGAGGAGTCCTTATAATGCACCGCGCCCAATTAATCCTCAGTCCCAAGGTAACCGGTATCCGGCAACGCCAGGCAATAAGCAGCCCTGTTACAATTGTGGCCAAGCTGGACACTTTGCTCGTGATTGTCGTCTTCCCAAGCAGGGTGGTAATCAGAATTTCAAGGCCCAAACTTCAGGTCAAGGCGTGGGTCAGAGGTTCGTGAGGAAGAAGATTTTTAATGCCAAGACTGGCCGAGTTCACTATATGAATGTTGAAGAGATACCGGAAGGAGAACCAGTCATGGCTGGTATGTTTCCTCTTAACCACCAACCCGCCGTTGTGTTATTCGATTCCGGTGCTTCGCATACCTTTATAAGCAAAGCTTTTGTTGAGAAACATCAATTAGCCACTCGAGAGTTAAGAAATAAGTATGTGATAGAATCCACGGGGACAAAGCAAACTACTAATCTTGTGGCTAGTGATGTGGCTTTAAGTTTAGAGGGGCACATGATAAATGTTTTACCTTTAGTTCTCGAGGATCAAGTGATAGATATAATTTTGGGAATGAATTGGATGACCCAGAACAAAGTATTGATAGATACAGGATCTAGGAAGATTTGTTTTACTAATGCTCTCGGTCGGGAGGTGAAGATCATTTTACCTGCCCATCAAACCTTAGATTGTATGGTGAAAAAGACGAGAGCAGTGACTCTAGAATCAATACCGGTGGTTAATGAGTTTCCGGATGTCTTTCCGGAAGATCTACCAGGGTTACCACCCGTAAGAGAGGTGGAGTTTACCATTGAGCTTGAACCTGGGACAGCTCCTATATCTAGAAGGCCTTATAGAATGCCACCCAAAGAACTAGCAGAACTAAAAGTGCAATTGCAAGAGCTCCTAGACAAAGGTTTCATACGGCCTAGTGCATCATCATGGTGTTGTCCAGCTATATTTGTGAAAAAGAAATATCACACTCTAAGATTATGTGTTGATTACCGTCCGTTGAATGCGGTAACCATTAAGAATAAGTATCCCTTACCCCGGATCGATTTATTGTTCGATCAATTGGCTGGAGCAAAGGTTTTTTCTAAGATTGATCTCCGGTCTGGGTATCATCAAATACGGATTAAGCCAGAGGATATCCCCAAAACGGCTTTCTCCACTAGATATGGTCTTTATGAATATCTAGTGATGTCCTTTGGGTTAACAAATGCCCCAGCACATTTTATGTACCTAATGAACACCGTGTTTATGCCTGAACTGGATAAATTTGTAGTAGTGTTCATAGATGATATCTTAGTGTTCTCTAAGAATGAAGAAGAACATGCCGAGCACCTGCGCATTGTTTTGCAAAGGTTGAGAGATCATAAACTATATGCTAAGTTGAGTAAATGTGAGTTCTGGCTGAAAAGGGTACCTTTCTTGGGTCATGTTTTGTCGGCTGATGGTGTAGAAGTGGACCCGAGTAAGGTTGAGGAGGTGTTAAATTGGAAACCACCGCAATTGGTAACCCAGGTTAGGAGTTTTCTGGGAATGGCCGGTTATTACCGACGGTTCATTCCAGATTTCTCCAAGATAGCTAAACCGTTAACTGAGTTACTTAAAAAGGACAATAAGTATGAATGGAGCAATCTATGTGAAGAAGCATTCCAGAAGTTAAAGAAGTTGTTGACCACCGCCCCGGTGCTAGCTCAGCCAGATATTGAGAAGCCTTTTGATATCTATTGTGATGCCTCCGGAAAAGGTCTGGGCTGTGTGTTGATGCAGGAGGGTAGAGTCATTGCCTATGCCTCCAGACAGTTAAAGCGACATGAAGAGAATTACCCCACACATGATTTAGAACTTGCTGCCGTAGTGCATGCTCTTAAGATATGGCGACACTATCTGCTGGGAAGTGGGTGCCGTGTCTATTCCGACCACAAGAGTTTAAAGTACATCTTTACCCAATCCGAGTTGAACATGCGACAACGTAGGTGGTTGGAGTTGATTAAGGATTATAACCTGGATATTCATTATCATCCGGGTAAAGCTAATGTGGTAGCTGATGCTTTGAGCCGGAAGGCTCAATGTCATTGTTTAACCGTCCATAGAAGGGCGAAGACCCTATGTCAGGAGATGGAGGAAATGGGAATCGAAATGGTTATTCAAGGTTCTGTCAGGAATATTGTGATTCCCGACACCCTGAAAGAACAAATTGAGAGGGCACAATTAAAGGATAAAAAAATGAAAATCTTAAAGAAGCGTATAGCTGAAGGGAAACCTGTCTGCTTTACTCAAGATGAGAACGGTATCTTTTATTTTAGAGATAGAATTGTGGTACCAAAAGATTGGGAGTTAAGGAGAAAAATCTTGGACGAGGCACATTTGTCTAGATACTCTATTCATCCTGGGAGCACAAAAATGTACCATGACTTAAAACAGAGAGTCTGGTGGACCCGAATGAAGCGGGAGATTGCCCGTTATGTGTCGAGGTGTGACACCTGCCGAAGGGTGAAGCCTATCACCCAGAAAGCTGCAGGGTTGTTACAACCTTTGAGCATTCCTGTGTGGAAGTGGGAGGATATATCCATGGACTTTATTGTGGGTTTACCTACCACATCTAGAGGATACAATTCCATTTGGGTTATCGTTGATCGGTTAACTAAGTCAGCTCATTTCATACCGGTCAAGACATTATATAACTCACAGAAGTATGCAGAATTGTTCTTGGAACGGATTGTGTCTCTGCATGGGGTACCCAAGACCATTACGTCAGATAGAGGCTCACAGTTTGTATCCCGGTTTTGGGAACAACTACATCAAGTAATGGGTACCACCTTGATTCGAAGCTCTGCCTATCACCCACAAACCGGGGGGCAGACAGAGCGCGTCAACCAAATTCTAGAAGACATGTTGAGAGCATGTGTGTTGACTTTCTCTAAGAAATGGGATGAATGCTTACATCTGGCCGAATTCTCTTACAATAATAGTTATCAGTCCAGCATCCGAATGGCACCTTTTGAGGCTTTGTATGGCCGAAAATGTCGAACACCATTGAATTGGACGGAGGCTGGGGAAAGATTCACTTTCGGGCCGGATCTTGTTAAGGAAGCCGAGCAGAAGGTTGCTCAGATTCGTGAGCATTTAAGGATTGCTCAATCGCGACAAAAGAGCTATGCCGATAAAAGAAGAACGCCATTGCAATTTAAAGTGGGAGATTACGTCTATCTACGTGTATCTCCTATGAAGGGACTTCAAAGGTTTGGAGTAAAAGGAAAATTAGCCCCAAGGTATATTGGTCCTTATGGGATTTTGGAACGAAAAGGTTCTGTGGCTTATCGACTGGCCTTGAGTCCACAGCCGTCAACAGTGCACGACGTATTCCATGTATCCCAGCTCAAGAAATGTCTGCAAGTACCAGAAAAGATTATCGATGATACTCAGGTAGAACTAAGTTCCGATATGACCTATGAAGAGAAACCAATCCGAATCTTGGATGAAAAGACTCGAGATACTAGAGCAAGAAGTATCAAGTTCTATAAAGTGCAATGGAATAACCATACCCCAGAAGAAGCTACTTGGGAACAAGAGTCCTATTTAATTTCCCAGTATCCCGAGTTGTTTAAATGAATTGCAAGGGAAATCTTTGTACATATGTAAGATACACTCGATGTTTCCATTCTTTATGAAGTAAACAAAGACTTCGGGTGATGACACATTATCCTTTCCATTGTCAAACCTGGAGCTTAATCACTCCTGGAATCTCGGGACGAGATTCTTTTAAGGGGGAAGGGCTGTAACATCCCACCCTTTTGAGCCTATGTACAAGTGTATGAATGGTTGGTTAAGTGAAAATGTTTAAAGAAAGAAAGAGTAAGGGAAAAGGGAAATAGTTGACCCAAGTCAACAAAGTGGAAAAATTTGAAATTTTGCACACCCAAGAATTTCTAAATGAAGTTTATAAGTTAATCAACTTAATTGGCCATCACTAGTGAGAAAAGTTGGAAGAAGGATGTTTCAATTAAATGGAAGAAGAAAATGGGAAATGGCACTATTCACAATCCGACACTAGCACTTAACCATTTTCAGATTTCGGCTGAAATTTCACATTGAGCAGCGATCTTCAGATCCAGTTAGCGATCGATCTGTGGGTGATATGGTCAAGGTGTCTTAAACAAAGTTGTTAATGAAACTATGAAGGACAACTTTTGTTTTTGGGTCACACTCAGAAACTGGCTAGATCCAGAAGAAAAACATGAAAGAAAATCGATCAAAAGCTGTTTTCAGGGAATTCAGTGTAACTGATGACAGATTTGAATTTGTGCAAATTGAGATCGAATTTGAAGTTTTCTGCAAAAACTTCCAATTAGGAAGTGTTCTACTGAAGTTGAATTTCAAATTTGTCTTCAGCACCAGAGGCATGTTCTATTCAAGTTTTGAGAGTAATTTGTAAAAATTCAGTTAGGGTTCTGAAATTTGGGGGAAGTTGCAGCGGCGACTTTGAAGCTCAAATTCGACTTCAATTCGAACTCAAATGGGGTAAGTGTCAATGTATGAAATAAAATTGGATGATCCATCTACAAGTTTCATATTGAGAGTTTTTGATGTTACCATATGGAATTGAGAGAATTTGAGGCTTCAATCTCGGGAAAAATGGAGGTTGAAAGGGGAAAAGATGACGTCATGGCAGACAAGCTGCTGCCGGCGTCGAGCGGCGGCCCACTTCACCGGCCACGTGTCGGTCGCGGTGGGAGCCAGCTCGAGCGGCGTCGCAGCTGGAGGTGTCGAGCTACGGTGATCTCAGCCGCTGTTAAAGCTTCAACGACCGCCTCCCCTTCTCCCTCTTTGCCGCACTGCTCCTCTGCTCTCTCCCTCGCCGCCGTCGAGCCAGAGTTGGTCGCCACCGTTTGAGCCGCTCCGTGCTGGTTCTAGCCACCATAAGCTTCGCCACCGTTCCCTGGTTCGATTCCACCCGCTGGTGTTTCTCCTCCCTCACTCCATCGCCCGGCGCAACCGATTCTTGAAGCTCACCGTCGACGGCACGCCGTGGTGAGAGCTCCTCCGTCCTCGTGTTGTGCAGTTGGGTTGTTCGGGGTTGGAGAGCTCAGTAGTGCTGTTTAGAGGTCTGGGTAGATGTTTGAAGGTTTAATTCGTTGGGCGCGACGTTCTCCCGAGCGGGAACGGCGTTCGCCGCCATGGCGCTCCTCCGCCATGGCAGCCGCACGAGTGCGGCCTAGCTCGGGCCTCCACCGGCCGAGCTGGTGCGCGCGCTGGGTGCGGGGAGGTTCGCTGGTGCTCGTAGGGTAGCTGTTAGGGTTTGGCTCGTCGTGTTCGAGCCACGGTTAGCTCGCCGCCGCGTGCTCCGGGCGTGCTCCCGCCATGGACGGCGTGGTGCGCTCGGGCGTGCGGTGTTGCGCGGGCTGGCTAGAGTAGCGCATAGGGTGTCTCGTGTCTAGGCGATGCTCGTGAGCCGGTCAGGGGGTGGGCTGGCACGGTGAAGCTCGCCGGAGTGCGGCGCGCCACCGAAGCTCCGCCGCCGTGCCGCGGGAAGCTAGGGTTAGAGTTAGCCGGAGAAACTTAGGCTTAGAATGGATGCGCGTAAGTGAAGAGAGGCCCTAGGGCTAGTCGGTGTCGCCGGGGGACCTCGCCGCCGGCGAGGGCGCGGGAGTCAACGCCGGCGAGGGAGCGGTCTGCGCGGGAACTCTGTTCCGCGCAGGCGAGGGTCTCGGGGAAGAAGAAAGAAGAAGCTAGGGGGTTTTCTGCAAAAACACCAATTAGATTTTAGGAATAGATTTAAATTATGTTTATTCACTGTTTTAATCCTAGAAAAAAATTTAGAAAAATCAGAAAAATATGAAATAAATTTTGCTGCTTTCCTTAGATTTTTCTTTATTTTATAAAAATGCTAAACCCTAAATTTGTAGTGATTAGAATTTAATAATAATACCATCTTAGAAAGTAATTATTAACAATGGCTAGAATAATGATAAAAATATTCTAAAATAGGATTTATGTTTTATAAACACTTTTAACAAGGAATAAAATGCTAGCCATGAGTAGAAAATAATTTTAGTACACTTAAGAAAGTTTTTCCTTTAGTAAATAAATAAAAGAAATAAAGAGTAAATTCACCCACTTTGTGAAATAACTTTTTCTTTGGGAAAAGTTTGGGTAGCTTTGTTGGCTTGCAACTGTATCGAGATATGAAGTTGTGCTATGTTTTCAAACTATTGCATTTCCCATCACTAACTTGCATCGCATATAGAGTCTGAAGCTTCGGAAGTTGAGTACGTGGACTTCTCCGACGACCCAGTTCAGTACGAGGAGGTGTTAGTGGTTGCTCCGGAATTCCAGGAAGTCACCGAGACCGCTAACCTCTTTGAAACCCAAGGCAAGCCCCGGATGCATCTTCACCTACTTATTTCAGAATATCACCAGTCAAAATATTATGCTTTTATATGTGCATTAAGTTAGGAATTGAATGACACCTTTTGATGCATGAACTACTCCTTGGTAGGACTACCCTTGTTAAGAAGAGAAGTAGATGGTTTATAGCGCATTCACTTAGTTATGCTTTGCTAGGGTTAAATGTGATAATGATAATCTAGGTGCTTACTAATCATGGATGAATCACATTTGAGAAAATAAGAAAAGAGAGAGTGGGCAGAGGATGATAGAATGGATTGAGGTAGCTCGATCTTTAGCTCTGCCTACTAGCTAAAGGGACTAAGGACCGATCCGTTGTTTAATTGATTGATCAAGTGATTCGACCTGGTTTCTTACTGGGTTATGGGACCAGTAAAGCCAACTAGATTAGCTGGCTCGTTGATTGGAAATATCGCTTACCGGTGCTTGCTGGGTCGGAGAAAGGCGGGATCGTCATCTGGAACTCACGGGGTGGTCGCCAGACGTGGGGCCCACGTGGGGATGCGTTCCCGGGTTCGGGTAAGGATATTTCCGGTCTTTGGTCCAACTGATTGAAAGGTTGTTGCGGACAGCTGGCGCAGCTGTACGTGGCTGGTGGCTAGGTATCTCCTGCAGGATGTATTTGGATCCGGATCAACACTACTCTTGGTTATGAGTGCACTTGATCAGGTGTTAAACATCGTAGAGGAAACAAGTTGAACTTTTATATGAGAGTGATTCCAAATGCTGTTTGAACCTAGTATCACCTGAGTGAAAAAGGTATTTACCACTTAGTTGAGTAGCTAATACTAAATTGAAATAAAACTGCTATATAAGGACGTATTCCTAGTAAGCTTTTCCGCAAAGGTCGGGTCAGCCAAACAACCACCAAAAGCCTATTCATTCATCCTTGAGAGTCTTTTCTTTGGTAAGACGGGTAAGTCTTGCTGAGTACCTTTGTACTCAGGGTTCTTCCCTTTCTGTTTTTCCAGAGGAGGTTCCGCAGACCGAAGGAGAAGAAGAGAGCCAGAAGCCCTAGAGCATCGGAGGTCCCAGATGGCTCTAGATGTTTAGTGTTCTCCAGAACTCTTCTGTCTCTTCAGTTGTACAAAACCTAGTTTGTATTTTGGATCTTGGTACTTTGGTTTGCAGTTAAGAGAGTTTTACAACTCGGTTTGTAATAATTCGCATCTTATCGTATGTATGTAAAAAGTAATGCCTGTTATGTTATCTCCAACTTGGTAAAGATCCTAAGCTATGGTTCAGTATTGTCAGTGGATGATTCGGGATGTCCCGGGGACACTCGACAGACTACCGGGTTTAAACTGTTTGAAGTGCGGGCTGGTATTACCCTGAGTTAGGGTGACTAGACGCACTTGAGCCAGTTTAAATTGGGCGGTTCTGCCACAGATGCGCCGGCAAGGAAACCCTATCGGCGTCTGGCCCCCTGTTAGACTACATGTGAATGAAACATCATGCCTCGGTGTTCACAGATGATAATCATGCCCTCTTACATGTTTCATAGATGCGACCAACTAAGAAAACACAGACGAAACAGACTTATGAATGAGAGACTGCACTAGTAGTTCAGAAATTTGGATCATTCGGCAACTACTGTTGGAGCTTTGTGAACCATAAGCCCATTAGGCCATCACAATCTGCTTCCTCTTTTCTCACTAAGTACCTTCAGAGAGGACTCAGCATTGCTTGATAGAAGGTTGAACTCACCATCTCCAGGATTCAGATATCAGGTAAATGACGGATGTGTAGCCTGAATTATTATTGTCTTTTTATATGTGATAGTCAGGACAGTTTGACAATGCATCAGGATGTTACTGAGAAAGCGGTGAGATTATGCAGATTTGTAGTGTAGTCTGCTTTCTCACGTACCATATTGGTATTGTATAATGCACTTTGTTTGCCCTTGATGTAAAGCCGCTCCTATTGTGTTTGTTTTCTGAATGTACGATGCCTGGTGTTGATGTACAGACAACGCAATATACAATGTTCTAGAAATTCGCTGTTTCATGGCTATCTTTTATTCCCTAATCCTTAACAAAAATAACCTTGCATCTGATTACATAACGTAAATTTCTTTATTCAAAGAACAATTAGCACATCTCAGTTAAGATAATGAGTGAATGTGAATAGAGTATAGGGATAATATCCAGTTACTACTAATCTCCCACTGTTTCTTGCTGATGCAAGATTATCTGACAAATTTGGATTCTTTATGGCCAATGTCACTATCTGAGCTTTGAATTTGTGTTAACTGAATTGGTAAAAATGATATAGAAGGGAGGATGGGACTACTTTTTTAAACGAAGCCTAATTGGCAGGACAACCATCTTTCCTAGGCCAAAATATATTGTTCAAAAGCTTAACATTACATTTCAAACTGGAGTGGTAAAATGGCCCAGACTCTAGTATCTGGAAAACAGGAACACTATGCAGAGTGGCAAACAGCTTGTTCAATTCAACCCAAACGTTGAAACAATCATAGATGCCTAGTGAACATTCAATCCGCATAGCTACATAACAACAAGGTCATTCCTGAATTCTCAATTGGTAGTCAATTAGCCTCATAGGGCTGCAACTAACTATGAATTATCATCTAGAGGCAACGTTGAACTTCTGCACATGACCCAGTTTGCTATTTACCCTGATAAGTTATAGGGCTGCAACTATAAATTATCATCCAGAGGCAACATGAACTTCTGCATAGGATCCAATAGCTATTTGCCCAGGGCCACGACTAACTATGAACTATCATCCAGAGGAAAGATTGAACTTCTGCGTAGGAACCAAGTAGCTATTTATTACCCTAATAATTACTTGAAGATGATATAAGACAATGAGAAGATAATTACTTGACGATGATATAAGACAATGAGAAGTGCCGCCTGCAGGAACCATGAACCACAACGCTTGACTACCATTCCGGCATGGGTGCTAAGTGTTGGATCTTTGTCGACGAGGAAATAGGAATGACGAGCATATGCTCCACAGCTCCAGGCAGCTACTGGCCACGACTGCCCATGACCACCCGTAGGTTCCCCGGAGCAGCAAGGAACTGCAGACACGCCTCCTTCAGTCTGTCGCACTGATGCTTCTCCGCGAGCGCGAGAGTGATCTCCACCGTGGCGACGTTAATGGCACCGCACAACTTTACCTCGCAGATCATCTTGAGCCTGTTCAAGGCGTACCTGTCCGCCGCGACGAGCAGGTTCCGGAGGATGGCGTCTCCTTCTTCTTCCATGTCCATCTCCGGCAGCGAGTCGGTGTACGCGTACTGGAGCAGAGCCTTGAAGGCCCGGGGCTCCACGCCGTCCACACGCACCACGCCGACGCCGTCGCTCGACTTGCCGAGGAGGTCCGCGCTGATGACTGGCGACCGGGCCGCGAGCACGCACCGGTGCGCGGCGAACGCCTCGCCGCCGACCTCGAACACCACGTCGGCGCCCCTCCCGCTCTGGAGGAGGTCGCCGAGGTGCTTTTGCAGGTCGGACGGGGGAATAATGGTGGCCGGCGGCGCCTCCTCCTTGGTGCGGAACCCATTGAGGACGACGATGTCGCAACGGATGGTGAATTGATCCACCCCGTGGTAACGCAGCAGGGACGCCAAGGCCTCCCTTCCCTTGAACTTGGATAACCCCCAACGAGCACGGCTGGTGAAACCGTGCTGCCATTCGGGACTGAAATGCAAATCTTGCTTGGACTTGATGAAGAACAGGGCCCGCATCTCCACCATGAGGCTGAGCCGGAACCGCGCCGTCACCGGCTCGGCGACGTCCTCGTCGAGGAAGAGGAAGAGGGACGTCCACCCCTTGCTCTCCCGGATGTCTCCATTGGGGTAGTACTGGACGCGCCAGCGGTGTCCTCCCACGGTGAAGGGGCAAGAAGTGAGGAGCCCCCTGGCTCCGGTGGGCGCGGCGCCGGCGAGGGTGCCGGCGTCGACCTTGAGCTCATGGCGACCTCGCTCTTCGTCCGCGACGATGGCGGAGGAGGAGTGCGACGGCTTGCCGCGGCCGGAGGCGGACGACATGGCGAAGATCTGGTTCCAGGCAGGCTCTCGACTCCGACGAGGGTTTTGCTGCTGCTGCGCAGTAGAGTGGGGAACAGGGGAGGACTGTGAGTGGAGTGGTTGGATCCAGACACAAGTGAAGTCGATTAAAAAAAAAAAGGAGTCAAGTGAAGTCATAGCGCGGCCTGGCATTGACCTGGATGGGCCGTGGCAAGACATTTCCTATCAGTTTTACTAATGGGCCTGTAGGAGCACACCACAATCCCGCATTTCCTCTCAAGGGATATTTTGAAGGTGTGAACTTCAAATAGCTTCTGCTTTCCAAACAGAAATGGCTGACGCTCTCCGGAGTCTCGACCAAGTGGGCAAGTATTATAGCGTCGAAGGAAACGTGCGTAGATACGAAAGGAAAGGCCTGGCACCTGAACCTACCCCGAATTACTTCAGACCGTTTCCTAGCAAACCCCAACATAATGCATGTTGGCTTTCCATTACCCATGCATCCGCTCAAATGACAATTCTGAATTCAGCATCGATGCAACCTAAATCCACCTGAAATTGAACAGAAAAGCTCGATATTCCTTAACAAGTTCACCTTGAGGAGTAAATCAGAAAATCGATCATGATCACTTATCATGTCCAAAATAGAGGCGCATACTCAGCATTATAACAGTTGCCTGATTAACCCTGCGTTTTTTATTAAAAAAAAAAACTTCATACAGATACACTAGTTGCCACTTGCCACTGCCTCTTACCAGCTGTCAGCTGATTCATGAACAGCATATATAGAACATAATGCACCAGTCAAGCACCTAGGTAACCCAAAACACTAGCATTTCAAGCATGGTACGCTAGTAAACCTTAGTAACAGTGTAACAAAGAACATTTTAACATCAAAGGGTTATAGCAGATTTGACTAATTTCAGTGTGCATTTAAGTGGGAGGGGATCCAGAAAGGGGCACATCCTGATGAGGGTGAACAGGAGGAGGCGGGTACCACGGTACATAAGGAAGAATAATCGGTGTGCCATGCTCAATTGGACCTGGTCTGATAGTGGCTTTGGAGCTTGGGCTAGGATCGACAGGTTGATAGTCATCCGTCCTAATATTTTTCAGACCCCTTGTCTTTCGGATAGTAAAAGTGTATCGTTCCTGAAAATGATACATGGAGAATCATTTGTAGAACTTGTTTCCCTTCTATGATTAGCAATGTAAAATACATGCAGCAAGAAAAATATACTAAAGAAAACAACAGTTATATTGGATTGCTAGTAGTAATAAGTCAACTTTGCCAACACGAAACTGAGAAAACATATTCCGACTAACTTGTGCATTTCTGAAGAAAAAAATACACAGTAAGGAACGTGGTGTAAAATTTGAATTATCAGTGGTGGTCTATGGTTATGTACTGTCTGAGAGCACACACCTTTAGTCTCCTTCCATTTAGCACAATGTTTCCATACCCTGGATCTGCAATGAATGCAACTAAATGTCAGACATAGGCCATATGTTTCAAACATTTCTCAATAATTCAGGATAAAAAGATGCTAAGAGAGAGAAGAAAAAAAAAAGACAGGACCACGAAACAGCACCTACAGCTTAAATAACCAGCATTGCACCCACAAGATAGAAGTCCATGCATTTAGAGGACGACGGATGTTAGTTTGTACCAACTATTCCCTCCTTCCCTTCTTAAGACGTGAATGCATGCCAAGACTCAACTTAATCTTTAATCAACAAATGACCTAAGAAGTTGTAGATTATACAATACAAATTTGTTAGCATCGGATTTAATCTGATTTCATAGTCTCGAACTAATATATGAGACATTAACGGTCAAATGACCTTTGGGCTCTGATTCTCTGAAACAATTAAGTTATTGGAGTCTAGAGGGCTTTGGAGACCTTTGCTAGCAATATGCTTGCAATGATATTCTTGCTTGGAAAGACTCAGACTTCGCATTGTCACGTTGAACTATCAATATCATCAGACGGTTCAGATTCTCTTAATTTCTTTCTTTTTTTAATTTTGAGGAAAAAAATAGCACCGGTACCATCAACAAACTTTTCAAATGCCATCATTCAGAGAACGAGATAAATGCTCAAGCCGCAATTCTGTTTAGGCTGTAGCTATAGCTATCACTCTTTGACTCCAAACTGAGGATAAAGATGGAAAAGAACAGGAGCCGTATGAACTAAGTGACAGGAGAAAGATACAGGAATATTGCCCTGAGGCAGGATGGTTTGCTGAATGCACCTGTGTAGTTCTTGGCACTTCTTGCATTAGAGGAGATGCCCACGAACAGACTTCCTCCAACAAATGCAAATATCAGCAAAATCAACGGAGAGGGAAGCCTCATCTCCTACACCTGCGCAAGGACAAACTCTTCAAAATTTCAGATGCTTTTGCGCTTGCACTGGTACCCTTTGCTTCCTGCGGCTCCTCTTAAGATAGCGAGAGGTCCATGCATGATGCAATTCCATATTTTCATTCGCACCACTGCTAGATGTCAGCAATGGGACTAAAAAATGATGTGATAAGACGGCAGAATTTATGTCATCGTCAACAACGAGGAGCTGAGCTGCAGAAAAATGGCCGGGGAAAGAGAGGAAGGTGGCCTCCATGCATTCCTCCCTCGCCTGGCACTTGCTCGCATTGATGGCCATGCTTGCAGGTGTTGCTGAACCAGCGTCACCAGCCTTCCAAGATCGGTGGTCTCTTCTATTTTTCCCCTCCAGAAATTCTGTAGGGCATCCTATTTTCCAGCTTTTTCTATAGAAAGTACACTCACTCCTGTGACATTACACAAAACTATTCAGATATGTCAGCTGCACAGCAGTCTGTATGGATTGGTATGGTCAGCTAAGACTAGGGAACATACATAGAACCTCGCCAAAAACATATGCAGGGATATGATCAGTAGCTCAAACAAAATTCAATTGCTCGTGGTAAAAATGTACAAACATCGCCAAATTCAAATCTGCGTACTCTACTACTAAGGGTGTAGAGAATCAGGTAGAAATTCGGCTATGTCGGCATAGCACCCTGAACTCTCTTTCCCCATCTCCCTGGTAATGGTGCTTATATATAGATTGTTTACAAAAATCCTCATTGGAGTATAATTCCAGACAGCGTCATCGATTCGGCATGATGTCATTGGTGCCTTCTAGATCACAGGAGCGTTCAGGGCAATCCAGCTTACCCCATCGTGCAGTTACTCTTTGGCAGGGAAATATTGGTTTCCCAAGGCTGCAAAAGGCAACCACAAGACTCTTAGATTAGCAACACATAAGAAAAGAATCAAAAGTAGGGGTCAAAAGTCTGGAAAATTGTACAAATTAAAGAAAATATAAGAATGGAAACATCTACTCTTAAATCGCACACTGACATACCCCTTATGGTAGGAGTAAACCAAATAGGTACAAACCATCAGTTTTCCTCCTTTTGGCCCTGAGAAATTATTGTTTCTACGATTCTATGATTCAGAAGGCAACACCAATTTACCAAGTAATAGCTCAAAGCTGACTGTATGGACTTACCTCCGATTAACCACGTTGTGAACATAACATAACCACTGGGAGAATTCAGCCTGAGATCCTGCTTGCACAGGGTTCGCTCTATATAATAAAAACATGTGATTAATTTGTATGTTCATGCCATGGTAAACAAAAGAAAAAGAGAAAGAATGGAATAAAACAACAGGATAATGGGTGTAGCACTGCTGCACAACTAGAACATATTCAGCTCTGATGAATGCCTGTCCTCTACAAAAACATTCAGGACAAACAAAATGACAGAATGCAGCCATGTCTGGTATCATCTACTGATGAAGTGAGCTTCATAAATATAAACACCAATGTCATAAATTTAGTGTCACTACAAAAACCTAGCGCGCATGTTAAGAGTTTAATAATCATGTACATCATACAGACAAACAAAAAAAAGTCTCATACTGAATGAATAGTGTTAAGGCAAAGAATCCAAGTTTCAAACGCATTTTCATGTTTGCAGAAACATGGGTTCACAGTTATAATTTGCATCAGATTATAAAACAACAAGATGTAAAGGAATCAAGTGAAAACATCTCTAAACGGAGTAAACTTGTACTGCACAGAACCACTTTGAGGAATAGAGAAGTAGTAAAGAGCTATTGCCATTTCAAGATGTCGGGGAGCATTGCTTACTTCAAAACTTCCTTGAAGTGATCAGCACATTCTTTGCAAGGATAAAGTCTCGAGATTATATGCATCTGAACATGCAAACCAGTAGAAATGTTATCTTTGTGTGTGAATCAAGTAATGAAGCAATGAATGGAATGCTACGTGGAAAAGGGAAACAACTTCAGGAAAAGAAAACCATGTTTCTGTTTCTCTTTGTTACTGTCCTGGATGGAAGTTTAGTGGTAGTCTAGTAATACATAGCTCGTGATTTTTTATTATATAAATGTGCCATCTGAATCATGCTAAACTAACAAAAACAGACACTTATGAAACAAGCCTAAACTAGGAATGAAAAAAGGGGTTAGACCTTGGAGGACAATGAAAATGTACTCAAATCATCAGGAAACTTACCCTCTATATTTTTCAGGCTGTAACATCCACATAGCAGCATTTCCGAATTGAGACATTTATTATTTAACCATGAGAGTAAATTACTAGTTACACCAAATCTTTACACCTCTTCTGAAACAACATCAGAGGTTTCCCCGAGTTTTCCAACTCTAAATCAAATTAGCAGCGTCATCTATCACACTTACCAGCTCCTTTGCATCCCGTTTTTGCTGCCTCGTTGGTTCATCAGGGAACTGAAACACACATCACATATTAAGTAAGAACCAAATTTGACAGTTAATGACATCCTAAAGAAACTCGTAATCAAACAATTCATTTCCTTCCACATCCCTCAGGTACATTAATAACTATGCCAAAGTGTTTCTATACATGAATAACTATGCATTCCATTCGCAGTCTGTCGACAATCCATAATGTGAGCAAGGAGTGGGAAGTATCTCCAGAAGAAAACAGGCGAACTGTTCTTGTGCTTTCAGTTTGCTACTCACAGAGGCAAGAGATCGAGCACCTGCGCTGCGATGGTGTGGAGCAGCATCCACGTGGCCCGCCCGACCTCCTCCTTCGTCAGCGGCGCCGCCTTGGCCTCCTTCTCCTGCGCATTCACTCGAAACCTTTTACTCACAAGCCAAACGAAAAAAGGACAACAAATGCGCGAGGAAGGAGGATAACGGGCGTGCCTTGAGGACCTCCGGCGGCGGCGGCGGGGTCGGCGGCGGGGAGAGGGAAAGGGAGAGGAGCGGGCGGAGGCGGTGGTCGTCGGGGCCGGCGTCGGGCGCGATGACGAGGCCGCGGGAGAAGGCGGCGACGGTCTGGAGGACGGGCGCCAGCGGGTTCCAGCCCGATGCGGGCATCGAGGCGGCGGCGAGGGTGAGGCGGCCCCGAGAGGAGTAGCTTGCGCAATCGTGCGAGTGCGAAGGTGGTGGATGGGTGGGGGAGGGGCTGCGGCGACCGCAGCAAACGACGGCCGGCGAGGTGCACGGCGAAATGACAAAATCCGGTGGATTTCAGCACGCGAAGTCCATCGGATTTTGCTGAGGGGATATTTCCTGTGGGCAGCACCGGAGGGCGCACCTTGGTGGGCTGGGCTGGGGGAATAAAACGACCGCGGCGCTGCGCCCACGGGAAAGAAGGATGTAGCCGAGAGGCGAGAGCCCGAGAGAGAGAGAGTCGTGGGCTCGTCCCTCAGATTTTCCATGCCTCGCGCTCGGCGTGTTCCGTGTGCTGCGGTGCCTATCTCGATTTTTTTATATGAATGAGGCATATGTCCGGTATAAATTTTATCTTATACACTATATATCCTGTAATACAAGATATATATAAGGTTTAAAATTTATACTAAAATACAATACATTCTAGACACATAGACAAGTGCTCATCCAATTCTCTTCAAAATTGGTTAGATCGATTAGTTTCATTGGATGATTAGTTGAAATTTGAATTGTATTTTTATTTGAAATTGTCATTAAAATAAACAAACAACACAGACTTTCACATAATCACTCAGGACGTATATGTCTTCCGTAAGCCTACATAAATTTCCTTGAAAATATAATTCCTTGTATTTTAAGATGGAGGAAATAGTTCTGAATAGCGACGCGGACGCATCATGAGGCCATGACGAAACAAGCTCATATTTTTTTTTTTGCATCATTTAATTATGACGCGCAAGATTAAAGGGCGGTCGTGTAAGGTAAACCTAGCCATGTACTACCATGTTTCGTATAGATCAAAATACACCCTCCTTCTGTTTGTGAATGTTATGTTATATCATCAATTTTTACTATGTGGTATCCATTTATTGCCAAGTCATCTATGTTTCATATAAATAGAACAGTGTATGAGTTATTGCCAGGTAGTCTCTCTTTTTAAAATGAGTAAAGTGCACTAGAGGTCCTGTCCATAAACTTTCATTTTGTATTTTTAGGTTCATGAACTTATTTATCTATGTTATTTAGGTCCACAAACTTTCATTTTCATTTGTAGGGCTACCAACTTGTTGGTCTATGTAATTTATGTTCATAAACTTTTCTCAACCGTTATAAAATCATAAACCTTTTAAGTGATGCACTATTTATGAATATTTTGGTCTAATATGACATGATTGAACTCAATTGTATTAAGAGCTAGAAAAATATCTAACGTCATAGGAATTCGCGGAGTAGTTGAGCTCATCACCAGATGACTCCATCCACTTCAAACGAACTATTTGTAGAACAACTGAGAGCATTTTTTTTTGTAACATGGTTAAAATGTTTGTATCTACAATATCTAATAGACAATTTTATACCATGATTAAAATGCTTAAAATATTCAATGAATATTGCATCATTTAATAGGCTTATGAATTTATAACAATTAAGAAAATGTTGATGGACTGAATAATAGGGACAAACAAGTTTGTTGACCCACCAATTTTGTGGACCTAAATGACACAAATAAATAAGCTCATAGACCTAGAAAGGCGAAATAAAAGTTCATGGACCTAAATGACACAAACAGACAAGTTTGTGGACATAGAAATGCAAAATAAAAGTTTGTGGACCTAAACGACACAATCGTACAAGTTCATGTACCTCAGGTGCATTTTACTCTTTTAAAATTATATAAGTCGTTTGATTTTTTGACCAACTGTGATCACTCATTAAATTAAAAAAATGTGCAAAGTATCTTTTCTTGGCCTGCTGTATTAATAAAAATTTCTTTAATAGTAACTTAATTTTGACTATGTTTGTATTTTTTAGAAGACAACCAGTTAAATTTAAGTTAAAAACTCAAATAACTTCTAATTTGAATTGGGGAAGTACTGTAGACTGGTTGATCGCTCTACTCCCATACCAGACAACCACTTCCCATCGATGCGGCTATTTTGCAATGTTCTTACATTTACGAGCAACGGAGTAGAGCAAGGCTAGTAATACAGCCGGCAGCTGGCTGAATAGATATTTACAGCCCACCTCTTAGGCTACTTATATAATGGTTACACTTTTACAATAAAATACATGACTCATATGTCTCTCTCAAATATTTTCTTGGTTCTTGTGCCTAAGCGGACAATAAACCTACAGTCCACCTCCCCTCTTTCTCCTCTCTTATCTTCTGCACATCCAGCATTTAGCTTTTTTTTTTGCAGCACACAATAATACTTGCTCATATACGGCGAAAGTCAAGAAACCATGGACGTGGCAGACCAAACACAAGACATCACGATTCACGACGCGGGCAAAACCATGCTACTCCCTCCGTCCCAAAATAGCTTCCTAAGAAAAACAACATCTTTCAACATTAGCTAATTATATATAAAATAATATTAATATTTATAATACATCATTAATATCATTAGATAGATATTTAAATCTAGTTTTTTAAAAAATTTATTAGAGATATAAATATTGTATATATTTTTTTACAAATCAAGTCAAAGTTGAAAAAGTAACACGTGCACGCATAGTCCTTTTGGGGACGGAGAGAGTACATGTCAGGCGCACGAAGCCACGAAACAAACGTGGTCCAATAGCGCTCCGGCGAAGTAGCGGTACGGACGGACGGCAATGAGGCGCGTGGCTGTGTGGGGCCCTCGATCGAGTGGAAAGCGCCATCGTGGCGCCGCCGGAGACTCGGTAGGCCCCCAAAAAAAAACAGGCAGGTCCCGACCGGTGGACCGGGTCGGGCTACGCTACGCATAGTGAGCCACCGGCCGTGGCACTGCTCCGGGCACGCTGCACGCAGAGCGAGCGGCGGGGGAACGAACCCGCGCGCGAGGACGCGACACTGCGTCTGCGATTGGCGCGCGTACATGCCGCGCCGGGGCAAACTACTCCATTTTTCGATCCTGCACTCTAGTACTTTTCTATGGCATGTGGCAAGTTTCCATATACAAAACATACGTAGTACACGTGCATGGAGCTCCGAGATAGGCCATCACGGCCGCCTCAGCTTTGTCGTCACGTCTCAAGCGTGATTAAGCATGTAAGCGCATGGGACACTGGTTGGATGCCCCGAACAAGGCCTGCACACACAAGTCACCAACAAGACGAGATCGATCCGACGTAGGAGTAGTACGTGAAGAAACCGTTGTGGCGTCCCCATCAGCCTCGCCCGGCCGCAACCTCGACGCAAGTGGCATCGCACATCGCCGCCGTTCGGCCATTGATTGGAATGTACGAATTGTTTGCGTGCGTCAAAGAAGATAGTATATATGTATAATCAGCTGCTAGCGACTCCCATTAGAATCCTAAGCTAGATACCTATATACCTAATCTAATACTAACTCTTAATACAGAGAAGCCGGCCATGTACTCGTGACGCATATGAAGATGAACAGGACCACGCACGCTTTCAAGCTAAACCATGCATGCCTCTGTCGACCGCCCGGAGACATTAACAAACTTTCAGGAACAATCAAGCTAAAAAACAATTGCATTTCCATTAAGCATGCACGTATATGTCACGTATTAGTACTAGTAATAAGTACTGAATGAAAAAAAAATAGTCTGACAAGTGCGAGGACCACATCATGCTAGGCCCGACTTTATTGTTTTCATACACGAGACGAGCGAGTGCGGTCCGCAGCAGGCCGCAGGCATCATCATCAGCAGTGTGCCCAACCGATTGCAGCCTCAAAAACAAAATAAAAGCGGACCTAATCATACTGCTGTTTTATTGGAGAAAGGGCCTTGTCAGAAAGGTTTCGCCTTGACATGCCGTTTTTATTTCGGTTTTTAATAGGTTATGACCTGCTAATCCCCTAATCGTGATACTGACGAGCTACTGGCAAATCCGCATCAGCGGTAGCCACTCTACCCGTGTTGCCGTACAAGCAATTTTCACGCTACAGAAGCACCACACCACACACGAAGACAACAGATTACTCCCTTAATCTAAGAGAAAGAAAATGCACCTCAAATTTAAGTTTTGTGGGTGCTAAGTGACAGGAGCCCGTGCGGCCGAGCGGGTTTCCGTGGGGAACAGCAGCATCGGAGCGGAATCGAAAGAAGCGGCAGGAAACGGCCGTGGCCGCCGGTGGGATAGGGCGGCTCGCCATTAAAAATCAGGGTGGCCCTGGCCCGGATGGATGGGTGGCCCGCGTCTTTTGTTTTGCCAAGACCCAAGAGATGCTAAGGGTGTGTTTAGATTGTAGGAAAAAACACTTTAGCATAAGAAAAACACTGTAGCATTCGCTGGGAAACGTGTTTTGTGAGGAAGGAATAGTGAAAAGTTGGAATGAATAGTGAAAAGTTGGAATGAATAGTGAATAGTTGGAAATCTGAACATGGCCTAAAGGCGAAAAGTCAGTCCAACGACCGAAAGCCCTCTTCACATCTTTCTTTGATCGTCTTTACGAGAATACTTATGCCTGAAGTTACTTACTGGTGCGAGAAGTAAACAGGGTTGCTGCTCAGCTGATAGGGTCACTCAGTACTCAGTAGGTATCAGCTGAAGTGAGCATGAAGGGACGGACATATCGGTTGGGTAAAGAGAGGCCATCGTCCATCCAGCGATGGTTTGCGAGACTGAATCCGATCGCTCGATCCAGTCACGGCTCACGGGCTCTCAGGGCGCCGAAAACTACAGCACAGAGCTGCATCAAGAATTCAAGATGAGTCAGAGTGAGACGTGCGCCTAGCGAGTAGCGACTTCTCTGAACGATGATGGGATTCGAAATCGGATTATCGACGTGGCAGAATCATCTTCTAGCAGTGGCGCTTGCGTGGGAATATTCGAATTTTCGAACCTGCTAGGCTAACCCCCTTCTTCTATTCCTGGTGACCAACGAGTTTTGTCAACCGAAGATGTTATAGGCTTTTTGGAAAGAAGAAGATGTCATGGGCCCTATAGATCATTGGTTGTTCGAAACCTGAATAAACAGATCGCATAAACTATATGACATACTACTAATTTAGTTTCAAATCATACTCTCGCTATATGCCTTGCTAGATAATCAAATTGCAAAAAGGAAAAAGTCCATCATGCTTTTGCAAACAGAGAAGGAGAACTGGATGGTAGAGAAACACACGAACACAGTCACAAACCCCAAACAGCTCTGTTCATTCACATACCCCGGTATCATCTGCAGTCGAGGGGGCGGATGGATACACGAGGAGGAATGGAAGGAGGACATCTCAGAGCCCATCGAGGTGGACCGACCAGATAGATACAAGCACCGAAAACCCAGGGAACAAGAAAAGTCAAAGGAAGCGGAAGAAGAAATATCCCGCGGCAGAGCTGAAGCGGCGATCTAGAAGCCCCGGCTGCAGAGGCGGAGCCTGTCGCCCCACGGCCGCGGCTGCTGCCGGAACCGGCTGTGCCGCCTGGGCGGCGGCGGCGCCGTGGTGGTGCGGCTCAGCATCTCCCACATCACGTGCACGTCCTCGTACTCGCACGTGCTCACCTCCTGCCGCAGCCTCCACAGCCCTGCACAGTAAGCAACCAAACAATTAACCGCCGCCGACGAATCGTAAGCGACAAATCCGGCGAGCCTCAGGCGCCGCCGCCGCCTTACCTGTCTGGCGAACCCCGAAGCGGGACGCGACGCCGAGCCAGACCCTCCGCACCGGCAGCACGACGCGGTCCCACCAGTAGCCCATCGATGGATCTCTCGCCGACGCCGAGCAATCGCCCGCGCTCGATCGCCGGAGCCGCGCCGGAGGAGACGACCCGACAGGACCAAGCTACCCTTCGGCCTTGTCTGTGGTCTCCTCCCTCCCAGATTATTATCAGGGTCCCGTCGTCGGTGGCCTCCGCGCCTGCTATTTGTACACGCGTGAGGCAGAGGTGGAGCCGCGAGCACGGGCCTCACGCTCACACCGACACTGACGCGCGGGCCCGACGCAACGGAGTGCTGGGTGGGGTATGCATGTCAGTTGGTCGGGTGGGTACGGTGGTTGCGGGCAGTTAGTTAACGGGGAGGCGGCGGGCACGTGCCAGGAGGCGGTAGGCGGCGGCGGACACGTCGGCGAGGACTCCTGATAAAGCGGGGACCAGGTGTTCATCTCCAGTGGTATGTGGCGGTTGAGAGGTGGTTGCGGAGGCGTGTCAGTGGAAGGAGTTAGGTCACCCGTGTGTGCGTGCTGTTGTAATGGGCTGGGGGCCCAGACGCCTGCGGCTAACTTTCGCAACTGCTGCAGCTGAATTCTCTTCTCGATTCTGTTGGCGAAGAATTCCATCTCGTCTACGAACGGCACGTCGACTACGTCGACGTGTCATTCCCACGGGACGGGGATACCACGAGGCTACGAGTACGGTGGTTAGGGCTCTAGTCTGATGATCTTGTCTACTTATCTTAGTCTCCATTTGGTCAACTGAGATTGTGAAATATCTAAATGGATGACATGTGCTCTCAGAAAAGTGTTTGGTTTCATTGCATGATTTTGAGTAGCCTTGCTTTTAATGTGAAGCGAGGCCAAACAAGAAATATGATCGATTGTGTTATCCAGCAAGATAAGCATAGATTTATTGTGGTTGTGGCTATAAAAGATAGAGTTGGGTGAAGTTAGGCAATGTAGTGCATTCATATCAAGAGATTTCGCGTTTCCTTTCACACTGAACAAATTTCTGTAAATATTGATCCGTGCAAGTTATTGTACACAGCTATATATATTTATACAAAAGATAAAATGCCAGGGCAACATTCACGTGGCTTAAATTAGTTCAAAACTCAATGGAAAGATATATGAGCGTGGTGTTTAGAACTTCCTTTTATTTTGATACATCTGATATGTACTCTCTTAATATCAAAATATTATCGTTATTTACTTTTCCTTGCGATTTATTGGACTATTTTTATTCAAAAAATTATTGTAAATAAATAATAAATTTAAGTTATGCTTCAATACCAATAAAGGAAGCCATAAACAAAATAAATAATATTTATCTATTTTTTTAATAAAATAGATGGTCAAACATCAACAGTGACATATATTTCGATACAGAGGGAATACCTGGTTATTTTTCTCTGCTACTTGGCTTGACACGGTTATTCTAGAACTTAGAGAATGCCTAAAAAATGATTTAAAATATTAAATTAAAAATTGAAATCAATAATCACTCACCGGGAAAGAAAAAAAAACACATTATATATCACTTTGCAGTCCTAACGAAACACATGCACGTTCTGGAACACACACGCACACACCGATAGGTGTCCTTGCTTAGAAGAGTACGTTTTGTGTTGTTTCGATTCACCTTCTTAGCAGACGAGCATTTACATAATTCGAGTGACAACTGACGATAAATAGTGTTCAAAAAAAAAATACACTGTCCATTAAAAAACGCTGTAGATGAATAGTGTTCTGTGAGTAAGAGGGTGGAGTGAATAGAGAAAAGTTAGGATGAATAGTGGATTTTTGGGGAAAAAAATAGGTGAATCTAAACGGGGCCTTAGTCGTCCAACTTGTTTGAATGACTTTTTTTTTAAAAAAAAATTTGATTAGGATGTCACGGGCTCGATCTAAACATTTCAGTTAAGTAGAAAAATTCTATTGAGCTGTTAAGAACTGTAATATTAACACCAGCCCGTTGAGCTGTTAAGGTTGTTGTTCGAAAATTCTTCAATTGTGTTTTAGACATTTCACATGGTGTAAACGATCAATTTATTGGCGTGCCATCTTTTGGGTACGGAGTTACTAATATCGCGCGCGGGTGCAGATTGAAAATACACTGAGCTTCTTCCAAGTTCAGAGCTGCACACCCACTTGCATATGGACAGGTTAGACACAGGTGTACCTGACAATTCTTGATGGCATGATGCAGAGAACGGATATGAGCTCTAGCGCCCACCAATGTGTGCTAGCCTGCTAGGATGTACCAGGTTGCATACAAACCTTTTGCATTTACGCGCTCTCGGCACGTGCTCATCGCGAGATTAGTTCAATTCGGTTTGATGCCGATGCCTATCATATGTCCCCATGCATGCTTGTCTATCATCAGATGTTCATTTCATCACCAATGCTTTGCGTCGACTGTAGATTGTCTGAATGGCTCCCGTTTCATCAACGCGGTTACGAAAATGTCGGCAATTCTGATTTGCTGAGCGCAAAACAAAAAGATTTTTTGTTCGCTCTGAGAACCTCCAATATGGTGGTCACGTACGTACGGCAACCGGCCGGCCACTGCACGTTGCGAATCAATGCACGAATCAAATCAACAAAACCACACGCAGTCTTAAACTACGATAACCTCATATCGATCACTTGGGTAGAGTCTAATCCACCCATTGAAATTCTAGTTAGTGTCCCCACACTTCGTTGGCTAGTGTTAGCTCACCCATCAGCTGATCCGTTTTAAGGCGTCAGATTTGGCTTGTGCCGTCCGCAGATAAATAACACGCCCCGTGACGCGCGATTGCGACAGTACGTACTAGTATACTCCCTCCGTCCCAAATTGTAAGTCATTCCAAGATTTTTGAAGAGTCAAACTATCTCAAATTTGACCAAATTTATATAACAAAGTACTAAGATTTATGATACTAAATAAGTATCATTAGCTTCTTCATTAAGTATATTTTTAGATTATATATATTTGGTTCCATAATTTCTTGCGATTCATTCTATAATTTTGGTTAAACATAAAAATAGTTTGACTCTTCAAGAATCTTGGAATGACTTATAATTTGGGACGGAGGGAGTAGACCGGAAGCCATGTGAGGGAAGCAAATCTCCTGAAAGGAACTGAACGCTGGATCCGTCAGTTCATCGCGACGACCACGACCGAACCAAAACAGCCTAAAAATCCCGTTACGACACATGTATCTCTAGCCAGTGTCGTCTTCTCACCGCGTCTGGAGCCCCCGAGCGCGTGTCATCGGATCCCAAATTTCCAATGCCCCCATCGACCATCATCATCGCGCGCGGTGTGGTAGCAGCGGACGCGGCGGCCAAAGGCCCAAAAGGTTGGCGAGCGGCTGGGGGCCATCATGGGTTTGGTTCGCGTCGCGCGAGAAAGAAAAGCGGCCGCGCCAAGAGGACGGGGGTCCGGCGCCTTTCGCCACCACTGGCCGGCGGCGAGAGACAGACACCGAACAAGACTGGCCCCATGCCCACAAACACCAGATCGGACGCCTCGGGCACGTGACCCCGTAGCACTGGTCAGTCTCGTGTTGGGCACTTGGACGCTGGACCAGCCTGCCGAACCCCTTGCCCGGCAGTGGCACTGTGCTACATTGCCAGTTTCCATGCTGAAACCAGCGTGCCCGTGGCAACGTTGCTTGGGAGCGAAGGCGTGTCTGTTCTCGGCGTGCGTGGCTTGGCTTGCCGGGAAGTTTCGGCCGGAGACCTGCGCGGCTGGCTGCACCCGACGGAGGAGGTCTTGGGTCTTGGCAGCGAGCCGAGCGCGTGGCCAAACCCCCTTTTGCCGTTTCGGCTCATAGACAGACAGGCCAGCAGGCACCCCACGGTCCCACCCAGCTGCCACACCGCCACCGCCGGCCCCACGGCGGAGCACGCCGCGTCCGCGGTTGCCGTTGACGGTTTGAGCTGCGGCTGCGCCCATATAAACTGGCGTCTCTTTTCGTCGCCGAAGGGGAACAGAATAAACAAAGCGCGCACCCAGTCAGGCAGCAGCCAGCCCACAGGCAGCCCTGCGGGTGTGAGAGAGTGAGTGATAGGGCGGGGAGGTGAAAGCCCCACAAGCGCACGGCGACGCGCTCGCTGCCGCGAGCGGGCGAGGCCGTTCCGTACGAGGCGGTGTGGTGCGGTGCGGCGGGGGGCAAGATGTTCGCGAGCCGGCCGGTGGTGCACCCGATGGAGGTGGCGGCGGCGGCGGCGCCAGCGCCGGCGCCGGCTCCGGCGAACCCGGCGCAGCAGCCGCCGGGGGTGCTGATGAAGGACCTGCCGGGGATGCCGGGGACGCCGAGCGGGCTCGCGCTCCGCGTCACCCAGCTCCTCCTCGCCGCCGTTTCGCTCGCCGCCATGTCGTCCACCAGCGACTTCGCCTCCGTCTCCGCCTTCTGGTAGCCTCCCATCTCTCTGTCTCTCTCCCGTTCCGCTTTACTACCGCGCTTCGTTCTCGGGTCGCTTGTTTAGAATTTTGGAATGGCACTGTGCTCTGGTGTGGTTTGGTAGTTTAGAAAAGGAAATTCCTGTGATCTTTGTTGCTCAGCTAGACACCTTACCTTTGTGGGTAGTAAAAAGGTATTCACAATTTCACATTACAAGTTTTAGGTGGTTGTTGGGTGAGTGTGGGGGCTTCCTCTTGAGGAATTAAAGCTCCTGGGACTTCATGTCTTGGATTGTTGCTTAATTCAGCAATGGGATGTGAAACATTGGAACTACTTTCCATGTGGACAGTCTCCACTGATGACTGAACCACCAAAATGCATCTTGCTCCGGGCTCCTTTTACACTTCTCTCTATTTTCACTAGGGTCCACTGGTTTTATCACCGCTATTTTGGATCAAGTCTCTGGATGTTACCAATCGCTAGTCTGTGAATCCAGTTGTGCAAATCCTGTGGTTGCAACTTCTCTCATGGTAGTGCTTTAGAGCTACCACACGCGCCTGAGATAGCCTTATGTTTCGATTTTTCAACAAACCCCACTCAATCTGGCATATAGACCAGAAAAAATAAGAGTACAAAGGGCAAGTCTTATGTGGACTACAGACAGTAAACTTGGAGTGTACTAATCAGATAATTGATGTTTTGGGAACATCCATTTCTACTGTAGTTCAATATTTGGTTGTTTTGGGAATCATACTGCAGACTGTCGAAATCTATTATAGCAGCTGAGCTCCAGTGCTAAAATGGATACTACACCTATATTATTTTATGAAATTTATTTATGACAAGCTATTTGGTTTTTATTTTATTTTGTCGGTAACCAAAAATCTGGACTGGCGAATCTGTATTTCTGGTTAAAGTGTAGGGCAAAACGGTGTATTTTCAACAACATTAAAGGAAGGGTTTAATTGACTACCTAGTATCTGTTCTCTTGACCAGTTCCTGATCTGGTCCCTGCTCAGGCTTGATATTGGACAGGCCTGTTTTGGGCCTAGATTGACAAGGTTACAAATATACTGTATGGCTTCTGAGTTGAATAGCGTTGAGCTGGGGCTAGAGCGAACATAGGGTCTTAATAAATAAATAGCCAGCCTTGTCATTACAAATTCGTTTCAGATGTATGGTGTGAAACCTTCTTCACTAGTCACATTTTTGGGTGAATGGTAGGCCATCACATTATATAGCATGGTGACACAGGGATACCAATAGCATATATAACCATCATCATCTATAGTTCGATCCTATTGGTTCTTTTTTAGTGAGTGCCACCAAATATCCTTTCTAATTTCTTTTTCGTATGGTAAACTGGGGGATAAGCAGCCCCTTCTTTTTCTCGCTTGCCGGCATAAATGTTGAGAAACAGCTTTTTCATATAGTAAGTATGGCTTATCATGGCACTTCCTTGCCTCGCTAAATGATTCATGGTACTAATGTGTTAGTCTGTTATAGAACTCTGCTTTATGGATGCCAAGCCATTCGAGTGATGATATGGTAATTCTGAAGAGTTCCCATAAAATAGTTATCTTGTCGATCATACCGCAATATGGGAACACTGATAATTTTACAATTAAGTACAGTGTGACTCCTTAGTTTAGAGTAATTCCTTTCTCTAAAAGGAAATGATTTCCTAGTTTATCGGAGATAAAGTATCTCCTGTTTGCTGATTATAGGCAGTAGAAATATATATGCATGTTGCTATTTAATTATTTATGATTTTTTATTTTACTATGATTATGATAGACATGGTTGGGTACTTTTAATGACTGTAGAGAAACAGGAACAGTGTTCTCTTGGGTGTAAATAACAAACTCATGTCTTCTGTATTCCCTGTTCCGCATCTCTCTTTACCATCCTCAACCTCGAGCCTTTGCCCGTCATTGAATTTGGTTTAATTTTGTGTGTAAACTGATGAGTTGCCTTTTTTGGCCAGCTACATTGTTGCAGCAGCTATTTTGCAATGTGTGTGGAGCCTGTCAGTAGCCATGGTGGACATATATGCACTGCTTGTTAAACGTTGTTTACGAAACCGTCGGCTTGTTACTTTCTTTGCCATTGGAGATATGGTACGTAAAACATTATCCTTGCTCTTTGTGCTGCTTATAAAAATGGATTATATCTCAATCTACAATAATATTTTGTAAGGTTTACAGATGAGTGTTTTTGAACAATTCATCAAGTCTCTGCTGTGAATAACCAGAGCAAAGTACCATATAACTGGGATTATCCCATACATTCATTTAAGAATATAGTGATGTGATGATGTAGAATATTATTCGTGTATCGCAAATAAAGCAAATAAGTAGTCAGATTATATGGTCAAATGAAATTGGCTTAACTGCTTAGGGGATCTAGGAGTGTGTCTTTTGATTTCCTGTATTATGATTTAATGACTACAGTTGTTTGATGGCAGATCACAGTCACAGTAACCTTCTCTGGAGCATGTGCCGCGGCAGGAATCACCGTCTTGATCGATGACGATCTGAGCATATGCTCAATGAACCACTGTCCTAGTTTCATGACTTCAGTAGCAATGGCGTTCATGTGTTCTTTTTCTCTCTCACCGTCCTTCATTCTGAACTTGTGGGCGGTTGCATCTAGCCGCATCTTAGCCTGATTTAGAGCAGTTTAGCACCCAAGTTTGGTTCTAGCAACTACTGGATAGAGTGGCTCAGCTAAATATTATTAGAATTGGAAGCTGAAGCACGCGTATGGGGCTATGATTCCTCCAGCATATCTAGTTTAACCTGTACAAAGAAAATAGAGAACTGGTTTGGCAAATGCATTGCTCTGAAACCTTGCTGTTCTGTGAGTACTTGCGTCTCTGCAGAAAGCTTGGAACAGTTGGAGTCTCTGTGTCTTGATGACTTCTTAACCATGTATATTGCATATAAAGAGCTAATGGCGCTGATGAAGTCGTCGTAATTCACTGGCAAGATTGCCCCCCATAAATTCTGCTTGATTTCTCTGATCTTTGCAAACAAGAATGGAAATCCTCCCTGGCCTGGAATTGTATTGACCGATGGATTACTTCAGTCCATATATGAGCCGGATGCACTGACGGTTGGCGTGCTTGATTGCAATCATGTATTTATGTGTGGGATTTCTCCCTTTTCCTGGCAGGTCGCCATGTGTTAGTTCTCTCTGCGCCCTTTTGTTTGTTTTGAGGTGATGGCCACATGTACTGATGCTGCACAGAAGCCAAAAGCCATGTCGTAATCCAAAGGCCATTTTGTCACTTGACACCTGGGCGTCGTTGCCTGACAAACACCATGTATGGTATGGAGCATCTGTAGTAGAGAACATCTTTTGTGAGCTTAGGCCACACCAGGCGCTTTCAGATCCACGGCGCAAATCAGCGAGTTACTTTACGACTGCTAACGTTGTACGTACAGAGCTAGTGTTTGCACTGGCGCTTTGGCTCAAATTTTACACAACACAAGCTCCCCCCGTAAGATTAGGTACAACTAGACGGGAGTACCTTCTAATAACACAACGGATTGGAATTGCATTCTAATAAAACTACAGATTGACTGCTAATAACACAACGGATTGGAATTGCATTCTAATAAAACTACATATTGACTGCTGATCGTTTGGAATTACAATCTAAAAAACTACGGATTGAAAGTGATCGTTAGGAATTATTCCGTACGCTCTTATAAGACTACGAATTGACCAATCAAATAGTAGACAGGCAAAAGAGAAAGAACTGAGTTCAGTCTCACAAGTTGTTGCCATCATCCACAAATTAGAGAAACAATTTTACTTTTCATGAAACACATTATTGAACTGGAGAAAGGGCAACCAGAGGCTAAAAAATTAAATCCGTCCAGAACGAAAAACAATTTGCCAAACATGACCTCTTCGTCAGGTATTCAGCGTTCGTGCATATACCGATGAGATTTATGAACAATCTAAGCGCAGAATCAGACAGGACCAGCCCTCAGGCACCGATCAACTACGCCTTGATCAATCAAACACGGCAAGCTTCTGGTACTCCTCGCCGGCAATAGCTGCCTCCATGACAGCCTCCGGGCTCACCACGCCATCGTTCTCCAAGAAGAGCTTGACCAAGTTCTTGGCGAACCCGCTCACCATGGCGACCCCTGGCTGCTTCGACACCACAGGCGTGGAGCGCGAGTCCCGCAGGTTCCAGAACACGATCTGTGGCACCACGTCACCATACCCGGCGTCCCGGAACTTGCGGCAGATGACCTCGTAGTCAGTCTCCCACGATCCCTGCCGGCGAGTCGCCGACGCCTGATCAAACTCCATGTCGCTGAACACGAACACGGTCCTGATCATCTTCTCCTTTGCCAGCCGAGCCTCCACAGCCGTGCTGAGGATGCGGTCAAACACTGCCTGGAATTTGGTGTTACATCCCCACTCCATGCTTCGGACGAAACTCAGCTTGTCCTGGAGGGTTTTGCCTTTGATCATGTGGATTTCCGGACGCGCGCTGAAAGTGATCACCCTGCCAGCCCAGGGCTCCTCGCTAAGCTCCGAGATGAGCAAGCCCAGCGCCACGCACACCTCCATCGGCGTGCCGGACATGCTCCCGGACACGTCGCAGACGGCGATGCAGTTGCTCAGCGACCCCTTCTTGCGGAGGTCGTCCACCATGCGACGCCACTGCAGCTCCGACACGTCGTCCTTCTCGCCGCGGTAGGCCGCAGCCGCGATCTCGTGGGGCAGCAGCGCGCCCGCCGCGATCTTGGCCTTGCCGGCCTCCACGTCCTCGAGGTACTTGCCGAAGCGCACCTCGTCGTGCTTCTTGAACAGGGCCTTGTAGCGCCTCATGGCCACGGAGGCCACGCGGGTGTAGGGCAGCTCGGACCACCGCTGGGCGCTCATGTACACCTCGGGGAGCTCGAGGACCTTGCGCAGCGGCACCAGCACCTCGCGGCGGAGGCGGTGGAGCACCTGGTACGCGTAGTGCTCCTCCGACAGGTCGGCGTAGTCGGGGTTGGAGTCGCGCGGGAAGAGGCGGCGGGCGATGGCCTCGCAGAGCAGCGTCGATCGGTCGAACGACAAGCCTGGCGTGGGGCACCACTTGGCGGCGAGCCCGATCTTCCTCTTCTTGCCGCCTGGAGCGAGCTGCTTGAGGTCGGAGGCGAGGAGTTCGGCGAAGAAGTCGGCGATGCAGTCGAACAGGAAGCTGTAGGTACGGTCGCCGTAGTACGTCTCCAGCGACTGCACGGCGAGTTTGGCCACCTTCCGCACCTTCTTGTTGATCTTCTTCTTCGCGGCCAACTCCTCCTGCGGTGGCGCTGGCGTCACCTTCTGATCCACCTCCATCGCCGCCTCAGCGGCCTCAGGTTTCTGCTCCACCACCTCCATCGCCTGGTCAGGCTCCTCCACCACAACCGGGACCACGGCAGCCGCCTTTCTACTTCGCTTGGACTTGATCCTGACGGCATTGGAGAGCGCGGCGGTCACATAGTCGGCGATCGTGGGCCCCTGCGGGACCGCGGTGCCGGCGTGGTACACCTCGGCGGTACGACGCCTCGTCTGGTTGGCCAGCTGCGCGACGCGAACCTTGGTGGACCTGCGCGCCTTCTCGGCGTTGGCCTTGGCCTTGGCAACCACGCGGACGTCGGCGCCGTGAATGAGGCGGTAGAGCAGCTCGGGGAAGTCCTTGAGGTAGCCGAACTCGGCGAGCGCGGGGACGTTGCAGGCGAGCGTGCGCGGGTGCCACTCGTGCAACCAGAGCGCGGCGGCGTAGAAGCCGTCCCGGTCCGACTTGCCCGTGCCGCGCACGCCGCGGAGGTTGGCGACGAGCTTGAGCGCGGTGAGCGGGTCGTGCGCCCAGGCCGCGTCGACGAGCTCCCGCACGCGGGCGGCCGGGGTGCCCGGGACGACGTGGAAGAAGAGGTCGAGGCAGGGGTTCCCGGAGGCGGCGAAGGTGCCGGAGCCGTTCTCGGTGCGCACCCTCTGCGGCGCCGCGTTGGCGGCGGCGGCGTCGGGCGCGTTGAAGCCGGCGTCGAGGATGTCGAGGAAGGGGTGGGAGGCGGGGGCGGGGGCGTCGACGGAGGCGCCGCTGGGGCGAGCGCCGCGGATGACGGGAGGGCCGAGGAGGATGGGGGCCATGGCGACTGCGAGGAGGGGATCGGGTCGGAGCTGTTAGGGTTTTGGGGGTGGATTTTTTTACTCGATCTGGATGGATTGGCGATGCGATGATTCCACGCCGTCGCGTTCCTCTCGTTATAAACGGCGGTCCACGGAGGAGTTGCCGCCTCTGCCAGGAGGATGCGTTTCTTGTGGGCTCGTACGTCGGTGGAAAGTTGAATCGTGGGCGTTGGTTGAACCGACGTAGCAGCTCGATGGCTCAGATCCGCTCAGGCCCTTGAGGAACGCACGGAGGAGGCAGTTGGGCCGTTGGGGTTTTGATTCAGAATCAAGAGAGTTCAATAGGTCCCCGTGCTCTTTGGGCCTCTTGCACTTTATCTTATTCAACTAATTAAATGAGGGCAATATGAAAGAGATGAGACCATGACATATTGGCACAGCGAAATAGTTCACCAGCGGTGAGTCAACGTCGACTGACGAACGATGAGCAAGGGGCACCGCACCTCTGGGATTGTAGCAGTCGGCGATAGATAGATATAGGAAGGATTTACAGCCCACTATAAGTTCTACAATGCTCACAACCAGCCAGTAGTGAGTCTGCTACCTATAACTATGCGTGCTCACAACTCAGCCATTTGATCCATGAGCGTACATTCAAGTGAAATCGCCGTCATGATTAAAGACGGAAGAAACCCGGCGGCGGCCATAAGAACGAGCCCTTCGGGCATTCACCACCCGATCGAGTGCCTCCTATCCTTGTGCGGCAGATCCCCAATCGAGTTCCTCCGATCCTTCGCCGGCTTCGTGCGCACCTTCCCGGCACCACCCACGGCGTCAACCCGCTGGAACGGATTCAGCCGCCCCAGCTTCTTCGACACGTTGTTCATGAACCCACCGCCCCCTCCGCCGCCGGCGGCCTTCTTCGGCAGCGGGCTCCTCCCCGACGGCGGCAGGGCGCCGCCGCCGCCGCTCGTCGGAGAGTTCAGCGACGGCGACGACTGGTCCCTCTGGTGCAGCTTCAGCCGGAGCAGCTCCATCTTGAGCTCCTCGTTCTCCCGCTGCAGGCGCGACACCTCGTTCTCCGGCGGCGCGCGTCCGCCGCCGCTGCTCCGGGCGTGGCGGCGCAGCAGGCTCGGCGTCATCTTGTAGTTCACCGACGGGGCCGCCGCCGGGGACTCTCTGCCGCCGTAGAACGACGACGACGCGGCGCTCGGCGGGTGCGGTGGGGCCTCGCGCAGGCGCCGCTGCTCGTGGTAGAGCACCTGCACCACCGTCTGCACCGGCAGCCTGTCGTTCTGCGCCGCGTGCGCGCACGCCTCCCGAGACAGCTTCTGGCAGTCCATCGCCTTGCACACCTTCTTCCTCTCTGCCTCACTCAGATACGGATGCGCCTGCAGTAAAGGAACCCATACGTACTCCGTCGTGAACATCAATCGTGTACTGAAGAACTAATAATAGTGACCAAGCCAAGCATCATCTAGTTGACGAACACGACATGATCAGCAAGGCAGTAAAAATTCCGATCAGAGATTGTTACCTTCAAGTAGATGTCGATGGCCCGGTACATGCCGTCCTCGTTAAACCTGGCGCGTTCGGGGATCATCTCGGCGAGGTCAGTGAACTTGTCAATGGGGAGGTTGACGTCAGAGGCGATCTCGGCGAGGTAAGCCTCCATGAGCCTGCCAACCATGCCAACGTCATCGGCGGGCGAGGCCGTGGAGATGAAGTCGTCGTCGGTGTTGTAGTCCAGCTGTGTCGCCTCGCCCTCGTGCTCAAGGTACCCGGCCAGGATCCTCTGCACGGCGTCGACGTCGAACGTGGTGGTGCCGGGCTCGGGCGAGGAGGACGGGATGAGGAGATCGTCGAGCACGGCCTGCCCGAGCTGCGCGGCCATCCGCTTCTCGAGGTCGAGCCTGCACGCCAGCGTCGTGTCCAGGTGGAGCGCCGCTCGCAGCAGCATGGACAGGAAGCTCACCGACACGGAGTTCTTCTCCTTTGGCAGCAGGCTCACGATCGTTTCGAGAACCACCCGCTTCTCGTGCTCCTGCCTCGGGTCCATCTTCTTCTTGTCTCCCCCGTTCATGTCCTGCAACGATGCAAGCTCAACAATGTCAGTTGAATGCAAGAAACCGTATATGATGTACCGATGTTTTTTTCTGGATGAAGTAAAATTCAGATCGCACCAGTCTTCGCAGAGATTTCTGTGCATAGAGCATGATGAGCGTGCCCAAAGCAATGCCCTTGAACCCCCTAGCCTTCATGGCAATCAGGACCCTCTGGAACGTGTCGATCCTTAGCGACGTCAGCTCGTCGGCCCACCAGTCGTCGACGGCCTTCGCCACGCCGACGCCATAGTAGCCACCGGCCGTGGTGTTTCCCTGCGACACGCTGAAGTGGCCGTCGCTGCAGACGATGTGGTAGGCGATGGCGTCGATGGACCTTCCGACGAGGTCGACCTCCTCGGCGACGGGGAGGAGCTCCTCGGACCTTCGGAGCACGGTAACCGCGCCGGCGAGGCTCGTCAGCGCCACGTCCTCCAGGTACGCCTCCGTCCTGCCCACGAGGCTCTCTCCCATGCTCTCGTCGTCGGTCATCTCCAGGTGCTCGGCGGCGCACCGCAGCATGGCGACGTTGTGCTCGGTGAACTCGAAGTCCTCGCCGTAGCAGAACTTGGCGACGAGCTCGAACGCCCTGGACCCGCCCGGCAAGCCCGTGATGTCGATGTGGGTGACCTGGCAGCCATTGATCCCCACAACATGCTTCCGTATGTAGCCGCACCTCGACGCCAACGGGAGCTGCAGCAGGGGGTCCTCGTCAGAAGAACTGATGCTTTCTCTATAATAAACGGTGCCAGATTGCCTGCCATGATGAAGGCAAACGGAATTGATGTGGATTCAGGTTACCATGTGCAGATTGAAGGTCGCATCCCCAACCGTGATGGTAATATCGCTCGGGAATTCCTGCGGAAGGATAGGGAATTCTTGCGAAAGGATCCTGTAACAATGAACCGAAGCGATGAACACATACATCATGCTAGATGGAAAAGAAGCAACAGCCAGCAAGAGAAGGGGATCGTGGGGGTAACAGTTAGGTTACCAGTCACTGGTTCTCTTCATCGCCGGCGTATCGAACCGTCTCGCCATCCTGGCAAAGTCACCGAGCCGCCGTTCACCTCTCCCGCTCTACTACTCTACCCCCCATATTCTCTTTCTCCTCAATCCTCATCTTCCACCCCGGGCGACGTCGACGTCAGTGGAAATCACGACAGTGCATGTGTGGAGCAAGTGAAGCAGCCTCCGGATCGAGCCGCGGTTGCCTGCCACTGGCCCCGGCGGCCGGAGGCCACACACTGGCGCGCCCACTCGCGCAGCCCCCGTGGATGGATAAATGAGCGGAATGACAAAAGAACACGACCAATCCGGCAGATTCTTCCCTTGGCGCTTTGCTGCCTTTTCTTGCCGTCGTTTTCCGGTGACTCTTCTTCTTGTGCCGGATTGCCGGGGGCGGCCGAACCGTGCTTCGCTTCACTCCCGTACGCTGTACTGTATGACCGGATTTTTATCTACTTTCCGAGCCCAACACACCCGAGCCCCGCGGCTGGCGCTAGCCGGGCAGGAGCTCCGTCGCCACGCAGCGCGCCAAAGCCGTCAAGAAGAAGTTTGCGCCGACGAAGATGTTGACTTCGTTGTACAACATTCCGAATCCAACATTTCGTGCTGCCAATTTCAACATTTCTTCGGTTCAATTTCAACATTTTGGACATCAAATATTGAACATGCTCAAGTAAAATGTTTACGTTTTGAGATATTTTACAGTGCTTGAAAATTATGGTAGCCATTCGTGAGATAAGATCCTATGGCTAAAAGTTAAAAAGAATCTGTTACGAGAAACCTAAAATGGTGGACCAGGAACTAAAATTAATAAAATTAGTAGGCCAGGAACTTGTCCCCAAATTAATTTGAAAGGTAACATTGATAATTCACGTGATAATGTTGGGTCAGACAAGTGCCGATGGAGCCATCCCGTTGCCGGTGAGCGGTTCCATCAAAACCGGTGGAGCCTCATCGGTTGCCTTGGGCGGCGCTGCCTTGGCCAGCGGCGACTCCATGCATAGCGGACATTAGGAGCCCCGAGCCCCTCTGAAAGTTTAGGCGGAAGAGGATTTCTTTCGATCTGCTCTGTTTCTCTGTGTGAACTGCATGCATGGTGTGCTCCGCCAGGACATCGGCCGATGGACTGGGGGGAGTCTGCCGAAGTGCCGATCCTATTTTTATGCGGATGGAATTGTAAAAGGTTTTTAGCAGAGTTACTAAACTACCCCTCTTGCTTTTTCTTTAAAACAAAATAACGTTTCTAAATATCAACGGTCCAAAAAAATCCAGAGCGGAGGAACCTCCAGTTTCCTCAAGCACCATAACAATTAACAAATCTCGTAAGTTTTCCATTCAAATTGTTGACCTAGCACAATTGAAATAGTTGAACTAGCCTTTTTTACTAGGAAAAGTCCTTTCGGCCTCCCTAGACAATAGGTCGAGTTTAATTTGTCTCCCTAGACCGCAGAACCGGGTAACCAGCCTCCCTTAACTTTGGAAACCGTACGTTTTAACTCCCGGAGCTGGCTATAAGTGGTTTTGAAGGCGGTTTTGATTTTTTCTCTTTTTTTCGGCTAAAACTTTGAAAAATCATAGTAAATCAAAGAAAAATCATAAAATAAAAAATCTAATTTTGTTAAACTCCGCATAAGTATATTAACAAATAAAATATATAATATAATATGCTTTAGTACAAAGTTTTTATTATAGATTTATATCTATGCTTTTTTATAATTAAATAGAATAATTCATAATTGCATTTTCTATGGTCCAATCATCATGAAATTTTTATGGCAGCCTAGTTATTGTATGCTTCAACTATATTAAAAATTTTTATACTCACTGGATCATTTATAACTTAGTTTTAGATTTATTTAGAGTATATTTTGCCCTAAATAAATCTTTACATAAGTTATACATGACCCAATGAGTATAAATTTTTAATACTATTGAAGTATACAATAACTATCTCACCATAAAAATTTTACAATGATTGGACCATAAAAAATGCATTTATGAATTATTATATTTAACTATATTTAAAAATAGATCTAAATCTATAATGAAAAATTTTATACTAAAGTATATTATATTATATATTTTATATGTTGAGTCCAAAAAAATTGAATTTCCGATTTATGATTTTTCTGTGATTTATTATGATTTTTCAAATTTTCATCCAAAATAAATAAAAAAAGAAAAATAGAAAACCGTTTTCAAAACCGCTTATGTCCAGCTCGGGGAGATAAAATATACGGTTTTAAAAGTTCAAAGAGGCTGGTTAGACGGTTTTGTGGTCTTGGGAGAAAATTTAAACTTGGCACATTGTCGAAGGAAGTGAAAAGGACTTTTTCCTTTTTACCATGACGCTGGCAGGCATCAGGTCAGGGCTCGGCCCATCTTGGTGCAGGCCGACGGCGGCCCTGTGGTCTGTGGGCAGGCGAGCGGCCCAGTTCCTTTGCCGTCCCTTCCCGGGAAGCATCAACGGCCATGACTAATCCACACGCTCACTGATCACGAAGCTCCCGGTCAGATAATCCGCGTCCGACCATAGAAATTTTCAATCACCCACCCGTCGGCGTCCAGTCCACTGGTCTGCGGTATCGGCCTCCGTCGTCGTCGTCGTCGTCCGTGCCCTGCCCACGCGGCCTCCTCGCATCTTCCTCCACGCCACTCGTCTCCCTCCCTCCACTCCCGCTTTGCCCCAAAACAAGCAAGCATCTGCATTAAAAAAAAGGGTTAAGGCCACGGGAGCTAATCTATCCAATCCACCAACCCAAAATCTCTGTCCTCGTCGTAGGCGCAGGACGCTGCCACACAAGGCGACTCATCCGTACGACGGCCATGACGAGCGCCTCCGAGCTCTTCACCGCGCGCCGCGCCGCCCGCGGGGCCCGCCTCTCCGACCCCGACCCGGAGCCGGATCCGCACGCCGACGCGCTCCGGGACCCGCACGGCCTCGCCGGACAGAGGAGGCGCCGAGGGTGCCGCCCGCGCCGCCAGGTCGACGCCGCGGGGGACGTGCGCCAGCACCTGCACACCGGGGCACCGCCGCCGCGCCGCCGAGGGTCGTACACCGTGAGAAGCCTCCCCATGCTCTCGCCTCCTCCTGGCTCCTCCTCCCTCCCTTCACTACTGCTTGATTACTGTCGTATCGCTTGTGTTGTGGTCGGATCCGTGCATCTGCGGTCTTGGCTTGCGTAATTTGACGGGAGGATTAGGGTTCCGAGTTGGGCTAGCGCGCAATTCGCTGCTGATTGGAAGGGCGGAGTTGTGTTATCCTGATTAAGGAATTCCCCTGATTAAACATATATTGGGAAATGGGGAACTGTATGGATTGCACACTTGCACTTGTTACTGGGGTTAAACTCTACAAATTGGTGAGACCTATGGAAAAGTAATCGAATGAGACTAGGAATAATTTTGGTTAAGCTTGTCATGATCCCACTGGCACCACCATGTTGCTTGAAATGAACCGACCTCATTGTATTGGTGCATGTGCTATGTAGTTGAGGTGGTTCACTTCACTGCTTATGGTCTTGGCCCACACCGTTGCGTTGCTAGTTGTGGACATACTTTGTGGAAAGTAGGCATTTGCTGTTTATTCAAGCAACATACCTCAGATTTCATTTTATTTTACTTTTTTCAACACTTGATCTACCAAACAGTAATGTCTTCTTATGAAATTTTTCTTTCATCACCATGGACACAGGAATTGCCTCACCTAGTCATGTGGTACCTTGGAATGTAGTATATTTGGAACTATATATATACTATGCTGACACTAGAATTCTAAGGCGCCATGCACATTTCAACTACCAAGTAACTTTTGATTTCTCTGCCATGTGAATTGGACTATCATTTATTTCTAGGGGATGCTTCATATCATGGCCAAATTGATACGACTCATTTCCCTTTGGTTATGTAACCAACTTCATTTTTGAAATTGTGGTATTATTGTTTGTGAATTGTGATGTGACATCAAATACTTATGTTTCTTTCTCATGCTCTCTACAGGACCAGATCTTATCGTACCTAGATAATAATAACATTGGGGATTCCGCAGCTCGGAAGAACAGACTTGATAGGCTGGTCTTCAGGACAAATGAACGGCTTCCAGGTGCTGTACTGCAAGCACAAGCACGTGTCCTTGAGAGACTAAGAAGCATTTCTCTCGGTTCATCTGCCTCCAGGCCATCCATTTCATTAGATGAGTTTTCTGCTAGTGATGTGTTTCGACTTATCGACTTCAGAAACAGGGAAACCAGGCACCAGGCAAATGGGTCCAACTCATCGTACCACCTGAGCAGTGAATCCGATGAAGAAAGACCAACCATCAGTTCTGCTAACTTCCACAAGTCATCTGGACTTAGCAAGGCGGCTTTCCTGCGTTTACAGATTGAGATTTTTGAGGCTAGCAAAGATGACAACCGGGAGCCCTCGCCAGAGTGTTCCATTTGCCTCGATGGGTTCTATGATGGAGATGAGCTGATAAGGCTGCGTTGCGGTCACAGGTTTCACTCCACATGCTTGGAGCCATGGGTGCGTAAGTGTGCAGATTGCCCATACTGTCGCACGAATATTCGATCAAGATCCTGATGACAAGCCCCTGGGTCTGAATAGGATTATAACCAGCATGAAAATGCACTGTTATACTTTGTTGTTGTGGGCATGCCTGTTATCTGGTGCTCCGATGTCAGGCATGTTAAATTTCATGTGTAGTACGCTGAATACTTTTGTTGTGCTGGCCCTAAAGAGGCCTATGAATTGTGTGCAGGCTTAAGTATTATGTGTGAATGGAGGCTGATAGAAGTATAGCATAGGAAGCACCCTTTTATGTGTTTCTTGTGAGGAATCAAAGCAAATAACCTTGTTCTGCTCATGGTAATGTTCTGATGTCTGAATTTCAGTTTGTATTCCATGCACCTTGCTATGAGGGTCGTGGAACATGAGTTACTGTCTGTAAATTGTGTCTGCTTTATCTATCAGAATTCAGTAGTCACCTTCCTCTGAACACTCCGTTCAACAGTAGAGCCACGCATGGATCGGTTCACTGACCCGGAGGCTAATCCAATACAAAAACGCTAGCAGGTGGTCTGGTGAACACATCTTGTATTGGAAGGGTGAATCCATATAGGCTGCTGGTGTGCCGGGTGCGGGTGGGGCTCTCTACGCGAGAAAGGGCCGAAGGAGATCGGTGCTGACTGCTGAGTGGTAGACTGGTAGCCCGTAGCAATCTTGGCTCTTGGGTGCTGCCCAGCAGTCCCACTGTCTCAGACAGCTGCCAGACCACCAGTTAAGCTAAGGGAGAACCGGAACTTCTTTTGATTTCTCAAGAAAAGAAAACAAGTTTGCGACAGCGGATTTCATGTTTATTCAACACTAGACCAAGAATGCTTAATGCGGACAAAGCAGGGATTTGGTTAGTACTACAAATACCAGCTGTAAAGCTAACTGCAGTAAAATTTAATTATTTTTTCCTGTCATGACTAAACTCTGGACTGCAAAATTGGTCTTGGTCCAAAGACATCAGTAGTATTTGCAGTGAAATTGCCATCGTTAACTGAATTCAGCAGTAATATGCAGTTTCTACACGATCAATACAAGCTGGCAGCTTATTACAACTCCTGCAAAGGCCGAATTCTGTTGGTGTTGGCATGCTGGGGACTGCCAGGTCCAGGTTCCTAATTGAGTTGCAAGGGGAACAATATAAAAGCAGATACCACACAATTACTTTCTGGTATCTTTCACAATTCGCATCAGAAATATCCCCTATGGAACTAACTACAGTTCAGATGGCAACTCTCACAAAATTCACCACCCTTCCAAGTCAAGCAGTAAAAGCTGTAGCAACGGCACATGGTGCAAGACCTGAAATTCTGTTGCTAGCAGCATTATCACCAGTCCAATGGACCACTAATTTATACCAGACCATTACACTTGACGCCAAATGGTCACCATGGAGGACTGCATTCTGGAGGTGCATCATCTTGCATGCAAGGCATGGTGCAGCGCATATCCAAGGATGAAGCCAAATGCCCCAAGGATATATTTTTTCCAAGGACGAAGTATGCTGCCCTGAAGATAAGTTGTTCTAATCAGAGCAGGTTAGATGCCTTTCAACCTTGATAACAAAAACAGTCTGCCACAGTTGCCACATGTGCATGCATCAGCTCCTTTTCGCCAAAAGTTACTCAATAGCCAATGAATGTACCATACAAGCTGCTGATCTTGTGAGACTAGAAATCCAATCGTGACCCCAAAAAAATAGTCACCAAATTGTCCTCAATATGCACACAACTGCAAAGTAAAACGAATAGTAAATATACATACAACAGGTAAAATGCAAAATTGCGCAACAGTGAAGACAACAGAAAACAAGAAATGGGTTGGCTCAAAATATAAACCACAAATTTGGTTTCAAGGATTCAATATGAACGTATGGGCCAATGTGTGTAGAAAAGACAAAAAAAAAAACTATGCTTTATGTGTCAGTACTTAGTATAGACAATCACACCAAGTGATAAATGCACAAGCAAGTAAGAAATATGGAACAAAAATACCGTGCAACATTTCTATCAAGATCTATTCACTAAAAGCTCTGGTTAAGTAACAAGCATATATTCAGAATTAAAAAAAAGAATCTGTAGCACTTGAACAAGATGTTAATTGGTCTAGGTTACTCGAACATCCATGGATTTTTTTATTGGAGCTGATAGTACTGGCCTTTATTTCTGTCAACTTGACAAAGAAACATTTTTTAGAAAAAGAGGGATAACAGACTTACATAGTACAAGAGCAGCAAGTGCTAACACAATCAATTGAACAGGACGCCCATATCGAATTTGATATTGAGATCTTTGAAGTTGTCTATGAAGGGCTCCAAGCCAACCGTAAAGTTTCTTATTATATGTACCCTCATCACAAGTACTTAGGCAACTCTTGTTCCTTTCAAAGCATCCATCTAAGCCCTGAATAGCAATACAAAGGTTAGAGCACTAAGATATAACCAGAGAGAGGAGAGCTGTAGAATAAAGCATATTTGCATCATTTAGTTAAGATCCATTACCGGAGTCAACTGGGAGGTAGTTAGAGGGATGGCCTCTTCGATATCTTTTTGGTTAACACCTGCCCACCTCACAGTTCCATTTTTGCACTTTGTTCTAGGCTTAGATTGCAAGGCACTCGTCAATGCACAAGTTTTCACTATCTTGAGCAAAGGTGCCTTGTGTGGGCCATCAGATGATTGTTCCAAAGCTCCTTCACATTCATTAGGAATTGATATGCTCCATGATCCTATATCAGCACTGGCACTAGCTGCTCTTCTGTGCCCACGATGCAAATCTTCCTTTCCTCTCCCTAAAATCAGATCCGTAGAGCCAGCTGAATCCTTGGAGCTGTCACTGGATATATCATTTTTCATCCTTGTTGTATTGCTACCCACTTCAATATCACCTGCTGAAAGAATTGTGACCACTTTATCTTTCTGTTGAAAAGGACCAGCAGATAGGAATGCAGCAAGGTCATCCCGCTCATCGTCATCCAAATGAACCCAGCTCAAAGGCCCTCTCCCCTCTGCAACATTGGATTCTTTCAAAATGTTCTCAACCTCTGATATGCGATAGCCAATTGCAGTAACAAAGTCATCATGCCGGGCCCTTGTATCTTTTCCCGCTGAGATAACCTGGTCGTTTGATCTGATTGCACGCTCCAGTTCATCAAGCTAAAAGAAGAAAAAAAGAAATTAAGTAATGAGACCTTGAATCAAGATACTTCATGCAGTAATTTCCAGTTGTGTACTATAATGGTTTTGGTGGATAACCCTCAAAGGACAGTAATCACCGCAGTCACATAATTTGGTTTACATGAATGTGGTTCTTAAAACAGTTTATATAACACGAAAACTCATAAGAAGAAGAAATTAATCAAACGCTATGCTAGACGCTCAAGCTCAATTGTCAAAAATGGTTTAAGGGAACTTTTGAGGAGCGATATCACATCTAGTAAACTGTCTAATATACAGCGATTATGTCACAAAACACCTAGCTAATTTAGCAAGCGAACTGCGACAACCGGATCCTGGAGCAGTACGGCTGCGAAACGAACAGACGAGAGCAACACCAACTCACTTGCCACTTGGCGGTGCCGAGCGCCGTGTGCAGCTCGCGGCGAAGCTCGGCGTCCGTAGGGCCTCCGTTAACGCCCGCCACCTCCGAATCGCCCGCGCTCCTCTCTTGTACCCATATCCGGTACACCGACTCCATCCTGCACATACACAAAGCAAACCGGGAAATATTAGCACCAGATCCGCGGTAACGCGACGCGACCCGGCGAAACATCAAGGCGGATCACAAGACGAGAGCCCCCCCTCCAGAAATGGAAACGGCAACGCACCGATCGGCGGATTCCTGGACCTCCTCGGCGGCGAGGAAGAAGGGGTCCTTCTCCCAGCGGTCGAACGACGTCGCCATACCCCCTTCGCCGGATCGAAACCGAGAACCTCGAGAGGGAGAGGGGAGATCGGATGCAGGATTTGCAGTGGTGGCGCGGTGGGTGGAACGGCGAGCGCGAGCCTGGCCTGCCCTTTTCCTTCTCTCTTTTCCGCCCGCTTTTGCTCGCCGCTATTTCCTTCCTGGTGCCCGGCTGGTGGCTGCCTATTATTGCGTCGCCCACTCGCCCAAGTGGGAACGGGACGCCGCCTGCGGCCGCGCCTGTGCTGGCGTGCTGCCGTGTGCTGGGAACATGGTCATCCGATTGCCGTGTGGGATTGCCAGCATGCCGCACTGTTACCATCAGATTATATTAGTAGTAACCAAGCTGTTGCCATCGGAAATGCGTGCATATTCTGCTGAGGTCTCAGCTGTTCCAGGCGGATTGCCCCTTAGCTCGCTTGTTTATCCATTTTTAATCTCTTTTAGCTCGCTTGCTTATCCATTTTTAATCTCTCGTGAGGGAAAGTTTATCCATTTATCGGCAGCCTATGCCTAACACAGCACGCTGGTGTTGGCAAGCGACGCCGGGTGGAGGGAGAATGCTGTCGCACACACGCATAGGAGAGGCAGCCGTGTGATTGGCTCTGGCGGCTTCTCCCCGCGTTGACAGCTTCAACTATGTCGGCCTCTTTTCTTTCTCCCGGTACCGGTAGTCACTGGTCAGAGGGTGGATTCGCGGATTCCTTCTTGTAGTTCAATTGTTTACGTCAGCAGCGTCAGGGGAAGACAACTCCTAATGCAAAATTGACTGATGGACTATCAGCATATTGTATAGCTGAACCAGATGACAGTTTCAATCTTCCATCTTTTCCACTTCAACCAGAGATATAAAAAATTGATGTCGCGCCACAGCTGAGTTTTGTGTGCTCAACAAATCTCTTGTGAGGAAAACATCACGGTACTGTTACGTTAAAAAAAACCATCAAGGTACAGGTCCAAGACAAGAGACAGACATCACCGGTATCAGACAGACTGGCACTAACAAGAAAATCCCCAAGTGTACATGTTATTACCAGATTTTACTAGGAACAAAAAGGGGAACTGAGTCTAGCTATTGAAATAGGCAAGCTCAATGGCAGCTCCAACAAAGTTATTGACACAGCTAACATTATCTGAAATCACACCACCAGGACCACTGGAACAGCTTGTCTGATAGCCCCGCTCACATCTTCAGGTCCGTCGTCCATGTCCCTTGAACACTGGGGCGTTTCGTGACGTGCCTGGTTCGCAGCTTCACCACTTTCCTTCCCAGAGAGTTCCTTAGCCTGCTGGCTTGCAAGAGTATTTCCTCAGGAGGTAAATTTCTTACGCAGACCACTCGCTCGTTATGGTTTTCTGCACCACAATAACAACAATGGTTAAAAAATTGACACATTTCCTGAGAAAAAAAACAAAAACAAGTGTAGCCATGAAAATGACAAGTATAAGGCAACAAGAAAAGATATAGGACAGCTTCGTTCCTAGTTCTATCCAATCTGATACTAATTTATTTTACTATCGTGAAAAAATACCAATATGACCCCTGCAGGATCTTGCTTCTTAGCACATGTAATGGCCCCATTTGTAGGAGTATACGACCAACCCATTTAACAAAAAGAGAGACAGAATATGTATCGATCCACATACTTAGTTGGATGACATCACTCCCATTTCCCATCCCACAAAAACTGATAGATGGCCGTATTCCATCCAATCCATCAAAAATTGATAGACGACCCTATTCCATCCAACCCATCAAAAATTGATCATCCATCCTTTCACTGTTGGATGATGCCCACAAAATGTGAACAATTAAGGTTTTATGTTAACATGGTATATTTACACAAGATATATTCACCATCAGGCATGTTGAATTCCAAACAAGTATTCAAACCTGACCAGAGAGAACAAAACAAGACTGACAAATGGCCACGCTGTGCAGTTTTGAACTGAAAATGGTAGGTTAAGGAACAGTAGGATGATTATTCCTATGGCTTCTACTCAATACCAATCCAAATATCTAATGCCACTACCAGAAGTGGTATCTCTATCAAACCAGGTCCATGAAATACACAAATTAAAACTATGCTACAATGGACAAAACAAAAAGGATCTTACTGTAAATTCCCTTCAAGTTAGGATGTTGACCGCGGACAAGCTCAGTCACCACTTCTAAGTGTGGATTCTTTTCCTTAAAGGCTGGAAGATGTGCCTCCATGAAGGCCCTGCGAATCATAAAAAGTGCTCGCTGTTAAAAGCAAATCCAGGCATTCATATACAGTAAGAGTACTAAAGAAGATCCACGTTTAATCTAAATTCTGAAGCACCATACAACTGCCAATAAACTACAGTGCATTGTTCTACCAGGAAAGCAATATAGATTGAGCAAAATAATGTTGAAACACAAATAAAAGCATCAAACACACGATTCTAATGTGGCGAGTACTAACCAATAGCCTGTACTTGGCTTAAACCACGGGTAAATGGACGGCCCTTAACTTCCAAGACAATTTCCCTGTCTAATATGAATTTCTCGCACATGAACTCCCTAGCTAAAGAGGAACATGATAACACATTCTCTTTGGTTCCAAGCCATAGCTACATACAAACCACGCTCGTAAGAGTACCCTTCTCCACAGTCGAGAATCGACTGATGACCCAACCAATTCCCACAACGATGAACATGTATCAGCCGGATCTCCACTAATTATCGCAATAGAGCAAGGAATGAAATCAAAACACCATGGTCCAGTGGTACTACTACTAACGGAGTGAGGAACCAAAGTGCATCATACCTGATCCCCCTGCTGCTCCCTCCCCAATCGCAGTAGTTCACCACGAGCTTCTGCAGCTGCCATACCCCCCTCAGCGCCATCCTGCTGCCGCCCCAGGGATCAGCCCAGACAAGGAAAAGGGATGCGAAGCTGGGCCCCGCGGCGGGCGAGACGGAAGGGATCAACGAGACGGCGTCCGCCGTGGGGTTGGAGGTGGAGGCGAGGCCGGCGGCGCGCTTCGTTAGGGTTTAGCCCAACTGTCGGGGCGGAGGTACGACGACGAATGGAAAGGGAAGACCTCACGTTTCGCGGCCTGCGACAGCCCAGAATGCGGAAGGGGCTCGGCCCAACAAACATGGCATCTTTCGCTTTGGAAGTTTCGCAACTTTATTCACTTGTCTTACACTCTTCTCTGTTTTTTAATGAGGGTTTTCTAGTTTCTACTCTTCTGGTTATCATTTGTAGTGAAAAACAAAACCACTAAAAAATTTTCCATGTAAATTTCTGTTGTTCATGAAAATAACCTCTCATTTTTTTAGTAACTGTAAATAGTATTAACACTCTCATATCTTCTAAGCCGCGTTTAAATATATTTTGACCATTAATTTCCTTATAATATACCATGAATTGCTATCAACTAAGTTTTTTTTATCGAAACGCATGAATATGCTGACATATCTTCTTTTACAATAAGCATTTGTATGGTTTGACTAACATGTCTCCAATATGTGGACATTTAGGATTGTTCTAGGCAACACCGTTCCATGCTTTCATAAAAAAAAAAGCACCAATCCATGCTGCGGATTTCAATTCTATTGTGGCAGAATGCAGAATTTGTTCGTGATTGTCATAACTAAATGGAACGTAATTTTGCAATTCCCACGTTAATGTTGTAGACGTTTTTCAACGTTTCAAATGTTGATTTCCAATGTTGCGACATGTCATCTCAAATTTATTAGATTTCATACGCCTTAAATATAGCCCTCTTTGCCAAATTGTTGGTCAAATTTTATCAAGTTTGACTTTGTAGAATCATAATAAATCATTTATCTTAGCACGAACTAAGATGACACGTGCATGTATAGTACAAGTAGGTTAAAAACGTGATGTGGGTGTATTTGTCCATGGGACAATTTGAACAAATGGATGAGCCAAGAAAGTCCTGTTGTTTTCCTGCCAAGAAAAGTCATTTGATAGCTACATGGAAGAAATTTTGTGATTTCTCGTTACATGGAAGAAATCTTCTCTGGTGTAACTGCCTAAGCAACAGAATCTTAAGAGTTTTGTTCAGAAGACATGAATCTCAATGAGCCGTAGCAAGCCTGAGGTAGGTGTGCCCCTGTTTGAAAATCGGATCCGGTAGCAAGCCTGAAGTATCAGTCCTAGCCATATGATATGCCGAACGAAATGGGCCCGACCATATCTCCAGTCCATTCTGTCAAATTCAGACTTCAGACCATCAGACCCGGGAAACACTAATCATGTCGGAAAAAAAAAACTGTGCACCAAGGCATATACAAGGACAGACAGATGCCCATCACCTGAAAAAAAAGTAGAACAAAAAAACATAAACGGCCGCTAATCCTTTTCTATATGCTGTGTTCAGATTGGAAGTAGTAAAAAAATAGTTTTAGATGAATAGTACACTGGGAAGCGTATTTTGTGGGTGGGATGAATAGAAAAAACTTGTTGGAGAAGTATTTTTTCCTGAATCTGAACACAGCCCACCCATATCTCTCACACCTGGAGAGGCCAAGCCATATCTGCGTCAGGTGAGATACTACGTGCACGCCACCGTCCTCGAACCAAAGTCAAGAGGCAGGGGAGATTCATCAGAATCGCGCCCGAAACGCGTCGGAACCCTGCCGCTTTTTCTCACACGGCAACCACCACCACCAGAGACCAGACTCCAGTACCCCACCAGGAGCTCGGCCTCGTTCAGATTGCGGCCCCCCCCCCGCCCCGAACCGAACGGACGCTCGAAGCGAACAGCTAGAAGAAGAAAAGGTGGAACGGCACGCGCGACTTCAAACAAAACAACGCGTCTTCCCTCCCCCACTCGCCCGTCGTGCCGTGCTCCCGCAGTCCACCGCGAGCCACCCCGCGCCGCCTATACACGCACGCCCCCGCCCTCCGCTGCAGCCACACACGCCGAGCATTTCCTCTCTTCTTCCACTCGCAGTCTTGCTTGCCCTGCACTGCACACACCAGACCAACCAGTCAGTCTTTCCTTAGTCTCCGTCTCTCGAATTCCGATCGATCGCCGGGGAGAGCGAGAGGGAAGGAACTAGCCAGCGGCGTGCGTGCCCACAGGTGACCCTGGCCATGAGGGGTTTAAGGAGGTGGCTGCCGTTCGGCGGCGGCGGGTGCTGCTGCTGCTGCGGCGATGGCGGCGGCGGAGGCGCCGTGGCGGATGGGCTGGTGTGGGACGTGCCCCTCAAGGCGCACGCGTCGGGGGATTACTCCATCGCCGTGGCGCAGGCCAACGAGGCGCTCGAGGACCAGGCGCAGGTGCTCGCCGCGCCCGGCGCCACGCTCGTCGGCGTCTACGACGGCCACGGCGGGCCCGAGGCCGCGCGATTCGTCAACAGGCGCCTCTTCTCCCTCATCCAAGGTGAGCCACAAGATGTCTGATGAGTCGCCGAGAACGGTGAATGATTTGCAATTTCGTTGCTCCCCAAAGATGACATTTTTCTTCTCCTGACATGCGTGTCCGTCCGTCCGTCCGTCTTGGTGTTTCCTGCAGATTATGCGGCTGAGAACGGGGGCTTATCGGCAGAGGTGATCCAGAAGGCGTTCGGCGCGACGGAGGACGAGTTCGTGGGCATGGTGCAGAAGTCATGGCCATCGCAGCCACGGATCATGTCCGTGGGCTCGTGCTGCCTGGTGGGCGCCATCGAGAACGGGACCCTGTACGTTGCCAACCTAGGCGACTCCCGCGCCGTGCTCGGCCGCCGACGAGACGACCGCACCAAGCGTGTGGTGGCCGAGCGTCTGTCCCGTGACCACAACGTGGCCGATGAGGAGGTCCGGCGCGAGGTGGCCGAGATGCACCCCGACGACTCGCACATCGTGCTCAACAGCCACGGCGTGTGGCGGATCAAGGGGATCATCCAGGTGTCGAGGTCCATCGGCGACGTCTACCTCAAGAAGCCCGACATGTGCCGGAGCAACCCGATGCTGCAGCAGTCGCTCTGCCCGTTCCCTCTCCGGCGACCCGTCATGAGCGCCGTGCCGTCGATCACGGTGAGGAAGCTGCGCGCCGGCGACAGGTTCGTCGTCTTCGCGTCCGATGGGCTGTGGGAGCAGCTCAGCGACGAGGCCGCGGTGGGCATCGTGGCGGGGAGCCCGAGGAAGGGAGTGGCGAAGCGGCTGGTGCGCGCCGCGCAGCTTGAGGCGGCGAGGAAGAAGGAGGTGAAGTACGAGAAGATTAGGACCATCGAGAAGGGACAGAGGCGGCACTTCCACGACGACATCACCGTCGTCGTGCTCTTCCTAGACAAGTGTAAGGGCGCGGCGAGGTCCGGCGTCGAGGACATCGACGGCACCTACGTGCCCGTCGACGTGTTCTCCTGCACCCCCGCCGGCGGTGACAACGAGGACCCGACGAGACCCGTCCTGCACTGAGAATGAATCATCTCGATCGGTTGCCTGGCGATCCTCGTGGTCTCGAGACTTGGTTCGATCGCTCTCTAAACGAGAGAGGTACGTGAATCGAGGTGTTTACCGTTCAAGGAGAAATTGCCTGTTAAGAGAGAAATATCATCGAACATGCTATAGTGTCATGATCATGTGTCGCGGAACTGTATAAAGCTCCATAAATTCCTTCTTTTTCTAAGAGAAGAATGTGAATTTTCCACTGCTCTCCAACGATCCTGCTTGTGCTTCCTATATGTTCTTCCGGTGTTCTTCATAGCGGTGAACCCAAGCCGGCGGCCAGCTCCTTTCCGACGAGTAGTGAGCGGCGAAGCACCCAAGCCGGGCGTCACTCGTCAGCGGTCATGGTCGTGTCGACCGTGTGCCTTGGAATATGGGCGACGTGGAAAGAGAGGCCATTATCGTGGATCGGTTCAACCGGCATTATAACGCTTGACTTGCCAGTCAAAAAGAGTGTTCGATGGGGGGCATGGATGCTCTGACGACATCATCACAAGAAAAACGGTGGACAAACCGATCATGGAGTTGCCATGAATAACCGTTTGCATTGGGTGTTAGCGTCTTGTCCTTGCGTCCGTGGATATTTTCGACGACCAACATGTGGCTTGTTTCAGACTTTCAGTCAACAAAGTTTCTTCCGAATGAATCCAAATTAACGCAGCTTCAGAGGAGACTTGCCTTAACCTTAGTTTAGTACACGCAAAGATCTCCGTATAGCTCACTGTTTAACGCGTCTCGGCACTTTCTTACTACATCCGAACATATCTGACTGGGCTGTCGCCCAAGAGCTTTGCTGAATCGGGGAGCAGTCTCTGAAACAGAGGCGAGACCACGGCATCCCTCGTCGTCGACGCGAGCAGAGCATCCATCACGAGCCATCGGCGTCTCCACTGACCTGTTGACTAAGACCGGGTCCAGGGCGGCAGCACTGAGCTTTCCTTCCTCCTCCCGTTGCTGCATTCCGTTAGCACCATGCGCGACTGGTGACCTGCTGACCTGGTGGCCGGGCTAACACGGCAGCCATCCTCCGCCCCGGCGCGTCGCGTCAGAGCCTGCGCGCGTGCCGGGGTCTTTGGAGGTTCTCCCCCACCGCCCCACGTTCTACGCTCTGGATCGTATGAACGAAGAAGGCCTGGCCTAGTTAGTGGCCTGCACTGCACTGGCAGTGTTCAGTTCCAAAAATATTATTTCATATTCATCTCCTCACATAATACGTTTTTTTAGATAATTTATTTTTCATCTTTTTTATTCATCCTCTCAAATAACACGTTTCTCAGAAAAAAAAAAGTAATTTTCCTCCTCAAACTAAACACAGCCAGAAAGGAAAGACTGAATCGGCCCGCTGAGGTTGTTACGACCCGCTGCTTTCGATGAGAAGTTGACCACGAGGGCGCCTGGACAAAGACTCCGAGGTGTCGTCCTCACCGCTTTGTCGTAATATCTGCAGCCTGCCCTCATCAAAACCAGTTTTGTCGTTCCCACCAGTTTGGCTTTAATCTCGCCTCGCCCAAATATGTTTCAACAGTTGCTTGCGAGCACCCCATCCCATGGTCGATCAGACCATCACACGTGGGTTATCCCCCAGATCCACACTCCTCCAAGGAGCAGGGGGGGTCCGACGGTGCGGCACGGAGCGGAGGTGTGGCGCGGCGTGGTCGGCGGCGAGCTTGCGCGAGCAGCGATGGCCCGACGGCGCGGCAGGGGCTAGGCCGGTGACCACACAACGGGACGTCCCCCTCGGTGGGTTTCCCCTTTTTCTTTTCAGAATTTTCCTTTTGTCTCAAAAAGTTTTTACAAAACAATTTTCTATTTTTTCTTAAATCCAAATTTTCCCATCAAAGTTTTGATCAACCAAATATTTTTTTTAAAAAAATTATTAAAAAAGTTTTTGCCTAAATAAAAAAAAGGAAAAAAGTTACTAAAAGAAGAAACAAATGGTCCGGTTGCTTGTTAGTGTTGCAATCCCCTCGCCTCGGCATTTCCTATGAAAACAATAGGTTTAGAAAATTGGTCAAACATGAACTATTTTAACTGGAAGGCAACCTATGTTCTTTTTTGAATAGAGGGAGTATATGATCAGCTTTGTTTGTTGGTCATATCCTACTCTGAACCTTTTCTTCCACCCATCGCCTAATGTTTTCATAGAAAAATGCTGATCATATACTCCCTCTGTTAAAAAAGAGCATAGGTTGCCTGCTAGTTAAAATGATTCATTTCGACCAAGTTAAAGAATCTCTAAATAAATTTATTATAAAAATATATTTTGTAACTGATCTAATGATATTTATTTGATATCATAATATTGATATTTTTATCTACAAGTGGTCAAACTTAAATAATAAAACAACACATTGTAATAGAGTTACATTCTTTTGGGACAGGTGGAGTATCTCAAATGAACAAGTATCTCAAATGAACAAGTACTAAACTTCAGATTATCAATTTATTGATACATAATTATGCCTCCATCTATTACCGACATAAATACATATTATCAATTTAAAATTTGTTGTCGGGGTAGTATGTTTATCATAAATACATCTGATAATGAATTTGTGTTCTCTGCAAGTTTCTCCTCATAGGAAATATTCAGAGCACAGTTTGTAAAAAACATGTCTATATAATCATTCTTAATCCATAGCATCACATGAAGCAACTGCTACAACAAATAATTATTCGGGCCTCGCCGCTTGTGCACCATTAAAAGTTAATATGTAATTGAGTCTTTCCATGCATACAAGCTGAGCAGAATCGCTCGTTCCTTAGTACTTGTGTGCTATGAGGCGCAATACAAGTCGGTAACATCATCTTCATTATCCACCATAAAAGTAACAACTCGTGTAATCATAGCAGGGTTCAGAACAACGTCATTGTCATCTGATTCTACCTATTTGCAATGCATTGCGAATTCTGAAAGACTGGACTGGTTCTTAATCGACACCCAAATGCCCTCAACCAGCAGCATGCTTTCATCTTCACCCATTGCCTCTAAAACCAAATCATAGATTGGGCCGAATCTAGATGTCTCACAGAACATCACTCTTTCACTGATTAGACCTAGAGCATAAAAAGAACTCAGAGATGTAGTTATTTTGATGGTATATACGTCTCTCTTCACTTATTAGTTCTAAGTAACCGATTGGTAGTCCTATCACTCCCACTATTTGTCCATCATTAGTCGGTATCTTAGGGTGACATTGTCCTTTAAGTGTAGCCACATTCCATATGTTTATCAGAAAACGATTAGGTAAACATCTATCTAATCAATACTAAATGAAACAATAGGTCTCCCAACATGAATGAGGTTAACACGTCAAAATCTTGTAGTGTTAGATGTGATTGGGATGTTCCAAAACAAATCCTCACCAGCACGCAACACATCATGTTCGTTTATCTAATTCATTACCCTAAGTGTTAAGAAATCATCACCCTAACCTTGACATCGATACCTTTCATGGATCTTTACCCACACTACTTTCTCATCTAGACACCAATAAAGAGATCAAACTCTCTCTAGGAAACTAAAGCCTTTATTCACTACTCAGCTTGATACAATACAAGATGACTGTTTCACTCTTTACGTGGCTACCCTATCATGTCACCGCTGTACTACATGACAATATTGACATCTCCTACTTGAGACACCTTATGACATGGTACGATAAGTGTGAGGCGATCAACCTTTATAAGACTCTATGGCTCATGTGGTTTTGCTATATCCACCTTCCATACTATTCTTTACAAAATATCTAATTCTAGGGCTTTCCTCATCCTTATCTACTTCTTTATATTTCTACCCTACCAAAGATGTCTAATTCTAGAGTCTTCCATACTTGCCATGAAGCATGGCAACTATAGCTCATATAAACTCTCCAATATTCTAGAATTTTTTTCACAAGTATGCATTGTTATTTTCAGCAGCTCGGTATGCATGTTGCGTGGGATCATCAACGTGAACATAAAAGGAATGTGCCACATCATCAAAACAAGCAAGGATCAATTAGTCTATAAAACTCAAGTCACATAGTATGTCAAAATAATCACCTCGATATAATCATGTTGAAATTGAATGACGCATGGTACTAAGAGGAGTAATAATATTCAATAGCGTCGCTTTCACTTACACTATCACACTTTAAAATCTAAACTACAAAGTGCAATATGTAGAAAGAGATGTAACAGTGAGTGTGGACTATTGTATCTTTCCTGGCCTATATAGACCATAAACTATCTTCCCTATACACTCAAGTAATCAAGTGCACCACAATTCTGAGTTGTAAGTAAGCTTTTCTAAAGCTCCTATCATAAGCTGAAATTATAGTTTGTTTCTTGGAATAGAGAACACAGACAATAAATGTGCACGCACAAGTCCATATACAATGGCAAAAAAAATTCACGCATCATCCTTAACCAACGTTGTTAAAATCCTAGCCACCATGTGATACCCTAAAATTTGATCATGACAAAATTTAACTTCGGCTTCAAGGTGGTGACACTGGTGATTTATACAAATAAGTGGATAATTAAAAAATAGCATTAACCAACACGCCCAACCTGTAATAATGCTACTCCAACTAACCAACCAGTTAATCTCCTCTAAATCCGCATCCCGATTAGGTACCCAACTATATTTATCAATAATTAACCCCGCTTGTGATGGATTATTTCTGAGAGACAAATACCCAACAACATTTAGCAGTAATTAAACCAACAACACTTAGTAGTAATTAATCCCATGTAGGGTGCGAGAAAGTGAAATGAGGGAGATGTGGATGCAAAAGAACCAACCACGTAGGGTTATGCAACGGCTTGGCCACCTTTTGATGTGGATGCCCCAATCCATCTTGTCTTCATCCATGTAAACCTAATGGCCGCCATCACCGCCTTTGTTGTCTGTGCACCCACATGACCTCTTGGTCTCGCATATCAGACCTTATTTCACTCCTTTCTTTTGTGTTCCTAGCTAAAGGGCTCGTTCCTCAACTGCTCCGCCTTCGTGTTCACCTCCATCCTTTACGGTAATGCTAGGACAAAGGCATGCGATAGAAGAAATAAATCGAATATATGTTGCAGGCAATATGAGATACATATTGTGTATATTTTGGTGCGATCTTTTCTGTTGTGGTAAGTTCTTTGATTATTGAGATGTTGTGTGCAAAATGAAATATATGTTGTGGTGGGATTTTTCCTTGTGGATAGTGCTTTTTCCTTATTAGAACTTGCACGAGATATATGTTGTTGTGATTTTTTTCCTATTATGATTGCTTTGTTGATTAGATATTGCGGCAGTGTGTTGATGTAGAGTGGTATATTTGGGCAATGTTGTGGTGGGGTATTTTACGGAAAAAGTCTATATCACCCCCAACCTATGGAGGTTGGACTACATAACCACCTAACCTATGAAACGGTCTATATCACTCCCTGAACTTCTCAAAACCAATCAAATTGCCCCCTAAACCAATTTTGAAAAATCATAGTAAATCACAAAAAAATCATAAAATGGAAAATTAAATTGTGTTAGACTCCAAATGATTAGATATACACACTGAACATATAATATGATATAGCTTTAGATCTATGCTTTTCTCTATAGTTGTATAAAATATATTAAAACATATCAATTATATGTTCAGTGTGTATATCTACTCATTTGGAGTCCAACCTAATTTGATTTTCTATTTTATGATTTTTTTGTGATTTACTATGATTTTTCAAAATTGATTTTGGGGGTAATTTGATCGGTTTTGCGAATTCTAGGGTGATATAGACCGTTTCTTAGGTTGGAGGTTATGTAGTCCACCCTCTATAGGTGGGGGTGATATACATGTATTTACCGAGTGGATGTTGAAGTAGCGCGTCCGACGCTCGGACGTCCAGACACTAGCAGCCGTCTATGCCTTTATTACCGCGCTGCACCAGACGCCACCGGAAGAAAAGTGGGTGGGGAGTGTGGACGGACCCGTCACCGATTCCTGACGCGTGGACAAGCTTAGTATCCCACGGCTGCCCTGGTGGAGCGCCTCGCCGCCGCCTCCGCAGCGAAGCTCGCTTGCTCCGTTGCTCAGCTCCGCTCCCAGGCAACAATGGCTCGGCTTCCACGTGCTGAGCCGCTGGCGGCCTGTGGGCAGGCAACAAATCGCCTCGTCTCCTCCCGCATGGCGACGGATCACTATTGCCGCCTTTTTCCTCTCTCGATGCAGCCGCGCCTGCTTGTGCGAGCTCTGCCAATGCATGGGAAGCAATTCAACATTGCTTGGCTTGTAGTTTGTCTCCGTTGGCGTTGATCGTTGTGCGATACTGAGATCTCTATTCAAGTTTGTTTGTTCAACTTGATTAATGGGTCTGAGTGTTTGAATTTAATGAATTAGTTGTGAGGGCAGTTGAGATCGAATTGCAGTATTACACATGTTCGGAATAAGAGTAGACGTCTAAATTCTGAATCCATGGATGGGAATACAGATCTGGAGATCGGCAGAAGAAAGTGGCCACCCAGACCTGTAGATTTCGCCTGCTATTAATCAATCGAATCAATGATTCCTCACGCTACTCTCCAGCACAACCGAGCCGAGCCAAGGAAAACGATGAGCCAGGAGCCCTCACATGCAGGCGTTGGAGGATCTGCTGGATGCCCACGCGACATACATTCACGGAGGGTCCGCATAGAACCGGTCTGGGGACCGTCCGCACCGCCGCCACCGCCACCGCCTCAACTTCACCCGTTGTGCATCTCTTCTCCAGTGCAATTCACCTCCCAGGCTCCGTGCACAACCTTCTTCTCTCTCTTGTCTGCCCTTGCCACGCACCTCACCTCGCCTCCAATCCTCTCTTTGGCCTTCACCATCCTTCGGTTCCCATTGGTGTCGCTGTTGCAGGACAACCTCATATCCAAGCTTCATGGGCACGCCATCGACCTTTGTGCTGCGATGGCTCTGCGCCTATGCCGCTCTGACTTCGTACGCCTTCCCAACTCCTGAACTCCACCACTTACGGCAAGGCTGTGTTTAGATTTTTAGGGAAAAAAATACTTTTTTGAAGAAGCGTGTTATATGAGAAGGTGAGTATAAAAAGTGAAAGAATAATTTTCTATGAAGGAATAAATAGATAGTAATAGGTACTTATGAAACTGAACACACACGTAGTGGGTGCAACGCGGTAGGAGACTGGACACAGCCAGGATGGATGCATGTGGCGGGGGAGGAGCCGACAGCCGAGGCTGCTGCAGCCTGTCACGATCTGGGCCTTAGGCCATAGTATTCAGGCCTACAAGGCTTTAGATGTTGGGCCTACGACCCATGTAAGTTGGCCCAATTTGGGCAGTACTTGTAACCTGCTGAAGTAACGAAGGCGTCATCGCTGTTATAAAAAAAAACCCCCGAAGGCGTCATCGAACTAATCAGTTATCCCGAAAGTCCTTTGATTCCTCGCGACGATGTTCTCCACTCTCCAGCTGGCTTGGCGAGCCGCCATTCGATGCAGATGTGTTACACCGCCTTGTAGGTGATCGCTGTGGAGCTTGCTGATATAGCTCTGTTAGAGTGGGAGCCCTGAGCCTTTCGTGAGAAAAAACAATGTATGCTTGGTGCTACCATGCCTTGGATGCAAAGTTAGAATATTTCAATTTTCGTTTATCATTATCCAACATTTGGTGGTAACATTTAGTGAAAGAAAATCTGTAGCTCCAACAAAATCTGAGACTGCCATTTGCCAATTTGTACATACAGTGTACACATGTCACATGTGCATTTCATCTCTACCCCTCTAAAAAACAAGAACCATGTTTAGATCAAAAAGTTATTTTGCACTTTACTGTTCATCCCTCCCAGAAAACACGTTTCCCAGAAAAGTTCCCCTATAATTTCTTTTAACTTTCATATTTATCCCTCTCACAAAACACGCTTCCTGGAAAAAGTTTGTTTCTCCTCTCACCAACTAAACACGACACCCTTCCATAAACTAAATCTGAGGTATGATCCCATCTCTCAAATCAATGTCACACCAGAATCAAACACAACTTGGCTCATACGCTCTCGATCATCTCGAGTTCGGCTCGAGGCCCCAAATTTGCCAAAAGCTAGCCCATATTCTATTTGTCATAATCATCTCTCACGCTACTACAAAAAGATTAACAGAAGCCCCAGAACCTGTTTTGCTCATCTCTGAAAATGTTTTGTTTTGGGTGGTGGTGGTGGGGTGGAGAAAGAGGCGTTACGGGAACTCACCAAAGCGTATCCATGGCGGCTCTTGCCATTGGTCTCCTTAGTTGTTTGATCTGCTCGAGTAATTTGCCACACCATTGTTTAATCACGCTTACCCAAGTATTCTAATGGCTTGGTGCCTGTCCATCAGATGAAATAAAGAAGCTTTTTATTCACATTCCTTTCAGCTTTTTTCTCCCCTCGGTGGGCAGCAGACAGCATGCATGCAAATCATACTCTCTTCACTTGAAGGACCACAGTGCATTTTGCCCTTTTCCAATGTACTATCACTGTTCCCTTTCTGAGTTGGAACTCCACTTTCAGAAATAAACAAGGAAAAATATAGTACTGTTTCATCACAATTCATTGGTTAAACTGATTGGAACATCACTTATCATTGGAGTATCTCTAGCAGACTTGAGAAGCTTGTGCAATCCACCTACGTACAATAATACAGTTAGCTAGCACTGGCTCAGAGACTTCATCAGATCAATCATGAATTATTGTTAAGTTGTTCGTCAGGTCCTGTAGCTTGGTTGAACGGCGTGCATACCTTCTCATGATCCTACTATAGTACTATGCTACAACCATACAGGGAATCGAGGTTTACACATTAGCCATAAAAAAACAATGTCCTTTCGAAACATTTACGTTTTATTGGACAAACTTTTGATTGGATAAATTGTATTTCTTTGTAAAGCCTGCCGTCTGCATATGTTCTTGCAAAGTAGAGCTAGCAGTAAAAATGAAACAGTTACTAGCTGCTACACCAAGCTATCAGCATAATTAACCGAGTGGAATCTGACACACACTGGCTAACTTCTTTAGGTAATTGTTGGCAGAAAGGTTTGGTTAAACTAGGTAGGCTTTGTGGGTATTAACAGCCGCAACTTTAGACCTTCAATACATCGCAAATTATCACAAGTGGAAGCAGCTGGGAGAGTGGGAGTACGTTCCGCTTCTGAAGATTAGTGCATGCATGAACACAGCTTCAGTCAATCAGAGTCTTCGCCCGGCTGCTAATGAAAGGAACGCTTGCCGAATCTCTGTCGGCCAATTGGGCGGAACTGAAGCACGCCACGTAGCCCTAGTGCACAGTGCCCTACTTGCCGGCCGGCCCTAATTCCTCTCTGAAATCTGAATGTAGTGACTAGTGTCAGGATTTGCTGTCAGTTTAGACATCTGAGTCATCATCTGACACTAGTACCTGCTGATCAGAATTAAACTTGGCGTCAATTTTAATCTGCAACCTCGTACTGACGACTGCACAAAAATATACTATGTGCAGGCGGGAAGAAGCGGCAGTGAAGGTTCCTGCAGGTTCTACTACTGATGTGTCAAGTTTACAACGTCTCTGTCCGACGCACTAGTATTATCTGCTCGAGAAAGTTCTCTGTTTCCGGCTGATCATGAATGAACATGTATAAAAGAAGGCTTTGCTCTTTCATGAAAAGAAGTTAACAAGGGCTTAAAAAATCCATGTCTAATTGACTAATTCCATCCCTATCCCCACTCCCCAAGTCCCCACTACTACAAAACCCTACTCTAACATTCCTCTTCCCTTCTTCTACCTAGCTCCAGTCGCTAACAGTGCCACAAGATTACTCATTGTACCAAATGGAGCTGATGAGCACCAGAAGCAAGCAGTCTAGCAACAGCAAGGGCAAGGCCAAAACCATGGCCAAGATCCTGGAAGAGGAGCAGGAAGAAGAAGAAACCGAAGACTTCTTCTCCTCAAGCAATTGCGGGTGCTTCCTCTGCGCCATCAAACAGCCAGACGCCCGTCTCCGCCGCGCCAACCTCGCCGATTTCTTCAGGGAGTTGCCATACTGCGACGACGACGGCCAGTCATCATCATGCGCCGCCGCCGTCGCCGCCGTGTGGCGCGCGGCCATGGCGGCGCCCGACGACCCGGAGCTCCCATCGCTCGGCGCCATCCGCGCCATGTCCCTCCTCCTCGCCCGCTCCCTCGCCGACGGCACGTGGCGCCGCCGCGGCGACAACGTGGTCGTCCCCTACTACGCCGCACACGCCATCGGTTCCTTCACCATCCGCTCCGCCGCGCACGCCGAGCTCGCCGTCGCGGCGGGCGCCCTCCGCCCCCTCATCGCCCTCCTCGGCGGCGCCATGACGTGGGTCGAGCAGCGCGCCGCCGCGCGCGCCCTGGGACACCTCGCCAGCTACGACGCCACGTTCCCGGCCGTCGCGCGCCTCGCCGGCGAGGCCGTGCCCATCGCCGTCCGTGCCGCGTCCACCTGCGTCGCCGACGTCTACTCGAGCTTCGTCGCGGTGGCTCCGGCGAGGCGGAGGCCAAAGTACCAGCGCGAGCTCATGGCGTGCGGCGGCGGCGGACTCGCCGGCGAAGAAGAGGACAGGAAGGCGGAGGAGTGGGCGAGCCAGCTCCAGTGCTGGTCGCTCTACTTCCTGAGCTGCCTCGCGTCCAGGGACGTGTCATCTCATGCCATGATATGCCAGGACGCCGTGTTCTTGCGCGAGCTGTCACGGATGTGGGGCGGCCTCGCCAACGGCGACTCGCCGGCCGGCGTGGGTTTGCTGCGAATTCTGTGCAGGAGCCCAGTCGGCCGCGGCGCCATTGCTGCGTGCCGCGACGCGCTTTCGAGTCTCTGTGACCTGGCGCGTTCGTCGGATGATTGGCAGTACATGGCCGTCGATTGCTTGCTCCTCCTCCTCGACGACGGCGAGACGTGGCACGCCGTCGCTGATGCCACGGCGGCGTGCCTCGTTGACTTGGTCGATCTCCGGCATCTCGGCCCAAGGCGACGACTCGGCGATGCCATTGCAACCGCACTGCTTCGTGACGACGACGGCCATGTCGGTGGTGGACGCGAACTAGGCGTGGAAGCAAAGGAAGCGATCAGGAGCTTGAGGGAGACGAAGGTAGAGAGGAAGGAGAGAGAGGAGGCTATGTCTAGGGATGAGCTGATGAAGAGAGAGATCATAGCCAAGGAGAAGAAGAGGCTAGGAAACGACAGCTTCCTGCACGGCGACGTGGAAAGGGCCATCGATCTGTACACCGAAGCCTTGGAGCTCTGCCCACTGAGCAGGAGGAGGGAGCGTCTGGTGCTGCACAGCAACCTCGCGCAGTGCCGCCTCGCGCGGCGCGACGCCGGCGCGGCGGTGAGCGACGCGACGCGGGCGCTCTCGCTGGCACGGCCGGCGAACGCGCACGCCAGGAGCCTGTGGCGAAGGGCGCAGGCGTACGACATGAAGGGGATGGCAAGGGAGAGCCTCCTCGACTGCCTCGCCTTCGCCGGCGCGTGGCTCGACCGCCGCCGCCGCCGGAAGCACACGGCGGCGGCGCGCGGCGCAAGCGCGAACCCGAAGCTGCCGTACTGTGTGGCGAGGATGATCAGCAAGCAGATGAGCGTGACGGGGCTGTTCGCTGGTGTGACGATGAATGGAGCTGACAGGGTAGGGGTTGATGATTGCATGCCAGGGTGCAGTGAAAATGGCGATGGGGACGATGAGGACGACGACGAAGATGATGATCGTGATGATGACGATGAAAGCGAGGAGGAATTTGGTGGCAACGCTGGATTAGTGAAGATCTGCACGTCAGGTTAATTATTAGCAGTTTCATGGAGTTGATTAAATTTTTTGACAGAATATATATTATCTAGATTGATTAGCAGTACTGATCATGAAATGGTTTCTTGAATCAGGAAGAGAGTTGCCAATTGTAACGGGAAACGCTTGGAGGAGATTATCCCGGATGACTTGATAAGAAAGTGTAAACCGTTTGTTATCTTATGATGATCCACTGTCATTAGCTAGCTAGCTCACTGATAAACGCCGCGAAATTAGGGATTAATGGCAAATTGTCAGATAGTCTCTGATCGGTTCATGACTAATCTTTGATACGTGGTTGCTTATGTTTTGATTTGTAGGGTCACCTGTTTGATGTTAATTGTGATCTTGAGTTGTCAATCTCCTTGTACGATAGTTAAAAGTAGCAATTTCTTCACTTCTTAATAATTCACTGTCTTATCATTTGAGCAATGTTTCCTTAGGCCAGTCTCAGTGGGGTTTTATGGGTATTAAATTACATGACACATTAGCAAAATTGCTTATGTGGCAGGGTAATTATGAGAAAAGAGAAGAATGGAGTGTCATCACCATGACACTAACCATGTGCAGTTACCAAGATATGAAACTTGCATTGAGAGCCATTTTGTTTCATCCTAGGCATATTTGGCCATACAACATGCGAGAATTAAATGTTGCAGCTTGTATATAAAATTGTGCCATGAAATTATGCACTAAGAGAGGAAGTTTCATCCCATGATAAATGTGACGTGGCAGTCTTGGGAACTGTGTGATGAAACTATGCATTGAGACTGGCCTTATAATTTTGTGTAAATTTCTCAACCTAAATGGCTATTGAAATCTTTCTAGATTTTTATGGACAAAAAAAAATGTGGATGTGACTGATGAATGCATGGTTATAAGTGTGGTTGACGCAATTTGCACAGATGTGCTAGACAGTCCGTCCTAGCAGGAGAGGCTAGATGCACATTGGTGATGCGCGCTGATCGTCATCACTACTGTTGAGAAAATTGAGTTATAAACAACACGCCACAAATTAATGGTATATATATATAATCAAACCTTGTGGGAGATACCAGTTTTCTTCATAAAATTTTGCACACAGCAAACCCCAATTGGAATGGAGTTATACACGTCGACAAATTAATACAGGTCATAATTTTATTTTTTAAGGAAAAATTTAATAAATTAGTTTACTGTCAGTCAGTGAGGTCTTAGTTCTGGTTTGTTGTTCTCCATCAAGGTGTGTTGTGTCGTCTCTGTCGGTGACCGCAGTGAGGGGTCCGGATTGTAACAAAGGAAATACAGCTTGGGACCTCTGCACCAACTTAATATTTATTAATACAATGATTTAATTTAGTTTCACATTTTGATTTGAATTCATGGCGATGAAAGGACTCGTACATCCACGGCTCATTTCCACATCAATGGTGCTTTAGCTAAAGAAACCATGTGCAAACGATGTGATAGACAAATTGTATACTCTCTTCGTCTTGCTAAAGGAAGTGTTTAGGACATAGTGATAGATAAAATATATTTAAAGAGAATTTTTATGAAGTTATATTTCAATATGAATCTACTAATATCATTTTTATATTTCTTAACACATAATAAGATATTTACAGACAGTTTAAAAGGTTTAACTTAGAACAATCTCAAAACGACTTCCTTTAGTGATATGGAGGGAGTACACTGTCATGTTTGCATTGCATGAATAGGGCCTGTTGTATGATTAAAATAAAAGAACTTGAGCATACCGAATAGATGCTGAAAGGAAAGTTAACGGCTACACTAAAAGTAAAAAAAAATGTTTAGGTACCATTCCTCTATCCCACTGAATTTCACGAAATGTATATATATCTTTAGTGGCTATATAAGGAGATTATTCTCATGAACTTTAAGTTGTTCCTAGGAAAGGAATCATTCCTTTGCGACATGGGGTTTGCACAGTAAAGCAAGAAATTATAGAGCAAAGAGGCCATCGGCATTAAAAGAAAAGTGGAGCGTGACAGAACCATCCTCGTGACACGTACAGGTTCATATATCAGTAGACAGTCGTCCTGCACTCCTGCATCGGATCTCACTAATAATTGCTTTCCAAAATGCAAAGAGATCACCAAAGTACACCAGTGTGATAGCCTGCATCTCTGGTTTTCTGCTTTGATTGCCTGCGTTATTTAGTATTTCTCCTTCAGTCATGAATACTGTGATTGTCAAATTAAACCGAGCTTTAGCACATGCGATTCCTAAGCAAACACTACCTTTGTGTTGTAAAGTTACATGTCCGCATTTGCGCATAGTTTTGTGCATAGTCATGGAGGACCACCTTAACACCCTGATTCATACCATAAAACGAGGCCAATTTGATAAAAAAAACAAACAAATGCGGTTAGTTCAAAGTAACTGAAAGATTTTTTTTTAAATCCTAAAATGAGTTCACCATATCCCTCTTCTTCCAAACATATACATACAGTACATGTTTCTACCTTTTTTTTCAAGAACATGCTTTGCATGACTTTGTTTAAGAGTAGACTGTTTCCATTTAAATCATCAACAAGCTGCAACTGTAATTAGTGTAAACTTTACTAGAACGTGGTTCCATGTAGTAAGGGGCATATTTACCAAAAGAATTGAAAGCAAAAGCTAACGGTTTACCTAACAATCGAACATGCCTTTCTTCCCACAGCAAAGCGAAGAAAAGGATAGCAGAATAAAGGGAGCAAATCAGTGATCTCATCTACATGGCAAATAATTGTCCAGTGTCAAATATTTTTCATCAAAGGCCGTATGTCCACACTGGTGACTGGTCCTGCATCCAATCTCATCTACACTTATAGTGCTGAAAACAAGCTCGAACATGTTGTCAAGGGACCGGGTATGATGATAGACTGAACACTTAAATTCCTAGTTTTTGCTTGAAATGTTTAGTTTAATCCCTCTCATGCATGCATCTTTGAACATTTGAGATTCACAGAGCTTTGGCACATGCATGCAATTCCTAAGCACACAATGCCTTTAATTGTTGTAAAGATACATACTTGCATGTATACACATAATTTGCCACGTGCTCATGAAGGACCACATCAATTCATTCCAACCCCCTTAAGACCCTAATCGATCAATCACTGTACTTACGTCTTAAGCTTGCATTAAACACTCTTGTTTAAGTCGAGTGCCATATTTTTATACACCAGGGCCGTACGATGAAAGCAGATCGATCAAAAACGGTTGCGCTAGAGGAATATATAGAAAAGCAAGAACAGATCACAAAAGGGAGAAAGATCGTTAGATCGTGCAGAAGCCGACAAGGATGCATGATTAGGAGCGCTAATGAGTGGCGATCATTCCCTGACTCCTTACTCGATGATGAACTCAAGAATATTGCAGCGATCGTACACGCAATTTGCACGTCGATCCATGGCCTAAGCAAAAGCCGGCAGCGATGATTGGCATTGACAGGCGGTTATATGGTACTAAAAGTGGCCATGCGCGCAGTATAAAAATAGTGGCCGGTGTGCTTTGGGCGCGCACATGATGGGCAAATGCCCGTAGCCGCTTTCCGGATATAGAAGTGAACAAGGGAAGGGGTGAGGCCGTGTGGGGAAGCAACCTGAAAGGATGAAACATGGGTCTCAAGTGTCAGATTACCTTGTCTCTGAACTTCTGCAACTTCAGCTCAGTTTGCAACTTCAGCCGTTGGTAAAATCCCTATCTGGTTCCTGCTACTAAGTGTTTACCATTATATTCCTGTGGAATTATGTGAAGATTGTTCGTACGTTTTAGCCAGCCTTAATTCTGCACAACATATTTACCTCTGCTAAACCCACCTCCATTAATTCCGGGCCTTGTTCGTTTTGAAGGGCTGAAACCCACCTCCATTAATTCCGGGCCTTGTTCGTTTTGAAGGGCTGAAGGGGATTGGATGGGGTGGGAGGGATTAAATTCCCGACAAGTCAAAATCCTCTCAAATTATCCTCAGTCCCCTTGTGGAGGGGATTAACCGAACAAGTCAAAGCCTTACCGTTCCTTATCGACGTACTCTCTCCGTCCCAAAAAGCATGCAATTGTAGCCATGAACTGTCCAGATTCATAACATCTCTAATGAATCTGGACACTCATTTGTCTAGATTCGTTGAAGATGCTATGAATCTAGTGAAGGACTAGAATTGCGTTTTTTTGGATGGAGGGAGTAGGCATTTTGTAGCGGGAAGCTTTTCACATAGAAAGTATAAAAAAAGGGTAACACGAGGTTAAAAAGGCAGATTTGGAAAATTATAGCACCCATCTGTACCTATCCTGCAAAGTTTATATAGTGCTCAAACTCTTTTGTGACGGGCTTAATGGCTACATGGCTCATCCATTGCGGACCTGGTGCCATGCTTGGTTCCGGTGAGGCACTGCATTGTCGCCAATGGGTCAAGGACATCTCGAGCGGATTAACCGAGCCGATGCTAGTCGAATATTTGAGGATCTGGGTGGGCTTGCAGGAGATAACGCTTACTCCTGATTCACCAGATTTTTTTCCAGTGGCGTTGGGCAGCTTCATTACAGATGCTGGACTTCGGAAAGACTCGAGGCACAATCTTCAGGAGCATGACGAGTTCAGTTTCAGGCTTTCAGCCGAGAAGTGTCTGGTTCAGTTTTCTGCAGGCCAAAGAGTCCGTATAAGAAATTTTGTTACGGTGCAGTGCTGCAGCCTGCAGGTACCAACTGGCAACTACTGCCTCTTTTGCAACCCTGGATACGATCACTTGTGCTCTATGCTATCATATTAGACAACAATCCTGTACGAAACATACCCGGCTGCTCATGTGCTCTGCCTTTTGTCTCCAATAATATAAAGAAAACGCCAGCACCTTGACAATGACAGTTGCAACACTATCAAGCATGCGCAAACATATACATTCCTGAATTCACAGATACAACATAAACTTGTGCTGAAGGGGTCATATAACCGTTCAGCAATATACCCCACAGATGAAACCATCGCTCCCCGCTTTCCCAAAAGAAAACATCACTCCAGCTTCAAAGAATTACGCTCAACATCTCAAAATATTATGCTAAGGGTAAAAAGATCCATGAAGAACAGCGAATATCTTTTTCTTAACCAAAAAAAAAAAACAATCATCAACTTACAGGCAACAACGCCGATAGCTACTTTGTCTTTGTTACATAGAAGTTCTTTCCCTTTGGAGGAATACAGAACAGCTTTTTTCTACACCCCCCAACTCCCCCTACAGTCCTAGGTCAGAAAATCTAACTATCAACGTTAACCTCATCATCTTCAGTTGCTTCATCATCAAAGGCGGAGCTGTTTCCATTGGCTGATTCCATGGGCTTGGCACTGGATTTTGCAGACTTGCCGTTGGACTTGTTCTTTGTTGTTGGCTTTTTGCCCTTCTCGGACTGCTGCATCTCAAGCCCCTTCACAGACAGCCGCCGCTTCCGCTTTGAATTTGGCCCTTCCGCTGGGTCTTCAGCAGTAGAGTTGTCAACTGCCACAGAAATAAAACCAAACCGTGAATGGAAGATTTAGCATTGCATTGAAGACGATACTTGAAATGACATGAAATGCTCAAGTTTCCAAGATTCTATCCCTGCCAGCAAGTGCTCTGGGAACTAGTAATGCAATTTACTCTGCTTTGAATGTGTTGTAATCTATAGCTTCCTTAGTGCACCATCATTGTTTCACAACACTCTGTGACCTAAACTGAACCAAATTCTGTCAGCTTTTCACCATGGAGCCATGGCTTAATTTTCTTGGTATGGTGGTTTAGAAGTTTTTTATATGAAAAATGAACCACAGTGATCCTAGAGTCCAATAGGAAAACAAAACATAAACACAAGGACTATATAGAACAGTTGTGCAGAATCAAAATGACGGACACAAGATACTGCAAAAGGCACTAGCTATACCTTCCATTGGGCTTGACACCTGAGGAATGGCTTGACCATTCTGTACAGCATCCATTGAGGATGGGGAACCAGAATGGTTGCTATCCTCCAACTTTGATGAGCTTCCAAGGCATTTCTCTGGCTGCTCGTCAGGAGCATCTGGGGAAGGAATTGCTGGCAGGTAGACAATCTCATCCACAGAATCCTCCACATCACTTAACACTGCATTCTTCTCGTATGTCTCGATATCAATTTCAGCATTCTCATCTATCACTACTTCCTCAGCCTACATAAGAGGATTGAGAGATAATGTTCAAAGTGCATACCATCAATAACAGTTAAAAGGACATGTGGAGAAATTTTATTCACCTCTTCTTCACGTGGATTCAGGTCAAACTCATCCTCTCGTTCAACATAGTCTTCATTTTCTTCTAATTCTACAAAATCAGGAGCAAATGCGCTCCAGTTTTCCACATGTTCCTTGGCCCAGATGTATACATAGCCTGTTACAGATACCGTAGCAATTGTAGGTTCAATGGGATGCCAGGCAAGATCGATGACAGCTTCCTTCGGGCCATCAAGGATCTTTACAAGTCGCCCTCTTTGGTCCCATATTTGCAACCTGTGCTCTCCTTTGTTTGCAGAAGCACCAACTATCCACTCAGCATTACCACTGAAGCATGGTGTCTTCCACTGTATCTTTGTGATGGCATCCGAAAGTTCACAAGAAAGAATAAGGCAGCTTGCACCATTTGCTTTTAACTTATCATATTGACTTTCATAGCTGTTACTGTTGTTGCTAATGTTTCTAATCTCCTCTCCAGAACCTTTAACAGGCAGAATATTCTTGTAAACTCTAATGACCCGATCATTAGAATTTGTCAGAAGATACTGGCCGTCCTGGCTCAAAACAATATCCTTAACAACAGCTGCACCAGGGATGGGAACTATAGCATGTACCTCAATGGTTTTTGAATCTACGATTAAAATTTCTCCCTTAGAATTGCCCACATATATCAGATCCCCATGCTTATCAAATGTTGCAGCTGTTGGTGTAAAAGGTGGCGTACCATCCGCGAATTTATTCCGGGGATTAGGGGCAGGAGGGTTACCATTCTCAGATACAGACACAGGGAGAACTGTGGTGCTTCCAGTATTCAAATCAACAAGAAGAGGTGCAGAAGACAGAGGACATGCCAAACAGAAGGATGGGGTTGGGGAACCAGGTTGAAGACTGGCACGCAATGGAGTCTGCTGAAGAGTTATCCGGGCAATCTTTTCCCCAGTTGGCACATCCCAAAGTGTCAATGACTTGTCAGTAGCAGAGGCAAGCAAACGGTGACCATACCTGGACCAGGAGATGCTTGTTATAGGTGCAGTGCAATCTTTATCACGGAATTCTCTGGCAAGCCCCCTTGTTTCAAAGTCCCAGATAACACAGCTACCATTTGAGCATCCAGCTGGAAATATGCAACAGACTTTGTTATTGACCACTGAAAACAAGTTCACAGCTGAAAGATATTCTATAGCATTCAAAGAATTAACAGGGCATTTCATAAATAATGTTGGATTTCTTTTATCGGAATGCAGGGCCAACTTTATATGGTTATAAAATATAGAGTAAATGAAACCCTTCTTTTAGACTCCAAGTAAACAAAGCTTCTAACTTGACAAATGTACACATCATTCCCTTTTCGTAACAACTTAGTATCATGGTATTGCAATTGCAATAATGGTATGGTAAACACATATTGTTGCCTTTCCATTTTCTCTTATTTCCATGTAGAAGTGAACCACTGAGAACAAAAAGCCAAATAAAAGAAATACAAGGTGCATTGCTAGTTTAACACTGATTCTTCATTCCCATTGACTGACACCCACCAATAGAACCCAATATTATCCAGGACACTGCATCTCTTCTGTTTCAGACTCAGTGCAGATCATATAACTTAGAGTAATTCAACTATTGATCAAAAGGTTAAAACAAACTGTTCATCACGAATTAAATCAAATGTATACAGGTTGTGGATTGCCAGATAGAAGTGAGAATGTTCCACATAGACAGGAAAATAAAATGATGCTGGTCTGTTCACACACAGTTCCAGTGGAGCCACTAATTGCACAACAGGCAGGCAATCCCATTAGCACTGCCGATAAAACAAAAACAGACTGACTGAGCAAGCAGGAGGTGACAACTACAAAAAGAAATTCCTTCACCAGACTAGAAGAAACTTTAAAACTGATCAAGAATTGTAAAAGAAACCAGCATGTTTTATTCACTGGGAAAATAATTACACAAAATTGTCGCTTGAATTTACTTGAAGAGGAACAAGCTTAGATAATTACCAGCAAGAAGCGTTCCTTTACGGTTAAACGCAATACATTTCATAGTCCCATGATGCAAGTACTCCTCAATTGTCTCTGGCAATTCCCCCTGATATGGATCTACAAGAATACAGAGCATATAGCAATTCAATATCTCGGCAATATTTTTTTTGTACAAGTTTCTTCTTGACACAAATCTAATAACACAAGTATATGCTAATTTGCTAAAGTATTTCCCAGATAGCTGGAATTTTTTTTAAAAAAAATATTCTTGACATAGAAACTTAACAACACAATATATGCTAATTTAACAACATATTTCCCAGATAGCTGCCATGGGTTAACTTATCTCTCTGATAAAATAGGGATAAATTGGTTATGTGGCATTGAAAGATGGCACTGTTTAGAGAAATATAATACAATATAACAGTTTCCATGCAACGATCATCTTCTGCATTGCAGTGCTTCTCCATCTTTCTACCTGTAGCCCCTCCATTTCTCTGGCGCGCACCGCCACACCCAACACTTTTGCCTGAAGCCTCAGCGCCAGCGCAGCTCTAATCAAGCCATGGCACAGCAGGCCATCTCCGCATGAAGGTGCCATGAAAAAAAAAAACTCCAGCTCAGCCCCCCCCCCCAACGCTGCCGCAAGCCACACCGCAGCACGGAACATGGCACGGCATGGATGGAACCAATTCGGAGTTCACCTCACCCAAACCTGAAGGATCTCCTCTTGCCCAAATTGCCTCCCTCAATTAACCACGTCAAATCAAGGTCCACCTCACTCAAATCACTTTCATGCTGCAGATCTGCGCTGAACCGAACTCTTTCCAAGTCAAAATAGAGCAACAGGCTAGCAAATTGCACTCTGAGCAACCCACCACCTAGCAAGCAAAATTGCAGCAACAGCAAGGTATAGAGTGGATTGGAAAAACAACGGAGATTTGGTTCTGATGCTACCTAACCAAGAAAAGAACAAACTAATCAAAGGAGAAGAGGGGTAGCAACAAGATACAGGGGCACAAGAAGAGCACTGTGAACTACACATCACATAGTATTGAGAAAAACTAGCATCACAGTGACATCTCACAGCGCCAGCTATCGGCAAAAATAGCCAGCACAGAGGTGGAATAAATACTCATTAGGGTTGTCCCATTGAAACAAAACAACCAACTGGCATATTTCGAAAATAGCCCAGAATTTCAGTGATATCAAAGCGAACCAAAACAATTTGGTGGTATATTTCTAAAATTGCGATCTTCTGATGTCAGATATCATTTTCCCCCCGAATAAGATGTTTCAGACGTTAGATGCGGATTCATGATTATACTAGAAGAACATCCTAAACAGTGAGGTGGACACTTCAAATGACAGAGAATGAATTGTAACCTATCACAAAATTAAATCTCAGACGGAAATACAAATGGCCAAATGCATTTATCTGCAAGAAAGTTTTTGGCTAATCTAACACCTAAAGAAGAACAAAATTTATAAGTGCGCATCCAAGCAAGGCAAAGCAATCTAAAACCCTGTTTGAAACCCTTGACATCACTGTATTTCAGTGGCACCAGAACACCCAAACCAACCTAAGTAATCGCCAGAGACAAACGACCACTCATGTTTTCCAGCAAAAGTACCAACATTCTAGGGTGGTTTAACCACACATCGAAAACCCAGGCTTTCAAGCAAGAAATCGCCTGCAAGGGAAGAAAACAAGGGTCGATAAAGACCCGTCCTACTCGTACATCCCCACCCTCCCCCTAAAACCCTAATTTTCCCCCTCGAATCGGCGCTACAACCTGAATCCGCAGCACACCCCCGAAATTCGACCGAATCAACACGCCCCTGACGCAACCCCACAAGAATGCCGAACAGGAATCGCATGGAGAACTCACCGACCACAGGCGCGTTCATCGCGCCGCCGCCGCTTCGGCGCGACTCTACCCTCGCAAACGAGAATTGAAAGAAGAGAGCGGGACAGGCGGAACCCTACGCGAACCGCGCCGCGGCCTTATCCCCGCGATGCGAATACTCTTGAATGCTTTGGCAGCGAGGGATTAATAGCCCAGGGAAGATAGCCCCGCACTGAGTTATCTCTGTACCGTCCACTTCCCACTCCTCCACTTCCCCAACTGGATTTTGCCCCTGCTCATATTTGGCAGACAAGGGGCATAAATCCCCAGCGGAGGCGGTGGAGGAGACTGCAGCGTGGGCGGGGTGGCGGCGAAGGAGATTGCAGCAGGCTGGTGACGCGTCGCCGGCGGGGTGGCGGCGATCTGTCGAGGGCTCGAGGCGCAGTAGCCGCCGAGTCGGGAGTCGGGACGGAGCTCGGGGAGAAGTCGCGAGGCGGACCCGCGCGTTTACCCGGGGAAAATTGGGCTCTATTGGACCGAAGTCCCCCGCCGAGAGCAGGCTGGATGGAAGGCCCGCGAGGAATTGGCCTGGAGATACCGACGGGGTGTTGGATAGGGTTTTGATGGGTCATGGGCCAACCTAGTTAATAGGCTGCTTGTCTAAATTAGGCCTGGCTGTTTATAGTTCGGTTTCCTCGGTTATTTGGGTTAACTTAGCGCAATATAACTGAACTAAATTCGAGTATCAGGAACTGAGGACCGAACTTACGACCCATTTTTTCGGTCTCGGTCAGTTTAGTTCATCGGTCTCGGTTAATTATGCCCACCCCTAGCTCCACTATATCTTGCATGGATTTCCATTTATAAGCTGCAGCGGAATATGCAGTGAGATCTTGGAATTCAGGACTGCAACATCCGACTTCACATATCATTCGAAAATATTCATCTGCTTTCAGGCGGGGGCCAAGAGTGTTAGAGTCGAGAGTAAAACTAAATGTAACACCGCTTAGGCGGTCATTGTAGAAACTCACTCTTCTTTATCAATGAAACAAGCACAATCTCGTGTTGTTTGTTCAAAAAAAATATATTCATATGCTTGGTCTCAAAGGACATTGCGGCAGGTGAGTAATCAGGCAATGTCATTATGTCTATAATCTTTCACATCACCATAATCCTCAGAAATGATAAAGAAATAATAAATCTATCTACTATCTGTAGTCTGTACCCTCAGATATGAGAGTGCCGGTGCCTTAGTCCATCCTAAAGTGCAACCTACACTACCAAACATCCCACAAATACAAGCATACAAGGGACATGCATATATAGACTCCTCTGGACCCAAAACAACTAGGCAGTGGTACAATCTTTACATGGAGGAGCAGCTTTCTTCCAATATAATCCACTGTTCCAGTACATCATGGCGGTGAATGACAACGTTGACTCGTTGAGACACTCATGACCTCTTCGGCATGGATGAGCAAATGCGTGAATGCAGCGAAGTATTTCGCACAATAAGATAAATGATGAACGCAAGGTACACAACCAGCACAACACACAAGCTTGAGCGAAGCACTGCACCCCGAACATCAGTAATGTAGAATGACAGTATAAGATATCCATTGATAAGCATCAGAAAGACCGTGACAATCCAGCTAATCACCTGAAAGCACAAAAAGAGTTAATACAGTGAAGTAGGCTGGGCAGTGTTGCTAGCTGCATAAAGGAGCCTCATGCCATCAGAAAAAGAACAGCAGGCTAAATATGTCTCTGATTGCTTGTGAGTTTGGTGGACCATATTGAACAGGGTGTATGTATAGATGCATAGACGCAGAATAAAATGATAATGATATACGTCACAGAAGTCATGCCAAAGGGTAAGTTCTATGGCATAGAATATTGAAGAATCATATTAAGGTGTCATGATTAATAACATAACTACACAAGTAAGACCAGCAACTGAAACTAGGAATCATTCTAATAAGGAATGAAATGAAGAGCTTCATCAGCTTTTAGCTCTTTAGGATATTGAAATAAAATAGTGTTGTGAAATAATGGGATGTGGTCTCATGCAGCAATTGTCAATTGATCATGAACTATATTGAAACATCCTTATAAGAAAAATTATCTTAAACTTGATTTTTCAATGAATAAACTCATTTAAAAAACTTACTTTGGTGATGGGACCAACTACGAATGACCCCATGACTTGTTCCTTTGAAACAAGGGTGATGAGAGGAATTAGTGCAAATGGAATCTGTATGGACTGAAGAACATTGAGTCCTTCATTCAGAATATCCATTGTAGGATCTTCAGTATCGAAAAACAGAGCCACAATCATGGTTGGGATAATGGCAAAACTTCGAGTAATCATCGCTCGTAGCCACTTCTTCAATCGAAGATTAAGGAAACCTCCCATGACAAATTGACCTGCATATGTGCCAGTGATTGTGCTACTCTGTCCAGATGCTAACAAACCAATAGCCCAGATGTAGAGGATGGGAAAGAATGCAGTTCCATATTTTTCCTGTAAGTACTGCCCAGCATTCTCAAGACCAATATTGTCAGCCTTTTCAGACCCATAAAATCCTTTGGCAAAAACCGTTGTGACACATATATTAATAAAGAAGGACACAATGAGTGCAAGAATTGACTCAATGTTGTAGTAGTACACTGCTTCTTGAACACGGGATTTATTGTTTGTGTCAATCTTCCTAGACTGCACTAGTGCCGAATGCAAGAAAACATTGTGAGGCATGATGATGCATCCCACAATTCCAACCGCCTGCTTAATTGTCTTCGAACTCAACTTTGGAACCACCAAACCTGCATAAGTAATTGAATAAGCAAACTCCTTTGCTTTTCGAGAATATAACATAAAGAAAAGCATTTTGCCAAAATGTTAAGTGAGGGTTACCAATCAGAAGTTCCTTTCCACTAGGTTTTGTTTCACCAAACATAATCGCAAATGACACAGCCATGGTTGCAATTAATACAGCAAAAAACGCTTCTAATTTTCTCACACCATAATTCTCCAGGAAGAGAAAGATGAAGCTGTCAACAAGAAAAATGCCATATAAGTCTTTTGCAGGATTGTTCTTAACCAAAAAAAGGGGGGACAGTGGTTAGCAGCACAGAAACAATGTGTTATGTTAATCAACATCAGATAAGTATTGGGTAGCAGAGAAAAGAAGAATGGTTGCCATTTCATCATCATGAGACGATTTATATAGCAGAACTGTTTCAGCTGTTATTTAATCCCTTGTGTTGCTTTCAGTGTTACCAATTTCATCATCCAAAAGCACCTAAGCATGTTTAGCAATCAGTTACGCATAAGGAAGAGGTTTGACCAAGGGAGCAGATATGCAGCAAGTAGTAATGTACGGATAGTGGACAAGGATATATCAATAGTTTAATCAATAGTCCAAGATCATTGGTACAAGTTTGTAACTGAAGAGGGAAAAATAAATATTAAACCAAACAATAAGCATAACTATCATCTGACCCAAATGAGGTTTAAAATTAAGTGATTGCAGCCACCGTTCGCCAATAGCTCATAAACATTCTACAGCTTGGAGGCCCAAATCATGCTGGCATCAACTACACCAACAGATAAACAAAAACTATGCTGTAAAAGAGAAAGAGCAAGCAGAGTACACAAACAACAACAATTTCAGGACGCAGCCTATATGATGAACAAGCGGCACATAAGCATCTCCAGAAGCCACACCAAAACTCGACCAAGTGTGACAACCCTTACCGACCTGATCAGGAAACAAGTACCAAAAACTGCAATTTTTAATTCCAGGGATGCTTTTGTATGCTTTTTTCCTGCGTGTTAAACAATACGAGCGCATTGATGAGAGCAAAAGGACACTCTCCCAGTGTAGCCACCAACGCATTGAACAGAGCGAACCACAAGCGATGCCCCCCATAGCACTAAACTTTAAGCCAAAAAGCAGCAGCAGCAAGCAAACAACAGGGGTGATCCCACTCAAAATCGCCTGAATCCAAGCACACCACAACAAAGAATGTGTGAACTTTATTACCTAACAATAGACGGGACCAAAAGAAAGCAATAATTCTACATGCTGCATCAACCCATCAACAGAACGCAACAAAAATTGTTATGACCTTAGCTCAGTTAGTTCAGGAGAAAAACAGTGATGAGCGGACAGAGCTCAGAGCTCCAACTCAATCAACAAGAAAAAAAAAAGGCATATGTAAGAAGCTTGCTCATGAATTTACTGATCAAAGCCCCAAAATAAGAAGAATTCAAGTCAGTTGATTCAATAAAAAAAAGAACCCAAAAAAATTCTAGGACCTGGGTTCAGAGACCCACAGAGTCGAAAGGAAAATAACGTAAATAACCTACCAATCTAGTGCTGTGATGACGACGCCGCCCCAGAGCGGCACGGTGCCCCCCGACAGGATCTTGATGGCAATCGCGCTGCCAATCACCTCCTGAATGTCGGCGCCGACGAGCGCGAGCTCGGTCATGACCCAGAGCGCGCGCGTGGCCCACGGCGGGTACTCCTCGCGGCAGAGCTCGGCGATGTGCTTCCCCGTGGCCACGCCAAGCCTCGCGGAAAGCAGCTGCACGAGCGCGCCCATGACCGTCGCCCACAGGAGCAGCCACAGCAGTTGGTACCCCGCGGCGGCGCCCGCCTGCAGGTCCCCCTCCAGGTTCCCCGGGTCCAGGAACGCGATGCACATGAGGAACCCCGGGCCCGTGAAGCGCCAGAGCTTCCGCCACGAGAAGGGCGGGCGCGACGACTCGTCGGCCTCGCCGTCGGAGTCCGAGATGGAGATTGATACCTTGTCGTCGGAGTCGTACGCGCGCTCCTCGTACTCGTCGTTCGAGGCGGATGCGGCGGCCCCGCCCCCGCCGGGGAGGAGGGTCTCGGCGAGGTCGCGGGACGCCATGGGGGAATGCGGGGGAGGATGGGCGAGTGCGGTGAAGGTGTTGGGCGGGTGGGAGGATGGGGCCGTCGTCGATCAGTTATGCTCCGGGAACCATGATTGGTTTGATGGTTTATTCGAGAATTTATAATGCTTTTTTCCCACACGATATTTATACTCCACTAGTGGTTCATCTTTATCTGTCGATGGCAGTTTTTTTTTCTCTCCAATGATCTGTATATTCCTTCATTCATTTTAATAGGCATTGTACAATTTAAAAGACTTGACTAACTGTTTATCAAAATTTATAAAGTTTGCTTTCTGATGTAATACTAATATGATTAGCCGGTGTTGGATGTACTTATTTTAAACAGAGGATATGGTGCTCGAAAAAAATCGCAAATAATAACTTACTAAAAAAGCACAGAAAAAAAACTGTATCACCTGTCATAAAATACTATTTGTTTTGTTTTTTTTTAAGATACATAACATCTGATATGTATCTACACATACTTATGTCTAAATATATAAGTAAACATTATTAATCAAAAAATGTAATGAATAATATTTTGAGACGAGATGAGCATGTTTAAGTAAAGGGAGAAACAAGTCTTCTTTCACTGCTGGCACTTTTGAGTTGTCTCGTTGAATACTTGAGCTAAAGTCTACCACTTGTCAAACACAAACGTTTAAATGCTAATTAGGACTAAACATGAACAAATTACAATACTAATGGTAGAAGTCCAAACCTAATTCGCGAGAGAAAATAACTTATCGTTAGCACATATTTATTGTAGCACCGCATTATCAAATCAAGGACTAGCTAGGCTTAATGGATTCATATTGCAAATTAGTCTCTATCTGCGTAGTTACTTTGTAATCAATATATGTTTAATACTCCTAACTAGTAATCAAACACCTAACTAGTAATCAAACATTCGATGTGACGGGAACTAAACATCACCCGAATCAAAGCTTATTAAATGGTGTATCATAGAGTTTAGACTAATCCTCTTTTAAAATAAAAGTTAAGACTAACAGACATTACGCATTGCCCTTTGTTTATATAACGACGATGACCTTTTGTTCCATAGGTTTTGGCACTCGAGATAGTTGCTGTCGTCGCATCGTACTTGCAGTCGCTGAATATTGCCTGCACCAGGCAATGCTCCGCCGTTTACAAAATGTAGCATGTCCATTTCGATGCCGTCTGATCATAAATTTAGAAATCCTTAAAAAAATCCGCAACGTGCAACTTGTTTTTTTTTTTGGTTAATTTACCATGATCGTTTTGGCAGGTTAGCTGGTTAGCATCAGCCAAGCTCTTTTATTTTACTCTGGTTGGCAGGATAGCAATCCCTTTTCCTCTCTAAAGCGAGAGCAAAAGCAAGACAGAACAAAACCGAGACCTCTCTTTCTCCCCCCTTCCACAATGATCTTGTCCTCACTTTGGACGTGTAGTGCAGACGTGCAGTCGGAGTCAGCATCAGCAACTTCGTGCGCACCTCAGAGTAGAAGCGTCGACGGTGCACAAAGTTGCTGAACAGACGGGTCCTATCAGATGGCGCTGGCGCACTCGCAGAGCGTGTGCCGAGCTCCGTCGTCGCTTGGATACATACAGGGACACCGGACAACCCGTGCTTGTTCGTAGCCCTTTTTTTACCCTGTTCGGCTGCTAGGCTGGGCGGCTGCACTGCAGCTGCAGCTGCATCCAGCAGCCAGTACGAATAGCTAGCCTCGGCTGCTGAACAGCCGCACTGAATCGGCTTTCCCATCGAAGACGATGACGTGTTTCGACGACGCAAGAAACCAAAACGTGTCATCGCCCCGTCCAGCATCGGACTCGTGCCTCAGGAGTGGTTCGCCGGCCAGCGTCACGAACGCGCGCCACGGCACAAGGCCATGGTGCTCGTGCCTACTTAAAGGTGGTGCGAATTGGTGTTTCTAAAGGCTACCGTGTTAGATTTTTTTAGCTTGATTAATCAAGTTACTATGAGTAGCATGCCACGTCTTAAAAAGACGACGACAGAGACTCAACGGTGAACTTTTAAAAGTATGTAGTGACGCAGACCCATATGCAAAAGAGACGGTGGAGCCTGGACAAGTGGACATCGGTCCATCAAACGCCGCGGTGTACGAGTCCGTCTATCCTACATGTGCTTCTTGCTTCTCAGTTCTCACTCTGATCAGGAGGTTGCCGATCCAATCGGAGCCATCGATCGACCGCACCCCACATGAAAGGGACCAAGGTCAAATGAGACCGGGACGAGGCAGGACCGCGTCCTGCACGGTCTTGGCGTCCAATCTCCCGCTGCCACAGGCAGGGCGCCTGTAATTTTCTTCAGTCACAGCCTCAGCCCAGGAAGGAAAACTACAACATGAACGTTAACAGATTCACTTAAAATATATACTCATGTTGTTTCTTTCCTCACGTGGAGCGGCTAGACGTCAGATACGTGCATCCAAAAGCTGCAGCGTGCGACGACGCTGGCAACAACTGAAAAAACGCATCGTGATCGTGCCGTGGTTGGTAGGCTTGATCCACCTCGAGGCACGTGCCGTCCAAGCATCAAGTGGCCGGCCGCCGCCGCAACCACATCGCCGCCGAGGCAAAGCGCAGTTGCAGGCGCCTCCGGACTCCGATCTGGCGGGCTGTTGGCTGGGCCACGTCGGCGCCCGGAGCGGACGTGGCGGACACGCCGGATGAGGCGTTTTCGCGCGGGGCCCGGTAGTCAGTGACTGTGGAGCTGGTCCAAGAGCGTGCCCCACCCCGCACGGCGGCGCTCTCGCCACCGGCCAGGCCGTGGCGGCGGCGTGGCGCCACGGGGCTGGCTCGTGCCCCAGCCCAACTGCCTACGGTCCTGGACGGAGAAGTGTAGTCCTACCTGCTCTCTCCTCTGCCATGCTCTGATCTGATGATCTTCAGTAGAGCTGCTGGTTTCGCTCGCACACACTGGTCGTGCGTGGTGTTGCCGTGAAAGCTAATCTGTCTCGAACGGGAACAAAACTAAACGCCATGTAACGCGACGCGGCTATTCATGAGTGCCGGTAAAAATCTCGTTGTCTGGCTAGCGTGATCACGATACACCGACGATATGCCATCATTTTTTTTTTATTTGCTAGTTGCCCGTCACAGTCCAAGGCGATTAATGAGTTGACAGTGGTAGAATGTATTTTCCTTTCAATAATTTATTTTTAGGAGCAATTAATTGTTGAGGTTACAACAAACGGTGGATCTGTGTCTTTTGAGGACTTCGTCCAAAAGACAAAGGTAGTAATACTTCTTCGGTCCTTAAATATATGCTACTTAGGAGAAGTAAAACACATTTATTTAAGGATGGAGGAGGTAAGTTCTAGCTCAAATAATCCATGACTTCACCCCAGTGACGAGTAAAGTTACAATAATGATGCAAAGTATCACATACTTGGGTGCAATTCATCCTCATATATTCCTCTGCAGGGCAATGAAATGGTCATCCGCGGCCACGGTCGCCAACCACCGTTGGCTATCGTTATCAACACAAGGGGAACGCTGCTTTTAATCAACGACACAGTTACTTGCGATCTGTAATCTATTCATACCCTTTCGGTGGATATATCCGCACCAAACGCCATGGTGCATCGTTGGCAGCATTATAAGCTGACCAAGCAATCAAGCATGCATGTGCAGCGGCAGCGGCTAACGCCAGGGTTATCTAACCGGGGAAAAAACAAAGGTCGTTAAGGCTGCAGATAGATTGACCTTTATCTCGTACTACCACTTCTGATGAAGCTTGTTTGGACAAAGGCACAAAGCCACGTATGCCAGGCGTGAAAGGAGGTCCGTACTCTTTGGACTACGCAGAAGGCCGAGAACTCTTCGAGATGACAAATTGACAAAGACATATTTTGTTTATACTGGGGAAGAAATTAAGAGGAAGATGATAATGCTTTTCCCATAGACTAGTACACCACACACACGCACGCAGAGCTCACTTGGAGGACACATGATGACAGGAGATAGGACAATCTAGGAGGCTACTATTTCTGATAAGTTGATAACAGATGGGGACCGACCGGTGCGTGCACTCTCTTGACTGGATTTCTGCGTGTGTGGAACGCGGCCGCAAGATGGCGAGTGAAATCGTGTCGACATTGTGACAGCGACGCGCGCGATCATGATAGAAAAGCCCAATAGCCCATAAGCAGACCCATACTTTCAGCCGTTTTTCCGTGCACGCTCCGGAGGCACAAGTCCTGCTGCAGAGAGATAGAGAGACGACGGGCCGCAAATTGCGCATAAACAGGCCCATTATGAGCTCATTCCGGGTCATTCCAGGTCCAGGCCAATGGTCTCCACCAGCCGCTGATGCCGCCGCCCATTACGAGCCCGCCAGCCAACATTACGAGCCCGGCGCCCATTACGGGCCAATGGTGGAATCGTAATGCGGTGGCATCAGGCCCATTAGAGCTCCCGCTGTGACCACACCTCTCGGCTCCACCAGCCGCTGATGCCGCCGTTCCGCCTCCTCCGCGCCGGCGACGCCGAAAGCCTCGCAAACCGCCGCCCGCCTCGCGCAAAATGCCGCCCAAACCCGCGCCGCGACTCTTCCGATACGTCTCCAAGCCCCGCAAGGCGGCGGCGGCGGCGTCCGCGGCGCCCGACGCCACATGCTCTGCCGCCCACGACGGCGCCGCGTCCGACGCCGACGCCGACGCGGTGTACCGCGTCGTCACGTCCGCGCCCACGCCGTCGGCGATGGAGTCGGATCTCGCGGCCTCCGGCGTCCCGCTCTCGCCCCCGCTCCTCGACGCCGTGATGCGCCGCTTCCGCTTCGCGCACGGGGACCCGCTCCGCGCGCTCTCGCTCCTCTCCCTCGCCGCCGACCGCGGCGGGGTCGCGCCCTCGCCATTCGCCATCGACACCGCGCTGTACGTGCTCGGCCGGTCCCGCCGCTTCGCGCACATGTGGGACCTCCTCTACTCCACCCGCCGCATCTGCCCGGACGCCGTCTCCGCGCGCACCGCCATGGTCGTCCTCGGCCGCGTCGCCAAGGTCTGCTCCGTCCGTGAGACCGTCGCCTCCTTCCAGCGCATCGTGCGGGTGTTCCGCGCCCTCGACACGGCCAGCCTATTCAACGCGCTGCTCCGCACGCTCTGCCAGGAGAAGAGCATGACCGACGCGCGCAATGTCTACCACGCGCTCAAGTACGAGTTTCAGGTCAACCGCCAGACCTTCAACATCCTGCTCTCCGGCTGGAAGTCGGCCGAGGACGCCGAGGCGTTCGTTGCCGAGATGCGGGAGCTCGGGGTGGAGCCTGACCTGGTGACGTACAACAGCCTGATCGATTGCTACTGCAAGAACAGGGACGTGCAGAAGGCCTACAAGCTGCTCGATGAAATGCGGGACAAGGACATTTCCCCTGATGTGATCACTTATACGAGCCTGATTGGTGGGTTGGGATTGATTGGCCAACCTGACAAGGCAAAAGACTTGCTGAAGGAGATGCATGAGCTAGGGTGCTACCCAGATGTCCCCGCATACAATGCAGCAATACGGAACTTTGTTATAGCAAAGAGGCTTGGAGATGCATTTGCACTGATGGATGAAATGGCCTCAAAGGGACTGAAGCCGAATCCCACAACTTATAACCTTTTCTTCAGGTGCTATTACTGGGCGTTTGACATTGGCAGCTCGTGGCATTTGTATGAGCGGATGCGTTCTGAAGGATGCTTCCCAAACACTCAATCTTGCATGTTTATCATAAGGCTGTGCCGTCGGCATGGGAAGGTGGCACAGGCACTTGAACTGTGGAGTGATATGGTTAGCAATAGGTTTGGATCATTCACCCTGGTATCAGATGTGCTATTTGACTTGCTGTGCGATGAGGGGAAGTTGGAGGATGCGGAGAAGTGCTTCTATCAAATGGTTGAGCTGGGGCAAAAGCCCAGCAATGTTGCATTTAGAAGGATAAAGATACTGATGCAGCTTGCCAAGCAGGAAGAATCTATTGTTAGGTTAACTGAAAAGATGGCACAATTTGGTCGACTGGCACCTGAAGACTGCCAAAGGGTCCATCACCCAGCTGAAAGTAGGCCTAGGAATGGTGATGGAGCTGGTATTGATATATTGGGATCAGCTTAACATATACATGTGAACAATGACGATCATGAATTAGAGAGGATCGATGGTTTAATTTGATTTACCACAGAATACTTATTGTATTTTCCTGAGTTCTGTATTCTGATGTCTTAGCTGAAAGTTTTCAAATTGCAATATTTATTTTGCACATCCACACTTGGTCATGTTGCTTTCTTAGTTCTTGACAAAGTAACAGTGACAGCAGTCGTTATGTCATCTATGTACGGTCCAAGTATATATATACTTGTGTTGTCAATTCATCAGCAATATCAGAATAGATTCTTTTACCAAAATACCCATTCAATGGAGGAGCATTCTAGCAGCATACTGATATTTGAAGCATTACCACATGATATTGATCTTGATGTGCTGAAGTAAAATTAGTACATTACTGTATAATAAACAGTGCTGTTTTTGTTAGAAACGCCTGGGTGCTAGTTAGCCTTTTCCTTTTATTAATGAATTCAAGCTCCCGGACTGTTTGATATTAATTCTTGAGTTATAGAGTAGGATTCTTGCCCCACACATTCTCCAACCAGAGTGTGATTTTTGGTTGATCAGGCATCGTCATTACTCAACTTCGAGCGGACAGCGGAGGTTTGAACAATAATGAAATGAATGGCAGGTTAATTTTTTTTAGAATTGACAGAGTGATGGGCAATGGCAATATGGCATTGCAATGCCCTGCTCCATTATTTATAGAATGCAAGGCAACAAGTTCAAGCGCCTGAGCATATTACATTGGCGAGTCACCATAGCTCTAAGAATTGCTATGAATGGCAGGTCAATACCCGTAAACGTTGAGCGGTAGGGCCGTAGGGCACATGCGTCTCTTATCAAGAAATGTATTCTCGAGAGGGCTCAATTCTTCGAAATTTCAATGAATCTAGTTGGTCTCGGGGTCGGGGGTGATGTTGAGCGGCGTCCGATCAATCCCCAGCAGGCATCTCGGGTGAAGGTAGAACACGCAGACGCCGCAGCCGTATCGCCACACGCAGTTGCCGCCGCACCGTGCGCACTCTTTGGGGACGCCCACGTTGAGCATCACGAGGTGGTCCGGGTGCAGCGGCGAGACGGCGGCGCCGGGCAGCTTCGAGCAGACGGGGTGCACATCGAAGCCGCACGGGCGGCAGCTGTAGTGCATCCCGCAGATGGTCGTGTCGCAGACGTCGCAGCGGCGGCGAGGGCCGCCGTGGTCGGCGGCCAGCTCTAAGGCGAGCGGGTGCTGGCCGTGGAAGAAGAAGGACGCGGTGCCGGGGGCCGTCGCGCAGTGGTAGCGGGGGCCGCCGCCTGGGCATCCGCAGCCGCCGCACGTGAAGAAGCGGCTTCCCCATTCGCCGGAGTCGACGAGCACCAGAGGGTGCTCCTTGTGGGCGTCGTGCCGGATCGTCTTGGGCATGGCGCGGTTGGCTACTCTCGCGCTTCAGTGCGGCGACGCTGACGAACCGTGAGGCGAGGTGGTCTTGTAGGAGTCGGTGAATGCGAGGTGATTACTGCTCCGGGAATCGGGTGAGGTGGAAGACGGAACCGATAGGTTCATCGAACGACGATTCCCGTGCCGTCGTGCCACTGCCGTTTTGCAAACTCTCAAGTCTGAAAGACTGACGCGTGCAGCAGCATGACCGTTCACTTTCATCTCCGCGTCCCCCGTCTCGTTTGTATGCTATGGTATGCACACAACACGTATGAGTGTGCACAAATCTGGATGCAAACGCATAAAAAATTGATGAATCGAGAGGGGGAGAGAGAAAGGAAAGTTTTCATGAGGTCCATTCTTGTGCTGATTTTTCTCTAAAATTTTTATGAATTCAATTCATTTATCCGTACAGTAGGGTTTAATTTTCCTATAGAATTCTCTGAAATTTGTGTGTTTCTCTTTATTTCGGATGGACCTGAACATGATTTTGGTGGTGCAGTGGTGCTGGACTGCTGGTGGCGATCAATCCGGATCGCTACCCGTGAGATCAGATCCCTCCAGAAAATTGCGAAAAACCGCAGGAGCATAGGATCTACCCAGAACTTTCAGGTCTCGTATTTGCTTCGTATGGGCCCCACAAGTCGGCGACCCCAGGCTACGTGTGCGTGATGGATTGTGGCATCGCGTTTCGGGCTGCGGATGCCCGCCACAAGCCAACCTCCAAAATTCAAACCGCCTCAAGCTTCCCCGTAACGAGCGCCGCCTCATTCATCCATCTCCCTGACCTTCCCAAAAGCCTCCAAACCCCAACGACCGGCGGAACGGATCCGCGCACGCGCCGCATCGCCGCCGGTAGCAGCATCAGGAGCCGTACTGTCGACCTACCGTACGCCGGAGGTGATGGAGAGCAACGAGAACGCTGCGCACTCGGCGCCGCCCCTTCAGAGGCCGCGCGGGAAGCGCAAAGCCCTGGCGGAGCTGCCGACCAACGAGTGGCGGAACACGGATGGGGGCTCGAAGCCGCGGCCGTCGAAGCCGAGGACGCGGTCGGCGGCGCGGGCCGAGGCCGAGGCGGAGGAGGCGAGGAAGGCGCAGGAGGCCGAGAAGGTCGCGCGCGGGGCCGACGTGGCCCGCCTTCTGAACCCGAAGCGGCAGGACGCAGGCGCGGCGCAGGCGGCGGTTGCGCCCTACCTCGAGGACATCGACCGGTACCTCCGGTCGTTGGAGGTGAGGATTTCTCCGCTACCTTCCCTTTTCCCCTGGGAACGAGGAGCTTGCGCGTGGGCAAATTTGGTGATGCTCGGGTTTGGTTAATTAGGGCTGTGAATGTGTGATCGTAGCGGAATAGTAGATGATGCAATGGGGGCATTATGGAGGCTTGATTCTGTTGTAAGCTTGAGTGCTCATATTTGGTTGGTTTGATTTGAAGGGATTGTGCGATTTTGATTTTGCTGGAGTGAAAATTGAAATGTCCATTTTGTCTAGTTTTAGGCTTTTAGCTGCTGCTGGCTAGTTAAGTGGTTATAGTAGGATGTTGCCTAGTACTCCTAGTAATTAGCTAGTGCAGTTATGGTAAGTGTCCCCGTGTAGAGCGTAAGTTGACAGGTTGTGTCACCGCCACAAAAGAAAATGACTCTTTTGTGCTAAATTCCATTATCTTTCAGCTCAGGTACAGTTTGTGACTGCTTCAAGATCTATGGCATCTTAATTTACTGAGTAGCATTGTTTTGAACAAAATGCAAGAGATTTTGTGCTTTCATTCATGGAGAATTGGAGATGAGGGATTTAACCCTTTTATAGGTCTGACTTTCTCTAATTCTTATGAGATTATTAGGTCGAACCGTTGAGGAGGCCAAGCCCTGATTATTTTCACAAGATCCAGAAGGACATCTCCGCCAAAATGAGGGCTGTCCTTGTGGACTGGTTGGTAGAGGTTGCTGACGAATTCAAGCTTCAGGCAGAAACTCTTTACCTTGCGGTTTCATATGTCGACCTCTTCCTCACAATGAATGTCGTTACACGGGACAAGCTGCAACTGCTGGGTGTCACTGCATTGCTCGTTGCGGCGTAGGGGACTAAACTATTTGTTTGCTCTTTTTGTTTATCACTCAAAACTACTCTCTGAGCTGCTATTTGAAATGGTGCAGCAAGTATGAAGAAATTGAGACTTTTAAGATGAAGGTGAACAAATACACTGACATTACGGATCACGCTTACACCAAGAAACAGGTAGCCTCTCTTCTGCTGAATTTACATTTCTTATTTCACCTGGACCATGGGTTATAGATACACATTTCTGTTTTAAATGCCACACAGGTGGTCAAGATGGAGGCTGACTTACTGGAATCTCTTAACTTTAAGACAGGGGGTCCCACTGTAGCAACGTTTCTGCGGTATGCCTTCTCCATGATTATTTTTTTCTTAGAACAAGCTTCAAGTTTAAATCTGGCATAAAGCCTGTTGCTATGTAAAACGGTCAGCATATGCGAATTGTGTTATATAAATCATGTATGATTAACTGATCATCCGATTATTGCCTTACTGGACTAACAAGAGTCTAATGCTAGATAACTGTGCTGTAGGCAATTCATAGCTTCATGTCGTGGAGGCAGTGTAAGTGTGCTTTTGGAGCATCTGCATTACCTCTGTTAGTATTCTTTTGGTAATTTAACTCTTCCCTGAACGTTCAGCGCACAAGCAGCGAAAAACTGGAGTCCATGTGTAGCTATCTCGCAGAACTGAGCTTGCTTGACTATGATTGCATAAGCTACCTACCATCAGTGGTTGCTGCTGCCTGCTTGTTTGTCGCCAGGTTCACAATCTGCCCAAAGACTAATCCCTGGGTAAGACGTGGCCTTTATTGCCAAGTACATCTAAGCTATGTACTTTTCTAACATTAGTGTGTACAACTCTCTTTTCTGACTTTAATGTGTACGATTCTCCAGAACTTGAAGCTTCAACATAACACTGGGTATAAAGTTTTTGATCTTCAGAAACCAATTTCTGTCATACATGAACTGCAGTTGAGCATACGATGCCCAGACCAGAAAGCTACCAGAGAGAAGTACGAGGAACCCAGGGTACATCCATTGTCCCCATTTTTGTTGCAGTTTTCTGCATCTTGTATGCTGTTAAATTTGTTTGCTTAAACATTTTTCAGTTTGGGCGTGTGTCGACAATGGTATCACCAAGAGAAATCCCTGCGTCATTTTTTGAAGACCACAATAGATGAAGTCTCAAGGGTGGAGAATGTTTTTAGAGTAATTTTGCAGGGGCAGTCGATGATGAACATATTTTGGTTGTAGGATAAATTAAATCAGTCACGAAATTTGTTATTCCCAATTTTGTAAATAGCTCTGGCAATACTGTGCATTGGTATTTTGGTACAAGTGCCACTTGAATTGCTTTTTTACAGAGGTTAGCACTATGACCAATGGTATGCAAGTGATAATGAAAAAGCAAGTAGTCCTCTTAAAGCCCTTATTAACAGTCTGGAGTATGTTATCTGAAAGGCATGTGAACGTTGAGAAGTGCCCACGTGGTATTTTGAATTAGCAAAGGATGAAATAAATGGTTTCACCTGAAGACTGGGATATCCATACTCCAAAATAAAACAAACAATTGATGGTAAATTGTTTATTATCAACAAAAATTGTGTTCCCTGTTTGTACATTTTCTACATCACCACACTAGCCAACCAAATTAGTAAAGAAGATTTGTCGTATTACAATTCACACTGCCAGATGGGTACAGATAGACTAAACTCAATCTAATGGAAGCTTATGTGGTGAGAACAAATAAATAGAACTTACGTGATTGCCATTCAAATCTTATTTTGGATAAGCCAAAAAAAAAACAAATGATGGCTGTTATAGGATGATCTCCTCTTGGACACTGACATTGAGAGTTTTGTTTGGAAGCACAATGCTATTAACTACAACTACTTCATCTTCAACATCGACGGCTTCACCTGTCATATAGGATGTCAGTTCAAGAAATGACAAGAAATGAAATGCTCACAGAGATTTCTGTGTGAAGGCAAACAGTAAATCATCTAGTTTGGGTCTTACCAAGAATAGTAATGCCAAGTTTGGCATTGTGATCACCTTCACCCTGAATTCAGAACAGAAGTTTCATTACAATAAGGCAACTGATGTGCCAAGGAAAAGAACTAGACTATACAATCAGTGTCATTTCCGATGCCGTAACTAATGTATGCATTAAATTGTCACCATGGAATGTATTAGATTTGCAATTGAAACTATCAAACAACAATTCGAGAAATCTTGATGCATTGAACTGTACAGAGGGAATTAACATTGCAAAACTGAACCCGCAAAAAAACATTGCAAAACTGACACATTGCTTGCCTGTACACGTGAGAATTAATTTAAATTTGAAAATGGATAAAGTAAAATGATAAAGAGAACAGCTTGCCTGTACACGTGACCATTTTCCAATGGATGACTTCCACCCCACAATTGAATGTATAACAACTGCATTCTCCTGACAAAAAAGAAAGAATACAGCTATGAGATACTCAGGCTCAACATGGTTTATCACTTGGAACATAGAAAAAGAAAACTAACCATAATTTCAACATCGTCCAGAATTATGCAATTGATAAGCCTGGCACCAGCTCCAACGCGTGCATTTGCTGATATAGATACATTGGGACCAATCTGTTTACAGAGTTACAGTGTTAGCATCGTATGCTTCTTGAATACATTAACATTAAAAAGTTTAAGCATTCATCATCAGTATGAAATGGACCAAAATACTAGATGAAACAGGCATTATTACCTTTGAAGTGGGATGCACCTTGGCAGATGGATGGATGTACACATCGCCCACAATAGTGGCAGTCCTTTTGCCATCTCCTGAGGCTAAAAGATGAGGATTGGTATGGCGGAACTGGGAAAGATATAACCCAGAACATCTCAAAGACATCCTACTCAAGATGAAACATTGTTAAGTAAAAAAATTTCAATATTTAAAAAAGAGAAGGACAAAAAAAGTATTTGTATACCCTGGGGTCTTGATCTGTTCCCAAAAATCAAGTGTCTGGTATGTGTACAGCTCCTTCTTTCCAGCTAGAGGGGATAAAATATCTTGATCTAACCTAACAAAGTCTGCTGGAAGTGCCCTGTTGATATTAAACATAAAAGATGGTTTAAATGAAAATAAATACTTTGTAATTGAATTAATGGCAGTGCTATCAACTACTAGTTTTTGGAAGAATCACCACGAAAATGGAGAAGTTAAAGGTAATAACTAATAACTGCCATGTCAAACACGTTTTTGTAAAAAAGGATCATGGACAGGAATAGAAGAATAAACATACTTGGTTGCCGATTGAAGAGCTTCAAAGCTAGATACACGGCGTAAGTTTGCTGAAATGTAGCATTTAAAGGGATTAAACTTTTTGCTGGAAATATTAAGTGTTAGTTAAGGGAACCAAGAAAACCAAGTTAGAATAACTACTACAAGTAGCACATCCGTGTTAGAATAACAATAAAAATATGATTATAGGCGAAGCAAATGAAACTTTTTCCGCATGACTTGAGTAAAAATTAAAGGAGGAATTTTTCAACTACTTGTTTACAGGGGCAATAGAGTAAACAAGAGTGTTCTGTTTAAACAATAGCACAAGTTTTCCAAGGGAAGAAGCCATAATATAACAGCAGAAAATACCTCTATCTTTCTTCTGTTTTAAGACATCCTCAATGGCACTAAAGATACTGGGAGTAAATATATATACTCCACAATTTATGAGATCACTCACCTACAGATGGATAAACTGCATTAGTACTGTCAGCTATGCTAATTATTCATTGAGGACCATTACTTTTGAATAGTTGCAATTGATTTCAGAACCAAATATGGCATTACATAACAAAGCAGAAAGGCACTCACAAATGTCTCTGGCTTTTCTGTATAGTGCAGAAGTTCATTTGTTTCAGGATCAGCTACCAACTCGCCAAACTGGTTTGCTGACTCTGCAGATACCTGACAAAAAGTGTTAGCATATAACATTACAGGTGGGAATGATGTCAGGAGTAACAAATAATGCATTGAGAAGGACAAGATAAATTTGTGATTTTGCATAAAGTATTATCATACCTTATTGACTAGTAAAGTGCCCATTCCTCCATATTTTTTATGGGCCTCTGAAATGACGAGAACAGTGAAACATTTAGCCCTTGGTATTCAATAAATACCCAACACTGCATAAGCTATGCAGATGAGCCATCAATCAAATGAAAAAAGGTGCTTATTAACAATATAGTTATTTGACCAAATTTGACTTATCTCACCTTTCTCTAATCAACGAAATTATAGATGGAACATCAATATTTTTACGAATACAATGGAACATCAATATAAGTTCACAAGCAGACAAGCTATTGTACAGCTATACAGAAATGTACTAGTAAAAAAAAAATCAGACGCTAATATATATGCTCCATATTCTGGGTTGTGTTAGAGATATTCATGAATTTGGATGAATGAAAATGGAAAGTTGCCCTCTTGTGCAGAAGAGCTTATTGTCCAATCATAAAAATATCTTTAAAGTTTAAACACATCTTTTGGCAGTGAAGTGTCCATATATAGAACTAAATTAAATATCAGAGTTATTTACCAATGGTTCACAAACGGCTTATCATTTTGTCGTCATATATGCTCTATTTGAACAATACTTTAAATTTAAGTAGTGAGGTGTACAATTGTTGTGCCACAGACTGAACAGTGCGATCAAACTTAAGGACGTTACCTACCATAGTACGATATGTACATCAAAGGCATTGCATCACTATAAGCATGCCACAGATTTGACAAAAATAAGGTATGTCTGAGAAGCCCGCAGAACAGCTTTGAATACAACACTAATCCACTACACTTCTATCCTCCTCTCGCTACACTCCATCAGGGGCACAAGAACAATTTCAGCCATGATCTTGATGGCAATTGGACTCGGTAAAATAAACGCCAAACAACAAAGCGACAACATTCGGCGCTCAATTATTACACTAGCCAAGTTTCTGATTAAAGGAATGTGCCCAAGATCATGAAACACCATTTTTTTTAAAAAAAAAAAGGGTCATGAAACATCATCACCAAACTGATAAAGCAAACTAACATGATAAAATGTTGTGAGTACACTTCAGTTGGCAACCTACCCAGCATGTCTGGCAGAGGGAAGCTAGAACAGACGTCGCAGTTCAGCAAAACTATATGTGACTGCAAAACCATAAGCAAAAACAGTAGTGAACTTTTAGAGGATGAAAAATTCTTAATCCACCCAACTTAGCAATGTAATAGATCCCAAAAAATCACAGCGACTGCATATGTCCTGAATCAGTAAACACGGCTCAGATAGATGGGTTGGAGTCATACCACGCATTATACCATCGACAATAAATCTAAATTTGTAATTCGATTTCACCAATTTAAGCTGACAATTGGGCTAGGAAAATAACGAATTACCGGACTGTCCTCCATGATGTAATCCCTAAAGCTGTAGAGCCCTCCAGCTGACCCGTGAGGTTTGTCTTCTCGCAGGTACCTAAAATTGACAACATGATGTTTGCTGTCAATGCCACTGCTCTGAAATCCACAAAAGCACACAAACAGGAGGGCACGAAACAAACCTGACGGGAATCCTGAGCTCGTTAGAGATAGACGAGACATAGAGAGCGAACTCCCGCTCCTCGTAGAACCCGATGAGGTATATCTGTGCAAGGTTGGGGATCTGCAGCAGCGGGATCCAAAGCTCATCTCACTCGAACCGCGCACAGCAACACACAGCACAGGCACGCCACAATTTCCAAAGGGTAGAAGCGAATGAAGGAATTGGCGGCTTACCCAGCGGCAGGCGGAGATGGGGTGGTGCACCATGGGCTGGCCGGCGAGCGGGAAGAGCGGCTTGGGCACGTTGAGCGACAGCGGCCGGAACCGCGTCCCTGCACCAGACGACAAAGCGACACCAGAGCCAACCCATCAGACAAAGCGAGGCTCGCGCGAGGGGATCCCAGCCGAAGCAGATCTAGTAGGCAGCTGTACACTGACCTTTGGTGGGCCCGCCGACCATGATGACGGCGACGACGCGCTGCTCGGAGCCGGCCATGGCTGCTCCGCTGCTTCCGGCGCCGGTGGCGGTGGCGGAGCCGGGCGGGAGAGAGAGGCGCGCGGGTTAGGGCGCGGCGAGATTTATGGCGAGGGGATTTGGAGGGGAGCGCGCAGCCGTGGACTGCGGATTTTTTAGCTGAGACGATGGCGATCAGACGACGGAGGAGGCAGGCAGCGAGGCGGGAGGGCAGGGCAGCGTGTGTGTTGTGGTGGGCGGAGGCTGGTGGTTTCCGGCCGCAGCTGCGGCCGGTCTGACTTGGATGCGATGGTGGGATCCGTGCCGCGCCGGGGTGCGGGCGGGGTTGAACGGGCGCGGATACCGTGGCGGTTGATGGCACAGAGACGAAGCTTCATCTTGTGCTGCCGAGGCGTGGAATGGGGTGCACCTTGTACGGAATATCCGGCGGCGGTTTGTTTGTCATTGGAGAGGGTATTCGTATTCCTACCGTACCGGCATCGCGTTTGGAAGAGTTCTTCTTCTGTACTCGTACGTACGTTTCACGTCGGGAAGATTTAGGACAGTACCCCCTGAGCCATCCCGCATGGGGCGTGACGGTTTGACACGAGGCGATACACATATACACGGCGTTTTCGGCGTAGCATTGTTGATCTCTTTCCGCGGTCGTAACACCACGGGCCTCTCGATTCGACCCCGCGCAAGAGCGCGAGCGCTGTCTTCTTCGATCATTCGGCGCCATGGCGATGGACACGCTTCTCAACCACCGAACATCAACTCTGCTGCAACGCTCTTTGACGAACACTGGACGCAAGCAGGGAGCTCCCAGCCGTCGCCGTATGCGTCGGCACCTGCAACCTCCTTCGACGTGTTCAACTTCAACCCCTCGTCCTCGCCACCGATGTTCTCCGAATACATGATGAATAACTTCTTTGTGCTGCCGGCGATGGCAGAGCCATCACACTACCGGTACCAACCGTACGTTGCGCCCACACCCTTTGCTCAAGACGCCACGCCGCCGCCATTACTGGTGCCGATGCAGACCACGAGAGCGGAGCCTTTCTTCCACCCACAAACCCAAATCCAGGGCGCAAACGTCTCGGCAGAGGAAGCTATGATTGTTCATGCGTTTCCAGACACGGAAAAAGATCAAGGAGACACTACACCAACTCCTCGGCGTCGCGGCCGGCCTCGCAAAAACGCCATTGTCGCCGCCGCCGCCACGAAGCCTAATAAGCGTGCCGCGGTTCAAAGCGACCAAGCTACGTCGCATCAGGCAGCTTCTGCCACTGCGATGTCTGGTCAAGTTCAGATCCCTCTGCCTCTACCAGATCAGGCAACTAGTGTTGTCGAGGTTCTGGTCCAGCATCCAAATCAGGCAGCCCTATTAGCCACCTCCAACCAGACTGCTCAGTGTACAAACCCAATGCCGTGGGTCTATCAGGAACAATGGCAGCTGCAGCCAACATACAACAACAATACTCTAAGTACAGGGGCTCAAGCCATTGCAGTGGTCGAGCAGGAGGCGATGCCACCATACGCAGATACCTCCGCAGAAGGCGTGCGGTTTCAACCGACGGACAAGGAGCTCATCTTCTACCTTATGCTGAAATACGCCGTGCGGGAGATGCCCGTCGACTTCTTCAAAGAGTTCGACGTCTACCAAGCATACCCTGAGAAAAGCAGAGGTAGTTCATATCATGTCAACCTCTCGATGCGATTGTTGTACGAAAAAGATTAGCGTGCCAACCCTCTCTGTTTTCTTTTCTTTGCAGATGTGTGTGGGGTCGTGAACGGGTGCTGGTACGCGTTCTCGCCGCGGGACCGGAAGTACAAGAACGGCCACCGGCCGAAGAGGAGCGTCGTGGAGGCAGGCGGCCGACACCTAGGCTACTGGAAATCTAACACCAAGCTGACATCTGTGTGCAGCAGAGCTGATGGCTCCGAGATAGGGACGGTGGCGTCGCTCACCTTCCACCTCGGCAACCAGCCTCACGGGACGCAGACGCCATGGAAGATGAGGGAGTACGCCATCCCGAAGAACCAGCACGCGCCTGATGGGTCAGCCATGCGGGTAAACGTCGCAATTCAATTTTTTTTTCTTCATGAATTTTATGGAACAACCAATCAACGTATTTAGCTCGATCCTAATTAAGCCTTTGGTGGGGAAGCGCCTGATGGTCTTACTTCCCTGTGCAGCTCAATGACTGGGTACTTTGCAAACTGTTTTATAAAGAACGAGTCATCGCTACTAGGAAAAGGGAAAGTCAGTTGGGTGAGGCTGCTGAGAATGATAGTGGTGATAGTGAGTCATCAGGCGATGAAGGAGGAGATGAAAGTATACAGGTGGGATCCACTGTTGATCAGACTCCTGAAGACTCCGAGCAAGATCTCCGTGTAGAGGACTACCTCGTAGTTGGGTGAGATACTGAGGTCTACTATAAAATGTGGATTCTTTTATACGTGTTCTGAATAACATTCTTAATCAAATTTTGTCTGAGCAACTCCTTGAACTCGGATGATGAAAAATTATCGTGTCCGTTTCCTGAGGTTATTGACGTCATTCTGATAAGGTTTCATGCCAAATTAAATGTATTGTGTATTTGTGTCTGGACTCTGGACACTGGACTTCATTAGTTCATTGTAATGCACGCATTCTGGGGACCGCAGCGGCTAGTCTGGTTGAGGTTGATGCTTTGATTGTCGTATTGAGTAGATGATACTATCTTGTTCTCGCAAATCATTGCTTTAAGACGTGAGTTGGCTCACCCTAAATTTGTTTTATTTAAGTGTCGTATTTTGTGTCCTCTAAGTTTCTTTAATCAGAGGTAATTCTATGAGACTAGTGTCTCCATCATTCCGCAGCGAGAGTTATTTCCAAGAAAATAAAGGAAGATCGTGGGAGCGATCTCTTGTTTCGTTATGTTTTAGGGTGAGTTTAGATTGGGAAAAAAACACTATAGGTAAAAAAACACTGTAGGTCATGCTAGAAAACGTGTTCTGTGTGTGGGAGGAATGTGGTGAATAAGAAAAAGTTGGATAAATAGTGTTTTTCTAGGAGAAGTTGGATAATAACACCCCCTCGGTGGAATTTGCTCAAACAAAAATTGACCAAGACATCAACTATAGGCCCATTGTTGAAACTCTCACCGTCGGGCCCCTCGCCCAAGCTTCAAGCCACCCTGCGCATGCCAGACAAGATTAGCCGTGACAGCCCAAGCCCCCTAGGATCAAATGAAAAAGTCTAGATAACCCCCTAACCTATAAAGGTTGGACTACGTAACCCTCAACCTATGAAACGGTCTATATCACCCCTGAACTTCTCAAAACCGATCAAATTACCCTTAAATCAGTTTTGAAAAATCATAGTAAATCATAGAAAAATCATAAAATGGAAAATCCAGTTGTGTTGGACTCCAAATGAGTAGATATACACACGGAACATATAATATGGTATGTTTTAGTATATTTTGTTCACTATGCTTTAGATCTACGCTTTCCTCTATAGTAGTAAAAAATATATATTAAAATATATCATATTATATGTTCAATGTGTATATCTACTCATTTGGGGTCTAACACAACTGGATTTTCCATTTTATGATTTTTCTATGATTTACTATGATTTTTAAAAACTGATTTAGGGGGTAATTTGATCGGTTTTGAGAAGTTCAGGGGGTGATATAGACCGTTTCATAGGTTGGAGGTTACGTAGTCCAACCTCTATAGGTTAGGGGGTTATCTAGACTTTTTCCTAGGATCAAACCGATCAAGGAGACAAGAACGGAAAGCACGAGGAGGCTTCACCAGCTACTCACAAGCCTGCTCAGGCAGTGGAACTGGTTCATGCCGGAGCAGCGGGTGTTTGTGATTGTGCTGAAAGTCGTTGGGCAAGCGGAGGCTGCCGCGCCAGCTCGCGCCACCGACACGACGACACCACAAGGAAAGGAAACAATTCAAACAGGCGATGTCGACGCGATGCGTGATGCGGCTTGCGAGCAGCACGGCCCGTGTCCGCGATCGGAGCGGCGGAGTTCGGGAAGACGGGCAAGTTCGTTCGGTCCGTGCAGACGGTGCAGTGCAAGCAGCAGGTGGCCTTCACTCGAGACACGCAGGGCCCGTCTGTACGAAAGTGTACAGAACGACCCCCTACCCACACACAGATCCAAAACGATACAGTAATTAATTTATTGCCCATCGCTCAGAATGGCAGTATTTACTCGCATTTATCAGGATTTTCTACAATTCCTTCCCAGATGGAACATTGAAACTCAGCTCAAATTGGAAAGGAGAATCGACGGCGGCTGTAGTATCATGCCAGCACACTAGTATTTACTCGCATTTATCCAGATTTCCTACCATTTCGATCTCCCGGGCGCCGGATCATCCGATATTCCGATCCGAACGTTGGCATTCAAACTCAAATCAAATCGGGCAAACCATTGGTCAAAGCAAACGAAACGAGTATCGAAGACTCGCCACCACCGTCCACCACCCGATCTGATAATAGAGCAGGAGCCACCAACCGATAATGGCCCTGGCCGTTTCGTTGTCAATCGCCGTCGCATCGCACTTCCCTTTCTTGAAGCCACCGCAACACCCGAACAAATCCTCAATTACAAGGACGCACCACCACCCAAGCGAACGGAACGGACGCCACCGCTCCGCCTTTTAAATCCCGCAGCCACCGAACGGATCGAGCTCCCCCCACCCCCCGCCGCCTCCTTCCATCCCATCCCTAGGGTTCCCAGCTTCCAGAAGGCTCCACGCGAATGGCCACCGACGAGCTCGCCACCGCCGCCCCGACCTCGGTGGGGGCCGACCAGCCCGCCGCCGCGGCGTTCTCGTTCAGCATCTGGCCGCCGACGCAGCGCACGCGGGACGCCGTGGTGCGGCGCCTGGTGGAGACGCTCACGGGGGACACCATCCTCTGCAAGCGCTACGGCGCCGTGCCGGAGGCCGACGCCGACCCCGCGGCGCGCGCCATCGAGGCCGAGGCCTTCGACGCCGCGGCCGCCACCGGCGGGGCCGCCGCCTCCGTGGAGGAGGGGATCGAGGCGCTGCAGCTCTACTCCAAGGAGGTCAGCAGCCGCCTCCTCGCCTTCGTCAAGTCCCGCGCCGCGGACGCCAAGGCCGACCCGCCGTCGGAGGAGGCCCCCGCTGCGGCTGAGGGCGAGGCGGCGTGAGGGCCGTGCAGCCATTGCGTTTTGTATTTCCTTAGGGAAATTGCATCTAGATTCTGAAATTGCCAAATTGGTGTGAAGACCGTAGCCTGTGGCTTTGGTCTGGTTTGTATGGCCTGAATGTTAGCTGTTTCCACATCTATGCAGTTCTTGTTCTTTGATGGAATAGCCCTTTCTAGTGCAATCCTGGTCCATGAGCAGGGATTATGTTCCGTTCGTCTGATGTGATCGTGTCAAGATACAATCGGGATATCTCATATCTGTCATTGATTTGCAGATCAATGTAGCATTGATCTCTATCTGCTATCCTCAAGCGACGACCTGAGGCCGAATCGGTCCAGAATTAACAAGCTCATGAAGATCCCTCCCATCTGAATAGCTACATTCTCGTTCTGAATTCTGATAGTTGAGTTTGAAATGCAACGATGGGCTATATGTGGGTTGCTTTTGATTGCAATTTGTCTGCCTGACACCACTTGTTCAAATGTGTCCTAGCTTCTGTCTTGTTCATGGTTCAAATGGATCAATACCCCGTTCAATGGCTTGAATTCCGATAGCATTTGCTGGGGCGCCCTGTATACACCAACACAAGAGAAAGAGATGGGTGTGACAAGCAACAGCATGCCAAATAATGGGCCTTGTGCTTTGTGCAATCAAGAAATGGTGACAGTGGATCTTCTCTTGCAGGTTGCGGGTTCATTCGGAGATGTGGTCCATCACCAGCTCATGAGTTTGCGGGTTCAGTGTTTATGGCCCTCTAATCGTCTCAACGACATGGATGTTTTTTGTTGCTATCAAACCAGATTTGCCCAAGGAATACTTCGGATGCAGTCCGGTTATTGGCAATTGGCGCTGCTCTTATAAAATGAATGAATATGCATTTTTGTAAGATATATGTACTTTGGTCACCTTACTGGTTACTCCTTTAGGTCCCAGTTCAAGTTTTCTTCCAAGCTTTTGCTTTACGTTGTTTCTAGTTGTTTTATAACACTAGTTTTATTATATGAAATGCAAGCACACATCAGACTCTCAGTACAGAACTACCGATATATACTACTGTAATGTTCTCAAATAGAGATCATTGGCAGCTTCCAGCACCTTGCACACCTCCGTTTTTAAACTAGGTGAAAACTTATAATAAACGTAGAGAGTTAGAAAGAAGATTACAGCTGTTGTCCCGGTCCCCCGAGCAGCTTCATTTTCCAAGTCGAAGACGACAAACTTGCACATCCAACCGTTCATTCTCGCACCTACATATGATTCCATGATTTGTCCAACCGTTGATCTCAAAATGTATAGTTTAGATAGACCATATAGTCACATCTACATGTGAAAAATCCACCTTGGAAAGGCAGTCTTATACTTTTGTCTGTCCATTGTACCATTACAATGGCCAAGTGACTTAAAGTTTTGAATTTTTTTTTCAATTGATACACAAAGCTTTTATGTTTCTGAAAATGATTGGATTGCTCTCGTACCAACAGACACAAAAAAAATTATAAGGTTTTGCTGGCTTCTACTGATATTTTTTTCCTGGGAATAACTGTACAACTAGCTCCTATATTATGGAATAGGTGCATTTTTACTATCACAACCACTCGATATGAAATCATAAACATCGCCAGAGTTTTTTTTCATTATAATGGAGCCATACATTAATTTATAGAATCTGTTCTCAGAATATCAATCATCATAAGAAACAGAGGAACGATTTTGCCATAGGGGCGAATTCACAATTTGAATAATCATACAAAATGGATATTTTGTATACGAGGTTATTAATCAAACAAAAGCATTGTTGAGCGTACTAAATAAAATTTTCTACTCTTTTCATAAACAAGTCATGAATCGAAGGTTCATCTTGTTATTCTAGAACTAGAGAATGTGAACTACAGGATCTGCGATTATGAAACTATTGGAAAACACATGTGTTTTACCTCATCAGCAGGTTGTTAGTGTGCCAAGTTGGTGGCAAGTTGGTGAACTAAACAAGGCCTAAAGAATATAACTATTTATATTTACATTATATATATGAACTTAAAATATGTGTCACCGACTAAATTCAAGATTAAAATCCAATCTACTCACCTATATTATTTTCTTTGCTTCTTAAGTTTTATCAATTTCATATCGCACTTGTTTCTGAGTCTGTCTGAACTTTGTAGGGCTTACTATTATCTAGGCCTACGTTTAATATGGATTCTCCATTTTTTTTCAAACTTCAACGTGTATACCGAACCAAACTTGGCAGTGCTAATAAAATGCTTCCATATTTCCATCTCTTGGGGGGTAACCAGTTCGCACCGTTCTCTTCTCCTAGGCAGCGTCCCAAGCAAGTCTCCCAGCCGGCCCCAACTAGTTCCAGGCTTGCAGCTCCGGCTCGGATCGATTCGAGACCCAAGCCCCAGTCAGCTGGGCGGCGCTCCCTGCTGCCCGAACGCGAGGAGGCGGCGCCGGCGAGGACCTGCCCCACCGCGAAACCCGTCGCCCACGGTGAGCATCTCGTCGATTCCTCCCTGTTTTTGGCCTGTACACATCCTGGCGAATCTCACCGGCCATGAGAGGAGGCGGCGCGGCCGGGCGGAGAGGGGCGATTCGGACTCCTGGAGAGGGACGGCGGAGAGAAGCGGCGCGGCCGGCCTCCTGGACTCCCGCGCGACGGCGAGAAGGGCGTCGGGGCCGGCCTTGAGCGTGGGCCATTGAATCGGAAGGGACCTCATCCTCACCTGGTAGTTCAGATGGTCGAATTGATTCACGTCGATTCAAGCGAGGAGGTGGCCCGGTGAGACGCGTCTGGTAGCGTTCCACCCCTGTTCTCGCAGAGCGAACTTCCATCACCGCCCAATTCCTCCCTCCCTCCCTAGTCCCTACTCATCGCAAATTCACCTCGCCTTCCGATCTCCACACAACCAATCAAGGTCCCGCTCACTCGATTCATTCTAGTTAGTTTGCTCTGATCTTCAATTTCGCGCTACGTGCAATCAGATCCAAACCTTAATTTCTGGTATCATGAGATGGATACTCCAATCAGTTCAGTTTCCATAGTTTTGATTGCCGAAAAGTGGCTAGTTTGAGGCGTGGTTTTTATTGGAGGGGAAATTTATATTAGTTCTGTGCCGCCTTCGAAACATGAGATCTCGCGTACCTAGTTCCTATCGATTTGGGAAAGGGATTAGTTTTCTTCTGACTCTGAAGCTCAGTTTTAGTGTTTTACTTTTACCATTCATATGGGTTCTATCTTGTTTGCACAAACTGTGCCTAATTTGACACTTCGTGCTATTGCAGTCTTTTGTCTAATCTCTGCGGTGTCATAGCAAGAAAAGATGGTTTCCTTTGAGATGAATGACCTCAAGAGTATGTACCCATCATCATTCTTGTCAAATTATTGTTCAGCTTTTGTTCCATTTGTCTCTGATAGGATCATAAGAGCATAGAAAGCTTTACCTCCATTTCTGCTTATGACCTTAACAATCTTAGCATGTGTCATATCACGGTAACAGTAATTTTAAGTGCATTGACTATGATACATCAGGGTATATCTTGTACTGTGTGCCTGTGTGGCACATGTAACATCACTTAACAATTAGTTTCTTCATTTTCAGTGCTTTTCTTGAAGTGTGAATTTGGGATATTTATTAGAAAGGGCATGTATAGAGATGGACTGAATCCTAGATAACATGTGTGATCCCTAGCAGTTTTTACTCTGGTTCATCTAATCCCAGCTGAGTAACTGTACCAACTGGGCAAGGCTTTTAGGCAAAGCAAAGATTAAGTTTAAGAGTATCTGCTGGATAGGCCTGTGCCACAAATCAGTGCTGCTCTGGGCTGCTGGCTGGCCTCTGAAACTCTGAATTGTACTTGGATTATTTAGTTGAAAACAGCACCAGATTTGATGCTGTCATGTTGCCGTAAGGTATATGCTAGTTTCTGATTGACTGCTAGTGACATTACTGTACCTCTCCTATATTGACCATAGCAAACAAGGAACAAATACTCAACCCTTGATTATGCTGTCAACAATCACTTAGAAACCAGCTTGTTCCAGCTGGGTTCTGATGCGGTTTTTGGGTGAGTCTTGGTATACTCATCAAGTTTTAAATACCATCTTTTGAGTGGTGTGCCTGTATAAAAAAAAATGTGAAGTCCGGCCACCATATGGTAGGGTCATAGGGAGCTGCTCAGTGTAGCACTTATTCCATTCAACATTCAAAGCATTATGGTAAGCTTTGGCTTCCAAAATATTTGCAGTGTTCTGGAGTAGCCTTCCCGTTATTGTCATATTATGTTGTAAGCGTATGTACTGTTTAGATTTTTTTTGGGTTGTTCTTCCCACTCATTGATATTTGACTTCTAAATTTCATCTTGGCCAGAGATTGGGCTTGGCCTGACAGGCTTTGGAATATTCTTCTCCTTTCTGGGAATAATTTTCTTCTTTGACAAGGGGCTGATCGCAATGGGCAATGCAAGTTTCTTTCCATTTCTACTTTTCCTTTGAATGTATGGGAATCTACGTTAAATTACTTGAGCCCATGGGTAATCTTTTCTCTTCATGCCATTTCAGATTCTTTTCCTGTCAGGTTTGGGTTTGACGATTGGTCTAAAGTCAACTATGCAATTCTTCACTAAGCCTAAGAATTACAAGGTTCCTCGAGCACTGTTTTTCTATAGCTGTTGCCCTTGAACATGACTAATACTGTCAAATCAACTGTTCTAATGAGCAGGGTACAATCTCATTCGGTGCTGGGTTTTTCCTAGTCCTCATTGGATGGCCCTTCTTTGGCATGCTCTTAGAGGCATATGGCTTTATTGTACTCTTCAGGTTGGATACCTTATTCTGTGTTTGTTCTACTTCAAGCAAAGTTGAGACATGGCCGAAAAAGATTCAATGCTACGAAAATCATTTTGTTTCTTCCAGAACTCTTATCGTTTCTTTAAGAAAAAAAAATGTTTGTTCTTGGACACTGACTTGGATCCCATTGCAGTGGATTCTGGCCTACACTTGTAGTGTTCCTGCAGAGGATTCCTATCATTGGTTGGATATTTCAACAACCGTTTGTGACATCGGTAAGGATCTCTCCACACATAACATTCTTCATTTGTTACTGAGATAAAAGCTTGGCCAATTGGTGCTGCAAATTCTGACAACCCCAATTTACCTTTGCCTGTAGTTCCTTGACCGCTACAGAGGAAAGCGGGTTCCAGTCTAGCAGCTTTTTTGCTGTATGTTACATGCAGCATAGCAACTAGCAAATGATGGGTTTTTTTAGCAACAGTAGCAAAATGGCTATGCGGGCATCTGGTCGTTTTTTTTATATGTTTTTAGTTCCTTATTATAGGATTGTTCTTTGTAAATTACAGCCCCAGACTAAATCCAAGCTTGATGGTTTGTGGAGACTGGGAGACTAGGATTCACATCCACCCCAGAGAAAGAAATGGAGTTGAACTGGCGGAGCATTGTGCTGTATCCTGCGTGGCTGAGGGCATTAGGCAAAATTTTGTTGCGTATGTGTTGCTTGTTCTCCCTCACGAACCCTCCCATCGCGGGCAATATGGCCTGTCCGCGATGATACCAATTACAAATCTGAGCAGGCCCGAACGGAGCCTTTTTTTTCAATATAAAACGTTGGTTAAATTTCTTTAGGTAACCCACCCCCAGGTTAACCTACCTAATCTTGAGGAGCCCCTGGGCTTGTCATCCATGCGAGGACACGTGGCCAACCTTCCGAGGTCCCAGCTCTGCGTCAGAGCACCGGGAGGCTAGCATCCAGCGCCGCAGCCACGAAATCATCTCAATTATTGTCAAAAACAAAATTTGAACACAAAGAACGTGTTCAACTGTTTAATAATTCGATGGCGCAGACAAACAAGCTGCAGTTCTGCACCAAGCTCCAGCAAGTGCACAGGCCTACATTCACAGTTTGCCAAGGTGGCAATTGAATGCTAAACCAGCCATATATCGCAGAGGATAGATGGCAGCAATCAAGGCGGTTTTACAGGAAATCTGATAAATTTAGCGCCTAGAATTAGTCTAACCCCCACATATAATCAGTAAATCAAGCACCTAAATGTCCTAAACTAACCCTAAGGCTGGAATCTAGTCCGACAGGCGCAGCTTCATAGTGATCGCCTGGAAGTTAGCTACAGCATGTCCAGATCAACTGCAGGGCCTCCCTGGCTAGCATTCAGAATGACATTGTCCCAATTTGACGATCTGTGCACGATTCTTGAAGGGATGCGGTCGCTATCTTCTCCTCCTGATGCTTCATACCCATCGCTTGACGATCTTGTGAACTCAATGCCCTTGTGAGCTGAATGTGGCATGGCCCCCTGCATCTCTTCAGCTGTGGACGAAGAAATGCGAAAGGGGTGGAGATCAGGCGAGTCAAAGCTGCTTTCAGGTGATGAAGCAAGGTTTCTGGTGGATCCTGCAGTACTCGGTTGGAAAGCACTTCTTGCTTCAAGCTGTAATGGGGCTAAACTGCTGGACATTTCCATGGCTGCGTCACCAAAGTTGCTTTCAGAGCCACTTGCAGATAGAGTTGCGAGAGGGTCCAAAGAAAGTTCAGCCGGAAAACCTCTTCTGTCTGGTCGTCTCTTGTTGCTGAGCTTGTGATCTGGTTTGCCGCCATTTTCTGGAGCATCATATTTTGCAATTGGCTTCAGGATTTTGGATTTCTTCCTTGCCTCCGCAGCTGCTCTAGAAACTTCCTCAGCATTAAGGCGTGCCAGTGTCCATGGACTGATTTTCACTCCTCCAGTTTTTCTCCTTGCTCCTTCCTCTTCCTTCATTTTCTTACTGCCCGAGTTCTGTGACATGCTGGCCTCTGGGGGGATGACATCAAACTGTGAAAGAATGGAGAAAGCAATAAACATCAACTGTTAACGATGGAAATAGGATAGCAGGTGCCGCATGGGTATATCTTTATCCTATTGGTTACATCAGTTTTTTGATAGAAATGAGCCATTATGACATACCTGGTCTTCTAGGAATAATCGTGGTGGGGTGCACCATGAACCACGGTGAAGTGGTCCAAAAGAACTGGCTGCGCTAAATCCAGTAACAGAGCTTATAATAGACATCTGCGGACTTTGATGTTCAGGAACCCCTTGTTCTTCCTGCTCCCTCAAAGCTATGATGTAATCATATGTGCTAATTCCCTGAACACACATGGAATTATGGAAATGATGTATATCAATTTAACCTCAAGCTATATGGAAAAAGGAATGAGTCCAAATGCACATATTCCTCCACTTTTCTAGCAAAACCATATGACGAATTATAGCAACTCGCATTGTGCGACTGATTTCAGTAGAAAATTTGACCAAACAATTGACTATGTGGCATCATCACTGGGACAATGGAAGAGTGGCTGTTGTTCGCATTAAGGAATAGTTACTTTTGAGTTTTATTACAATATCCATTCAGTAGATCATGAAACAGTGCAAAAGAGTAGCAATCAAGAATGTCAACTCTGGAAGCAGGAAAAGAAGATAAAGGAGAAGGAACAAACACAAAATTGCAAGCATGTCTGTTGTTGCCACTGTGCTATTATTCAAGGATCTTAAGTTAAACCTCAAGAGCAACTTACCTTCTTGATAAGAAGAATGTGGAAGCATAAAAGTTGAGCTAGTGGTATGGTTGCAACCATTGCTAAAATGGTGCAAGTTGCCTGAAAAAAATAAAGTATCAAATTACATGTAAACATTTCAAAGATAGCTGTTTCATTTCTGTGATGCCAATGAATTCTGTGAACTTCAATGCATTGGACATTTACTAAACAAGGAAAATACGAACAATTTGGTCAAACTCACCACAACAATTACAAAAGCTACCGTTGAGAAGCTGCTTCCCAACTTTGTGACAATCTGCCTAGAGAATTCTCCTCGCTTAACAATAAAGAGAATCAACACAAGAGCTCCTGATAACCACTGCATCACAAGCTGGACCAAGTTGTACAAACCATGGAAACTTGTCAATGATCTACCAGAATCGAAAGGACATGTAACAGCATTGCTACTACAAGCAGTACATATTGCAATAACACACAGGTCGTTACATTCAGTATATGTCAATGACATAATGCACAATGCTCTCTAAATTCAAAATCTTGTCAGTTTTTCAAGAGAAAACACTTACTAGGATAACTGCAGAAGCCATTAGAACAAAGAACCCTTTGTAGTTCCTTTTCCCTATGCAATTGTTAAGCCACTACAAAAGAACAAAGGCAGTAGATGAAATACCATCAGTAACTATGTGCATATAAGACTACAATTCTTATGATAACTTATATTTCTTAGTGTCAGGGAAAAGAAAAGAAGAATCAATCTTACTCTGCAATGATGATCAAAGCCGTCAACACACTTGTCACACACTCTGCAATGCTTACTGTTCTTTAAAACCTGCACATATACTGTTCTTCAAAACCTCGCGATAGTATCCGAAATTCAAAAGGCTAATACTTTATGCTATTATTTATATATTTATAAGATATAGAAATATTGAAGATACTAAGTCACTAACATAGATCACAAAAGCATCAGACCATCTACTTTCCATTCCTCTTTAACCATTCACCTACAAATTCAGTGCATACTTAAACAAATGGGTAGACCCTTTTATCGTTTAACTGGAAGACACCAAAATAATGCTACTGGAGGGCGCTTGCAATTTCCAACATACCCATCACATATTGACTATCATTACTACGAAATTGGAAACACACGTGCATTTGATTCAAACTACTGGCCATTCCATTTTTCTGAATTCGGTTTAGTTAGTTTCAGTAATTTCTAAATTTTCATGGGTTGCCCTCACAAAATTAGTATATTAATTACAGCATGTGAACTCTCTACTGAACATCAAGCTCAATATTAGGAAAATTTAAGGTTTAAACAAGAAGGCACTACCTACCTGCCTTTCATATAAGCTCATGTTAAAACTTCCTTTATCGAAAAAATATAAGCTCATGTGAGAGTAAGCATCAATTGCTGAGAGTAAATGTGAAACTCACTGTACAGATTTCACTAAATTTTTGGATAGTCTGCCGGTGACCTTAAAAACTAAACTTTTCTAGTTGAGCGGGCAGACCATCAGCTTGAATAAACATAACAGGGGGCACTGATTTTAGTGGAAGTGTGCAAGTGCAATACACTTTAAACAATGATGGATAGGAGAAAGAACCCTAAGCAATACTCTAGGTTTTAATCTGATAACATATTAACATGACATGAGTAACACTTGTTTGTATTAAACAGCCCCAACGGAGTATATATAAGTACATGGGCTCAATACCATGAATAGGAAAAGGTCTTGTTAAAAATACCTCTGCTTCGCATAAGCTGCAGAAAAACATGCCTTCTTCACATATGTTCTGTTCTGAAGGTTGATTATCGGAATGAAGGCATCGCTTGCAAAGGTAAGAGAATGGGAAACAAACCAAGCAAAGCATTTGAGAAAATCTGGGCCCAGAAGGTGAATCCTTCCTCTCAAGCATGCTGCTCAGTTTCTCACTGTTATCAGCAGTACCATGCTTTCCATGGTTATCTAACTTCAGATCCTTTGTTGAATAAAAAATGCCCGGGTCTCCAGGATTTGTTGCGGCACACCATATGTATAACACAACAACACATGTAATCTGCAAAAGAAGAGATTCATCATTTCTAGATTAAATTGTGAAATCACTATCAGTGAGTAATTATATAGCCTAACTGACGGCATTTCATCATTCTTTTCCTTTCATTAGAAGATATGCGCAAATATGCAAAGCAGATGACATTCTCTAACTTTTGCAAAAAAAAAAAAGGAAGAAAAAAAAAGATGGCATTCTCTGTCAATACTCAATACTTGAACTTGCAATGCCTGGTGGGCTGAGTACCTAGAACAGTAAACCGCAAAGTGGGCAACCAGCGAAACAAATACATAATGCTAGATCTATGTTTAATTGAGAATTGAATCTCTCAAAAAGGACAGGGACCTCACCAAAGGAGTGTAGATCGCCATGGCCACAATCTGGAAAGGCTTCGTCCCCACGAACGGCACGAAGAAGACATAGAAGGCGAAACCCAGTGCGGAGAACACAGCAATCGCCACTATCTGAAGTTTGTCAGTTGCAGACCACAGTAATAGAATGCGTGAGTGGCAAGGAGAGCAAGAACACGGCGAGGAAGAGGAAAATGGATGAAGCAGCAAGTACAACCCCGCGCGCTGAGCGGACTATACCTGGAGAGGGTGGTAGGGCAGCTGCCACCCGTGCTTTCTCATGGCGGATTAACCCCCAATCCCTGCACTCCAAGGACGACAGGACGCCAATGCCGCGGCCTACCAAGAAGGAGAAGGGAACCAGGATGTCTCACGAACCATGGCTTTTCTTTCTCAACCGCCCATCTTCAGACACCAAGAACCCAGAGGTTGCGGAGGAGCAGCCAAGAACCAGCAGGGAAGGGAATGTTGCTTGGTTCCGCGATAATGGCGAGGGGCAGAGGGGAGAGTGGGTGGAGGGAGCATCCAATGCGGCGTCTCGGGGAGTATGACGACTGCGCTGCGCCTGCGCGGCTGCCCGTCCCTCCGGGCTCCGGCGGCTCTGGGATTTATTGTGCAGGGCGTAAGCAGAAGCGTGCTGCGTCGTTGGTAGTGTCCTCTCCTTTCTTGCTTGCTAACAGTTCTATCACGTACTGTAAAAAAAAAAACAGTTCTAACACATCGGTCACTAGAAAATTAGGCACCCTTTCTTGTGCTACTGTACAGAACAGGTCATCCGATAGCATTATAACGATATGCAAATTAGATAATCCGAATTTGATATTGGGACAGTTCGAGGTTAGACATGGTGTGATTGGTTTGGGAACAAAAAGTTGCCCAACCCAAATCAGAGCAAACTCATAAAATTTGGTACTTGTTTGGTTTGGACTTTGGAGTCAAAGTTGCCCAACTTGGTCTTCTAGAATTGTTGCCTAAGCTTTGGCATGGTTTACCCATATTTTTGTACTTTGGTTTTCAAACTTTGTACGAGCCGTTATATTTTACATGAAAATAGTTTGGTACCTGAGAGTTTAGTGTTTAGATAGAGAAGGGAAAAAGTACTTTTTTTTTTTATTGGGATGCGTGTATGTGAGGGGAAGAGAGGTGGAAAAATAATCTTTTAGGAAACGTGTTATGTGAGGGAATGAATAGAAACTTAAAAAAAAATACCTGGCTGGGAGTATAGGAGAACCTTTTCGAAACAATGACGGGACAGTACATGCTACTACTGGTAGTGTAAAAAAAGATGAGCTTCCCGGCCATTACGGAAGAAAGCGCCTAGGCATGAGCCTCTCTAGCCCTGGATTCCTGCACAACAGCACAAAAGCTTTTCTCATCCTTTTGCCACCATAGAAAGGGTTGTCCTTGTGTAACGCAAGCATCACAGTGTGCGTGTTCTGTGACTTCATATAACTATGTTTTAGGAGAAACTTACAATACATGTTACATGGTTAAGGTTAGATTGTGAAAAATACAGAAAACATGCGCGCGCACACACAAACGCACCACATGTGCAAAAAAAAAAAAAAAGTTTACGCAGAACAGTTTAGTGCTTGAGATAACCCTGCGAAGCATCGCGGGAGAGTACACACTTGCTGGACAGGAAGAGTACCGCAGTGCGCAAATTCAACAAGACAACAAGCTTTCCGGCCATCACGGGAGAAAACGGCGAGGCACGAGCCTCTGTAACTGCCGGTCTGCAACCCTGAATTCCGGCGCATGAGCCTTTTGCCAATTCAGGAAGGGACTGTCCCCCTCTGTTACACAACCATCACGGTGTACTTCTTCCATAATGATTGATGACATACTCTAGACAGGAAACTTTACAAGTCTAACATACAATTAGACAGTGAACTTCCAAGAAAGAAATTGTAGACAACAAGAACTTAGCACTACGTTAAACAACTTCGGGTGACACCCGCCATGCTGGGTGGGCGTGTCTAAATTCTAAAAGCCGCGGGGAGGAGCTCGTCTTTTTTGCATGCCGAGCGAGGCGAGGCGCGCTATGGGCTTCAGACAGCCGTCAGTGTCTGAGCTTTTCGGCCGCCTCAAAAGCCGCGTGCGGCGTGCCTACCCTGTCGCTTGCGCGAAACTGCGAGCGCAGCGGCGTCAGGCCGTGCCGGAGCGATGGATAGCGCGCCGCGCGGGGCGGGGGTTCGGTTGCGATTGCTGCCTGCGAGGAGGGAGGCGTAGGCGTAGGCGCGTAGCATGGAATCGGGGCGTGCGAGGTGGAGGACGACAGAGGTAGGGGCGCTTGGCGACCTGGGGTGGTCCCAGACTTATTTGGCCACATTAGATATTGGTGGACATGAAAATGCAATTTTTTTTTTTGCTTGGATCATTATTTGGAGGTTGAATGACTCAAGTAATCGACTATATATCCAACTATAGCTCAATGTTTACTTTCACCTACATGATGGATTGATGGGTGCAAAAGTTTAAAAACATACATAAAAAATAGTTCTTAGAAATTGCTCAGAAAAGACGATGATCAACTATTCCATAAGGACATGACGAATGATATTGAACAAGGTCTAATTGACATGTTAAAGTTAAACCAATGCAGTGAAACCACTTCTCTGAGTCAGATGCATTGTCAAGAAAACAACCTCCTCCGCCCTCTTCTCTGAGTCAAACTTCCCAAAGCATTTGCAAATAAACGGCAGAACCTGCCACTAGATAAAGAAAAAGAAAGACACCAGCTCCAAACTGCAATCTTACATCCACTACTCATAATTTCATATAAACTATCAATAACGTAGGAGGTCCAGCAAAAGTGTATATATGATCGTCCAGACCGGTATCCATCCAATTATAACAAAAAAAATACAGGTTCGAAACATACCAGCAGTAATTGTTCAAAACGAACACCCAGAAACTGGAACCAAAGTAAACACCAAGGAAACTAGTCGGTGTATGAATCATCAAGGTGCAGGTTGTAGAGTATAGTACTTAGGCCATACCTACCAGTCTCAGTATAATCCAGCAAGACTCTTGCTGGCTCGTACGTCAGATCGGAACCCTTCGGATAACAAAACTGGAAGACAGTACTCTCACAGATTTCCATCCCTTCTTGAGACAGCTTTAGAATTACGGTGTTTCTCGGCTATCTGCAGTTCTGCACAATAAAGTATGTGACAGTTTTTTTTTTTACAAGGAATGTCCATCAGTGATTTAAGCTTCTACGAGACCTTTACTTTGTGCTTTCTTCTTCCCGCCTTTTACAGCCTTTGAATTTGTTTGAGCAGTCTCTTCCGTCTCAGTTTCTATCCTGGCAAAGACTGGCTTTGGCTCCATCATTACCTGACCTGCTTTTAAGCCTCCCCATTTTGTATCCTCCTAAGGACATTCAAAGTGAATATTTTTTTATCATATGCGATCTCGGAGGATGCTATATATTTCAGGGGATGACCATAAAATACTTGAAATGGAAATGAGCATATATATCTGGTAGAACATACCCATCTCAATAGCCTAAATTGGTCTTCCGTGAAACCAAGCTGTGAATAAATCCTCAGCGAGAGGCTTGGGGCGATAGGACATAGCGCAATCGCAATTATTCTCATTGTCTCTAAAATAATTACAAGATCCTGTAGATAAGTGGAGAGACAGAGATAAGAGAACAGGTCATATCTATAATCCACTCACCTTTCAGACAGGAATTCTGTGTAGATAAGTGTAATTTCATAATTATGTGTAGCATTGCCAAAAAAAAGACAGCTGAACTCAAAATTGCATATTGATTCATCCAAATATTTCACAACAATACAACAAATAATGTTGGAAATTAATGAGTAGCTCCATGTTTCATCAAATAGCATTATCTAGGTCACTAGCAACCACTAACACATTTTAAGAAATCTTAAGCACAAATAAGATGTATTGCTGATGTTTTTTTGTAGCAGGGAATAACATAGGGCATAGTGAAATCAGGGCTAGCAACACGAGAATTGTGATTCTGGAAGATCTAAACTCACTTCCACAGCAATTAGGTTTCGCAAATGACATCTCAAGCATACATGAAAAGCTTATAAACAATAGTTTCAAATGTTTACCTTTGCAGCTTTTTCAGTACTCTCACCCCCTTTCCTGAAACAGGACCATGGTGCTTGCTCATCAATGTACAAGTTTCCAAGGTTACTAATCTCTAAAACCGATTCACATGCTGATGACAGCAAAAGGTTTTCATACTGGTGTTTTGCCTTGTCCACCTGTACAAATAATTTTCACTGTGATACTACTATATTAACAGATACACAAAACTGGAAATGTGGTATTTATTAGGGAGATAATAGCAGACAGCGGTCTGAAATATCCACATGTATATGGTTCTGAATAACAGATGGAACCAACACATGCTGACAATCCTCACCACTTAGGTTCTCGGCTTCTCGCCTCATACTAATAGGACAAATGGCAAATCCATAAATCATAACCAGTCACCTATGGTTCTCTTATTTCCGTATGCTAAGAAATAAAACTTACAAGAGATTACACACATACTGTAGTGTCGGTGTACGCCCAACAGATTATGGGAGTAGACACCAAGCATATAGATATTGTAAACCAGAGAACAATTTGTTACTATAAGAAGTTTTGAGCTTTACTGATGAATAATATGGATTTATTTCAGCAAAAATATATTTGTATTTAGACTTTAGACCTTATATTTACTAAGCCTTTCTATAGGCTGTTTCAAACATACTAGACTCTATATTCAACCATAACACATGGATTATGATTTAATCCTCCATTCATCTCATAGACCTACTTACCAGGTTTTCTACATTTTCTCTGAACGGGATTCCATCCGCTGCAGCAATCGAGTCAAACGCTAGTGTGGATTTACAGTTCTTTTTTAGAAGCCCAAGTGTACGATTAAGGAGATTTCCTATTCAAATGTGTAAAATGATATCATTATCAACACATAAACATGCATAGTTAAAAAAAAAAAAACAAGGAATGCTGAATGAACAAAGAAGGCAAAAGGTACAATAAGTTTTAGTGAACATAAAGAGTATATAAATGTTACAAAAACAAATAAACTAGAGTAAAAATACCAATTGTGTTAGCAAGGTGAGCATTGACTATATTGATAAAGCGCTCTTCTGAGTAGTCCCCATCATTGCCAAATTCTACTTCCCGCAAGAAGAAGTACCTAACAGCATCAGCACCAAATCTTTCAACCAGATCTTTTGGTTCAAGTGTGTTGCCTAATGACTTTCCCATCTTCATGCCATCCTACAATTTTAAAAATACAAAACATTGGTGTATGAAATAAGAGCAATTCAATGAGGCAGGGCGTATCGTGAGATAAACTGAACAATATCATTTTTAGCAAGTAAGGTATAGGGTATACTACTATCGAAAAAGTAAGATTCAGATCATAAAGTAAAAATAATGTGTTGTAAGGTAGAGATGCTATTGCATGGGATGCAGAGATCTGAAGGCCAATTCAGGATCCACAAAATATTGAACTGTGAACAAATATATCCAATGACGTCATGCTACTAACACTAAATTTTCAAAATAGGAAAAAGCTACAGAGATAAGGCAGGAATAAGGATGGATAAGTAAACTATAAAAAAAAAACTAATTTTTCATCAATAGATAGACAAAAATTTATATGGGCAAATGTATGTATAATAGCAGAAAAGCAATTTAAGGAAATATACCCTCCTCAAATCATTATCTTTTTCTTTAGACATAACAATGGTCACTCTTTCACCCATTATTATTTACTTAAAGTACAGTGCTATATTGTTGTCAGGGCTGTAGAAATGGAAACAGGAATTTCAAATAAGTAGGTTCACCTTTGTCAAGAATCCATGACCAAAAACCGCATCAGGAACACTTATCCCTGCTGACATTAACATGGCAGGCCAGTACACTGCATGAAACCGCAATATATCCTGAGGTACGTGCACACAAACACAAACTCATCACAACCATAATCTATGGTCAACTTTCTTTGTAAAAAGAACAATGGTACCATTGCCTACGTTACTGGCCAGCTCTAGGATATATGTAAGCTTTGCATGAATTGCATTTCGCAATGGAGAGGGAATAAGAAAATATTCGAAACAGTCGATAAATATAAACAAAGTTCTCAAGCACACATAAATGGCAAGTGTTATAGGCATGGGGAAACAAATAAAAGGCAACTAGATTAAACATACGAGAGCAAAGGTTCTATTCTATCTAAGAGCCAGCATTGTCACTTTAAAAAAAACTAAGAGCTGCTTCCTACAAAATTGTTTCATCTGGGAACATTAAACTCGGTTCTATTTCAAAAATGGGAAGGAGTGGGTGGTGAGAGCATCTTTGAAAAAAGTAATCTATATACAAAGAGCTAAGTGCACCATTTGATGTTAGTTGATTCATCTGTAGAACAGAATGGAGTTCATGCTGATTTTTTTTAATTCAAACATATCATTGCATATTAACAGTATTTTTTCCCTTTAAAAGATATAAGTTACACCCAACTGGCAGTCTGGTATTCTCCAAGTTCAAATCCATTTATAAGAATTCCTTAGCATCAAATGCATTAATTATATGAATGATAAGAGATGCCCACAGTACAGGAACATGAATGCTTGCTATAAAAAATGCTTGGAACAAACCTTTCCTATCAAGTGCAGGGAAGCAGGCCAACCACAATCAATAGCTTGTTGCAAACTTGCCTGCTCACCATCATCTATTAATGCAGAAATATACCTGCCAAAACAAAAATATGGAACAGTCAGAGAATACTAAAAAAAGGGTAATAAATCAGTGTCCTAGAAAAAGAAGATCATTATGAGCGCATAGCAATTGATAGGTACAGTAAATAGAAGTTGAATATCTGCTATACTTGCATGATACCAATAATAAACATGACTTGATGGCACAAGTATACATATACAACAGCATTTGACTAAAATATGCAAGTCTCCATTCATAGTCGCTGCAAATGAGCAGGTGGGGGGAATCAAGAAACATACCCTAATAGAGCATCAAACCACACATATATTGTCTGCTTTGTGTCATTTGGCACTGGAATGCCCCAGTCTACAGATGCACGGGAAATAGAAAAGTCTCTCAATCCACTTTTAATCCAGCCTTGGACCTACAAGCTGTGTCTCCATGAGACAGACTAAAGAACATGTATATTCCAAAACAATAAAAATAAGCATATTCAAACAGCAAGACCGACAAGTAACAAAGCATCCTAGGTTATGTTGTAAGTTGGAAACAAAACATGAATGTTTTGCTCCAAAACAGGAGACTTGAAAAACATGTTGGCACCCATTCCTTATTTGCAAAATTTCGTAATCCCTTGTTTGCCATAGAGGTCCCAACAACACAGGGGCACACCTGTCACTGACAGTGGTAAATAAGGGATTGGACAAAATTTTATAGTCAGGAAACAAATTTATCCTTGATATTTTTCATTATGCAAGAAAATAATGACACTATCTATTGCAAATTTGATAAAATCGGAATAAAATATGATCGTAGAATAATTAATTAAAGCTGGCCAGCCATTTTTTGAAGCGACAACAGAATTTGTTAGGTGGAAAACATTATCACTATCATAAGAAACTTGCTTTCGATATGCACCTGCACTGATGTGCATTTGTACATACTACATAGAGGAGTCAAGGTAAGCCTCCTTTCTAACAGCGACGAAAAATTTCAAGCACTGGGACTGGTTTGCATTCATAATCAATTATGTATTAATCTTAACTGCATAACTAAAGTACACAAAGGAACAATCGTGGCTTGCAGAGCCCCTTCACCATCTGTTAACAACCAAGTCTCCTCTTTTCCTATATAAAGCAATGCTGGTGGTTTGCGTTTTTAAAAAGATCTGGTAAATTTTGTGATCTTAGTGCCCATCTTTAACCTAAGCAGGATCTGATTGGAGTCACTGCTTGACATGATACCTATAAGAAAATGTGCGGCATCAATTTTCATTCAATATGCCAACAGCACTTTACCCAATGAAATTTCCTGGTTTGGTTAGTACAATACAAACATAATCGAGAAAATTGTAGCAAAGCTTCATGAAGACAACAAAAATTGTGCAAAGCTTCATGAATAAATATGTCAAATTAGTTTTTTAGACTCTTTTCCTTGCTTGTGCTCAAATCATCCAATAAGTCTGTATCTTTTTGCATAAACAGTCCACAGTTTCCACAACTGCACCACAGTTTGCATTGATATACAGTAACCCAATAGTCATAGAAAGACAGAACAAAGCATATAATGAATAGGAATAAAACCTCACCTCATTCAAGCGGTGAGAAGGCCTTACAAAATCAGGATTTCTTGCCAGCAGATCTTCCAACTTATGCTGGTATTTTGACAGGGCAAAGAAATAATTATCTTCTTTTCTTGCTACACAAGGTTTTAAATGCACAGGACAACTATTGTTTTCGCCCAGCTCTTTTTCATCCTGCACCCAGTTGAAGATAAACATTACTACATGTACTAACAATGAAAATATGGTTAATCTACTTAAGTGCAATTGGCATAATGTAATTGCATAACACAAAACAATTAGGAAATTAAAATACACCACATAATAATATAGTGCACATCCCTATCTTTATTGGCACAGCAAAAGCCCTGCACTTTAGCACTCTTAATTTTGTCTGGTTGTTTAAAAGGGTGACTTAAGAAAGAGTAGGCGTGGTAGCTAACATAGACTTCAGCCACTAGACAGCAAACCCGATTAGTAGGTACAGTAAATTATAAAATCACAGCATAATTAAATATATCAGTATCGACTATATTTGAATTGATTAAAAAGGACTTAGTACTACATAAGAAAGTTGAGACAGAACCCTACCTTGTACTCCTCACAGCTCACACAATAAAGTCCTTCATAGTCAGCTCTATATATGTCACCACTGTTTAACACTCTAGAATAGAATTCATTGACAACAGCCTCATGTTTATGATCAGTTGTGCGGATAAACTTGTCGTATTCTATGTCTAACTGCAAGACATGTGAAACAAATTTGGAGGACAATAGTGAGCTCATGATTTACTCATAGTCAAACAGCAGTGCAAACTGAAACTTGGTCTTATGGTCGTACATCATCCCAGAGTATCTTATACGAACTTGAAATAGCATCGCAATGCTCCTTTGGGTTTCTGCCACTAGCCTCCGCTGAAGTGGCAATTTTCTCACCATGTTCGTCTGTTCCAGTAATAAATATAACCTTCTTCCCTAGCAACCTCTGCAACCACAGAAGCAACATCAACATACTATTAGATAGCGATAGTTAACTGAAAGAATGTAAAATTCAGCTCATTTCTGATAGCTCAATTAGTCAAACTTAGATACCCAATCAGTTAACTGAAAGAATGTAAAATTCAGCAGACCATATTGTTAGGTGTCCACTACAGTAAGATTGCAAGCCTATCAAGCTTCAATGAGGGCTTAACTAGAGACTGACGTGGTGTTAAGGCATGCCAATGAACTCATATCCGTAGATAGAAAATATAGAATCCCTCTATCCCTTCGGGCAATGCATGTGCAACAGAGTAGTGCATCACTACCTAATCATCCAAAGGTTTATCGCGTCATAAAATTTAACACAATACCACAAATGACCTTCACAAAACGTGTTTGTACCCATGTTTTTTTAGTCATGTTTGTAAAACATTACTTTACCCAGAAATGCTTGCAAAATATTAGTGCTTTAGTGCGGGAGGACACGGATGCGCAAATTGCTGCCATTTTACCCGTGCATGTTCCCAACTCTGACCCCCAAACTGATCGAAACACAGCGATTGCAGTCGTACGAGGAGAAGGCTTGCCTGGAAGCGGGCGATGGCGTCAGCGGCGATGGTGGTGTAGGCGCTCCCCATGTGCGGCGGGGCATTGACGTAGTAGAGTGGCGTGGTGAGCACGTAGGGCTCCGGCGCTGAGGCCGCGCCGGGGGACGACGAGACGGAGGTGACGCAGCGGCCGGGGACGCGGCGGCGGAGCGCAGGTACGAGCGCCCGGGGCTGAGGCGAGGCAAAGGCGAGGCGGCGGGCACCAGCGGCGAGGGAGGAGCAGGGGGCGCCGAGTAAGGCCCGCCCGGCGGCCATGGCGGTCGAGAGCAGAGGAGCAGGCAGATGGGGATGGGTTGGGGAGGGGTTTTGGGTCGCGTCGTTCGTGAGAAGAGTGTGGATTGGAGGGAGAGAGAGAGAGGGTCGTCGTTGTGGAAGCCAAGTGGGCTGGGCTGGACCACGACAGATGTTTTTGGGCCGGCAGCAATTAGTTTGTTTTTTTTATCATGGCGACAATTAATTTTCGTTGTGTTTCTCTACATGATCGCGATGTTATTAGAGCACGAGCAGTTAGTAAAAATGAGATATGCCCTGCCCAAAAAAAAAAGTAAAAATGAGTCTGTTTCCCTAGAATAATCCATGATTTGGTAATTGGTAGATCTTGTCACCTTGACCAAGGCCATGCCAAAGACGTGTCCTAAAATGTAAAATCCGGACAGCATGACAAACGATCTCTTAGTACATCCAATACACTGAATCAACAAGACATGCTAAAAAAAGCTCGCTCATTCGGCTCGGTCGAAGGAGACGAGCTGGCGGGTGTTGGTCCAGGGCTGCTCGTACACGACGGCGTTGTACGTGGCGTTCTGCCGGCCGAGGTTCACGGCGTCGATGCGCAGCCGGTAGTTGTAGCCGGCCACGAGCAGCCTCTCGCCGCCCGCCACCCTGCCGAACCTGAGCCCGTCGTGGGCGCGCTTGACGTGCTCCGCCACCGCCCACGCGCCGATCTCCTGGACATGAGCGTCGTTGACGTCGCGGATGACTCCCCACCCCCCCCCCCCCAATGAAGAATTCGCCACCGCGCACGCGCCGATCTCCTGGATGCTTGTATATGTATATATTTGTACCACTACTAGCCTCCGCTGAAGTGGCAATTTTCTCACCACGTACGTCTGTTCCAGTGATAGATACTAGTGATTTGCGCGCGCCCATGCGCGCAGCTTAATTTATAAGTAATAACATAAATCAAGTTAGAAGTGGGTATAATATAGAGAATATATTTTCCCATAATTATAAATATACGCACACCATAGGTAGAAGGATCAATATGTTATTGGTATAGAGGATGTAGTTATAGTATTACAATACAGTCCTAATTGGTAGTCCTAATATGTTATTGGCATAGAGTATGGCAGTATGCAGTCATGATGGAGCGTGTCTGATAACATAAAATTATTCAGTCTAAATAAGGTATTTGCAGTCCAGTTAAGTAGTGACAATAATGAAATTAGCATTTTATCCAAATAAAGCATTGTTAAGCATTCTTGCATGAGCAGCAAGAAACTTACGTAAAATTTATATTGTTTTGACAATGCCACTTAGAAGCTCAGTGGTAGAGCGCTTTGGTTTAGGTGCTCTGTAATTGCACTGCTACTTCTGTTTTCAGATATGCAGAGTTTTGGTTAAATACAGAAGACAGAAGCGTTAAATACTTGGGAGCGAGTATCTGTGCTTAGAAGTTAGAAACAAAAGCACATTAACAGTTAGATGCTAATCCATCTACAACTCTATCAAGCCATTAAATGATCAAAATATAGACGAATGTGAATAAGCTAGAATTGGTAGAAAAGAAAAGTGCTTTTTCGGTATGCAGTATGAAAGATGTGGTAGCATAAAAAAAAAGGCTGGAATCTGGAGGCACATGTGCTATTTCTCTTCTACCACTGCACCGTATAGGTATATTTGGAAGAGCTCAGTTACCTATTAAAACATGAATCATCTGAAAACATTGACCATGTAAAATAAGAGTTCAATTACCTATTTAGAGTCAAAATATCCTTGCTCTTTAGCCTCTGAGGTTCCATATATTGGAGCAAACTTTGTACGTTGTTCTTTTCCAATTGCAGTTAAGTCATGGTATGCTTACCACCAGTTATAAATCCTGTCCTGTACGGAATAATGCAGTAATACCTTCAGCAGAGGCAGTGATGGAGGCTCTGAACAGAGGCAGCAATGCTATCTTGCAGAACTTAAATGAAAAAAAACGCACAAAGCATTTGCCAACATTTTTCTATTGACATAGAATGTACAAATTATTATTTGTTCAATGTCTCTATTGGTAAAAGATGATGCGGCAGTGCCATCTTCAGTAACATTGTCTATCTGCTTTAACTTGGCTTCCAATAATGTGACGCCAATATTTGGATGATCCTAATGCATCGACAGAAGTGAATGAATATGAATTGCAGGCACACGACACAATGGTTAGAGGTCAACGACTCAACGGGAAGATCATACAGCCACTATCCCCTCACTGTGCTGCCCCCAAGTCTCCTCATGAGCATTCTGTCGAACACCTACCATAGTTTATGCAATCATTCTCGAGCGCATGAGGAACCAACGCACAAGCCAACTGTAGGATGATGGTAAGAGTTGAAAAAGCATCAGGTTGTGAAAAAGCGAGATGTGGAGGTGAAAAGCATCAGGTTGTGAAAAAGCGAGATGTGGAGGAATGCACAAGGATAATGGTAGCGGAAGGAGTGAGCTCACCTTGCATCAGGTTGGGCTGCCTACTTCTTTCATGGTCTTGCACATGCACATGCCCATGCCCTTATGGCTAGATGGCCTCCTGGCTCCTGATTCAATTCAACGCCGTGGAGGCCCAAGGACATTCATTGCTGTGCCTATGGACGACGGTGCCGCCGCGGAGGCGGAGTGCTTCCGGTACACGCGCAGCGGCCGCGGCAGATCACGTACCTGACTCACGCCGCTTGCTGCACACCCCGTCGTCCCCGGCGCTCATTTCGCTGAGCCTGAGCGCAGTCCTCGACGGCGGTGCCGAAGCTGCAGCCGATGTCGTCGCGCACCTCGTCGTCATCGCCAGTGGCCGCCGCTGCCGACGAGCGAGATGGCAAGTGGTGCCGCGGTCTGATAGTGGCGAGTGAAAACATGTGTGAAGTCGTCAACTGAGGAAGACTAATAGGTGGAGCAATTGAGAGTCTGGAGGGAGAGACGACCAGGAAAACTCGGAGAGCGGCCGTGGCGGACGGCCGACGGGGAAGGCCGTGCGTGCCCTCGACAGTTCGGGAAGGCAAGATATTTTTTTCACTAGCAATAGCTGGTTGACACGTATGGTGATGTACTGTGTAACCGTGGAGACGCTGGCCAATGCCGACAGCCGTAAAATTTAGATCGCATGGTGAATAAAATTTTCACTGACGTGGACGCCTTCGCTGGCCGCCGACCCCGGCTCCTTTCATAAGGGAAAAAAAAATATATCCTTCTTCCCTAGCAATCCCTGAAACCACACAAGTGTCATCAACAGACTTTATTAGATAGTGAGCATTAAGCAAATGAGTCAAGTGTTAGCTTAAACTGTTTGGGAAAATGATACAAGCTCGTAAAGTGGTAACCCATAAAAATGGATGTAAAACGTTTCTATACTTTCCATAAAAGAAAGTTTCTAATGCCAAGGTCTTTAGAAGCAAAAGCAAGGATGAATCCAACTCTCAAGTTTTTGCTCAATGCCATGATGATCTCCTCTGATCTCACTGAAGGAAGACGTCTTCAGACACAGATAAACTAGTTCTGTGGAGTAACTTCTTCTCCTCAGAGTAGGAAAATAGGGTAGTCGTGTTCTTCTCTCCCTCTGTTTGTACTTCCTGTCTTTTGTTTTTTACAGTTGTTTCTTGAATTAATAAAATTTCAGGTAACCTAGGGTTGCCACTGTTTGCCTAAAAAAATAAAAGAAAAGAAAGTGAACCTTTAAGAAGCAACTGAAGTCAAAGCATTACATTCTGATAGCTCAATCAGTCAAAAATAGATACCAAATCAGTCAATAGAAAGCATGTAAAATTCAGCATACCATGCTGTTCTGTGTCCACTACAGTAAGATTGCAAACCCATCGAGCTTCAACGAGGGCTCAACTAGAAACTGACGTGGTATTAAGTTATGACAGGGGTTATTTAGGCTAGACTGAGGTATTTTTACGCCCTCAACACCCGAATTTTTTAACCACCTAATCAAGGCAAACGACCCACATCGACCTCCCTTGTTTACTAGCTCCACCCTCCTCCCTCCTTGGCTTATCCCTTCACCCGACGCCGCCCCTCCACCCCCGCCTTGCCATGTCGGCGCCAACAAGGCCTACCCTCCCTCCATCCACTCCCTTAAGGTCATTTGAGTTTCGTTCCACCATTCGCCCATGCCTCCACCAACACCTTGCCAGTCCTGATGGCTCCGCCGCTGCCATCTCGACCACTACCGGCTTCACCAGTGCTGACCTCTGTCGCCTCCACAGCGCAATAAGGGGTCGATCCCCTAGCCCGCCACCTAGCTTTGGCAGCGCCACGGCGCCTAGGTAACCCTGTCAGAAAACCATCGTCCCGGAGCTTGACCGCCACCACTGTTGGACAACCATCATCCCGGAGCTTTCCTCTCTACACTCTAGGCCCTAGGTAACCCCCGAACCCTAATCTGCTGCTCCCAGCAAAGCTAAAGAAGAAAGTGCCGGAGGGAAGAATGGTAAATCGAGTGCCAACAACTCAAGAAACGCTCAGCACCCTATGACAATTAACTCATACTACAGGTATATGGAAAGTGTAGAATTCTTGTATCCCCTCGGGCAATGCATGTGGAAAAGAATATCAGCCAAAGGTTAATCGTGTCATAAATTTACCACCGTACCACAAATGACCTTAACAAAAACGTGTTTGTACACATGTTTATAAAACATTACTTTACCTGAAAATGCTTGTGAAATATTCTCTTTGTTTCAAATTACAATTCATTTTACCTTTCTGACAAAAAAAAAACTGATCGAAAACACAGCGATTGCAGCCGCACGAGGACAAGGCTTGCCTGGAAGCGGGCGATGGTGGTGTAGGCGCTCCCCATGTGCGGCGGGGCATTGACGTAGTAGAGTGGCGTGGTGAGGAGGTAGGGCTCCGGCGCTGAGGCCACGTCAGGCGACGAGTAGACGGAGGCGACGCGGCGGCGGAGCGCAGGGAGGAGCGCCCGGTGGGGCGGAAGCGAGGTAAATGCGAGGTAGCGGGCTACAGCACTACAGCAGCAAGGGAAAAGCAGCGGGCGCCGAGGAAGGCCCGCCCGGCGGCCATGGCGGTCGAGACAGGACTACAGGAGGAGCAGATGGATGGGTTGGGGCTGTGGAGGGGTTTTGGGTCGCGTTCGCGAGAAGAGAGAGAGAGAGGTCGTCGTTTTGGAAGCCAAGTGTTTCTGAGCTATTAGACGGACCCGGATTGGGTGCCTTGCCTTGAGCAAGGCACCGTGAGCCTTGCGGCCTGCCATCCAACATCCATTCCACATCTAACGGCTGGCTGCAATTTACAGTGCTATTGAATGGTTTCACAAAGTGCTACAAGATAACTCACTGGCCCAAAGAAAAGCAAAGCAGTGGCTGCAACTTATATCTGAAAAAAATATACAAAGCCCATACTCATCAAGGTCCACTCATCACATATCACGAGATTAATGTTTTCTCCATTCAATACCATTATACCAATACATGTCATAGACAAGTCACTGAGTGTCTGAGTCTAGCAACAAGTGCTACTGAATAACGACTCTGAGGAATAGAAAATGGGCATTTTGGCTGTATAATTAGCCCACAAAATACTATAGTTAGACCTCAAAATACTATAGTTAATCCTGTCCAAAATACTATCTCACCAACCAACTTGCAAACCTAGAACATTTCTTGGTTAAGAAGACTATCAACATCACAAATTGGAGCTGTTAGGAACTGGGTAAAACTGGTAATAACATTGAACTGTTGAAGCTCCACATTTGTATTTTCCCTGCTGCCACCGTTCTCCACTTGTACTAGGGGTTGTATATTATCATTTTTCTTTTGTTGTTGGAGCAAAATCAACAAATTAGTTTACAAAAGAATGATCACGGCGTATGAAGAAGTTCAAGATGCAATTCATATACCTTGGTTGCTTTTGTTGTTGGTCCTGCAGATTTAGTTGCCTTGCGCTTTCCTGTCTTGCGTAATGTGTCGAGCCAAGTTTTACGCCGCTTTGAACTTTTGGACACATCCTCCTTTTTCTTTAGCCGTGCAACACTAAACAAGTTATCTTTTTGCTGTATATTCGGATCAGCATTTTCTTGATTCTCACATGGTTCATTCATGGCTCTATTAGTCACATTGAGTTTCTCCTCCAGCTGCATACTAAGGCTATCGAGTGCATTTTCTAAAAACACACAACATTCTGGAAATTTGGCTGCTTTATCTGCCATGTTATGGAACTTAAGAGACAAATGCTTGTACCGAAGCTGAGCTTCCTATTTTGGATTTGCTACAATATTTCTTCCTCGCCTATCTTGTATGCTTCCATTGCGTGCTTCTCTAGTCCATCTCTTTAAAATATAATGTGTTGGTAATTTCTTTATATTCATCAAATCAAGAACTTTGAGACCATGTGCACACAATACTCCCATCCTATTGAACATTCTGCAGTCACATGTAGCCTTTTGGTTTAAATGATCACCAATCACTATGCGTTCCTCCTCAAAATTTTCATCCAAATTTCCAATAGCAACAGCATATTTGTTATCTCCATCCAAAACTCTAACGCACGCAGCCAAGGATCTTTCATACTCACTTTGGAAAGCTTCAAAAATAACAGGAGTGTACACTTCACTTGCTTGGACTAACATAGGTGTGGACATTAGTCTTCTTTGTATGTTTTTCCTTGATTCAAATTCACATTGCACTTCCTCAGCCTTTTTTTCTTCTATTGTCCTCTCAAAGTGCTTCAAAAATCTGATCTCAAATGGTTCTTCAATGCATTGTTGAAGCTCTCACTCAGTTGTGTACTTCTCACTCCCAAGCTGAGCACATCTCTCATATAGCATTCTGCCTATTTTTCTTTCACCTTGTAGATGCTATCTAACCAGGTCTGCTTATGCACTTTAGATCTCATGGTGTCAAATGCTTCTTGGAATGTTGCCTTGTCCTCGAAACCATACATGCAAGCACTAAAATCAGTGAGGATATGGGATTCTTCGTCTTCGTCTTCATGTTCAGCTTCAGCTTCGTCTTTTCCTTCATCCTCTTTGCCTTTCACAGGAGATAAATGCTTCACAACATTTTGCATTATGTGAAAAGTACATAATCCATGATATGATTCTGTAAATACTATCCACACAGCTTTTCTCATTGCTGCATCCTGATCCGTGTAGATAGTTCTAGGTTGTTTTCCATTATGTGTAGCTAGAAAAGTCTCGAACAACCATCTAAACGATGCCTCTGTTTCATCAAAAAGAAGTGCAGCTCCAAAAATAGTGGTTTCTCTAAACTGATTGAGCCCAAGAAAAACACCAAATGGCCTATATTCTTTGTTTGTGCCAAAAGTAGTGTCAAATGTGACAACATCACCAAAGTATGCATAATCAAGAATCATTTTAGCATCAGCCCAAAAAATATTGGTTATATGCTCCTCACAATCCAGCTGTAAAGCATATTAAAATGATGGGTTTTCTGCAATCTTGTTATGAAAATACTTTAGCATACTCCCAGCCTGTCCAAAAGCCAACTCCCTCTGCTGCTTGCTTTGCAAATAATTTTTGCAATCACGACAGGTGTAGCCAAGGTTGAGTGGTCCACCAAATTGACGAATAGCTAACTCATGTGCAGCTTTTGGCCTAATTCCAGAATCATCGGCAGTTTCAATGTCAAAAGCTTGCAGTTCTGGATTTTTTCTTTGTGATGCCATTAAGTGACAAGTCTCTGGTAGCTGCAGTAGATGGTTGTGGTCAAGTACCACATCAGTAACTTCATAATTTCCTTCCTCTCGATCCAATGTAAGAGTCATCCGAGCCTTGCAACCAGTCCTCGTTTCAGGTCTAAAACACTTTGTCACATGCTTAGCGATGGGAATGGGCCGGGTCAAACCAATGGATCGCCGATCCGGCCCATGAAATCGACCCTAAAGGGCCCCTGTTAGGATCCACAAATTCCTTTAGGGTCATAGGGTCAGCAACCATCGAACCAAAGGGTCCAGGGGTTCGACCCCATCGTTCCGTGACTCCGTCGCTGGGCGCCGCCGCCCGCTGCCGTCTCTGGCCGCCGCCGCCGCACGGTGTTGCGGCCATCGAGCTCGACGAGCATGGGTGGATGCAGGTGCACGTCCTCTAGCTCTCCTTCCCATCTCCTTATCAGAGTCATCCCCTTCCTCTGCCCTTCCTCATTGTCTCATCCTCCCATGGCTTCTTACTGTCTGCTGCTAGGGTTGGAGTGGACCACCCCCGTAGCGTCGTCCTCGAGGAGACTACGGCTGCTCCTACATCTCTCCGCAGCGAATCACCCCTCCACCACTCGAGCCACCCCCTCTGTGGTGCCGGATCGATCCCAGATCGAATCAGCTTATTTTTCCCTCTTATTAATCTCAGGTTCTAGATGTTTCTTGAAGCAACGCCAAGTTTTCCTACAAGAGCTGATTTCAGAATCGTAGGGGATAGATAGTATTAGATCTGCAGGCAAAAGTTGTGTATAGAAATAGTTACCTTTTCATGGAACTTGCAATCTGGTATGATTAGTGCAGTAGATTGATGGATGTGCCTCACCTTGAAGGGGCTGGAGTGAAGCAGAGCAGCCGAGTAACTGACCAGCATGGTAGTAGAAAACGGAAGAGGATTGCTCGTCCAACGGATCCTCTTGAAGGTGCAATAGCATTGTCCGGTAATGGAGGAAAACATAAAAACACTCTTGATCCATCCAGTGGTTTGGAAGCTGAGGGGGAATATTTCAGAGAAGACTCCACTTCAGAGATGCCCGAATTTCAAGCAGAAGTAACTACATGGTCCAACCAGCACACTCCAGAGGCTCTTCATTCATTGATTGATGACTATGAGTATGAGAATTATGAAGATGATGATGCAGAGGAGGCCGAGGATGTTGGTGATGGCGAAGAAAATGAGGACATTTGGAATGGTGAGCAGGGTGAGGGCGAAGATGATGAGATGGATGAGCATGATAGGCCTGGCTATGTTGAGGCCTTCTTACATGGTGAGGAGAATCAGAAATTCAGATCTAAGGCTTGGAGTGAATTCACTATAGTTCGTGAGGCTGGTATCGTTACAAAAGGAAAATGTGTGCACTGCGACACAGAAATCAGTGCCAACCGAGGGGCGGGAACCAGTGCTCTAAGCAATCATTTGAAGAGATGCAAGGCAAGAAGAAGTGTGACTAATATGGCCCGTCAACTTAAGTCTGTTGTGATGTCTCCTAATGGCGTTGCTATGGAGAACTGGAGGTTTAGTCAAGATGTCTCCAGGAGAGAGTTAAATAGGATGATTGTACTTCATGGGCTACCACTCGCAATTGTTGATTATGATGGTTTTAGAAGATTTGTTTCCAGCCTTAATCCTGTTTTTAAAGTGAATTCAAGGAAGATAGTCACAGGTGATTGTTTGAGGAGATATCAAGAGCAGAAACAAATTCTTCAGGAAGTGTTCCAACGTACCAACAGCAAGGTTTCTTTGACCATGGACATGTGGACATCGAACCAAACCATTGGTTATATGTGCATCTTATGTCATTTTCTTGACGATGATTGGAACTTGCACAAAAGAATTGTCAAATTCTGTTTCATGAAAACGCCACACACTGGTGTTGCCATGTTTAATGAGGTTCTCAAATTCATACAAGAGTGGAATATTGAAGACAAGTTATTTGCACTAACATTGGACAATGCAAGTAATAACAATGCAATGGTCCGACTCTTGAGAAGTAATCTGCTAGAGAAGCAGATGCTATGTGGGGCAGGAAAGTTATTTCATCATCGGTGTGCTGCTCATGTGATCAACTTGATTTGTAAGGCAGGGTTTGAGACCATCAATCCAGTAGTGCACAAAATTCGAGAAAGTGTGAAGTTCATTCATGGATCTACATCTCGGAAGCAGAAGTTTGAGGAGATCATCCAACAACTAGGTATCACATATGGAAAGCGCCCAAATATTGACGTAGCTACTCGTGGAACTCTACCTACCTTATGCTTGAGACTTGCTTGCAATTGAAGAGAGCTTTTGACTCACTTGCACAACAAGATCCAGAGTATAGTTATGCACCCTCAGTTCAAGAATGGGAGAAGGCAAGAGTGATATCAAGGTTTCTGAAAACTTTCTACGATGCAACCAAGGTTATCTCGGGATCACTCTATCCAACGGCAAACTTGTACTTCCATGAGATTTGGGAAGTTAAGATGGCTCTAGAGAATGGAGTTCCTGAGGGCAATGCTGAACTCTCCGAGGCAATTGATTATATGCAGAGGAAATTTAGAAGATACTGGAAATTGACATGGTTGCAAATCTCTTTTCCAATGATATTTGATCCAAGGTTTAAGTTTGGCTTTGTCGAGTTCCGATTGAAAAAAGCCTTTGGGAGTGCCGGAGAGTCTAAGGTCGCATCACTAAAAAAGGTATTGCTGGACCTATTTAAGGACTACTCACAGGTGCAGGAGAATCATGATGTGACACAACAAATTGGTACAACTGAGGTAGCAACAAATCCAGGTGGTAGGCATGCAGACTGGAATCAGCACTTGAGTCAGAATGCATCCTCAACAGTTGAAGTTCCTTCTGAGCTTGAAAGCTATTTAAAGAAGAGCACAATACCTTGAACTGATACCTTGGATATTCTCTCTTGGTGGAAAAGTAACGCAATTGAATATCCCACACTTTCCCGGATGGCTCGTGATGTTTTAGCAGTTCCTGCATCAACGGTCGCATATGAGTCGGCTTTCAGCACTGGAAGGAGGATAATATCTGATTTTCGCAGCTGTTTAACTCCAAAAAATGTGGAAGCACTAGTATGTTTGCAAGATTGGTTCCGATCTTCTGGTATAATCTCTCTGCAGTTCTCAATTTTCTGTATGATTAGTTATAGCTAACCATTTTCATATCCAACGTTAACCTTTGAATTTTGCAAGTATATGCTGAATAACGAAGGAACTGGTACGTTGGTAGGTTCATCTCAGTTCCACATGGAAGGGATTGAAGATTTCGTTGAGCTGCCAGATCAACCTCAATGATATGATTAAAAGGTAGTGATTTCTGATCTTTGTTTGAGCTTATGGCTCTTCTCGTGTGACCATATCCAACTAGCCCTTAATTCTTCTACCTTTTTTTTGCACATGCACTTGTATACCACCACTTTATAGGCTCTTCTTAGAGTTGGTGCCTCTAGTCTTTTCAGCTTTGCCACAATATATCCTGTCCGGGTTTTGAAGCCTCACCATTTTAATATTAGCTAGTCATTATCCTAAGTTTGCTGGTTCCCTCTTTTCCATCCAAAATTATAAGTTTTGGAGGTGTTAAGTTACTTACGACCTATGACCTTTGGTAATCAAGTTCTATTTTTTTATTATGGGCCATGATCCATTATTGCTATCTCTTATTTTTACCATGTTTTGTAGGGTTCGTCTCTGCTTTCTTCATTTCGGGGAAAGAATGAAAGAGTCCTCTGCTGAACTGAGAGCATTGGCTTTTCTTGGAGTTGGTGACTCTGGTCTTTTGAGCTTTGCCACAATAGCGTCTTCAATAGTGACATTGTTATTATTCTGCAATCCCATGAACAATGATTGCCTGATTGTTCTAGTGTAATAGCACTATTGTTTGATAGTGATGAATGCATTTTCTAATTTTATTATTTGTGCGTTATTTATATTTGATCTTTGCGGCTGGCACGTTATTTATATGTCATGTGCAGCTTGCTAGCTTGTGTCATTGAAAGCTCACCGATTAGAGCCCGTAGATTGGCAGCTTTGCTAGCTTGTGCGTGCTAGTACTGAGTCTTGCTTGTTCGTGCTAGTACTAACGACGGCCTAAGGATCGATTTGTTGGTGTAGATGTATTGGGCCACAACAGAGTATAAGGCACGTAGATAACTGAACACATTGTTAGGTTCGACCCGTGCAAACCAATGGATCATATGGATCATGCCTTATTAACAAATGGATTGCTCCACTGCTCCTAACCAGCTGCATGGGTCGGCGGGAATGGTGCGGTTCGAACCATTGGTGCCCCACGCCCATCAATACACATGCTCTTTTAGCCCTTTTCTTCGATGGCCCTTGTTGGAACAGACATATCTGCATGAAGTTACTTTGCCATCAAATTTACTTAAATTTGCATATCTTTTCCTCACATCAAATCCTGTACGACCTCCATATGCTAACCAAAACACCCAAGCATCATCTGGATTTTTAAACTTCAACCCAATTTGAGGTGTACTCTTGTCCAGTTTCGCCATTGCCTTCCACAACACTCTCAATTACACAGCATTCAAATTCTGGCAAAAATTCACACATCTCATAATCAATGAAAGAGCTAATATTGTCGTTCTTCAGTCAAACCAATGTGCAATTTTCATTATCTCTATCGATTCAAAAGAAGGGGGAAAAAATCAGTTGCTCGGTGAGGAAAACTCACAGCGGTAGCAGCAACCCAGTTGTGCTTGGCCCAATCCTTCCTCCCTCTCTGCTTGCCTGCACGCCCGCCGGCTGTTGCCTACCAGCGGCGTGCGTGCCGGAACCCTGCTCGCCGCCGGTCGCCTGCGCACTGCTCGCCCGCCGGCTGCCTGCGCCCAGCGCGTCCGCAGGCCGTTGCACCGTCTGCGTCCGCCCGCCCGCCCGCCGACCGCCTGCGTCCTACGTGCTGCAGCACGGCGAGGCTCCGCGCAGGCGCGCAATTCCGCCCGCCGGCCGCCGTCTACTTCGCAGTCGCGTTGACACGGGAAAAGCCACGCTGCAACCCGCCTTTTCTTTTCTCCCGCGAGTATATCTCCGTTCGTGAGCTGCCCGGTGAAAAAATAAAGCTGCCTTGACCCAAGCCGCTAGATGTGGAATGAACGTTGGATGGCAGGCCGCAAGGCTCACGGTGCCTTGCTCAAGGCAAGGCACCCAATCCGGGTCCCTATTAGACTGGACCGGACCGGACCGGACCACGATGGATGTTTTTGGGCCGGCGGCAATTAGTTTTTCTTTTTACCATGGACGGCAGTTAGTTTTCGTTGATTACCATGATCACGATCTCTATAATAGGAATCCTGGACCCAAACCAGGCAACCTCATCGCGCCACATCACCCGCATTGTCTCGGCCGTCGGATCGACCACGTCGACGGTTTAGATTGGCCCGAGCAATCCTAGGGTCATGTGGGACCCGCTGATGTGGGTCCCACAAGTGGGCCCCACGGGACCAGTGTCATGTGGGTCCCACAAGTGGGCCCACCGTGGGCCCACGGGACCCACGTGATGTGGGTCCCCCAGTGGGCCCACCGTTGACCACGGGCCCACAAGTGGGTCCCACCGTCTGTGGGTCCCACTAAACCATTAAATGTGGGACCCAACTTAGATGTTTTAAAAAAATATTTAAATATTTTTCTAAATTGTTATTTATAGTAGTTCTTATTTTGTTTGTTCAATATAACACCATACTAATTTGTTTGAAGTATTTCTGAATTTATTTATTTAAATGAACCTGAATTTGAATGATCTAATACAATTTTTAATACAATTTTTGAGTGATCTAATACAATTATTACCGTTACTATCTTTTTTTATTAACATATACAAAACATTTTTGGGGATGGTGTCAACAATATAATTGCAACATTTTAAAATATATAACTTTATTAAAAGGTGTCCAATATCAAATTTAGTCAAAATATCAAAATCTAGAACATACAACTTTATTATAGACATGGTTTTGTAAATATTTTTCTTAAAAGAATTATCAAAGCACGCGAAATTTAAGAATTATCTCTATGGAAAGGTTTTAGATTTAGTATGTTTTTTCTTTTGAAATATATTATTTATTAAAATATGTAAATGTATGTAAGAAAATTCGAAAGTAGCTTTGAATTTTGAAATTTGCTAGGTATAATCCATTTTCACAAATGTTTATACGTGATCCGTCATATATATAATTTCATATCAAAATGCTTCTAAATTAAAAATGTTTAATACAATAATAACTTAAAATTTGAAAACCTGAAGTTGATTAAATAATCAATATTCTATAACACCTAAATATTTCAACATCTATAAAGTTATTACAGATCACACTTTAAATCCAAAACGCTTTCCAATGCACCCGTTAAACCCAACATCCAAACACCGAAGCAACTTCAAATTCAAAATTATTGAATTCTAAAATAGCTCAAAACTTCAAAATGTACATATTTGCAATAGACCACAGTTCAAATCCAAAACACTTTCTAATTTACCCGAAAAATCTAACATCCGAACACCGAAGCACCTTCAAATTTGAACATAAGATACACTACAAAAGAAATAAACACATTTCAAAATCTAAAACATAGCTACAGAGTGAATTTTAAATTATCGTGCTTTGACAATTTACTTGAAAAATATTTTTACAGACACACCTTGTTACCATACGCGGCAACGCCGCGAACTTTTCTAGTGTTATTCAGAGTCTTGGAGACAACTTGAGAGATTGTGCGCCTTAAGCCGTTAACTTCCTTCTAAAAAGTTAAATGATATATACTGCCACGTCCCACGTGACACTGCACGCATGCTTAGAATGATCCATGATTTGGTAGATCATCTTGCCATCTCGACCAAGGCCATTCCAAAAGTTTGTCCTAAAATCCGGACAGCATGACCAGGATCTCTTATTACATCAAAGACACCGAATCAACAAGACATGCTAAAAACAGACAGCTCGCTTGCTCATTTGGCCTTGTCGAAGGAGAGGAGGCGGCGGGTGTTGGTCCAGATCTGCTCGTACACGACGGCGCTGTACGTGACGTTCTGCCCGGCGAGGTTCACGGCGACGATGCGCAGCCGGTAGTTGACGCCGGACACGACCTGCTCCTCGCCGCCGGACACCCTGCCGAACCTGAGCCCGTCGTTGGCGCGCTTGATGTGCTCCGCCACCGCCCAAGCGCCGATCTCCTGGACATGAGCGTCGTCGACGTCGGGGATTACTCCCCACCCCCCGAGGATCTCCGTGACGGGGGTGGCCGCGGCGCCGAAGACGACGGCGGCGGCAACGGCAACGGCAACGAGGAGGCTGGAGGTCCTCATTGTTTTTCGTGAGGCTTGAGACAGGCTCGGATCGGGTTTGGATTTTCGACTTGACAGAGACGGAGAGGAGGTGTGGCTTCTCTGTGATGGTCGAGGAGAATCTGGGCATCGTTAAATAGACGCAAAGGTGCTTGGGATTTATTAGTATATTAGTTAATTGGATAGCTGTATCTAAACAATCTAGCGTCGTCGGAGTTAGCAAATTAAAAAGAATGAATACATAATACATATGTTCACCGGACTTCGGATAGCAACCAATTAATTCAGTGCAAAAAAAGGCTCTGCTCCTCCAAATTCAGAAATAAAGTATCTATCCTTCCCTTCTTTAACAATAAATGCGCTATTACACCCTGCTATTATGTGTTCTGAAAAAGATCGACTAATATAGAGTATATTCGAAGTGAAGATAGAACTCATGCAATCATGCTTGATGAAAAGGTGACAAGCTACTTGAGTAAAACATATAGTACTGGTAAAATAAACCACATAGAACAATTCCACTTTATATTAATCCAGCAACAGAAAAACACTATTGCTTATACATGTCGGTAAGTTCCACGCGCTTCAAACGACACTACAATTTCAGACTTTCAGAAGCATTTGATTTCTTCATTGCAAAAACCTTCACTTGTACTTCATGCTGAGCACCTTTCCCAGCGTCAAGCAGCGCGGCGTCGGCATGTCTTCCCCTCTTGTCTTTCTCAGCGCCCTGGAGGACGACGGCGTCGTCCCGGGCGTAGAAGACGGCGTCGGCCGCGTCCTCACGAGCGTCGGAGGAGGAAGCCCCTCGCGCACCGGGGCGTCCTCCGAGTCCGACGCCGCGCGCCGCCGCGGCCGCGAAGGGGTGTGGTGGTGGTGCTGCTGCTGCTTCCTCCGGAGCTCCTCCCTCAGCTCCCTCTCCAGCGCCGCCTTCGCCTCCTCCGCCAGCTCCGCCCTCCTCACCGCCTCCTCCAGGCTGAACCGCAGGTCGCTGATCTCCGTCCACGCCGCGTCCAGCTGCTTGTCCTTGGCCGCCGCGTCGCCGTCGCCGGCGGCGATCTTCGACACGAGCACGTACCCTTCCAGCCTGTTGCTCCCTCCATGCTCAGGCTGCTCGGGCTCCAGCTCCTTCGTGCAGAACTCGTCCTCGTCTTTGGAGACGATCTCTTTGGCCATGGCGCAGGTGCCTGCGTTGCATTCGCGTGGCGTGGACGTGGAGGTCGGAGCTGGGGCAGCTTCTGTTTGTGGTTCTTGGTTTCCTCCGTCCCCTCCTGCGATCGCGACGTTGCTAGGCTCGGCGATGCTGCTCATGTCCTTGGCGTCAGAGCTCACGCTATGGAAATCGTCCCTCGAGCTCTCGAGGACAAAGCTCGCGTCCGCTTTGGAATCCTCGTGATCTTGCACTTGCAGCAGACGATTGTTTTCAGCTAAGATATTTTCGTCAGCTGATTGAATGTCATGGTGATCTTCGCTAGAGATTTCAGCAACGAGGCATCTCGTCTCTCGAGCATTGGGGTTCTCTTCAAGGACTGTCGTGTCCTGGACCATATTAACATCTGCTACGACGACATCTTCGGATATCTCGATTTCCGTCTTGTTGCCATCGGACAACGTTGTAACATGACCATCGTCCTTTCTGAAGATTTCAGAAACAAAGCATTCTTCTGGTGATGGTGGTGAGTGCTGAAACGTGAATTTCGCATGCACGTCAGTCCATTTCACTGTCGTTTGACATGCCTGAACCTGATCATCACCATCATCCAACTTGTCGCAACCGGCAGCTCTGACCACGTCAGCATCAGAAGCTCCTCGTGGTGATACTGACACGTACAGCTCCTGCACTTGCTTGAGCTCTGACCGCAGGTACTCGACCTCCACCGTCTTGGCCAGGAGCTCCGCTTCCATCCTCTCCATCTGCTTCCTGATCCCTTCCAAATCCTTGTCAGAGTTCAAGAACTGGATCATCGCCTCCTGAAAGAACACCGACCTCTCCTCCTCCGCCCTGATCGCGGAAACGGCCGACGACAGGACCGTCTCGTTGAGCCGGAGGATCCTCGCGAGCGCGTCCTTGGTGCTCTCCCTCTCCAAGATGGCATTCGTCTCCATGGCCTCCACCTCACGCAGCACGAAGGCGACGGACGCCCTGGCCTCGTCGAGCTCGTCCCTCGCGGCGGCGAGCTCGCCGCGCAGCGCCCTGCGCTCGCCGTCGGCCTCGGCCTGCCGGCTCATGATCGCGATGTTCTCGGCCTCGAGCTGGGCGATGCGCATGTGCGCGTCCATGCAGTCTTTCTCGTACTGATCGGAGAGGTCCTGCACGGCCTTCTGGAGTGCCTCGATCTTCAGGGTCGCCTGCTTGTGCTGGCTCTCTCTCACCTCGAGCTGCAGCTTGCAGGTCGCGAGCTCCTTGGTCAGGATGGCGATCTCTTGCTCCTGCGTTTCACCAACATATATGCGATTGATTCTGATGCGTCATCTCAAACGAAGTTGGAAATGGATGTTAAAGGCAGAGGTACGCACATGTCTGTCTTGGCAGAGCCTGCTCTGATCGCCTCCACGGTCGAAGATGCCCACGGCTGTCTGCACGGATTCTAATGGTCTGGTGTCGATCTCGGCCATCAGTTCTCACTGGACAGAACAGTACAAGTGTTCAATAGCTCTGCCACAACAGATCGTTCTGAGAAGTTGGGTATACCAAACATACAGACAGGAAAGCTCACGTACCTAGTTCAGGTCGGAGCTGAGCTGGTCAGTGAGTGGTCACTGGCAGCACGGGTGCATCGACCTCACTGGACAAACTGGCTGCCAAACCCAATGCAAGAACATGTGCGGAGCGTGCGACGAGGAGACCGATGGCGAGGGAGCGAGGTAGATATAGGCAGAGCCGCAGGGGACGCGCGGAGCCGGCAAAGACGAGGCGCCGTGGCGAACGAGACGAGAGGCCCGCTGCTCGTAGCCATCCAAGTTAGGAAACCATGGCTGCTAGTACGTCCACGAGGACGAGGCGACACGCTTTGGGCGTGGAGACGCCGATGCGGCCGGTCACGCGCGCACCCGTGTGAGTCCAAAGCCACACGCTGTCGCTTTGTTCCGTCAGGGCGCCCCGCCGTTCCGTCGCGAGGCTGCGATGACGCGATCTCCGCCTGTGACGCTGTCGCATCTTTCGGTGCGTACGACCGAGCGCGGCTTATCCGTTTGTACTGGGGACATATTCGATCTCTTGTCGAACGTGGTGAAGGCGCCAGACATTGTCCTAGCGTCTGCTTCATGTGTGTGAACTTGGGATGGTCGCGCGTTGGTTGCTGTATGTGTAGCAAACAGTGAGCATCTTCGCCTAAGATCACATGCGCCTACGCTGGCAATTCGGGGAACCTCGTTTGGATCGCGTCCACAACTTCCAAACCGCGCCACAATTTCTTTCGCCAGAGCTTCCACAATTTTTCGCCAGAGCTTTGACGGTGCGGTGTGGCACGGATGTAGCGTCCCTGTTCATTTTTGCGCCGCGCGACACCAGAAGATAGTTCATTTTTGCGCCGCGCGACGCCAAAAGCCAGGAGAGCAAATTTGGCGCCAAACCCTTGGCGCAGCCACACTGGTGGGGGGGCAATCTCTGGTAAGCTTCCAAACACACCCTCGTTAGCAACAGTTGGACAGAAAATCGCATTCCAAAAGAAAAACGAGCTACAAACGATGTTCGATTATCAAATGGCGATCCATAAGCATTGCGAACACTGCTATACCGATTATGGCACCTTCTGTAAGGATCAAGGTACGCGAGGAAAATAATGAAAAATGCTAGCAAACATAATGGTCGGACTGTACAAATCTCAGAATTTGGAGGTTCATCCTCGGTACATGACCCTCAAATAGCACATCCGGATATAGGCGTGCTAAACCTCAACACTGACACCTCGAAGACTGACGTAGGGCCTTGCGCTCGCTACCTTTGGTCTGGCACTGGCAAACCTGCTGATTAGACTCTAGAACACATGCGCAAAGGCAGATTAACAAGCTCTCTGAATCACTGCCCAGGATCACTCTACAGATCAGTAGTAGGTTGTCCCGTAGTAGGGTTGAGGCGCTGCCGCAGGTTGCTGAGGGTAAGCTGCCGCAGGTGCTGGTGCTGCTGCGGGCACTGGTGCTGCCGCCATTGCTGCAGGTTGTGCGTAGCTTTGTTGTGTGTAGCCCTACAATTTTTTCCCACAATTCAAATCAGACATCCTTCAACAGATTATAAGTTCATGTAGTTGTGAATATACGTGGAAAATCTCACTGGACAATGAGGTATATCAAATGCAAAAGGCAAGTGTAATCAGAAAGTGGAGAAATGACTCATTAAACCTGTCTAAGGCTTCTGGGTTTAACCTACATGCTGCTTCGTATCTACCAGGGTAATACTGATTGGACACGATAAAAAACAAAACATAGGTACGTAGGCTATAATTTATTTGACAGATAAGTAACTATCCCCAATTGCCATGACTGCCAGTAAACAACGCCATCAGAAACAGCAAAAGATATGGACTGAAAAGAACTATGAAAGAAGGAACTAAAGACCAGAAAATTACAACCCAAACACAATAGATGGCAGCTTTCGTTCCCCCACGAACCATTTTGTGCCATACAAATCCTAATGTTATTTTCCTGACTAGGGATCTGGATACAGGCAGGGAATCTAGATGGGGGGAAGTCACTAAGCATATTATTTCAACTTTTTTAATATACAGAAGCATTTCTAAAATATAATAAGCATAAATCAGATTCAGTACCTGAGCAGGGTATGTTGGAGGGTAAGCACCGTAAGCAGCTTGAGGAGCAGGCTGAGGCATTTGATGGCTGTAGTCATAAGTTCCATATGCAGGATACGCAGCCTACAACGCAACAGATGTTAAACTTAATAAACAGTATATATTTAATCCTAATAACATTAGTATAGTCGGACAGATAGTAAAACTGACTAATCAAAGCTTCCTGGGTTCTATAATTCAAGTTCTAATTTGTGGACAGAATCACAAGAATGAATCCATAACCATTTCTATCCATTGGAAGATTAAAGAGATGATCAAACAATGTTTATCTCCAATTCTTTTTATTTAAAAAGTTTCTCATTGATTAGTGCACCAAAAGAAAGGTGTAGCACAGCTGGATCTTGCGTAATTGTATGAATAAGAGACCTGAGGTGCATAACCAGTTCCCCATTGTTGCCCTGATGCTTCAGAAGTCGCAGGCCAAACAGGAGGATTTGGGGCATTTGGATCGGTTCCCATGACTGGCTGAGTACCACCAGTTTTAGCCAACTTCTCCCTGTCTGACACAATGGCATCATCTGCTTTCCGTTTCTTTGATGGCAGAATGCTCCTTTTACATGAAAAAATAGTTGTGTGCCGAGTCAAAGCCTTCCTGATTGACTTTGCATCTCCAAATAGGTCGAGAAACTGTAGGAAATTTGTAGAGTCATTAATCTAGACCATCAAACTGGATAGGCCCATAAACAAATAAAAGAAATTCAGCTCATGTACATAAAACTAACACAATACCAAATTTGATAACTGTACAACAGAGAACATTGTGATTCAATAATAAGACTGGCCTTAAGGAGAGCTGTGTTATATGCAAATTTTTTTATTAGTTACATAGAAAAAAGTTGCAAAACTCTACTGTTCGTCAAACCAAAATTCCAAATATTTTCACAATACTTCATGTTCCCAAAAATTAGCACTCAAAAAAACTTAACCACACGGCGAGACGTACCCTTGGCCACTCTAAATACTAACCAAGAGCCTCCTTTTAGGGAGCAAACTCACATGACCTGGAAGAACACAGGCTCACTGAAGCTCTATCAATCGCTTGCAAACATTAGCACAAAGCACCTTATCTTCCCAAAAAACAAGAAATCAAATAATGTTACTGAACAGTTATATAATGGCCACCCTGAATCTTAATCGAAACCAAGCATAAAATCCCGACAACCATTCATTTTACTTGTACTTAACTAACTTAATGCACCTAAAGAAAACATCATTCTATATGGTTATAATTCCTTTATTGGCAAGTCTACAAAACAGACCCAAATAAAATATACTTCAGACTTCTAGTAACGCTTCAGCTACAGAAATCATGTAATCAGGCTATAAGAGAAGGAACTATATAGCTCAGCTTTTGATTATTACCTCTAAAAATATGGAAGATATTTCTTCTTTGTCGCCTAGACTCCCCTCTCCTTGAGATGACTCGTAGGTAATGAACTTCTCCACTAGTGAATCCAAAAAGTCAATACGCTTTTCACATGGAAAGATTGATTCTAGATGGATGACAGCCTGCAAAAGAAAGAGGTAGCATTAGGTAAGTTTTGGGCAAAGATGAAGAGGAAAACTGAAAAAAGTTAAAAAAACAAAAATCTTGAAAGTTATAACCTCAAGAACTGGTTTTGATACGTTCAATTGCTCATGCAGGGCAGTTAAGGTGTCCCTTGCCTTTTCCATGTCTTGGATGGCCTACACATTTCAAGGACGACATCAATTCCACCAACTGAAATAGCGGGATAATAGATAGAATAATGCCAGAGAAGTTCCACTTAATCAGATACTCATTAAACAATACACAAAAAAAGGAACATCTACTACCTCATACAGACAAAATTGGAGTGCTTAAACATGCAAATCACGAGATGTATGCTAGACAAAATAATCTTTACTATATAAGTTTTGACTAGGTAGTTTTTCACACTACTTTCTCATTGGCTAACCACATATGTTCAGATGATATAGCTTAGATGGCCATGTAAACCATGAAATTTTTTTCCACATATTCATAATCTGAGATTTGTATCAAAACCTACCAAAAATAAGAAACGTGAGTACTGAATAAGCAACGTTGGCAGGAGCTGGCTCTGGTCCTTTTCCCTTTCGGCAGCAATGACCTTCTCATAAACTGAACATGCTGATTCTTTATCTCCCTGCAAATAGAGACAGATTAAACAAACTCTATAACACTTTAAAAAGGAACAAGAAACACCGAATTATTCAAAGACATACCAGGCGGTGCTCCATATTAGAATGTTTCACAATGGCCTCTAGAAATCCAGGGCACAGTACTGAGTAAAGATGTTGATATTCTGAACGTGCTCCAGAAACATCTCCATTGAGCTCCTTAAAGCGTGCACTAAACAGATGGATCTCTGGCTGCTTCTGTTAAAAATCAAAGAGCAAAGGGACAGCTATCAGAAAATCGAAAACCACTTCACATACATAATGGTGTGCCACACTAAGTCAAAACATTATTATCAGTGTCTATCTTAGCAATTGCATTCATATTGTTTCTGTGGAGCTTTTATTTCAGCTCTCAGAAACCAAAAAATTAACCATGAAAGTATAATTTTGCTATGGTTTCATAGTATCTGCATTCAAATGCAATTTCAGAAAGCCAGTCTTCCTAATTCAAAATACCATATGCAATTTACATATGTAAAAAGTATACATTTCAAGATCCTGCAACCTAACTAGTTCAGCTGTTAGGATGCCTATCCATTTTGTTATCTTTATTTGCATTTTTTTCAGGCCAAAAAAGAATCTGGGTTAAAAGAAACGCTCATCTAAGATGTGCAAAAACAAAATGTGATACAGCCAAGAATATGAACATAAATTTGGTTGGGTCCGCATTCAAATTTTGTTGATCCACAAACAGTGCAACAGATAAGAGAATGAATCATAAAGGCAGAAAAAAGGGATCAAGTAAATAAGTTATTAAATAATACCTTGACAAACACATGAGTGGCACGAGCCAAGGCATTGTTTGCTAGTTCTAGACTACCTTTCTCCTCCATACACTGCACATAGCGGATCCAGAATTCTGAATAACTAGCACACGCTATCACACATCGTTCGTACAATTTGATAACCTGAAAAAGAGAAACGTGCTATCAGAATTCACAAACATGAGGGGAAAAGTGGGGGATCTAAAGGGAATATGAATTTGGTATTGACAAAAAAAAAGGGAAGTTCACACAGATTACTCCATTAGCTGATTATGGAGGCCCCTCCATAAAGAAAGGAGGGACCATCCTTGCTTGATAGATAGATGGTTAAGAAGGTGAGCATTAAGCAAATACCTGCATATATGAGATTAAAATTCAAACAACTGGTATTTGGTACCATATATCATTAACCCAGAACGACCACTGCCAAATGAAAGTTTGGAGTACTTAGCCTCATCGAAACCAAACATTACGTCCATGCTCTATCCTCAGTTCAATATCCCATTACAAAGGAAGCTTCTCCAAATACTAGCCGTTAAAGCGTATAATGGAGCCAATAAGACTGGATTGTAAGTTATAAGATTCCAAATGTTCCATAAAATCTACTAAATAAAAAAGACAGAAGGTTGCTATAAGTGTAAAAACCATACCTTGTGAGTGTCTTCTTCCTTCTCCATGAAGTCAAGGTAGTTATGCCAATTTTCAAGCTCTGGATTGTCAAGAGGCTTGACATGAAAATATGGTCTTCTAATAGCTAGCTCAAAACCAATAATCTTAGATTCATACTCTTTGGCCTTCTTGTACATCTCCTCTCTCACAGAAACATACTTCGCAACATTCTCTGATTCAGGTTGGCTGGATTTATCAGGATCTTCAGGATGTGCCTCACCATCAAGAGGCTGAGTACTGTTCTCAGAAGTGACACCATACACGGAAGCTTCCTCTGCAGTCAGTATCTCAGAAAGATCCCGTGTTGAAGCCAATTCCTTGAGGCTGTGTAAAAAATAACAGTTAGTGAAACAAAAAAAAAATGCACTAGTTGTATTGTCATAAATGGGGTTCATATGCTGCAGATAAACAACAGACACAAAAGAAAGCTTCACTTCCAAACTTCAATATTAATAACAGAAATAATACAGATGGCTTACCAATTAAAGTACCGATCAAGCTGCATTATGGGGTGCTCTAATATTCTTGTATATATAACAGCTAGATGACTCCATGCCTGAAGTGATTCTTCGTACTTAATATACTCATCCCATAAATTATTGGAACGATAATCTGTTCCAACATATGCCAGACCTCTCTCAAACAGTCTGTGAAAACAGAAGGCGAACAAAGTTACTGAAAAGGTGAGCAAAGCTACTGATTCTAAAATGAAACAAAAAGAACCACACCGAAACACAATGATGACTGGATGTACATTATAGTAGCTACTTACATCTAGGAAGGACCACATTACTCTTGACATAAAAGGTTTCGAAATACCTTGTATCATAAAATGAAGTATTGGCCTAAAGTCTTTTTTTTAATCAAATAAGAATGCTATTATGTCAAGTATAACAGATCAGGTAATATATGAAGCATGAAATAAGTATGTACCCAAAATAAATGCCTACATAGAGGATTTTTCTTTCTTTCTTTTTGTGGTTGGGGGGGGAGGGGGGGACAAGGCCTACGTAGAGGATTGGGGTCGACAAAAAAAAGTGTATGTTTAGTGACTACAGGCAGGTACAGCATTGAGCTATTGAACATTGGCCCATTACAATTTAGAGATGGACAAATCCTGATAGCATACATGAAATTTGAATGTATCATATTTTCAGGTAGAAATTGCCGCCGTGCGGATTGGGCAAGTAGATCTCTAACGTATTCTAATGAGCTTAATCGGGATCCTATCATATTCAAATGCCAATCACTGAGATTAAGTCAGGACACAGAAATGGTAGGCACATAAACTTCGTCATAATAGGAATGCTGTGTATGATTAGTACCTTCTGATGATATCTGGGTCATCATATGTTGAAATTGCAAACTGGCAATAGTTATACCAAATGTCCACTGAATAAGTAACTGCAAGAACTGCTCGTTCATAAACCTCTATAACCTTGCTGACGCCATCAAGTCTACCTTCATGATCTGCATATTTCTTCCAATAACCAAAGCAAAGAGGGAACTCCGCAAGGAATGCATCGTACACTTTCCTTATCTTTAAAATATTGCTCTGGACAGGAATATACAAAAATATGCATTAGCTTATTTTCATCATCTAAAGAGTTCCACTTTTATTATGATTGATTATTCAGATTGAATTTACATAGAGTGCACTTGATTGAAATAACAAAAATCACACAAGACTACGGTAAGCCAAAATAAAGTATGAGGGACATCATACACTTCAAATTTCAAAATAAACTGAAGGAAACACAAAGATCACCAAATCTGCAATCAAGATAGTGGGGCCTGAAGGTTGTAAACTCATTCCACGAGAAATAATGAAGCAACTGAGCATACACTAAATAAACACATAATTACAATATACACCAAATCAAAGCCACAGGGAAATAGCAGGACTCATGTTTCACTTCATATTCAGAAATAGTATATAATCATAAAGTATTGTAAAAGACCTTAATTACAAATTAGAGCCTCTATTGTACAACATGCTTATGAAATAGTTCCTCTTTCATACACCCAGCGCACAACCAAGCAGCAAACCAAAAATTACCTCCGCATTTCTCTCTGTTTCATCAATAAGTGCGGTCCAAGCATTGAAGTCTAGGGAATTCGTGGTGACAACACCCCACAATCTAGCCTCTTCTGCTGAAAGCACAGCTGCTAAAGGGAAAGCAACACGTTAAGGGAAAAACTGCAGGTAGGATACAAAATTAGGGGAGCCTGTAAGCCAACATTACCTTCCTCATAGGATTGCTCTGGAACCGGCTCGCCCATCTCGTTGGCATCAGCGGCGCCGTTCTCTGTAGCTCCTGTAGACTGGTAATTAGCCATCTCGCCAGCTGTCCCATTCAACGCCGCATGCTCAGCTGGGTAGGCAGAGGCATCAACTGCCTGTGCTCCACCGTTGGGGGCCACGGCGCTCCCGCCGGTGACATCCGGCGGGTTATGACCGTACGCGTTCGCGTCAGGATAGGCAGACGTTAAATCGAAAGCCGCGGCACCAGGCTCCGCGCTACCGGAATCGACACCGGCAGCAACGCTCGGGTCTTGCTCCATTGCGCGCGAATCGCGCGCGACCAACGCGAAGCCCTAAGCGGAGAGAAAGAGAGTGAGAGCGCAGAAGGTGAAATTAACGCCGTAGAGCTGTAAGGAGGCGTGTAAAGGTGAAGCGGAGGGTGAAGGCCACGCACCGGAGAACCGCCGACAAGCGAAGTCGGAGAAGGAGCAGCGGACGGCGAGGAGGCGGAGGAGGGTTCGGCGCCTGCGTGCCGAAGTGGCGATGGGAACGAAGGGGTTAGGGTTGGATCGTTGGAGGAAGAAGAAGCGCAGACAGGTGGGCCGGATGGCGGCAGAGGGCACGGCCCGTGACCGTGGCCCATGGCCCAATGACGCGTCATTTTTTCCCATCAGCTAAGTGTGCTTATTCGTCTAAAAAAAAGCTAAGCGTGTTATAAATAAATCCACTCGAATAAAAGCCAAACCATTCTATATTTGATAAAAAATTATAGATAGAATCATAAATATTCATAGCACCAAATAGATATACTATAAAAACATATTTAATTAAAAACTAATGGTATTATGAATGTTAATATTTTGCTGTATAAATTTGGTCAATAAGATTTCTTTACTCTATAAAAGAAAGTCAAAATTGCATATAATTTGGAACTGAGAAAGTAACAAGGCCGCCGTGATAGTGTGGTCGTCTTTTCTGACCAATTCTTGCTCATTGTGTATATGTGCACTTTTGCAACCTTACCTCTTCTTATAAGATTCAACCATAGCAAACTGCAGAACCATGTACGAAGTTCCGGTGCCCGCTTCAAACATGTCCCAAAAATCGCACCATGAAATAGAAAAACGCAGAGGAAAAAGAAAAGGCGAACATACATAGCAGATCACATTAGCAGCAAGCCAGCAATAAAGGTACTCACTGATGAGTGCATCAGTGTACCCAACGGCGACCACCAATCATCCTCAAGCAGAAGCCAACGGCTGCCATAGTGCCATCGGCAGCAAGACGCGCAGACTGCTCTGCTCGGGCACGAGCTTTGGTTCGGCGCACCGCGGTGCGTCTGCTTGCGAGGGTTCCCCGCGAAGCTATCGGAGTCATCACTGACCAGTGAATCAGTCATGGATAGGGATGGCAATGGATTCAAACTCAATAGGTTTTGTGATTCTAAACACATGCCCACGAATATAAATCTTTCATGCGAATAAACCCATGACCCATGACGGATTCAAAATTTGACCTAAAACCATGCTCGGCGGGTTTGCGGGCACTAGCGGGTCGCCCGTGCCCATTAATAATATAAACAACTAACCGCTACTAATATGATCATTGGCACAAATAAATAGCCTCAAACAGTACTAAGGCCACCAAATTAAAAGGTTCAACCTCACAACGAGCAAGAGGGGACTACGTTTACGTTTTGGGACACATCAACTATCTATACGATGTTAAATAGGCCAAGCTTTGAAAGAAATTTTAGAGCAATGTATGACCTAGTGGGCTGTTGTTGTACGTTAGACCGGGTTTAAAAAACCCACGGGTTTGCGGGCATGGCTACCCTAATCCCAAACCTATACCTACAAACCTGCTGGGTCTAACATTTTACTCATTGATAGACCCATGGATCTAAAAATTGCCCACGCCCGTGCCCTAATGGAGAAAAACCTATCGGTTTGCGGGTTGCGGGCACCCATTGCCATCCTATGGAGCCGACGGCGCTGACACGGGCAGAGGAGAACCGGAGAAGATGAGGGCGGGCTGGCTGGGGGATAAATGGGCTCTTCTCAGCATTGACCAGCCCACGGACTAGGGATGGCAATGGGCACGAAATATCCGCAAAACCGCGGATAGTAAACCCGACGGGCGTGGGTTTGGGTCTAGTTTTGTATCCACGGGTGCGGGCACAGGCATGAGTCTAAACCCAACGGATATCTGTCAACGGACATGAAAAATTGATATCTCCGCAAACCCGCAAGACCCGTTACCTGACATATGAGACCTAAAAACTAGAGCAACTAAGATGTTGTACTGACTAGTGACTACTCTCGATCTAGTTCTCTTAAATAGTTGAGTGTTTATGTTGTGTCCATTTTTCCTATTTGTTATGCAGTTGCAATGTCTAGCGGCTCTCAATCTCAAGTGCCAGCTTTCGAAGCATGGTATATGAATTGTTGTTAGATTTGATTTATTGTATATTTTTGCGGGTATACGGGTAAACCCGTATCCGTAGCGGATAGCAGATACGAATACGGGTTTTATGTCGCAGATGCGGATATTTAAAACCAATATACACGCGGATATTATCCCTTGCCATCCCTCCCCGGACTCTGCGTCTTCGAGGCTCCGACGATCGCGAGTTCAGTTCACGACGCCACACCAGCCCCCACACCAAACGGATCGACACCCCCTCAAAAAAAAAAAGGTCCCGAGCAGATTTCTCTCTCTTGAAAAACTACCATTCTGAAATAAAATTTGTAAAAATGGTATCAGCATCATTATCCATTTATGATTTGTCCTTATCCTGGGTTACTTTGCTTTGGTGACCATTTTTCTCTTCCAGAAAACGTCCCCCCGCCCCCAAAAGAAAAAGCCGATAAAAGTGAAACAAACAGGAAGTCACGGCAGCAAATGTGGAAGCAGGCTCCGCTTTCGCAGAGAATCCGGCGCTGCACTCTCGATTCGCGAGCCGTTGCGAGGGCGTCATCAACAAGGCTATTTGAGCTAGCTATTTGATGATTGACTCAGCTCAGTGCATGACGTGGAGGAGAGAGGTCAGCTCACCAGCTATTTGCTCCTAACTAGCTAGAAGCTCATGAATCGAGGAAAATACATGCAACACTCTACTAGATGGCTGTAAAAAGATAAGTATATTTGTGGGCCTTAAAAGAAGAAAAGGGAATATTTAAGATATTATATATGAGTCCACAAGATGACGTGGATTTCTCCTAGCTAGCAACTGGCTAGGACTGTTGGAGACGCTCTTAACTGTGATAGAGTGGAGAAAACTAATTTTTTTGAGACGTGTTATATGGGGAGGATGAATAATAAATGTGAAAATTTTTTGGAGATGTGTATTCTGTAAGAGGAATGAATAGAAAGAAAAAAATATTTTTCGAACAGCGTTATTTATCGGGGTCCGCCCGGGCGGAGCGCCGCAGCTCTGAACCTGGTTCTCGTGTCGCCCATCCTGCGGCACCCCCACCCGCGCCACGCAGAGCCAGAGCCAGAGCCAGCCGCCCTTGCCCACGCGCTCGCCTACAGGTTTCACACAGGCGCCGCGCGCCTGCGCAACGACAGGGCACAGTTCATCAGTGGGTGAAGGCGCCGAGCGGCCGCGCAGAGGGATGGAGGGGATGGAGAAGGCGCTCACCAAGCTCGGCAGTTTCACCATCTCCCGCAAGGCCAAGAAGGAGCTCTCCGCCATCGGCGACGACATCTCCGTGAGTGTGCCCGCCTGCATTTCTCTTTCCTTTCTCCACTTTCTGCGCAATCAGCGGCGCATGGCCATTGCGTTGGATCCGTTGCCTTTGATCTTAATCTCGTCCTGGGAAAGTCGAGGCGATAGATAGATTTATGGGTGTGGTAATGTGAGGTGCATTTCTCCTGGTTCTTGACAGCGCTGACTGAGTAGTGAGTACAATTCTCAGTTCTCGAGGGTATCTATTTGCACATCCTTCTCATATTTTTCTTGGCCCTCGTTGAGGCTAGATTTGTTTGGTTATCTTGCGCTTCACTTTTAATCATACCACTAGTACTTTGCTGCTTAATATTTTGCACAACAATGTCTTGACGCAATTGCTCAAAAAAAAAAAGTCTTGACGCAAAAAAAAAAACTCCTTATTGAATCGGAACCTTCTTTAGGGCGAGGGAATATACCAATTTCCTCTGTAGATGAAAATTATTCAATACTGTAGCATTCACAAAACCAGACTGACAACCTTTGGTTCGATTTGCAGCGTTTGTCCAGCACCGTGGAGGAGAAGGCAAAATGGGTCTTCGAGAAGCTCAAAGGTACAGTTGTTCTGTTCCATTCCTTGGTTGGTTTTGTGGCTGTGAAAATATAGAGTGAATCTGAAGAGATGTTACATGATGAATTAGAACGTTCTGGATTCATGTTTAAGTTGCTTTGGCAACATCATCAGTACAAGTGTCCATTGCTGTTAGCTTTCCTTACATCATGCGTAAAACCAAAGCAACCTTAAGAAAAAGGAGTTTTCTTAAATATATCATATGTAGTAGCTGTCATAACCTTTTCTCTGATTTGGATCTAGCTTTTCTTGGATTTCCTATACCCTTTTGATCTGCAAAGTATAGTGCACATGGGGGCAAAACCGAAATGACTTTTGCGACATTCTGCTGCCCTGCAATGTTGGCATCTGGCCCATTGTTTGTTGATGCCATTATTCGGAGCAATGCATAGGGTGCTTGCTCACCTAACAGCTTGTTTTACTTGCAATCCAATCCATGCATTGGTCCTCCTGAAATCTTTGGCGGTATTAGCAAGGCTGTGCATGATAATGTCATGCCGTATGGAACACCAGCCACAGCAGGTTGATATGCCAGACTGTACTGTCTATTGTTTCTCGTAGTACTTGCTTCCAAGCAGCCTCTAATTTATTTTGGCCGTATATTCACATGAGCAAAAGGAATTAATGATGTAGCTTGACAACTTAACTTCTCAATTATCATGTCAAAGCATTGCAGTACAATGTACCATCCGCGTTTGTGCACATAGTAGCTCTCTCTCTCTCTCTCTCTCTCTGGATTTGTTAAGGCTGTTCACTTCTCTGGTTATTATCACAATTATCCGGTTGTTTGATTGAAATTTATGTGATGAACGAGAAAAGCAACAACAAAGCCTTTTTATCTCAAGCGAGTGGAGACTACGTCATGAACAATTAAGGGAAATTCTAGTCGTTATAACGTCATAGATTTCACTTGCATTAAATTTGGAAATTCCATGCTAAAGTTGAACTTTCCTAACAAGGCTCAACATTTTCTGCTCCTGAATTCTGTTTTGTTTATTACTTTGTTAACTCGTCCCCAGCAATCTCTTACAGTTAGACCCTGTGCGTACAAAGTAGCAGATTCAAACTGTGATAGTTGATATTCTTTTTAAAAAAATATGCTGACCTCACTTTCTCCTATTCAGGACATAAGAAGTCGCTTGCTGATCACCTGCGTGAGCACAACCTCCCTTCAGGCCTCTTCCCTCGGAACATAATCTGCTATGAGTATGACGAATCAAACTCAAAGCTGGTGGTGCACCTGTCCAAGCCTTGCGAGGTGAGCTTCAAGGACTCCTCTGTGATACGGTATGCTCCTCGTGTCAAGGCGACTCTGTCTCGAGGCAAGCTTTCCGGGATTGAAGGCATGAAGACCAAAGTGGTGGTGTGGGTGAAGGTGGCTAGTGTGAGCGTTGAGAGCTACAAGTCTGACAAGGTGTGCTTCATTGCCGGTGTGAAGAAGCTGAGGCAGAAGGATGCTTATGAGGTCCCTCGAGAAGCCGTCTCCGTTGAGGAGTTCTGAGCTCGACTGGTTTGCCTTAACCGGCCTATCATTCATTCGTACCATTTTTTGGGTCCTATGTGTGATTCTTATGGACAGATTGGTGATCGAAGTGCTGTGATTCGGTAGATTTGTATATTGGGAACTTTTAGAATTTGTTCTGGATGGCAACAAAAAGACAACCCGTGCATGTTATCTGGTTCTGCATTGCTTGCTTCTTGGGTACATGTGCTTCTATTTTGTTTTGTATGCACTACATGTGGTTGGTTGGTGGTTCAGTTGCACAATTTTTTTCACCAAGCATTCAGACATGAGCATTGGCCCTGTTTTACACTTCTCTTTACATTTGTACATCAATATTTTTCCAGGAACCGTGCATTTTCGTATAAGCGGCGTTGGCAAAATTTTGCTGCAAAATGCATTGCCACGACTGCATAGTACACGGCACAGTAAACAAATTATAAACCACAACATAATGACCTTGTCCATTATGGAGAAATGGAGATAACCCAATCAACATACACGCGAAACATGATGGGCTTTCATGTGAATCAAACAAAACTTCCGGGAGATGGCCCGTGATAATGATATATCAGATGAAGTTCTACTTGAGTATACTGAGAATACCAAAGTGGATATATACCAAGAAGACAGCCTGATGATTTGTTTTGAATACAGTAAATATGAAAACTGATGAAGTCCTATTACAAGTACACAATATTTACCTGCTGATAGAATCATCACAACATTCCAGCTGTACCATCAAGTGAAACGCAAGAAAGACAATCGAATCAGTAACATAATCAATCGTAATAAAAAAAGACCCGATGAACTGACTTCTTTTTATAATGCAATCAAGGTTTAGTCAGGCATTATCCAGATATTTCAGGGTTTTAGGCCCTTGTATACATGATCTCATTTCTATCCTATGTTGCCCTATAGGAGTTTACTTGTTTCTATCGAACGAAACATAAACAAAGTACCTGAATAAGTTTTTCAAAAGACTACCTGAATAAGTTGATGAATGCAGTAAATTTCTACGCTGAATAGGTTGATATTTCGGAACAGATCAATGAGGCCTAATCGAAGTTTTATTTGAGAAGCACTGCATTGCTGTGCTGTCCAGGTGAAGCAGAATACTCTTGTGAACATGAAGGTATTTGTAAAAATGAAAAGAGATGAAGTTTTCTAGAAATTACATTACATTATTCAGTACTGAAACCCATCTGCAGGACTGCCCTATTATTAACCAATGAAGATTCATAACCAAACAAACAGGGTGAGCAAAGATGAATTCAATATTGCGGACACACACAAACAACAAATACCTGATTGAGGAATTCAGCTAGTATTTCCCTACAAGCCCTCTTCTGACTACTAACTGCAAGCACATGGACCTTGCTTCTTGAGGAATGTTTGCGCTTAGTTTCACCTTCACGTTTCCAGATTGATCAACATAGTCAAAGCAATTACCAGAAGCCATACGAATACCAATCATATTTCTCAGAAAATAGCTTGTTGATGCACGCTTGTAGATGCTAGAATGATTTCTTGGTTGTTTCAATCCCATAATCCTCATGATTGGTGATAGCGAAAAGAAGCCTCGGATCACGAGTGAAATTAATTGAGGGTGACCCTCAACAACCTCGATATCCTGACAAAGTTATTTGCCATGGACTGTTCATACTGGGAACTGGGAAGCACCGTGGTCCACGAAGGAGGCCAGATGTTGAATCAACACACCTTGAAATTGTTTATATCATGGTGGTATACTGGTATCCAAAACATAGCAGCCTCTTAACACCATCTGACCAATGGACAGCAGAAGCGCAAATTTTGATTGTCAACACCTGTTTACTATGGCTACTCTCATTGTGTTGTTTTATTTGGATCTGTTGGGTCAACCCAGTCAAGAAAGATTGACAGTTCAGAAAGATAAAGCTGGTCTACTCTGAATGAATATAGGAGATCAGAAACCGTTGGGCTGAAAGGACACATAACGTTCATAGCTGTTCAACCACTTGATGTTGTAGGGGCCGTTAAGTAAATAAATGAAAGACTTAAGAGACAGAGTATTGAGATATTCCACTAGATACTATTTCTGCCTGCGAAAGATCCTTTCTATTTGAGTAGCACACCAGTGCCTTCTCTCATGGAATTGGGGAAAGTCGTAACTCGTTTTTAGTTTTTGACACTGGTTAAAGCTGATACATAACATCCACTGTGAGTCTAATCCAATAATCCTCTTTGCCTTTCGACTATATGACTTGCCCTTCCAAGAGATCACTTCTAAGTTAGATATTAGATTACTAATGGCAAATGCTAGCAGGTACTAATCACAGGGGATAAGTGAGGAGAGATAAGCGAGGAAAGAGCTGACGACTACTAGAAGATAAGAGCCGACCCAGCAAAGGAGAAGTTAAACACACATGAGAACTGTAGCTCAATCTATCCATCACAGAAGCTGTTTTGTGAGGCTATAAGTCTAGAACCAGCACCAGAAACACCAATCAAGTTAAAAACTGAAATATATATGTCTGATTGACTTCTTTATCTTACTCTCATGTCTAACAAAAATGAAATCCTGTTCAGGGACAGAAGCACAGGAATGATTTAGTATTTAGCATGATAAGATCAAACACCAACATATCTACACACCGATTTCACATAATAGCAACCGATCAAAATGAAACACTTTTTAACAACATCAGCTAACACATCAATATGTACTCAACAGTCTCATTCATTATAACTTGCAACAATATATTATTTAAGTCAGAACTAACACATAACATGAACACCAACGTATACAACACTATATTTCCCAGTACCGTAAGAAGTCCATTAAGCATTCAGAATACAACACAGACAACATGGGCAAATGCATTCTTATTACATCCTAGGAAGGAAACTGTTGAAATTGGCAAATTGTGCAGGCCGTAAGCATTAAACAGGACGAAGGACTAACCAAACACAAGCAAGTCCCTCCTGAACCATGACATCGCCAAAGGTTAATCACCGCTTCTTCAAGAACCCTTCTGCAAGCTTTAAGTAGTCACCCATACCACCCCCACTCTCCCCTTCCCCATCCTTTTTGTTCATGAAACCCTGTGCCAGCTTCAAGTAATCCCCAATACCACCACCTTCTGACTCATCATCACCATGTTTCTTCTTCTTCTTGTCATCTTCATCCTTGCCATATTTCCCTCCACTATGGCCACTAGTCTTCTTGTACCCCTCCTCTTCTTCGTATCTCCCCCCTGAATGCCCACTAGGCTTTTTCTTGTAGTCATCTTCTTCGTAGCTTCCTCCATGGCCTCCACCGCTTGAAGCCCCATAGCCATATCCACCACCACTATGCTTCTTGTACCCATGGCCATCATCTTCCTCATACCTCCCTCCACCATGACCGCCACTTGGCTTCTTGCCGTACTCATCTTCATACCTTCCTCCACCCCCATATCCACCAGCACTAGGCTTCTTCCTATAATCTTCTTCGTCCTCGTACCTTCCCCCTCCATAGCCACCGCCACCACTTGGAGGCCTCTTGTATTCATCTTCCTGCTCATACCTCCCTCCACCATAGCCACCACTTGTGGGCTTCTTCTTGTAATCATCTTCTTGCTCATACCTTCCCCCTCCATAGCCACCACCAGTGCTAGGTTTCTTCCTGTAGTCATCTTCATCCTCATACCTGCCTCCTCCATAGCCACCACCGCTTGGCTTCTTCCTGTGATCCTCCTCTTCCTCGTACCTCCCACCGCCTGGCTTCTTCTTGTACCCTTCCTCCTCATCCTCATACCTTCCCCCTCCACCGCCGGGCTTCTTCCCGTACTTGCCTTCCACCTCCCCATGATGCTGGCCGCTGCCGCCCCCTTCCTTGCGTCCGTACTGGTGGAGGTACTCCTCGGCCTTCTCGAGGTACCCGCCCACGGGCTTGCCCTCGAGCTTGCCGTACTGGGAGGCGGCGTGGAGCAGGTCGGCCGCCGCCCCTGCGACCCGGCCCTTGTCCACCTTCTCCAGGTTGTGGTCCTGGAGCGCCAGCTTGGCCGCCTCCGCCACGAGCTTGGCGCTCGAGGCGAGGTCTCCGCTACCCCCGCCGCTCCCGCCGGACGGACGGTGCTGGGCCGGGCGGCGGCGGCCGGAGTCCTCGTCGCCGTCGTAGGAGGCCATTTCTTTCCGAGGGGTGGATCTTTTTTTTTTTTTTCTTTCCGAGGGGTGGATCTAGAGAGAGACAGGTGAGCAGGGCTCTTGCTCTGGGTGTCGTCGCGGTATCGGGTGCGTTTCAGCTGGGCGCACGGGTATATTGCCCGTTGTGGGAAGCCACCACTGCTGCTTTGACACGGACCTTCCGTCTCGAAAGCGTGGCAGCCGCGTTCGAAATGGCTGCAATGAAAGGGAAGACGTGTGTCGGTGTGTGTGTGTGAAGTGTGATAGCCTTGGTCTGTCTCGCGCCTCTCGGATCAGTCGGCAACTCGGCATGACGCGTAGCGTAACACCGTGTATGCCAAGCTAAGGTCAACTTCTCCTAATGGTCCTTCGTTACCGGCAGATGAGCATGGTCCTTTGGGCAAAAAAAAAAAAAGGAGGAACATTAGGCATATGTCTCGTACCCTGTACATAGCTTTCACTCTTTCAGGGTCTGAGTTTCATAAAAGAGAATTGTCTTCTTTTTAAGTTTTAACCATCAGATTTCAGACTATCCATCTGTACACATACACTAGAACAGTTTTATGCAGACCTAATATACAGTGAGACGAACATGACATGGACTAATTCCTGAGAAAAAAAAGTGAAGATTCAGGTCGCACACAATGAGTAATCCTTTGCCCGGGGGAAAAAAAATCTCAGGAGTAATCCCCAGAGATCGGTGGTGTCGTTTAGTGGCTCACAAGAGCACAGGTCATCACATATCTTTTCGGTCATCAGCAACTTCCCCGGACTAATCTAGCACTAGCAGTGCTCCATCCACTGATCCACCCCCCACCCCATCCTCCTCTCTCGCGTTGATAGGCCTACCAGAGTGAGCGAAGAGGCCAGCCATGCTCAGCCTCCGCGGCCTCGTCGTCGGGCCGGCCCCGGCCGCATCACCACCACCGAGTGGGCGGGCCAGCGCCACCACGCCGCCGGGGAAGGCCGGCCGGTTTTCCTTGGCCATCCCGGCGGCCGCGACGCTCTCGCTGGTCCTCTGGTCCAGTCCAGGTACACGCGTAGTAATGGCAATCTATGGATGGCTACTCACTTCCACACTAATGCCCGGGCCATTTTGTGTGCAATTGTGCAAGCTGCAGTGAACGCCGGCATCCTGTCAGGTTTCTCGGGGCTGGAGTCGAGGCCAGGCCCCGACATGCCCCGGCTCGAGTTCCTGGAGAAATGGAATGGTCAGCCGCTCAGCTCAGTTGCCTTGTTCAGTTCATGTAAACGCCATGGACTTCTTGTCCTCGCCGCAAACTTTGTCATGCCGGCCCTCTCTTAACTGATGGAAAACCCTTTTCTTTTCTTGCTGTTGCGCTCTGAAGCCGAGAACCAGAAGAAGTACGCCGAGTTCGATGACAGGTTCAAGAAATCCAAGGTGCTGCAGGACCTGCTCGAGAAGTCGAAGAAGAACAAAGAGAAGTAACTAGACCTTAGCTCCCTTTGCTTGCACTCCCGAGCGTCTCTTTTGCTGGGATTCTCTTTGGGATATTCATCCGGATATGCATCGTTGTGCCAAACTGCCAATGCAAATGACATAGATCTGTGTACGTGCGGTTTTGCAGGAACGAGAGGCTGATCCAGGACAAGTACTGCCTGCGTGGCGCCGAGTGGGGCGTGGGGGACTGCTCCACGGAGGGCATGTCGGACCAGGAACGGGAGGACTTCATCGCAGAGCTCAAGAAGAGAACTGGAGCGGAATAGCGAGCCGAGGACCTCATCTTTAGCAGAAAAGCGATGCCTGATTAGTGATTACCATGAGCAGTCATTAGATATTAGGAAGGCAGAACGCACACCAAAAAAAAGAGAGGAGTATGTACACGACTATCACGCGGAGCTCTGAATTTATTACAATGTATATGCGCCATGGCTAAGATGCATCTGTAGCGGCAAATTACCATTGGCACAGCAACGCAAGTTCTTGAAACTGCCCTGGGTCTTTGAAATGTAATATTGCAAGGTCCTACAGTAACACTGACAGGACTGAATGGCAGCCTCATTTCTGAAACAGACAAATTGGATCCACCAACATTTCTAGATACCCGAAAAACAAATGAACGGCCAGACCCAGAAATAACGGGTTGTTTAGATGGCGAAGAAATAGAGAAAAGTATAGCAACTGTGTTGGGAAGCGTATTTTGTGAGATGGAGGAATAGTAAATATCCAATGAATAGTAAATATCTGTAGAAGTTATCTTAGAACTAAACTACTCCTAAGTGGAAACACACAGAACGCACGATGAAGACAAAGATGCCATTTTTCACTCCTGCGTAAGATTATTCTGGAGTCAGTCCCTCCAGCTAGAAACAGCACGAGAATTTGTAGCCTAGGATTCATTTGCTCCTGGTACATATCTAAGCGAAAAGTTTGTTGTATGTGTTACATGATCTGGATCCTACCTAGAAACGATAACTGATTATTAGCTCAGTTACACTTGCCCAGATAATGCCCTGATAATGGTAGTAAAACCAAATATCTTTTCAAGATCCTATTTGATTTTGACGCAGAAATGCTTGTTCATGCTCCATTCAAAACTATAGCATCTCCTTGAGGAGGCCGAAACTCTCAATTCATACCTGCTCATAATCTTACTTCAATTCTGATTTCTGCATTAAGACACATTCTGGGCCTGACAGTCCCATGATTTATTCTGAAGATTTTTTTTTGCTTTGATTCCAGTAAGCTTCACAATAAACTGTGACCAGTAAAATAACATGCCGAAGATTGATGTCTCTTTTGATGGTATTCACTATCAGTGCTTGTGAGATATCAGAAAGCACAAAAATCCCCATTTAGGGCACATACTTGTTTTTGTTGTTGGCTGCTGACGGCCCAATCATCTGAACCCATGCAGTACATGGTCACGGGTAGTGAAATATTGCTGTCGGGGGGCTTCAATGCCAGAACTAAGAGACCATGCCATCATTCAACTACCTTGAAAGTGAAAAGAGATAAAAAGTTCAGCTTGGCGCCAACCAATGCTGCCTCTAAAAGTAGATACATAAATCAATTCATGCAAGAAAATTGAATAGCTGATGGCATAGTTACGAATTACAATCATACTCGGATGTGGTGCTAGTTTAATGTGGTTATGCACTTTCTACTTATGAAACTGGACACTAGGAACCAATTTACCAATTACTTTCTGACTGCTATGGGCGTTAGCTCAACACACTTGCCCTTCGTAAATACTTTGGACTTCATGAAGGTCACAGACGACAGAATATGAGCACACATGATAATATATGCAATTGAGGTTGCTGGTCATCGTAACCGTGACAACAGTATGACGGAGTAGCCACGTCAGAATGATCTATTCTCAGCATATACTCTGAAAGATCAACTAAGGAACGAAAATTAAACTAAATGATTCAGACCTTTATTCTGCGGATTGAATAAACTAAATGATTCAGAAATTTATTCTCAGCTTGAGGTTTTTTTACAGATAAGACAAAGTTCCTTATACAGTTATGATTTGGATTTTTAAGACTGCTCGTTTTTAAAACATTGAAAATATAAGACAAGGAATACCTGCGAGGCTGAGGTGAGGACGGTTGATCAGGAGAGGAATGCGAAGAACCACCCCTATATGGACCATGCCTTTGCCCGTAAAACCCATTAGGCATTACTTGGCATGTCGATCGTGGTATGTCATCACCATCTGCTGCGGGAAGTGGTCCAAGGGAACCAAATTCAATTGGTTCAGATGGTGCGCCATGACTTGCGCCTGGTTCATATGGGTACACCATAAAAAATGGTGGTCCTGGTGGACCAGGTAAAGCATTGGCACCATTTGAAGCTGCAGACTGCGGTGTATAAAACCCATGCGATATGTTCCCAGGTTTGCGCGTAGAGGTTGTGGATCCAAAAGATTGGCCCTGCACAACATATTGAGAGCTTCCCTCATGCCTGTAGTCATTCTTATAAGTTCGCCGTTGCCTATCAGACCGACTCTCATCGTTGGCCTGTCTATCAGACCTCATGCCAGACCTCTCCGACTGGCTACGTCCATAGTTGCGGTTTGGATTTCGTTGTTTTGAGTTTATCCAGTTTCCTTCCTTATCGGTATAGTCACTCCTGTCACCATTATAACCTCCCCTGTAGTTTCTTGAATTTGAGTGCCGGTCCTTAAATGGAACCTTCTGAACAGAAGCCACAGAATCGACGGTTTAGTATTCCGCAGTCCAGACTATCGGTTTCATAAATTGTTGATTAATAAATCTACCCCTTGTGAAACAAAAACATCACTGTACCTAGAGGAACAGAAGGTAGAACTGCCATAGAGCACCCAGAGTCCGAATGTTTTAATTTAGTCGTGAAAACAATTAGTTAGTTTTCTACTTTTATCCATGCTTCCCACAACTAGACATAATACACTAAGATGGTGATAAACACTCTCAATTGTGAAGGTCATTAGTGAGCTGGCTAAACATTACTGCTTGTTTTAGGAAGTCGCTACAATGAAGGGGGGCACAGCCCAGGTGCCTTAAAGCTCTGGCTGCACTGAATGCCACTAAATTATTATGCTATGATTTCGTTCGGTGGGTAACACATGAACTTCAAGTTGACTAAATATCATTCAAATAAAAAAATCCTTCAAAGAAATGATCTCAAAACACATTCAAGACTGGCTCTACTCAATTTTATCTGAGGTGCATCCTTCATATAGCGTTCAAAAGTGACAAAATTGTTCCAGTATATGAGCTTCAGGATAACAATACAGCTGGTCCCAACATTACCGCTTCTAGCGTATGAGGTAACACAGACCAATTTTCACCAACAGGTGACTCAGAATTAGCAACCTGATAGAAAACAGTTCAATGTTTGTGTCTAGACTGTGAAGCCTAATATCTATGATATTCATGATGACATAAAGTGGATCATCCCATGAATATGGCAGGTAAATTCATAAATCTTATCAGCCAGTTAAAACTTCGAAATTTATCAAATAGTCCTATCAGAATCCCACAGAACTATGAATAGTTACAATCTTCAACTGAGCAATTTGAACCGGGTGGTGGGTGGGAAGAAGGATTTGGCTAGATGAGATAAATCCTAATCACCTACAGCTGCAATCAGTACAAAGTTTAGAAAGCAAGTTTTGATACAGGTACATTTACGCTGGTACCAGTCAACCATGCACCAAATGTGTAACACCATGATACAATAAATGATCAAGCTCGTTCAGCTTTCATTTTTGTCAATATAGCATTACTAATAAGGTGTCTATGCAAGAAATAAGACATTGAAAGATACTTTAGGTTCTTACAGGATTTGGTAAGTAGGTTCCTGTGCCTCCACGGTATCTGGGTGCATCTTCTCCATAGTGCTGGAGAACGCCAGTACCTCTTTCCGTAGCAGATTGCAGAGGCATCACAGGAAGTACTCGTTGACCAGGGCCCACCATTTGTGCCCAGTTAACATTTGGTGGAACTGGTCTTCCAGGCCCATCCCATGCAGCATGACCCTGCAAATACATTGGTGGGGCTGGAAAAGGGTATAGAACAGGACCCAGTGGACGAGGATTCTGACAGAATCGCCCGTATTGTAGATTCTGCCAATGGCTAATGAAATCACTGTTCAAGATGTCTGGTTTGTGCTCTACAGATGGCTCAGTCATAGTACTGCATGATGCTGTTGAGGCAGCACTGGAATCTGGTTGGTGGACATCATTGACTGAACTAAAACTTTGACTTGCAATATTGGCAGGATGCTGCTCAATTCCTTCGTTTCTCTCAAACTGGGGACCAGAACCATCACTGTTCCCTGGAACATATGGGATCACAACATAAGGAACCGGTGGACCTGTTGGAACAAAAGTCAGTCCAGAGCTATCAGCTTGCCTCTGCTGTGGCGAACCAATAAGAAAAGGTGCAAACATTGGATTCGGCATGCTGATTTGTGATGGATCAAAATTATTTGGAACTTGAATAGTTCTTGATTGCGATGAAAAAGATTCGGACCCTGCTACTGTCTCAGAAGCTTCATTAATGATTGGCACCCCAGTTCCGTTTCTGGGCCCATTGTCGACTTCAGTTGGGAGATGCTCAGTGGGATTTCCCATCTGCCAACCAGTCTTGCTATGTGTGCTTGTGGCTGGTGCTGCAAAGGCAGGTTTTTTACCCCATTTGTCTCTTGATGATCTTGTTGTATTCACAGTCACTTCATCCCACAAACTTGCATCCAGAGCTTTGCCTCTGGATGAACTGCCATGTGAAGGAATGTTGACATAGCCACTCCTCTTAGAGTAATCAACATTGGCGTCTCTACTCATTTGACTCTGGAACATGCTGGTATAGGTTTCATCATCTATACCATTATTCTCAGGAGTAAATTCCATCTGTCGTTCCAATGGGACACTGTGTACACCATTAGGCAAAGAGGAGCGTTCCTTGCCATCATTATCATAGATGCGAGGATCTCTCGCTTCAGAATCAAACGGTCTAGAATATCCAACACCATACTCATCCCAATTTTTGCCAGGATCATGATTTGCATCTGATGCAATAAGCTTCTCACTCTCACTGTTATCTTCAATATTTGGTGCAAAAGTTGGATTGTGCAAGTATTGGGTTGGTGGCCGAACTAAGAACTGCATATTGGGAAACCATGGTGCTCCAATATAATTAGCTGCAGGAACCCCAGTCAAGTGCTTTTGTGAATAAGCTGTTGGTGCCAGTAAAGGGGAATGTGCAACAGATGGATGAGAGGGTATTTGCATTGGCAATTGAATCTGTCCATTGAATCCATGCAATTTCATGGATTCCATTAAATTAACCAGAACTTGTTCATCATGGCGCATATCTGATGATTCAGAGACAGAAGGAAGTTCTTCGTTCATCACGAAACCATTATCTTCACGATAGCTGCTCGACACACTATTTGAGTCAGAAACTGCCTTTACACTAGGGTGAGATGAACTGTTCAAGGAAGACATCGATTCATCCTGTGAAGACTTAGTGCTGTGGTTGCTAGACACTTCTGGAACTAAGACATTTCTTCTGCTGCTGTAATCAACCCTCGTAGATTTTTCTATACCAACCACATTTGTCCGCTTACCACGAAATCCTTCAATAGAAGAATCTGTCAATTCAGGGCTAGATCGCGTTCTTGCAAATCTAGACCTGTTTTGCCCATTTCTGTCATTGGCTAAGATTCCATTTGGTGCTCTATTATCCCTTTCACCTTGAATCATTCCAGCTGAGTTATTTCTTTCAAGCTGTTCAGAAACATTGGCATTGCATTGTGTTGCATAAGTTTTTTGGTGCTGAGCATGAGAAACAGAAGTATTAACTGTTCTCGGCAGATTGCGACAATGTAGGCCACTTTTCTGAATCGTCTCACAAGGATCAGGATAATTGTGACCAACTTCAGTAATATTATCCTGATTAGAAAGAAGCTTAGGATTTTCATCCTTTTTCTTGAACGTTGTTACACTTCTGTGAGTGTTTGACACTAGAGAAGGAACAACTTTCAGGGGCTGCACATCGACCAGATTTGGGGTAGGCACATCAGGACGAATTCCACTCCCATGTCTTATCCATGTATTTGTGAAGAACTGATTCAATTCAGCAATTAAATCTTCTTTTGGACATTCAAGTAGCTTTCCAAGTCTTTTCGCCCCATATGCAAAAGCACTGCGTATTCTAAAGAAATTGCCTGCAAACAACAAACAGTGGTAATCATCAAATCCAAAATATCGAATCATCTTAAGAGACCTTTTTAATGGCCAATAAGAAACTGAATTTAGCATTGGCATCGAATGACCAATAAGATAAAATATTGCCGAGAGTACTTTCCAGAGCATACACCACAAGAACTTGTGACAACAAAACACTAATGACCAACTAGACAAAATATTGATGAGTACTTTTCAGAGTTGACAACACACCAGGGGAATTTTCATTTATAAAAGCGCTAGACAGTCAAAAAGATAGATTGCTGGTTGCTGCTCTTAATTACCACCTACTCCAGAACTCAACATATGTAAAAAGGAATTGAAGTATGATAGGTATACCTATCCAGTACCGCTCAAGAAGGTCATATTACAGGTCGCAAAGAATGACAGATCTTATCATCAGTGGTTTGATTTGATGGTAAGTTTATATGCATATATATTCAGTACTTCAGTAGAATGCTGACAGTCCACAAGGAGACAAGCCAGTAATCAATTACCATGCACACGGTGAGTGAATTACAGATATCATTGAATCCCATTTTAAAAATGATTAAATCAAATACAGTATAAGATTATCTGAAAGTAGGGTCATAGTTACCTTTGCTGACACTTCTTCCAAGATTATTGTTTGAACGTAAAGGATCGACGACATTGAAGTGTTTGGAAACAAATGGTTGACCCCGATTCTCCTGGGTGCGAGGCATAACTCCGTATGCAGAATTACAGTTATCCAGGAAGGACTTGTTTAGCAACAACGCACCACTATCCATCCGCGGGGGTTCCGCTGCATGACATAACATGAATGGTCAAAAGGAGCATGTTCTAATTAATCATTGATCTATCAAAACAAAGCGACGCATATAGTACCCGTCACATCTGGAAGTGAACTTATAGGAACTGGGCCCCACAAGCTCAAACAAAATTTCTCCCAATCGAAGTTGCTGAAAAATTCTAGGAAACGGTACAAAACCTGCAGATGCAAGAATAGAAAATAAGCATTGGCTTCATGCAGGATATATAAAAGACAAGAGTAAGTTACCTCAAGAGGTCCAGTAAAAGAATTGTTGAATATATGGAATATATACAGAACCAGCGTCTCCAATGCGTAAGTAGATATAAGACCATGGTGGGCTCCAAGAATACGACTCTCATAGAAACACCATGCCTTTATCAATATGATACTCCTCTTGAATAAATGATTCCGGCTGATCAAGTTGTCAACCTGTTAGAATGCAGAATCATTAGAAGCAGGTACAGAAAGCATATTGGAACCAGGTAGTGGATGCAATAAGCCCAGTTCAAAGCAATATAATTTTTTTGCTGTATTAAGATATAAAAAGGTAAAATTCCGAGCATGATGACTCCTTGTAAAATTAAGCTAGATTTTTAAAACAAGAACACACCTCTTCAAGAAAACAAAGTGTACACAGTCCACCGACTTGATTAAATGAGATGTCAACAACGATGTTTTCCACAAGACACTTAATAATCTTGACCTGTGCATAACACAAGAAGCATATGAGAAAGACAAAAGTGAGGGGAAAACAAAATAGTGTAATTACCAAATCATTAAAAGTCAGAAGGCCAGAAGAAGATACGGGAGCAAGATATATGTTACATTTTTGTGTATTTAGAAGAATGCTAGAAGTGTCTTCAAATGCATAATCCTCCCAAATGTTAATAATAGATTAGCACATCTATTTTTCCATTCTATATTGTGCAAAGAACTGGTGTTGAAGGAGCAATGACCATATTACTAGACTGAAGTTTAACTTTAGATGTGTTAGTTTCTGTTATGCCTCAATTCATATAGCAGAAAGTACAATAGGTAACTTCTGGTAATAACTTCAACACAGTCGTAAAGTCATAGATGCAGGTACGCACTAAATCAAACTCTACTATATGTACAGTTAGGAGTTAGCAGAGGATTAACTTCATATGGAGGTAATTCTGGTGCTTGTACAACAGCAAAAGAAAAGAAAAATAATACCCTCATCAAATTATTGTTATCACAGGGAAAAATACCTCTGCCTGAATGTACTGGACTTCTTTTACATGAAATTCAGCATTTTCACTCTTCTCTTCACGCTCCAATGCATCCCGGACAAGATTTGCCCAAATCTCCTTTAATTCTTCACTATTACTAAAAGCAGTGACATCAATGTCACCATCAGGTAAGTAAGTCTTGAGAGGGACTGATCCAAAGGTAAAAACCTGCAGAGATAGAGAGATTGGTTCTCTGTGAGCACATTAATCAATTGGATAATTGAAAACTGGAGATAAGAGCAAGGAACTCGCAAAATGCTAGTGAGAAATTCCCATTGACATGCATAAGATTTATAAAAAGTCCTCCAAACATCCAAGAAACATGAAATAAGGTAAAAGATGTATCTTCATAAACCGCTAGGCTGTATAGCAAATGCCTGTGTCATCAGACAAGCCAGAATTTTCAGACAACCATGTATGGCTATCGATTTATTACTACGAAACAGAAATCCCTACAACTATTCTGGCTCATGATTTTTCATATAATAAAATTGGCAGGGCCAGCTCTGTGGTTCCACAAAACTTCAGTGATGTGGTACTGGATCCATGTCACAGAAATGCACAAAGAGGGAAATGCAGTTTGACTAACCAGGATCTCTATCCATCCATACTCTTCCCCCAAAGCAATGATTATTTTTTTGCCAATCACTCCTATAGTATGAAAACTTTATGCTTCTAGACGGGCTGCCAAATATCAGATCCGGAAGCATTGGCATTAGATGGCTATTAAAAACAAACCACCATTTCCAATGAGCTCTCTCTCTCTCTCTCCAAAATCAGCTCCACTAGGTCAGACAAACAAATGAAAAACAGAAATAAAGCATCGGTTATGGAACACTGCCCTCTATGTTGGGCAACCATCACTCGAGTCAGTTCTACGACAGCAGTGTCATCTATCCGTCCACACCGCAGCCCTCACCGCCACATACAAGAGCGTTCGACTTCAGGCAGACGCTAATCTCTATTGCTACCGGCGGGGAGCAATCGGACCACTTCGTAAGCAGGTAGCGTACCTGGCACGAGAGGCAGTTCATGATAAGCCGCTGCACGTAGTGGTACACGGCCAGCCTCCGGCCCTCGGAGTCCGCGTTAGGCTGGATGCGCGCGATCAGCTCCGCCGTGTGGCCCTCCGCGACGGCCCATCGCTCGGGGTCGAGCCGCCGCGTCACCCCGGCGGACGCATTGGGAAGGAGCCCGTTGGGCACCATCCCCATGCGCGCGCCAACCAATGCGCCCTCCGCCTGGCGGAGCCAAAACCCTAGACCCCCGACACCAGCGGCAGCCGACCGCAGAGCGCCCCCCGCAGCAACGGGCTACAGCGGCGACGGGTGGCTCGGAGCCCCCAGCAACCGCCCCCCGCGCGAATCAAGCCGGGGCGGCGGAGCCCCGTGAGGCGGCCGGTCGGGAAACCTAGCGCTCGCGCTAGATCGATGCGGTCGCGGGCTGAGTAGGCGGCGGCGGCGGCGATGAGGAGGGGAGCGGTCGGCGTAGAGGGGGTCGAAGGGGAAGGGAACTGGAGAGGGGAAGGGGGTTGAGTTTGGGGAGACGTGCGGTGCGGGTCGGTGTTTGGTGTGGGCCGTGGGGATGTGCGGATGTGCCGTGGAAGAGGGCCGGCCGGTCTCAAACACTTTGAGGAAGGCGTGGCCGCGTGAGAGCAGTGTGGTGCTTTGGGCTCGAGCGGGAGCAACCGCCGTGCTACGTGGTCGGGACTTTGGATGCGTGTGGAATGGGGATTTTGGATTTTTTGATGAAAAATTTGGCAGTAGATTGATACCCATCTTAAGATCAAGTCCCAGATATATGTGGCATCTAAATCCGATCATAATTTTGTTATTTTATACATTGAAACATTGTAAATTTTATGTCTATATTTTACGGACAAACCATGAGGCCAACAACTTAGTAATAATTTAATTGCCCTTCTTCAGTAACCTCCATGACCTGAGTTTCAACTACTAACGGTGTAACATAGCCACATCATGAGTTCATGAGTGGATTGCTGCCGACGATGCCACGTCCACAGTGCTCCAGCATATGAAGTGCATTGTCATTGTGTCTTTCACAAGCGAACAAATAAGCGTTTCTTATGCAACGCTACCTATTTTGATATGGTATTGAGCGATCACGTGACAACATGCTCGCTTTAATATGACATGACAATGCCTTTTTATGACGGCATGCAAGCACAAACACATTGCCATTCATCGGCACAACATAATAGAAAGTCAGAGGAGGTTGAAAGTTGTGGCGTATTTTCATCATCAGTTTGATGTCAACTTTACACGCAACAACCTACGGTTTGACCTGCTGGAATCCAGGAGCTGCTCCTCTAATTTTGCTCAACGTGCAACTTTTAAAGTTGCCGCGTACATGTAAACATGGGTTATGCACTCTGAGAGCAAGCATAGTAGTCTAGGTGTCGGTGAAGTGAAACCAAACTGTATACCCACAAGTGACAAGTCATGCGGCGATATGTGAGCACATGTTCGCTTGTACATCCTTCCATTTCACAAACACGTTCTTAGTCATCGGCACAACATAATAGATGAAGGAGGTTGCGAGTTGTGTCGTATTTCCATCGTCATTTCAATGGGATGCCAACTTTTATATGCTCCTGATATTGATCGGTGTGCAACTGATGAAGCCACGCATGTACATGTGACTGTGGTTATCCACTTTGAGGGTAAACATGGCAGTCTAGTTGTTGGTGAGGTGGAACCAACATGTATACCACAAGTCATGCAATAGTCACGCGACCTGCACGAGCATTTTCACTTGTACATCCTTTCATTTCTCAAAATTGACCTTTGGTACGATTGCCTCTTGGTTTAATGCTATAACTTCACTGTAAAAACTCGAGAATTTTTTATTTTAAAATTTTATCCACTACATTTTTTTTAATATATGGTGGCGCCTTTTTTATGTGCCATTGCCAAATGTTTGATATTGCAAAAACATATTCTTGAGATGGTTGATTAATATAAAGTTTTAGTTTGCTACAGTAGATATAAATAATTAAATATATGCGAAGCATATCTGTGCAATAGAACCCCGCTTTTGGAATATCAATGGTGATGAGACAATTATACAGATTTTCTTTGGAGTTTGAGATTCTTGGGTGTTTCGATTGGTGAATGGAGCTGATAAGAAGAGATTGTTAATTATGCTTCCAGACCACTGGTATGTTCATACTTCTTTCTTCACTATCTATGGCCCTCCTATTTGCTATCCTTGCTATGTGTTAACAAAAAAAAATCTAAACTGTTGTGCTTGCCTTCACGGTGTGTTTGTTTCTTTTCTCTTCACCCCGTAGCAATTTTACCAATCTCTTCCTCCAACATGCAACAGATTGTTGTATTGCGGACGTATACCATGTACTCCCTCCATCCTAAAATACTTGTCATTCTCGCTTTCCGAGAAAAACATCTTTCAACATTAGCCAATTATATATAAAATAATATTAATTTTTATAATACACTATTAGTATCTTTAGATAGATCTTTGAATCTGGTTTTTTAACAAATTTATTTGAAGATATAAATAAAAAAACAATGCGTATATACATCCCATAACGACATCGTTTATGGAACGGAGCCACGGAAGGAGTCGGTAGGTACGCACATTTCTCACTGAACTGAACATGCTCCGATAGCCTCCCATGTCGAAGGAGTTGGTGGTCAAGGGAGGTCTACAGGCAAAGGCGCAAGACTCGGCAAAGAGCCAAAGACGACGCGGTGTGGCAAACGAGACGAGAGGGCAGAGGCAGACGCTGTGGTGTTGGATGACAACTAAACTTTAGAACTTTGGGTGTTTGGACTAAACTTTAGACCTCATGAACCATTTTCTTGCAATATGATTTAACAAAATGTTGCTTTTCAAGTAAATCTGCTCATCACATACATTTGCTGCACTCCTACATACCAAACATTCATGGGCCACACATATAATGCAACCATTTTTTTGTAGCATAAGGGTCTACACAAACAAACGATTATTGCAACCCTAAACATACGGATCACACATTTCCTCAAATATCTACGGTAGCTGACAGCACGCAGCTATTTCCACACACATGGGATTCATGTTCACATCTTCATCGACAGGTGCATCAATACCTTGGCCTCCTTCGTTTCCTTCGTCTTCCACCTGCTACCCTCCTAGGTGCTTTGTTCATGTAAGCGTCTTCGTCCATAGCGAGAAAGAAGGCCATCTTGAGAATTTCGAGCTGAGTTTTCTGTTGTTCAATGATTATCTGCAGCAATTCATTGTCACTTGAATCACTGTACTCCAGGTCGCTCCCGTCCATAGCGAGCAGGATGGCCATCTCGAGAATTTCGAGGTGCCTTTTCTGTTGTTCAATGAGTATCTGCCCTATCTGCAGCAATTCATTGTCACTTGAATCACTGAACTCCAGGTCGCTCCCGTCACTCCGTTCACTTCGTCTTTCTGTTGAATGACTTGAGTGTCCGTCCAAAGCAGCAATTGAAACTCCATTGTCAGCTGTACTGGATACCTAATGATGGAATGAAAACAGCAATTAGACACACAATTGAAGCCCTGGATAAGACATGGGATCCCATAAGACATTGGTAACCTCTGTCCATTCTACCGTGCACACAGTTGCCTAGTTGCATTTGCTCTATCCACAAGTCACAGAAAATGGTAGATCAGTTGCATCAATCGAGGTCCATCTACGACAGAACACAAACAACTCCTAATGCAATGTAAGGAAATAAAGAGAAAGAAAGGGAGGGGATGTTAAGCGTGTATCGTACCGAAGACATCAAATCCGCGACGTCGTCGTACTGCTGTGCTGCCCCTTCCTCGGCACCAGTAGCATCCTCACCGGCAGCGGCAGCCCTAGCTGCCTGTGTACGGCTGCCGGTAACGCGTGCGCGGGCCCGGCGTGGTGGGCCGGCGTGTCTACGCGAGGAAGGCTCCGCAGATCCGGAGGCGCGGCCGACGCCGCCGGATGCAAGCGCTGGGGGACGCGATGCAAGGCCACCCCTCCCAACGCGTCCTTCTCGACGTCCACCCTTGCCACGCCCGGATGCACCTAGTCCGGCCGTCCTGGCGGGCCGGGGAGGCATCAATGGATGCGGAAGATCGTCGCCGGCCTGCGGTATCAAACGGTACGAATCCATAGCCGGGAACTCTGCGGCCTCGGCGTTCAGATCCAAGCCGGCAAGGCCCTGGGGAGGGCAGCGAGGAATGGAGCCGGCCGCGGCCCGACCGGAGGACGACGCCTGAGAGAAGAAGTCGTAGCCGGCGGCGCCGGCGCGGGGGTCGGCCTCGGAGAAGAAACCGTCGAAAGGATTCGAAGTTTCGCCCGCCATTCCCTCTCGCAGACGGCGGTAGCGAGGGATTGCCGCGGATCGGGAGGCCGGATGAGGTGGACGGCGGCGTGGAGCCAGGGATGCGGTGCGCGCACGCTCCGAGGGCGACGAGCGGCGGCAGGGTGCTATGGCGACGACGCGGCGGCCAGGGAAGGAATGCGGATGAGGATTTTTTTTTTTTCTTTTTTTGAATGAGGAGCGGGGGAAATAGGAGCGGGGTGACCGGGTGACTGGATGAGGACTGGGGATGGAGTGAGAGAGGCGGGCCGTGCGGGTTGAGGAGGATAGAGACGTGTGTCCCCCGGCGCAGCATAGGTTTAGGTTTAGCCCGTTTAGACTTCTCTGGATGGGCCACAGTGCTATTGGGCCTCTAAACTTTGTACAGCGGAGACTCGTGATGTGTTTAGATTGAGAAATATTCCAAAAAAACACTATAGATAAAAAAAATATTGTAACTAAGTCCTGAGAAGTGTGTTGTGTGAGTGAGATCGATGAGATGAATAGGAAAAAGTTAGATGAATATTTTTTTAGAGGGGGGGAGTTTTGAATCTAAACGGGGCCTCATCCTCAATTAGTGCGTACCAAATTTGCTCCTCTTAAAAAAACGTCCATATTACTCTCCTCTACTGTAAGCAAAGTCTATATAACCTCCTAAACTATCTTTTGATTCATTTTACCCCCTAAACTGTGTCACTTAGTCTATTCTAGCCCCTAATACAATTTGTCTTTTTTATTTCTCCATGCACAAGTTAAATTTTAATTTAAAATTTTGTATGATTGTAGTGGACATCACAGTATATGTCAAAAAAATATATTATGAACTTTTTATCATTAATTTTTGTATCATGTCGTGTTCTAAGAATTAATTAATTATTAAATATCTTACTCCCATCAAATAATGATAAAAAATTATTTTATATTTTTCTATCATGCATTATGATGTCTACTATCATCTCACAAAATTTAAACATAATATGGCACTTGTACATTAAAAAATAAAAAAATATAAACTGTATTAGGGGTAAAATAGGTCAAATTATATAGTTGATATAGTTTAGGTAAAATAAACCAAAAATAGTTTAGCGAGTTACATAGACTTTGCTATAGTTAAGGAGAGTAATTTGGACTTTTTCCAAAAAAAAACGGACCATATTTGCTTTGGGTGTTTGGATCTTCATTAGCCCAATTAGCAGGGGTATGCTTCAATTTTGCTCCGTCAGCGCACCCTCCGTGCCATCGCCATCACGCGTCTTCTACCTACCCTGTCGCATCTTTCGTTACGGTTCAGCGATCGAGCGTATTTTCCCAATACAAGTACATACGCTCGTATATATGCTCACACAGGTACACCACCCTTTACGACTGACGGACTGAGCCAACGCACGCACGTATGACCTAGACATTCTGTCTCGTGTCCACCATGGTGGTGGCGCCAAAAAATCCTAGCGGGCGCTACAACGCAGACAATTCGTAGAACTATGATGCCAACACATCGCCAGCAGCACCTCTATATCAAATAGGGCACGAACAATGTTGATCATGAAGAGGCAATTCATAAGCATTTCGAACACCGCTATACCAATTATGGCATATACAGTAAGGATAAGCTACGAGAAAAGTAATAAAAAATGCTAGCGAACATAAAGCCCAGACTGTACAAATCTCAGGTTTCAACTGGTGTCATCATCCTCGGTACACTCCCTGAAATACCATCTGGATAAAGGCGAGTTCAACCTCAAGACTGACGTCTTCAAGGAACACCGACCCTGCAAAGGTATGGATGGTACTTGCAAACCTGCCGATCAGATTGCAGTTGCAGAACACCACATGCGCAAAGACTGAATAACAGGCTCTCCGAATCACTGTCCGTTCAATCTAATAGTCTATCATTTTTATCTAGTCTATCCTTTTTCTAGTCTATCCTTGAGGAGACCAGCACTCTTAACAAGGTATATTCTGGGCTCAACAGTTCCATGGTTTGTTCAGAATATTGCTGCTTGCACTCCAGGAAGGCCCGTAATAAACTGGAACTGGTAAAATTACCCGCCAATGATTGATGTATCTTTTCATGGTATTCCCTATTCAATACTTGTGAGATATCAGAAAGCACCAAAAAACCCAGCTAGGGCACATGCTTGTTTTTGTAGTTGGCTGCTGATGGCCCAGCCATCTAAACTCATGCAGGACATGGTCATGACTGAGCAAATACTGCAATCGCAGGACTTTGATGCTAGAACCAAGTGATCATGGCATCATTCAACTACCTTGAAAGTGAACAGAGATAAATTTCAGCTTGGTTACAAACAGACAAAGCTGCTTTAAAAGTAAACAAATACATAAATCAATTCACAGAAGAAAAATGAATAGCTGATGGCACATTACAATTGGAAACATATTCCTGGATGTGATACTAGTTTAATGTGGTAATGCACTAATTTCCACCTTTGAACTGGACAGTGGACACCAGGAGCCACTTTACGAATTACTACCTATAAGTGTCACGTCAGTCAACACACTTAGCATTGTCGCTACTTTGGAGTTCATGAATGTCACAGGTGACGGAACATGAGAACACATTGATAATACATGCGATTGAGGTTGCTGGTCATTATCACCATCACAATAATGTGACGAAGTAGCCATGTATGAATGATCTATTCTCAGTATAAACTCTCAAAAACATCCACCAAGGAGTGAAAATTAAATCAAACCACTTCGAAATTTATTTCAGTGGCTGCCATATACTCTATCATTCATTTACTCAGCTTACATAACGAAAGCATGTGTTTTTCTACAGATAAACAAAGTTCCTTATACTGCTCGTACTTAAAACATTGAAAAAAAAATAGCGCTTAACACAGAATATAGTAACAAGTATTACCTGCGAGGCTGAGGTGAAGACAGTCGATCAGGAGAGGAATGAGAAGAACCACCGCGCCTTTGCCCATGAAACCCATTAGGAATTACTTGGCGTGTCGACTGCGGTATGTCATCACCATCTGCTGCGGGAAGTGGCCCAAGAGAACCAAATTCAATTGGTTCAGATGAGGATGCACCATAATTAGCACCTTGTTCATATGAGGACACCATATAATATGGTGGTCCTGGAGGGCCAGATAAAGCACTGCCACCATTTGAAGCTGCAGATTGTGGTGTATAAACCCCATGCATGTTTCCTGGTTTGCGCATAGAGGTTGTGGATCCAAAAGATTGGCCCTGCACAAAATATTGAGGGCTTGCCTCATGCCTATAGTCATTCCTATAATTTCTCCGTTGCCTGTCAGACTGACTGTCATCATAGCCCTGTCTATCAGATCTAATGCCAGACCTCTCAGACTGGTTGCGCCCATAGCTGCGGTTTGGATTTCGTTGTTTTGAGTTTATCCAGCTTCCTTCCTTATCAGTATAGTCACTCCTGTCACCATTATAACCTCCCCTATAGTTCCTTGAATTTGAGTGCCGGTCCCTAAATGGAACCTTCCAAACAGAAGCCAAAGAATCAACGATTTAGTATTCGACACAAACTATCAACTTCATAAATCATTATTTAAAAAATCTATATCTTGTGAAAACAAGAAATCACTGTGCCCAGTGGAACATAAGGTACAACTACCATAGGCAATCCCATAGTTCGAATGTCTTAAACTCTTCATTCAGTCATGAAATGAATCCATTAGTTTTCTAGTTTTACCCATGTGTCCCATAACTAGAGATGATACATTTGATGATACGTTTATTGGTGATAACAAACTCTTAACATCTTGAAGCTTATTTTTACTATGCTATGATTGTATGGAAAGAAAAAGATGGTATTTAGTCAACTTAAAACTCATGTCAAACCTGAGCGAAATCATAGCATAGTAACTTAATGGCATTCAGTTAAGTGAAATCATCAGGTTACTATGGTTTCACTTAACTGAATGCCATTAAGTTATTATGCTATTATTTCACTCAGGTTTGACATGAGTTTTAAGTTGACTAAATACCATTTGAACAAAAATCCTTCAAAGAAACAATGAATGGATGGAAAGAAAAATATGTTTCTGTTGGATCTTAAAATACTTTCAAGACTATGGTTCTAGTTAAGTTTATCTGAGGTGCATCCTTCTTACAGTGCTCAAAACCGCCAAAATTGTTTCTGGCATATGAGCTTCAGGATAATAATACAGCTGGTTCCAACAAAACTGTTTCTTATTAGCCAGTTAAAATTTCGAAATTTGCAAAACTGGCCTAGAAAATTCCAACAGAACTACAAATAGTTATGATCTTTTGTTGAGAAATTGAATCACTTAAAGGGGCGCTGGGTGGAATAGAAGGTTTTGGCTAGATGAGATAAACCCTAATCACCTTCAGCTGCCTAACAAGTTGGAATCAGTATAGAGTTTAGAAAACAAAGTTTTAATAAAAGTACATATAAGTTGGTATCAGATAACCATATATCAAAAGTGTAATGCTGCAATACCATAAAGGATCAAGCTTGCTCAGTTTTTTTAATGTAGTATTACTAACAGGTTGTCTATGGATGAGATAAGGCCCTGAAAGATACTTTGGGTTCTTACAGGATTTGGAAAGTAGGTCCCTGTGCCTCCACGGTATCTGGATGCACCTTCTCCATAGTGCTGGAGAACACCAGTACCTCTTTCCATACCAGGTTGCAGAGGCACCATAGGAAATACTCGTTGACCATGGCCCACCATTTGTGTCCAGTTAACATTTGGTGCAGCTGGTGTTCCAGGCCCATACCATGGAGCATGACCCTGAAAATATATTGGTGGGATCGGAAAAGGGTATAGAACAGGACCCACGTGGCGAGCATTCTGGCAGAAGCGCCCATACTGTAGGTTGTGCCAATGACCAATGAAATCACTGTTCAAGATGTCTGGCTTGTGCTCCCCAGACGGCTCAGTCATAGTACTGCATGGCATTGCTGAGGTGGCACTGGAATCGGGCTGGTGAGCATCATTGATTGAACTCAAACTTTGACCTGTGATATTGCCAGAAAGCTGGTCAATTTCTTCGCTTCTCTCAACCTGGGGACCAGAACCATCGCTATTCCCTGGAACATAAGGGAGCATAACAAAAGGAACTGGTGGATCTGTTGGACCAAAAGTCAGTCCAGAGCTATTAGCTTGCCTCTGCTGAGGCGAACCAATAAGAAAAGGTGCAACCACTGGATTTGGCATACTAATTTGTGATGGATCAAAATCATTTGGTACTTGAACAGTTCTTGATTTCGTTGAAAAGGAATCGGACGCTGCTACTATCTCAGAAGCTTCATTAGTGATTGGTGCCGCAGCCTCATTTCTGGGGCCATTCTCAACTTCAGTTGGGAGATGTGCAGTGGCATTTCCCATCTGCCAACCAGTCTTGCTATGTGTGGCTGTAGCTGGTGCCGCAAAGGCAGATCTTTTTCCCCATTTGTCTCTTGATGATCTTGTTGTATTCAGGGTCTTTTCATCCCACGAACTCGCATCCACAGCTTTGCGTATGGATGAACTATTATGTGAAGAAGGAACATTCACATAACCACTCCTCTTAGAGTATTCTGCATTGGCTTCTCTACTTGTTCCATCATCTACACCATTATTCTCGAGAGTAAATTCCATCTGCCTTTCCAAGGGGTCACCATGTATACCACTAGGCGAGTGTTCCATTCCATCAATATCATAGATGTGAGGATCTCTCGCTTCAGAATCAAACGGTCTAGAATATCCAACACCATTTGGGGCAACATGTTTCTCGCTCTCACTGCCATCTTCAATATTTGGTGCAAAAGCTGGATTGTGTACATGTTGGGTTGGTGGTCGATCAAGGAACTGCATATTGGGCATCCATGGTGTGCCAAAAAAGTTAGCCGCTGGAACCCCAGTCAATTGCTTTTGTGAAAAAGCTGCTGGAGGCAGTAAATGGGAATGTGCTACAGACAAATGAGGAGGTATTTGTATTGGTTGAATCTGTCCATTGAATCCATGCAACTCCATGGATTCCATTAAATTAACCAAAACTTGTTCATCATGGCCCATATCCGATGATTCAGAGACAGACGGAAGTTCTCCGTTCATCACAAAACCATTATCATCACGATAGGTGATAGAAACACTATTTGAGTCAGATGCTTCCTTTGCACTAGGGTGAGATGAACTGTTCAGGTAAGAAATTGATTCATCCTGTGAAGACTTAGTGCTGTGGTTGCTAGACACCTCTGGAACCAAGATATTTCTTCTGCTGCTGTAATCATCCCTTTCACCTTGCATCAATACAGAGTCATTTCTTTCAGCTTTTTTCTTGAATGCTGTCACACTTCTGTTACTGTTTGACACGCCAGAAGGAACAACTTTCAGATGCAGCGCATCAATAGGCACATCTGGACGACTTCCACTACCATATCGTAACCATGTATTTGTGAAGAACTGATTCAATCCAGCAATTAAATCTTCTTTTGGGCATTCAAGTAACTTTGCAAGTCTTTTCGCCCCAAATGCAAAAGCACTGCGTATTCTAAAGAAATTGCCTGCAAGACAAAAATATCAACTCAATAGGTGAAGTGGTTTTGTTGTTTTTGCAGATATAAAAAGTTTTCCTTGGACATGGAAAAAACAGTGTGAGACTGTAAGTCATCCAATCAATAAACTTGAATCATCTTAAGAGACTGAATTTATCATTAGTACCAAATGGTGAACAAGAAAAAATATTGGTAGCTAAAAATAACAATCTCAAACACTTGAATCTTCTTAAGTGACTGAATCTAATCATTTAGCAACCAATGGCCAACAGACCATATTGATGAGAGTACTTTTCAGAGTAGATAAATACAACAAACTCGGGAAATTTTCATAATTAAGTGCTAGCGAGTCAAAGTAAGATAGATTGCTGCACTTAATTAGTACATATTCTACAGCTCAATATATGTAATGTAAGAATGAATAAAAGTATGACAGGTACACCTATCGTACGGCTCAAGGAGGTCCTATTACAGGTTGCAAATAATGACAGTTCTTATCATCAGTGGTTTGATTTGATGGTTACTTTATGTTTGCATATATCAGTAGAGTGCTAGCAAACAATTACCATGTGCACAGTAAATGAATTACAGATATAACTGAATCCCGATAGAAATTATTAAATCAAACATAGCATACCATCAACATGTAGGGCCTAAAGCCTCACAGGTAGCACAAGAGCTCACGCACAAAACACACACGAACACACAGTGGGTTTGGTGCTGCAATTGCTTGCTGCATTTTCTGATTTCTTTCCTACTTATACACAGTCATAGGCTACTATGGAAGGATGAGATATTTCCTAATTCCTGCAGGCACTAAATCCTTGACTGCTAGCTGTTAAATTTGCTAACTAATTGACTGCACCTAGACAATTTGAACCTGGACAGGTACAGCACGCACAGGATTATTTCCAAAATAGCATGGAGATAAGTGAAGCCAAAGAACATTTGCTCCGTTCAGTTCACATATAAGATGATCATGAAGCAATAGTTACCTTTGCTGACACTTCTTCCAAGATTATTGTTTGTACGTAAAGGATCAATAACATTGAAGTGTTTGGAAACAAATGGTTGACCCTGATTCTCCTGGGTGCAAGGCACAACACCATACACAGAACTACAGGTATCCAGGAAGGAGTTGCTCAGCAACAATTCACCACTATCCATCCTTGGGGATTCCGCTGCATGACATAATATGAATGATTGAATGATAAAAAATACCATTTTTATTCAACCATTGATCTATCAAAACAAATGACACACAGATTACCAGTCATATCTGGAAGTGAACTTATAGGAACTGGGCCCCGCAAACTCAAACAAAATTTCTCCCAATCAAAGTTGCTGAAAAATTCTAAGAAACGGTACAAAACCTGCATGCAAAATAGAAAATAAGTATTGGCTTTATGTCATCATGCATAAAAGACAGAGCAAGTCACCTCAAGAGGTCCAGTAAATGAACTGTTGTATATATGAAATATGTACAGAATCAGCGTCTCCAATGCATAAGTAGATATAAGACCATGGTGAGCTCCAAGAATACGACTCTCATAGAAGCACCATGCCTTTATCAATATAATACTCCGCTTGAATAAATGATTTCGGCTGATCAAGTTGTCTATCTATTAAAATGCAGAATCATTAGCAACAGGTACACACTGAAAAAGCAAGCATATTTGAACAAGGCACTGCATGCAGTAAACACAGCTATCAAGTCAGCATAAATTTCTTGCAGTATTAAGATATAAATGGTAAACTTTTGAGCACCATGTCTGCATGTAAATATTAAGATACATTTTGAAAATAAGAACACACCTCTTCAAGAAAACAAAGCGTACATAGTCCACCAACTTGATTAAATGAGATGTCAACAGCAATATTTTCCACAAGACACTTAATGATCTTGACCTGTGTATGATACATGAAGCATATCAGAAAGACACAAATAATTGAAATACAAAATAGTATAAATACCAAATCATTAAAGGTGAAACATTGCCTAAAAGAAGACAGGGGAGGAAAAAGAGAATGGTATTGGATGGATTTTTTTTTTGTATATAGAAGGATGCTAGAATGTGCCTTCAAATGCATAATCCTCCAAAATGTTCATGATAATTAGCAACATAGCTATTGTTCCATATCATGTTGTGCAAAGAACTGTGTGAAGGAGCAATGACAGTAATACTAAAGTGAAATTTAACTTATTGTGTTAGTTTTTGTTCTGCTGCATTTCATATAGCATATAAGAAATTTACAAAGTGCGATTTCTGGTAATAACTTCAACACAACCGTAAAGTCATAAATGCAGGTGCGTGCTAAATAAAATCTACTATATGTACATAGTTAGCAGTTAGCAGAGGAGTAACTCATATGGAGGTAATTTCTTATGCCAATACAACAGCAAAAGAAAAAAACAAATTATCACAGGGGAAAATACCTCTGCCTGAATATACTGGACTTCTTTTACATGAAATTCAGCATTTTCACTCTTCTCTTCACGCTCCAATGCATCCCGAACAAGATTTGCCCAAATCTCCTTTAATTCTTCACTATTACTAAAAACAGTGACATCAATGTCACCATCAGGTAAGTAAGCCTTGAGAGGGACTGAACCGAAGGTAAAAACCTGTAAAGATAAAGAGACCGATTCTCTGTGAAGCACATTTAATCAACTAAATAATTGAATTCTGAAGTTAAGAGCAAGGAAGTTTCCAAATATGAGCGCCAAATGCCCCTTGGCGTGCATAAGACCTAAGAAGAAAGTCTGTTTCAACCATCCAGCAAACATGAAATAAGGTAAAAGTCATATCTCAATGCACCTGATACAATGTATAGAAAATGCTCATGCCATCAGACAAGCCAGAATTTTAGAGACATCCACATCTGGACAGGAATGTAGGTGGGGAGGATTGTTAGCGAAGGGCCGAAGCCGACCACTCCGCCCCGTAAAATTGACTTTTGTGGCAGATGTGACGTAGCTGCAATTGCTAAGCAGTCAAAACGTTCCTGGTCTGTTTAAGCCCACCAAAAACTGTTGCCTGTCCACGAAGCCCCGCAAACAGCGGATCCCATCTACTGCTTCGCAGCCTCATGGCAAGAGAGATGCCAGCACATGTCCAGTGTGATACGTATCCGCTTCCGGCTCCTTCGGTTTGCAGCCTCCTTTGTCTGTTCTCCACATCCCGATGGTATCAGCATCTTCTACCTGAAGGAGCTCCTCCTGGTTCTTGTTGTCATGCGGCCTCACGGGTAGTCGCAGTCCTCGCTGGCTTAGCCACCAGCGCCACCAACCGCACACAGCAATTGCAAACAGGTTCGTGGCTAATCATAATTACCTGAAAATACTTTGAGGCCAGCGTAGGTGGGTTGGAGCTGTCTGCAACCTGTCCCGCCTGCACCTCTATATGGCTATTGATTTATGGCTATCAAACCTAATTACTTTCCCTTCTGGCTAAGGCTAAGACATGCAAGTTGTTTATATCCTACCATCCTCGTCTTCTCCTGCCGCTTCCCCACATAACGCTCTCACGCCATGCTCTGCACCATCGCACAGAGGGATCTTCTCTGGTTGAACACTTGAGCTCGCTGCATTAGGCCAACTCCAGGTTTTGTGAGATGTGGCCATCTAGTAATCGGAGGAGTGTCGGAGACGTGTCGGTGCCATACACGGTGTAGGACACCGATACGCAACCTCAGGGAAGTGTCGGTGCATCATATCTCCAATGCACAAATTATTTTTTGCCGATCATCCTTATTGTATGAAAGCTTTGTACAGAGCTGGGGCGATGCTATATGTTGAGGCCATAGAGGACACCCCACCCCCCCACCCCCCATATGCCAGCTGTCATTTGCCACGCAAAAACTTCTAAAGACCTGTTCTGCAAACTGCAGTACGTGTTCTTGCTGGCTAGCTAATTGATCCCACGAGCAAGTCACCCCATCTGCCCATTAGGCATTGAACATCTAGATGTGGGGAAAAACAACAGGATCCAAGACAAGCGAACAAGGCGACTGTTAGACAAATTGTGTATTAGTGCTGCCATGTGGGACCCAGGTGTGGGTCGCGCGGGGGGTGGGGGGGGGACTGTCCAGGCCCTAGCTATGCCGAGCCGCCCTGGGTTAGGCACGGCAGGCCTCCTCTCCTTGATTGGTGGCATTTCTATAAACCTCTCACGGAGGCCTGCCTATATATGTGTACCATATGTTCTTAGCCTAATCAATCTATTATTCCCACAATTCTATTTGCCTTCAGCGACAACCGCGGCCGTCGACCCTTCGCAGGCAAGAGCCAGCAATGTCAGGGGTGCTTTTTCTGCCTTGAAGATGATTAAGGCAAAGGTTGCAGAACAAAATGGAAGACGAATCTCTTGCCAATAGCTTGGTAGTACACGTAGAAGCTGAAATCACAGGAGCCTACAGTTATGGAGATCAGACTTGCTAGCGCCCGGACGTCCAGGGGCTACCATTGGAAGGTGACCCCAGCAGCAGAACTCCAAAAGGTTAGTCTATCGCAACACGAAACAAAAGTATGTGCACCATTGCACCAAGTAATAACAACATATGTAACATTTAAGACATGCACTAAAATAATTTTTTGCTCCACGACCAGATTTCATAGTGGAAAAAAAAAACACAACATACACAACATGTTGCATGCAACATTTGCTCTGCTTCTGGATTTCAGAGTGGAAAAAACCCACCACAACATTCACAGCATGTTACATGCAACATTTAATCCAACTCTCATCTAGTTGTCGCACTGAAAAGTGTAACCTCGCAAATCAACTATTGCAACAACTCGAAACACCTTCTACAACATGAAAAATCATTTAATGTAGCATCATACTTTTAATCTGCAACATTCTAAATCCAGAATAAAATCAGCATCAGCCATACAAAGTAACATAAAAACAACACCACTGTAATATCTTTGCGCAAACTATTGAAACATCGAAAAATCACACGAGAAGAACATCTCAACTGAATTTTGCAATATAAAAAATGATCTAATATCATCAACAAACACTAATCCCAACATCTCAAATCGTCCATTGCAACATTGATCACACATACAAAAAAAAAAGAAAATATGGGGGAGATGGGAAGGAGAGGGTCATGGCACCCTCACCAACGTGGTGAGGATGCAGGCGGCGACACCTTCACCACATCGCAGCGCTACTCTTCCCGCAAATGCCGTGTTAGAATAATCTCCGGCGCAGCCAACAGCCAGTCCAGCTGCTACTCGATGGGTGCATCCTCAGATCCAGATCGAGCAGAAGGTAACCATGTTCTCGGTGGCGGTGGCGGCGCACACTTTCCCAACAAGACGTACAGACCGCGCGCATGTGCTGAGAAGCCATGCTGCGCGCTTGGCCACGTCGCATACCGGCTGGCAAGCTGTGCTGCCCTTCTGCATGCCCAACACCCGGCTGCCTTTGAGGATTCGAATGGAAGAGTGAGGCGTGCATGAGATGGTGAGATCAGAGAGGATAAAGTTGACTGAAAAAAGGTGAGCAGCGGAGTTATGTGGATAAGCTCGTCCCACGCCTCCCGTCGGGAGCGAGATGCATGTCAGGACGTGTGACACGCATGGAGCAGCATTTCCATATGAAGATATGACTACCAGTTTCCAGGACAAGAAAAGAGTAGTGGTCTTTTGGTAATTTGGTACGTATATAGACACTAATATGGCATTGTGTACTTTGTTAATCATGACCTAATTCTCATTAGCTCGGAAACAATTTCTATGGTTTAATCTAGCAAATCCATTCCCCAACCCCCCACATGTTGGTTCAAGCTCTGCCGCTGCTAAACATGACGTTAAAAATCCGATCTGGAAGCATGGGTGTCAGGTGACTAGAGTCCCTCCAGTTCTTCTGTAACCACAGGCCAACATTTCCAATGAGCTCAGAATCAGCCTCAGTAGGTCAAAAATTGAAAACAAAAAGCAAAGCATTGACTACGGATTTCTTGCTGTCTCTCCAGCAACCATTACTCTAGTCAGTTCTACAATAACAGTCTTGTCTATCCATCTGATTATCTCAACCAGCAGTCCTCACCACCATATACAAGAGCGTTCTACTTCAGACATACGCTAATCTCTATCAATACCTGCGGAGAGCAAATGGACCGCTTGGCAAGCAGGTACTGTACCTGACACGAGAAGCAGTTCATGATAAGCCGCTGCACGTAGTGGTACACGGACAGCCTCCGCCCCTCGGAGTCCACGTTAGGCTGGATGCGCGCGATCAGCTCCGCCGTGCGGCCCTCCGCGACCGCCCATCGCTCGGGGTCGAACCGCCGCGCCACCCCGGCGGACGCATCGGGCAGGAGCCCGTTGGGCACCATCCCCACGCGCGCGCCAAATAATGCACCCTCCGCCTGGCGGAGCCAAAACCCTAGGCCCCGACACCAGCGGCAGCCGGTCGCAGAGCACCCCCCAGCAACGGGCTACAGCGGCGACGGGAGTCTCAGAGCACGGATCAGCGGCCCCCCGTGCGAATCGAGCCGGGGCCGTGGAGCCACGGAAGATAGGCGGCCGGAAAATCTAGCGCGAGAGATGAATCGATGCGGTTGTGGGGTTAGTAGGCGGCGGCGGCGGTGATGAGGAGGAGGGGAGTGGTCGGCGTGGCGGGGAGGGGAATTGGGGAAGGGAAGGGTTGAGGCTTTTTTTCTGACACGGTTTTTTCTTTTTAAATCCACACGGGGCTTGAGTTTTGAGAAAGGCAGGAGACGTAGCGTAACTTGTTGACGAGTTGTTGCAAGTCACTGATGTCTACTGCGTCAGTGAATATCATATCAATAGGTAATTTTATATTTTTATCAACTTTATATATTTTATGGCTAATGTAATACATTATCACGTTTGCATGGATAGACGACGTGAACATTATTTCTTGTCTAAGTTATCTTCTTTCTCGCACCACCACTTTTTTTTTCTTAAAAGAAAAGTTTCTATTGTTTTCACATTTCGCCTTCTAATCGTAATACATTAATCCACTCTTTAGATCTTCTGCAAGGCTCTCCCATAATACTTTCGTCCTTTCTTACATCTTTACTGGAACAACTCCTAACAACTATGCGGATCTTCTCGCTAGGCTCAAGCAACTTAGACTCAGCCACTCAAAGCCAATGTTGATAAAAGGGTAAAGAGAACTTAGAGATAGAGCAAACGAGTGACTTGAGCTACTACGCATGAGACCGTTTGGTCAAGGGCTAGAGGCGTTGATTTCCTACCAAACACCTACGAGAGAAAAGTTGGCACTTCCATTCTTGTTTAGAAACAGTGAAAACGGTGATATCAACGAAGAGAAGAAGTCATGAGTAAAGTCATCTTGACTTGTACCTTGTAGCGAGGTAGAGTGTGGGATTGAAGATAGAACACCACAGCAAGGTCAATGGTGAGCATTTACGGAAAATAGAAGAAGAAAAAAGTTGTGTATAAGGATAATATATGGTCAGCGAGATCATTTTCTATACTCAATTCACGCCAGCGGTCACATGTGGCTCACAATGAAGGGAAGATAGTGCACAATTAACACTCTCTAGTAATACATCTTCCATCCTAAAACTGGCATTTGAAAATATACCATTAACAACGATGGCACAAAATTAAATAACGTGAAGCCGTGCGGTGCAAGTCAGAGCTCATATATGTCATAAGATGCCACCGTGCAGAAGAACGAGTGACATAGTTTAGAATCGATAACAGTGAATGGGGTCACACTCACACTGTTCACACAAAAGTTTACGCTATGGGCAGCTTTGAAAGAAAGAAAACCTACATTATGAAGAATATGTTGTTGATTCCTCGACCATCCCTCGGTCCCTCCCTCTCAACCTCCTGGTGCTCTCTCAGCTCTTAGCCACTGCCACGCGCCCACGCTTCGCTGCCTCCCGTATATATATGTGATTTAGATGTCGTTCCGACCCTCTTCTTGTTTGCTCAAAAGAATGTCGTTCTGGCTCTCACATGTGAAATTGGATGCTTCTGATTCCCATCCAACGTCCGTGCCATCTAATCAATGCTCTATTCCCTACGCGCTTGCAGCCCTACGCCATCCTTCCGTTTGTATAAAAGGATGTTGTTCTGGCTCTCATGTGTGGAGTTGGTACATCTGCCTCCCTCCGCACGTCGATTCCCGTCCTTAACCATTTAACCAATGCGCTATTCCCGACGCGTGTGTGGCCCTACGCCACATCAATCCACGTCAGCGTCATTTATAATCGGCTAGGAACCATTGCGAAAAAAACATGCATGCAAAAAGATGCACCACAAAGAATTGATCATGCGATCTCATGTCACGCCACATCAATTCCCGTCGGCGCCATTTATAATCGGCTGGGAACCATTGCGCCACCAAAAAAACATGCATGCAAAAAGATGCACCACAAAGAATTGATCATGCGATCTCATGTCAATCGGCTGGGAACCATTGCGCCACCAAAAAAACATGCATGCAAAAAGATGCACCACAAAGAATTGATCATGGGATCTCATGTCGTGGGACTCCATGAGCTAACCAACAAAGCCATGAGAGGTAGTTGTTTATGATACACCCGTTACTCTATTTAATAAGAGTAGACATGAAAGCATATCCCAAATAATTAATCGCTTCATGGTATACTGATACTTCTAACACATATATTGGAGGAAGTACATGCAATCGGAACCTACGTAACATGTGAGTTGCTATATACTTGGTCCGTCGAAAAAACATGCACGTTTGGGATGCGTGCCAGTTAAAGTAGTTCATGTTTGACCAAACTTCTAGAAAAATATATTCCTATTTATGGCTCTAAATAAATTTGTTAAAAAACTATATTTAAAAATGAATCTAAAGATATATATTTTATCTGATAAATATTTATACTTTTTATCTATAATTGGTTAAAGTTAATATTTTGGAATTTAAAGCGAGAATTCATGTTTTCTGAGACGGAGGGAGTACAACTGATCGTGCAACTTTTGGCACCGCCCGCCACGCTCGCATTAGGCTGGCGCATTAGACCCACAGAGACTGTTTGAGCGATGAAACCGCCGGTCGTGCTCCCCACTTCGGCCGCGCTGGCCGTGCGCCTGCCCCGGTTCTTGCTGCTGTGATCTCCGCTTGTCCGTCGCACGCTTGCGCTGTCGCCCGCCGCATGCACGTCGCCGCGCCTCAATGGCTGCAGCGCGCGCCTGCATCCTCGCCATCCTTATCCCCCGAACCGTCTCAGGCACAGCCCCTCTCCCTCACAACTCACAGCCCAACCACCAAACTCTCTAACTCCTCTCTCATCTCCAGTTCTCCACATCTGCCGGTTCGTGCTGTGCCGGACTCGGAACACGAGCACGTCAGGGCGAAGCCACACGCCTTCAGCCTCCTCCTCCCATCACCAGCTCAACCGGTCAGCATCCCTCCCCCCCGAAATTTTTTTATATTTTAATCCTTTTTATTCTAAAATATTAAAAAAACCTGTCCTCAACTAATATTCCAAGCGGTGGCCCTTTTCGTTGGACAGGTCTCGTGGCGCGACTAAAGTATGTGTCGCCACATGATATGGTGCGATAGGTTGACACGCTGGCACGACACGCATGCAAGGTGGTGAATACGTAGGTTCCGATTGCATATAGGAGTGGTACGCATGCAAGGCGGCACGCATGCAATTTGAGGCCTCTACGTATTCGTACGCACACTCCTTTGGAGTGGGACGAACGGTACGGCCCTTACATGCGTGCCGTGCCAGCGTGTCAACCCGTCGTGTCATATCATGTGGCACGACAGATACTTTAGTCGCAGCACGAGACCTGGCGCGACGAAAAGGGTCACCGCTTGGAATATTAGTTGGGGACAGATGTCCCCCCCCCACCCCCCACCATCCCTGCCGTTCCGCTCCTCATCATTCGGGCGGCGATACAAAACTGTGTGTGAAGCTTGTGTTAACGACTGATTCTCATCCAGTGATACAAATTGGCGAGATTTCCCGGACGAGAATCCCCGCGGCGCATATAGCTGAGACAACAGCATGTTGCGGTGTCATGTCGGCACCGGCACCGTCGCTCCCGTGCCCCATGCTTGTACGCCCGCCCTTCCGCTGGCGCACCGGCTCGCGCCCCGTCCGGCCGCGCGCGGCCGCCTCCGACCTTGCAGTTGCAGGGCGAAGAAGCCTGAGGCGAACGAGGACGGCCGAGCGGCGGGAGGCAGCAGCGTCCTCTCCAAGAGCGTCCTGCTGCGGTCGGGCGTTGCGCTCTTCGCCCTCGGCTTCGTCGATGCCGGGTGAGCTTTGGCGCGCGTGGTCTGGTAAAGGCTATCGTGTGCATTGCATTCTACCACTATCCTATCCTTGCGCTGACGTGGCTGGTGGCGCACGTTGCAGGTACAGCGGCGACTGGTCTCGCATCGGCGCCATCTCCAAGGACACCGAGGAGCTGCTCAAGCTAGGCGCCTACGTCGTCGTGCCGCTCTGTGTGGCGCTCGTGTTTTCGTTATCCGAAGACAGCAACAGCAAACCTTAGGATTCAGAGAAGAGTGAATCGCGTTCTAGTATATCTTGTTTTGTCATCATTGTCTTTACCAACGAACTGGAGCAAAATCAGAATATTCTTCTGTGATACTTTGCGGAAGAGAAAACATGTGAGTTCAGGAGCATGTCAGATTTTATGAAGATCCAACATATAGGTCCTCGGGACACCACCCAGCACCTGAGCTCTATCAGAGTGTCATTCCAATTGGCAATTGTGTTACTGCCTGCAGCCTTCGTTAGTCGCGTCATTTTCGTTCTAAGCATGAGAAGGGATAAAACCATGCTTGGTCGTGAGTTCCAGGGCAAGAATCCTCGGAAAAGCGGCAGCTGAAACTCACTCTCTTTCTGTACACTCAACCCTGACCCTGTCATACATCCAATCCAAAAGCGCTGATGATTTCAAAAAACTTGGGACCGGGAGCAGCTGGCACGATGGAGGAGGACGTAGAGCAAAAGGCAGAGCGCTTGCCGTTGCTCTCGTTCAGTCGTTCAGGTAAACAACGCCATCTTGTAGTTGGAGATCTGTTCAGTGCACATGATCTCGTTTCAGGTCGGCACGACGCCATCGGCCAGCTTGTTCCCTCGACCATCCTAGTACAACATCAGGTGCTTCTAAAAAAAACATCAGGTGCTTCATCTAAGCCGCCCAGAGCAACGGGCGAGCGGCCCAGATCTCACCACACCTGCACGGCGGGAGGGAGGGGGGGGGGGGGGGCAGAGCAGGTACGTGTGCATAATACCCGAGAGAACACAACACAAGCGGCGGTGGCCTTCTTCCTCTTCCGCCGTCTTCCCCTCCACTTCTACCCCGGCACCCCGCGACGCAGCAAGTTGGGGTGCCGGCCGTCGCCGAGATGAACACCTCCCTGGTCCCCGGAGGCAACTTCCCGCGAAACCTCCCCCTCCCCGTGCTCTGCTAGACAGAGATCCGAGCTCTCCTCGGTAAGCCGCCGCTCCCACCTTCCCATAATTCTCGGGTAATCTACCCGATTCGCCTCCATTTCCTGCCTGCGCTTCTGTACTTGGTGGGAATTTCTCGTTTCTGGCCTGCACGCGCTCGTGCACAAGCCGCGAATTGTCAATCGTGCCATTCGATTCGGTCCTCAGCGCCGGTGAGAACGGAAACCTTCCCGTTCCCGGCTTCAGGTTCCATGGCTGTACGGGTACGAACCGTTCGGCTTAGGGAGTGGGTGCCTTGTGATTGTCCATACTATAGGGAGGTGAATGAATGGGAAAAAGGATTTGTTAGGGTAGGGTTGGTTGATGTTTCGGTGGGAGTGGTAACCGCGGTAAATATCGACCATTGCTGATAACCGAGATTTGCGAGGCAACATATAGATACGATAATGTTGTGATCCCATGTTGAATTATTGGGCGAAAAAAAAGAGAGCTATGGATCCTTACCAAATGCAATCGAAGTCCCGTTTATATTGCCGATTGGGTTAATTGAAAGTTTGAAGAGGATAGATCATAGAATAGTCCCACTTCTCTAAGCATGAGTTTTGAGCTGGGACATTGGCGTAGGGTCGTTGCTTGTCGTCTATCCCTCTCTGTTTGTATAAGGTGTCTTGAGGCTTGAGCAAACCTTTTGAAGGAGGCATTGCATTGACAAATCAAGGGGTCTCTCAAATAGGCTCTGGATACTGTATAATGATGAATATTTTTGTTGTAAATGCCCCCTTTCAACCCCAGACCGTTTGAACGATAAATTACATCCTTTCTTCTGAATTGCATTTGTCGTGTTGCGATACACTAAAATAATTCAATTTGGTGTTGGCGCATTACAAGTAAATCCAAAATTCTGCACTTTGTTATTCTACATTTCAAATATGTGTACAGTGTGTTGTTCGAAGTATAGATTGAGGCAGAATACTGACAACATTTCGGCTCGTGTATCCGTTCTACAAATGTGATTCTTGAACACAGTTTATATGTTACAGCATGTAGTCAGTTTTTTTTTTTTTTTTTTTTTAATTTCATGTAGGGTTGTAATCTGATGTTCTGTCATTATAGGCATCCCTTCTAAAAGCAAGAAAAGTTAGCAGAGGATATTATTGGGATTTGTGGCCTTGGGGCATGGGATACTGTTGAATATATAACAGGTTATCAACAATTGCCAAATTGTTTCCTAATTCATGTGCAATTTGAATAATTGGCAATGAATTGGGAATCAGGATGCCATATTGCTGTTTCTCTGCATGATAGAGGCCATTTTTACTCATTATTCAGAATCCCAAGTCATTGTGATAATTACCTATTTGTCTGCTTGATGGATTGCTTTCCGTTTTTTGTTAGGTCTGAGAAAACATTATTTTGTCCTTAGAGCTTGGAGTTTGCACCTGAAATTTGCCTTACACGTCATTTATAGTGGATTTTGTGGTCATCATATTGGAGCCAGTTACATTTTTATCTCTCAAATATTGCTTGTATTGTAGCAAGTACTCAACACTTTTTTCTCAGGTTTGTTTTCTGAGGTCATCATGTGGAGTTTCGCGTCAAATGCCATAGCTGGAAGCTTAAAGAAAAAGCCGCAGCCCTCAAAATGCAACATATCCAATCCAGATTGTTCTGATGATGAAGTGTCTTCATGTACAAGCAGAGAGGAAGGCCTTGATTGTCCAATATGCTGGGAATCCTTCAACCTTGTGGAGAATGTTCCCTATGTCTTGTGGTGTGGGCACACAATGTGCAAGAACTGTATCCTTGGTCTTCACTGGGCTGTTGTCAAATTTCCATCTCTTCCCATCCAGCTGCCACTGTTCATCTCATGCCCCTGGTGCAACCTGTTGTCTTTCCGGCTGGTGTACAAGGGCAGCCTCAGGTTCCCACGCAAGAACTACTTTCTGCTCTGGATGGTTGAGAGCATGAATGGCGAGAGAGCAAAGTTCCATTCAACCAATCACAATGAGCATCATTCCTCATGGCATTCTGGTGCTGGCCCAAGTTCCAGCCACCACCACCACAGAAATGTTGTTATCCGACCAGAGGGCTCTTCTGCCAGAGATACAAACGTCATCCGTTACATTTTCAACACCGGCAACATCAATGCCTCACTCCAAAAGCTTATGGTGTGCTTCCTGCAGCTGACAGCCAAGTTTCCACTTGTGATAATCTTCCTCCTGATAGTTCTTTATGCTGTCCCTGCAAGTGCTGCTGTGTTGGTTCTGTATGTCCTTGTGACATTTTTGTTTGCGCTGCCATCATTTTTGATCCTCTACTTTGCTTATCCCAGCTTGGATTGGCTTGTCAGAGAGATCTTTGCTTAATTTGTGCTGTCTGAAACGCCAGCACAAGTTCATAGTTCCCCAGTACATGATATATGGCTTTCATGGCCACCTGCCCTCGTGGATAGGGATGGCAACGGGGACATCCCCGCCGGGGATTAGGCCCCGTCCCCGTCGAGAGAAAATTCCCCCGCTCCCCATCCTCGTCCCCGCTGTCGGGGATCACATTTGCCCCATCCCCGTCCCCGAATAGGAAATTCACCCCCGCGGGGATCCACGTACCCGCAATCTGGATGTATAAAGATCAACAAAAGCTCTGTACAAACCAAAATCTGCAAACAAATAAGGTACTCAAACGGCAGCATAACGTATTTATGTATGTTTTGTAGCAACAGGAAGACCAGAAAGAAACTAGTTCTTGCGTGGTTCTGCTACACACATTTTTCAAGCAAACAAAACGAGTGAATAGCAGTTAGCAAGCTAGCTTTAGCTTGTTTGCACGAACAACATACATAAATAAATGGATCTGCATTCGGCTTGGCTACACGTCTCTTCAGAATCCTGACGGAGATGGCTTGATGCCGCGTTCCGTGGCCTACTCCATCTTGATCCGCAGCTGTGGTGCTTGCGGCCGTGCCCGTCCGCGTCCTGCACTCCTGCAGCACCGGTCTGGACTCTTGGCGAGAGAAGCGTGAGCGGAGACCTGGGCACCTAGCCGGGAGTGGCAGCTCTGGCGCGTGAGCCGACTGGCGGCGGAGGGGTAGGTGACTGTGGCGAATGAAGGGAGGTGCTTAGGGTTTGACGATTTTTATACTCTGCTAATGGGCCGTGGTGGACCTTGTATACTTGGGCCAATATATTTTTACTGCATCAGTACAATTTCGGGGTCCTCGACGGAGAACGGGGACGGGGAGGCAGAGAACGTTCCAGTCCCCGCTTCACCCGACGGGGGCTGTATTTCGACCGTTAAGGCCCCCGCGGGGACAAAAACTACCCCAGTTTTATCCCCTAATAGATGAATTCCCCGTCGGGGATCGGGGATCGGGGCCCCGTTGCCATCCCTACTCGTGGACTCTGTATAGTTTCTTCTGATTTCATGCCCTTTCTTTTCTGAACATCTGTTACCCTTATTCTGCTTCAACTGTATCTAATTATTCAATGCTGGGCAATATTTCTACTGTTTGGTTTTAGATGTGTTTGTTTTTGTAGTCTTGAACATCTGTGCTCTATGACACATGTTAATCATTCAAAATTGCTGTGTTGTGGGTTCTTAGAATGCTCGGCAATATTTTCATCTGTGGTTTGAGCTATGTTTATTTCGTAGTTCGGTTTGACTTGGCATGCCAATCATTCAAAGTAGCTGTATTGTGATTTCTCAGGAACCTTGTTCTGTGTAAGTGTCTTAACTTATGGAGCTTACTTGGCTTAATGGCTTTATTCAAGAGTTTAATGTTGTGTTCAGTGTATAACTTGATCTATAGAAGTCATGGTCACACTCACACAAGCATAAATAAAGTTTTTAAACTTCTTATCATATACTACACGTGACACTGGCTACGAGAGCTACGTTTCATAGGTTCACCTTCTGAGTGCACATTAGAAGATACCTACGTAGATCATTGTATCTTGGAGGGAACTGCAGCGTCATAAGGCGTGTGCCTGCATCCATAGATGTTGCTATTCGAGGAGTTAGACACGGCTGACCTCTTCTTCGTGCCTGTGCTACTTAACTACGACGTCGATTTTCCCGACATGTTCATGTGAATCGTAGAAACACACAAGATGAATGGGCCTGCGGTCTGATCTCCTGCAACCATAGCGATGGCAACCGCAGGATGACCTGGCCTGCAACTGCAACCAACCAACGTCACCGTCCCGATTGAGGAACGATCGCTTCGCTGTTCCTTCTGTCCAGAAGCAGAAAGTCATGGTCCTTCAATTCCCTGCTTGAATTGGCTGTCGTCTGACTGAATTCTTATCACGCTGTGCGCTTCATGATCAATGCCCATCATACATATTCTTTCTCTGTCGACTGTTTCATTTTCATTTTGCCCTATAAATAAAGTTCCAATCATCAGTGGCAACGAAACTCAACTTCTAGCTTCTTGTACCTGTGCATTGGTGATCGATAAAGTGAAAGGATGCAGACTAGCTAGTGACTGTAGCTCATGCTGTATGCTGCTCTGGTAGGGAGAAGAAAAGACAGGTCGAGTCAGATTTTCCGGCCGAGCAACAGGGCAAATTGCCGGTGGTTAAGTGGTTTGGATCTTGGATGGAGAGTGGCTGAACAGTTCGACGAGGGACAATCTATAGCTACGTGTTCTTCAGCCAGTACGTCCCTAACTCTTTTGTGCTGTCAAAACATGTTGCTGTGTATCAAGAAGATATCAGCTGCTGTCCCGACAGAGCTGGAGGAGTGCAGTCGCGTATGTGATCTCGCCATCTCGGGTGCCTTCGGAAAATCTAGAACTAGTGGCGCGTCGGCAGGCATTCTTCCTGCCATTATCCCTGATATAAATCTCTTAAGGTTTCATAATGCTTTCATGATACAAAAACCGCTCGGATCCAGCGTAATGGAAGGCCATAGGCCAATGATGATTCACCAACCAAATAAAAGAGACGAAACGGGAGGAAGAAAAAGCTGATAGAGAGGCCGGCGATCATTCTTCAGGCCCCTCACCAATGACTAGACTGACACTGCTCTCCTTTTCCTCCCTTGCGTGGCCTCAAAGCATGCATGCGTTTTTCTTTCTTCTTTTTTATGCGGCGGACGGGTGGTGCTCCCATGACCGGTGAGCTAGCTAACTAGGCTAGGCATCTTCCGTATTAAACGGATGATTAATCGCGATCGCAGTTGCGCTGTGACCAATATGCTAATTAATCCTGGCCCAGCTAATCATTTGATTACCATATCAGCAGTGCGTGCTTTCGGCTGAAAAGATATGCATGGGCTGTATACATTCACGGTACGCTGGTGAATGTATCACGCTACTGCCCCAGATTCTAGACCATTCTCCTAATACTAAAACGAAGGTGTCATGGCTCATGCGGGGCGATGGATCTTCGACGTGCAAGTCGCACTGCTCTGGTCTTTGCATCTTTGGAGAAGGCGATCACGGAACCAGGGACCAGGGAGGTCGACGGGATCCGATCCGATTGATCCACCGATGTCGTGCCGTGCGTGCGTCCGTGTCAATCGATCGATGCCTCAACCTGGAGTAGCTGCTGGTTGCGTTGCCTCGTCTTTCAACCGCGAAGGTGTCCGCGCGGCCGGTCACCTACTGCCTATCCTAGTGCTTGGAACCAGCGGATCGGAGCCAAAGGGCGGCCATGCCATCGATCTGAATTCTGAAACAGGAGATGATGGCACGTAAATAGTATCAATTCCCTCTGCACCGCCATGCCCGACTGCCCCTGCTCCTCACACGCAGATCGAGGCCGATCGGTTCGGGAACTCGGGAAGATCCATCACCACCGGTACGGTGCTCGTGGTCGATCGGTGCGTGGAATGAAGCGGGCGTGCGCGTACGTGCCCCGCCGCCGCGCTCGATCCCCTGCTGGTTGGAGGCGCCTCGAGGCGCCGCCGCTGGAGCGTGTTGCGATTTGCACTCCCATTAGATTGGGTGTGCACGGCAGGTTTGGCGGTCTCAACGGCATCGTCCGTGCGATCGTTCATGCGTTCAGAGATACTCCAAGCTACTGATGGATAATTCACTTGGGAAGTTGGGATGGAATAGCCATTCCCCGTTATGTCTCAACGCAAACAAGCCGTACCAAAGGTTCGTAACAGTTCACACGTACGTATAGATGCTATGCTAGTACTAGTAGAGTATATACCAAATCATTCCGTTCAGTCGATAGGGTTGGATCTCCACTTCAACTCTTTACTAAGTCCACCCATATTTGTGTCCCAACAGTCATGGATTCCGCTAGAACCACCCAAGTTTGTGTACCCACAAACACATCTCTTTTAAAACTAAAGTTCTAGATCTGATCTAATCCTCCATCATTCAAATCTAAAGGCTAATATAAATTCTTTCTCTCTCATCATCACTCACCCTCCCCCCCATACCCAAGCACGGTACCTGGCGTCGGGCGCTGTAACTTCCCCGACGAAAACAACGCCCCCTCCGAAAGCCTCGCTTCTCCGACGAAAACGTCGGGGGCGCAAGGGCCACCAGCGCCGATAAACGGCAACGCATAATAAACGTCGTAACAGTTGAACCTCCGCATGTCGCTGCTCCTTTGAGAAGGTGCGACCCCTCCTTCGATTTCTTCCAATCTGATTTGCCCTTCAGAAAAAACGAGATGGTTCGGGTGCTGTTGTCGTCTCGATCTGATGCCACCGCTTCTGCTTTCAAGTGAACTGCTAGATCCTCACCATGGTGGACATAGGTTAATTGATTTTGCATGTCTCATAAACGATTTGCTGTGCGTGAAGAAAAGCATCATGGACCCAGCAGCTAATCTGAGTAGGCAGAGCTATTCGAGTGAGATTCCGGGCACTGCTCAGGTCTGTGTAATGAAGGGGACAAAACCTTAACTTGTTAGAAATTCGTACAGAACTGTGGCCAGTTGCAATACCAATCTTGACTATGCTTATTGATTCATGTGTTCACTTCTCACTGCTCAGATTTGCGTATTTGAACTACTTTTGGTTGCTTTTCTATTGTTTCAGTTTTTTAGAAGATAATCTATGTATGATGTCATAGGATTAACAAGTTCTTCAATGGTTTATCTTTTATGACAGATGTATTTTTGACACTCTTTGGCATTTTTTAGCTTTCTAAAAAGTGCTTGTAATTGTGAAGTGTTCCCTGCAGCCTAAAGTTTCTCTCGAAGCACTTCCACCAAAGCTTCAGGCAGCAACATCTTTAAAGCATTGTATCCTTGTTCTTACGTTAACTATTATTTTCTGCTCATCAACAAAGAGGATTGATCATATTTATCTAATCCCTGTTCTGTGAAACCATGATTGTTGGGGACACAAATATGGGTGGACTTAGTAAAGAGTTGAAGTGGTGAATTTAAGGGGTGGAGATCGAGAGGAGATGGAGATGGAGAAGAAGAATGCGAGGCTATCCCAATTCAATTCTTGTTTTCCCGCAATTATATTAGAAGGGAAATTTAGCTTTAGTTTTTTTTAAAAAATACAATACATGCTATAACATATTTCTTTTAGATGTTAATTAATACTCAATAATTTTCATGGTATATACATTACTCAATAAGATCTTAGTTGACTATATTTGGAGGCAAAAAAAATTCATGACATGTAGGACCCATATGTCATACCCACATGATACACAACATTTGGCAACTATTGGTAAGGTCACAATCCAAACATTACTACACCTAAATTTTGGCATTGCCCATGATTTGGTCATGACCAATTTTTGGCTAGGCAAACATGGGCACAAACCACACATGCCCTTAATTACTGGCTCAATGCATCATCACTGCCACGAAGTTTTAGTTACGTTTGAAAGAGACGTACCCGTACTTCTTCTAGGCTTCTTCTATCACTAAACATATGACGCGTATGCTTGTTTTTAAAAGTAATATATTTATAAGAATGATAGAAATATTAGTACCGACTAATTCTATGATAATCAGCAATTTAGTAGGTCTTGCTGTTGAGTCCATCGCATTACACATTATTTAGAGTAGTTTTAAGCTCTTCCGAAAGATGAAATATCAGAAATGTAGCGTGAACATGGAAGGAAGCTCTATAGAGATCTGTTTCAAGATGCTAGTATTCACCTATGCCAATTGTCAACAATAGTCTAGACGGAGCATGTCTCATGTCTTATATTTCAGCATAGCGTAATTTCACTAATAGTATGATGATGATGATTTTTTTGAACAATCTGATAATGGTAAAATCGAATTTGCTTTATACAGGGAGGAAAATGGCAGAACAAATGAACGACAGGGCCAGCAAAGTTACCTGCAAGTCTGCAACAGCCAGCCAGCCAGGCAGGCCAGGCGTTACGAAACGCTGCCCTGCCCCAAGACGCGGAAAGCGAAACGAAAGAAACGGCCACCGCCGCCCCCTTCGGTTTACGCCTTCTTCTTAGTTGCGCGCACGACTCCCCCTCCCCCTCCTCCCTCCAGAAGAAAAGGCAGGGTGGCTACTGGCCAGCTGCCTCCCTACCTTGCCAAGCCAACCTCGTCGCCTCCGCCAACGCCCACCGCCGCCCCTGCTTCGGTTGCCCTCTGCGGTCGCGAGGGCGGGAGGCTCCGCCGGGGGCCTCTGCCGTCTCTCAAAGGTATCATCTTGCCTTGCCCTTGCTCCGGTCCGGTCGGGTTTTGCCATTTTGGTTTTGGTTTGTGTGATCGCCTTTGATTCATCTGTTCTTTTTTCTCGGTTTTCTTATGCGGTCTGCTTCAGGAGGGTTGACTAGGTCGGCGCAAATGCGTGTGTCTGTCGCCACTCCGATCGATTCTGCATCAATTCTTTGTTTAAGAAGAGTAAAATTTGACAAACAAAGGTGAAGGTTTTCTGCACCAAATCATTGCGTCGCATGGTCTATTGATTTTTATTTTGTTTTTCTATTTCTCTTTATTTCCTTCTCAATTGGTTTTTTGGCATGATGCAAAACTCTCGCTGTAATGTGAAATGATTCTGCTTTGTGCAACACGCGTTACAAATGGGATTTCGTCTTTCTGAATTCTGTTCCTCCGGTTAGTGGTTGATTTTCAAGATCGATAAATTACTGTGGTGAGGGTACTGCTTGTTGCATTAATGTAGTTACCTCGTCGGTCCTCTTGTTTCCTTGATTTTTTTTAAAGTCAATTTTCGTGTGGGGTTTTGGTTGGCATCTCGCGCTTTTACTCATTCAGTCTTTGCAGCCTCGAGCTGGAAAGACTAATGGTGGAGCAGCGTGGCCTAAGACAGCTTGGCTAGAGAAAAAAATGCTTCTGTTTAATGATCGGTGAGGCCTAGGATCTTGAAAGGATCTCTACGATTCTACCCAATTCTGTTGTTGTTTGTTCATGATGGATTTCTCTAGGATAGGTAGATTGGTTCAGTTTTAAGCCAAAGGCTAAAGATTTGGATTCAAGCAGCCCCTTAGACTGTTTTTCTTCCTCTTGTTTTCTTTTGAACTAGTAGTTGTGTGACCAAATCACCTCTTTGCTTGGAGGGTAGTTCAAGGGACAGTAAGATAAATAGTTATTGAATTGAACTTCTTTTCACTTGCGTCCTTGTAGAGAGATATGTATTCTTTGGTGTTCGAATCTCTTACCGTATCAAGTATGACAGCGACAGCTCGATTTTTACATGGTTCCCCGTTGTGCTTTCTCGTACGCTAGTTTTAGACATGGACAGTTGAATTCTTATTTGGTGTTCTGTCGCATTCTGGCTGCTCCATTGCTTCCATCCAGAGGCGCTTGTGAAGATCTTTATGTTCATCCCTTCCTCCTTCTCCTTCTCTTCATACAGAAATTCTGTAATATGGTTGGTGGTGGACACTTTATTGGTTAAGCAAAATGGTCATGATGAGCACTTTTTTAATATTTAATTTATGTCTGAGTGATGGCTATGAGATATCGTGTCTTTATGATCTTGTTTTCTTTCAAATTCAGGCCATCTCCCCATCATGGAATTTGAATGCACTCTTTAACGATTGCTGATTGAAGATCACGACTAAAGGAAACTGGCTTTTAGGAGGTATGCTTCTGGTGAGCATGTATTTTATCTAATTCATTTAATTAGTTTCAGATGGTTTCAAAGGGTTTTTTTTGTTTTTTTTTGTTTTGTCAAAGCTGTTCCAACTTCCAACCACCAGAAGTATTGTATCAAAGCAACTAGGATTTCTTTCTGTTGTTTTGAATAGTTAAGGTCGAATCCTGCATTTACAATTCAGTTTCAGTTGAAAACTCAGTAGGATATTGATCTGCCCCAATTTGTGTGTTTTTTAAAGATATTTGGAACCAGTGCATTTTTATTTTGTTCAAGTAAAACTTCAGCTTTTACTTTAATTATGTGGATTCTTAGTCTCTGCTTGTGCAAATCTTTAGAAATGACATATATTCTTTATTGCCACAGCCTAAAATTTTCGAGTTCAAAAGGAAGAACATTCATCTGATACCAGCACCATCTCAGCTTCTGGAAAACCTCAATGTCCAAATCTTTAGAAAAAAGTTCACCTGGTGGATCCACACCGAGTTTGGCTTCACCTTCAGAGTTAAAAAAGCATGAGAAGACTGTGCCAAATTATCTCAGAGCTTCCAGAGGCTCATGCCATGATTTATGCAAGTATGGACACAAAAAACCATCTGAAGAGGAGCCAAGTTTATCAGGTGGAAGAAGAAAGAAACTTCCTGCTCATCTGAAAAACTTGACATTGCACAGATCAGCTATCTTAGATAGGCCCAAGGATGTCAGGAATATCAGTCTTTCACTAGCCAAGTCGAGCATATCCCTGGGTGAAGCTGCGCGGGTCGCACCCAGGATAACATCGGCAAATAAAAAAGGTGTTGGATCCAATGAACATATGGTTCCGGGGAAAGCTACATCAGATGAACATAAAAATTTGAACTCTGAGGGCAGAAAGAAGTATTCAGTTGTTGCACAGAAGGTTTCAACAAATCTAAGGTATTCAAATGAAGTTAAAAAAATTGATAAAATGGAAACAGTGTCAGCCAAGGGGGCCACATTTCCTGCCAAGACAAAGTTTCCAGAGAAGACCTTGATGAAGAAATCTATTACTGTGGACAAAGTCACAACAGCTAATCAATCATGGGATAAGAGGCCAGCTTCATCTCCCAGTAAGCCCAACATAACTAAACAAGTGTCTGTTCCATCTCAAGCTTCTAGTCATTATGTTCTGTTGAAACATAAAAGTACTCAAAAGGGTAAGGTTACATCTCCAGCAGAAACTATTACTAGAGTGCATGCAAAACCAGGACAAAGTGCTACAAGATCAAGCGCCGCAAATAGAAAAGGGAAGGAAGGCTTAGATATGTCCGGGTCATCCTTATCTGTGGAGCCCAAGCTAATTGCTTCTGTTGAAGAACAAAAAGATGATTTGCAAATTAGGGGCTATTATATTGAGTCAATACAAGCAGAGCTGTCTCCAGATGCCACGGAATACGTAGACAATTCTCAACCTGCACCAGTTGAAACAAGTAAATCCATTTCAGAGGATGATGTGGTGTGGAGCACTGAAAAAGGTGAATTAATAGCAGGTGAAGCTCTCCTGGAAAGTGTCGTTACTCTTGAACAGCAGGAATCATTAGATAGTCAGGAATTCAATGCTACGCTGGGTGAATCTGATCCTGAATGTAAACTAGCTGAGCAGAATATCATTAACGGTCAAGCTTCCAAGGCTGAAGATGGCCAAACAGACGCTACAGCTCTTTGCCGATTATCAGAGCACATAACAACTGTTGAAAATACAGATATGTACGACTCTCTATGGATCGGAAATGATTCAAAAATTGAGGACGATCAAGTTGAAGTTAGTGCATATGTGGAGCCCCTAATCTCTGAATGTAAGGAGCAAGTGTCAGTTTGCGAAGATCTCGGAACATCCCCAGAACTACTAGCAGTTCATGAAAAACATGTAGAGGAGCCTGAGTCATGTCTTGATTTTGCTTCTGGAAATGCAATAGAGAATGTCAAGGCTGATGAATTTTTTGATGCTAGGGTGAATAACAGTACTTCTCACTGCCAATCAATTTCAGAAACTTCGTCAGATTCTGCTTCTGGAAATGCAGTGGTTAATGTCAAGACTGATGAAGTTTTTGATGCTAGGGTGAATAACAGTACTCCTCACTGCCAATCAATTTCAGAAACTTCGACAGATTTTGCTTCTGGAAATGAAGTAGCCAATGTCAAGGCTGATGAAGTTTTTGATGTTAGGGTCAATAACAGTACTTCTCACTGCCAATCAATTTCAGAAACTTCGTCAGATGGTGGACTTCTGGAGGAGCCTAAGTCCATGCTAATTGAACCAAGTGATTCTGCTGTTGATGAGTTAACAAGTGTCAGTAATGAACGTACCATTGAACAGGACGGATTGAAATCAAAGGTTTTTATTTCACAGTCACCAGAGGAACTATCAGATGATGAATTTTATGAAGAATATGATTTTGAATCAAGTGAATCTGGTACAGAAGATGAAGAGGTAACAACCAAAAGAGAGAGGGATGAATCATTGAAGTCTGAGGTTCCGAGGCAAAGAAGAATCTCAGCTATAGAATTGGATGATGCTAATATCACACCTTACAAAATGAAATTTAAGAGGGGTAAAATTGTAGAACTCCCACTAGATAGCAGTGGCCCAAGGAGATTGAAATTTAGAAGAAAGTCTGCAAATGAAGTCTCTAATCGTGAAAGCCAACCAAAAAGAAGGATTTACAAGAGGAATAGCACAAGCAATGCTGCTCCTACTGACCCACATATGGAATCCCCCGGTGTGAAATTGCGACATCAGGATGCACAAGAGAAGAAAGATGCACAAGGATTATTCAATAATGTAATCGAAGAAACTGCAAGCAAGCTAGTGGAATCCAGGAAAAGCAAGGTAAAGGCTTTGGTAGGTGCTTTTGAAACAGTGATTTCTCTCCAGGATGGCAAGCCCGCGTCATCCACACAACAAGCTGGTGATTCCCAAGATTTATTTCCTGACGACGAGAGGAATGCACCTGAGGAAGCTGAATAGAGCATGCATGTCTTTCAAAGGTTGCCATGTTTGCATTTGGCTTTTGGAATCCTTTTCTTTTATTGGCTCTAGAATTGAGCCTGATGAAGAGGATTTTGTATAGTCTGTACGGCAGATTTTTCCTGTAGAACAAAGTTGCTAAAATGGTTTACAGATAGTATATAGTTAAAGAGTATTCCTTAGAATGAGTACTTTGAAGTTAACTGTAAATCAATCAAGACACTGTAAAACCAAGTTTGCTTTTGTTTGGCTTGGATTTCCCAAATGCTATATTAGAAGAGTTGATTCTATTTGCTGCACCTACTTCTGAGTCATATTTTTTTTTTGTATGTCAGACGTGTATTTCATCTTTAACAGTTTTTTTTAGGTAGTGTATCCCTCTCATTTACAAATCATGTTCATCTAGCTTCCACTGCAGTGTGTCCATAGCAGCATGTTGAATACAATTCTATACACTCATCACCACCAGTTGTCAAACCAAATACATCTTACAATCCATGGCAATTTTGTGGCTTTTACAACCTTCAAGTTGCGTCCTTCATTTTGTTCCAAATTTTTTAGCTTACAATTATTCTCAAAAGCAAACACATGTGCGGGGAGGCTTTCCTGTTGATTGTATCTTGCGCGCCTTCTCTTTGATCTTCTTCTCATCATTATATCTTCTTTCCTCTGCCATTGACCTTGCACCTCCAGCAATTTTGTTGATCCTTGTCATCTCCTGGTTGTATTCTTCCAGTGCTTTTGCTCTCTTTCTGTCTAACTCGGTCTGCAATTTAAGTTCAGTTTTCAGTTTCTTCAACCCATCGATTTAGTATTTTAGTGTATCAGAAGTCATGGTTAGTCCCTAAAGTGATCGTTTGTTGGATGCAGAGTTTGTATCATAGATGTTCTCAAATAAGTGAACTGGATTCAAGGTGCAGTGATATTCAAACTACAAATTAACAAGAAAAACCTCTTTCTGTTCTTTTTGGCGTCTCGCCTTCACCTTCTTCTCAGTCTCCCATTCGGCTATGGTTTCGATCATCTTTTCATACCTAATTTTGACAGTCATATCAGCAAAACTTCTACGAAACGATGCGATCTGAACTAAATCATACTTACTCGTCCTTAACTCTTGCAAGCTTTGCCTTCTCCCATTCATCAGCCTTAGATCCAGTGGTGCCAATAGCAGTCACTCCGGCTGCGCCTTCTTCATTCCGTCTAGAATGATATGATGTCGCTGGCCTGACAGTCGACGGCACCTTCTGAGTCCCCTGTTCTTGCTCAAACTTCTTGCTCCCTTTCCTATCTGCTGCTTTGTTTGAGGACCCCGAACCCTTCTTTACACTCTGATAACTTCCAAGCATCTTTGGTGTCACCTTATGATCTGGAGTTATATCTTGAGGCTTTCCAGGTGCTGGTTTCAGCGGCCTCCTTACAGATATGTTGACTGAAAGGATCATCCATTGCAGGATTATCACAAGAGATTTGCAGGATTTGTTATAGCACATGTGGCAAAGAGGTTGGGAGCAAAGTAGAACATGTTTACACTACCTGGTCCGTCGTCATCGTATTCGGCAGGCTCTTTGCCACTGAGCCATCTTGAGATTTTACTGCCTCCTCCAGGTCTTTTCATGCTTTCTCCTCTCTTTACTGGTGACAGGGCAGGCTGCACTGACTCGATGGGTACAGTCTTCTTCTGAGTAGCAAGCTTCTCTTCTTGAGCAGCAATTACGAATGCTGCTGCTGCAACTGTGGCTGCAAATGCAGCGTCATATTCCCCGCCACTGCTCATCCCAGCTGGAAGTTGAAATGACAATTTATCAGATGTTTGCTACATTTTGATGAGTGCCTTTCTTTCACCAGAAACCTGGATAAACATGAACTATGACTGGTTTCTGCAATGAACATCCATCTGTTATTTTTCTTATTCAGGACAAATGTTTAAATTCAAGGATTCACCTCAAGTTTTTACTACAAAAAAGTAAATGATTTGATCATAGTGACTAGAACCGTAACACTATAGTCAGCAATAACGATATTTTAAAATTCTTATACAGTGGTATGACACAATTACAATTCCTATCTGGATACTAGAATAACAATTTCTTAGGATCATCGAGGCAGCTTCTAAAAGCACGTAATTTGTGTGATCTTCATGTTTGTGAAACTAAAGCAGAATCATTGTATATTGATCACTTACCTCTTCCAAGAGCTGCGCTTTCTTGCGGTGGTATTGCTGAAGTCTGCCTTCCAACGTTGCTTCCCTTCCCTACTCCAGAAAACCAAACCCTGCAAAAGAGCTGAGAAATGTGAATCTGCCAGGGTCTCATGATCACAAGAATGCAAGGTGGTTCTGAATCTGAATCCCTAAAATGTGTCCTCTGATCTATTCTTTTGCTCTCCATTAAGCTATATAACCTTTTTAAGTAAACTCTCATGCAAAAGTTTTAAGAACCAGTAATTCCCAAACAGAAGCCCAGAACCTTTTGCCTCAGAAAAATCTGAAGCCTTTAACAAAAACATGACAGAAAAAACATTTACAAGTTCACAGTTAGGTGGCCAAAAGGATGAAAGATCAAACCCTTCAGGAGATCAAGGTCTAGTTTCTGCTCCAGGAACCTGCTTTACCTCGGCTTCTTCAAGTCGCCGTCCATGGCGCGCAACATATTTGTAGAGAACCACAATAGCTGCTCCAAGGCACAATAAGCAGCTTCTACCGTAAGTGAAGGTCTCGTATTTAAAAAAACTGCTTGCTTGCATAAAGAGGAGGTGAAGGAGAGGGAAGAGCGGCCAAGCAAAACTGTTTGTCTTGGAGGCAGGCAAGAGGAGTGGAAATGGGATCGCTTTACCCCATGGAAATCTTCAAGAATCCAGACCCTTTTTGGCTGCACCGCCTTTGGGACCCAGCGTGTGATATTCTTCCCTCCGTCGTGCCGCCTCTACAACAGTCCAACCCTGCGGTTTCCGCCATTGGCTGAACTCTGAACTCTGAAGACAGCTTAGCTGATGGAGAGCTTAATTTCTTTGAAACTTTCGTCGGCGTAAATCAGCATATTTGTGGGTTACGTTTGGTAACTGTTCGAGGTTTTGTACTATGACTAAGAGCATAACTAGCAAGGTATCACACTATCGTGTCAGAGTTACAGATGACAGTGCAGTATTCAAACCTGTTCCTTGCAATTTCTGCATTCAGCTTCATCCCTCCTTGCAATATTCAAGGAAGAAAAATATATGTCCTTTATCAGTTGCCACGAAGAGCTGAATCTGTTCCTTAATGGTGTCAATTGGACGCTAGGTTAGATTTTTCCCTTTTGAAAGAATCCACTTTATGCCATCTTAGTGCCATGGAAAATGGAGAGCCGTAGAAGTTGAAGTTGATATTTGTCCTGTCCTTAGAGATACTGATTTCCAAGATTTTGTTCTTGTAGAGGTAATTAGGTGTTCAAATAGATGAGACCGAAAGTACCATGCAAGCCCACAAGTCCACAACGCATCAGTTCTCTCTGTCGTTTGATGTTCACAGCCACTCAGAATCAAGCGCCATTTGGCATGGAGTGTTTGTTCATACGCTGCTTTTGCTAAACTATTACGCGGAAAGAATTTAACCCATCAAAAACTACGTTTAAGCTACTGGGCCATAATGAAGTCCGGGCGGACTAAGATTTTGTGGGCTAAACCAAATATTCAGGCCCACCAAGAAGAAGAAATCAGGCCCATCTAATCTATCAGATACTCAGGGAGATTCATCTCTGATCCGTCCTCCTCATCCACTCTGCTCCGCCGCTGCTGCCTCGCTCTCTTCTCGCGGGCGCCCTCCCCCTTCTCCAATCCATCTGGAAACGCAATTTTTCACCCAATTCCGTCGATTTCTCCTTTTTGGATCGGGTTCTTCTCCCGGATCAGCGACGAGGGCCTCTGTTGGATCCCGTTACCATCCACGGCGGCCATGGCTACAGTTTGGAGCGGCTGCAGCACGAGCTGCAGCTCCTTCGGCCAAGGGCTGCCCCCACGCGGCAATCGAGGCGGTCGTGATGGCACAACATTCCATTCGAGCAGAGGAGACCGGATCAGATATGGCACCCGCCAGGTACAAGCTCTAAGGCCCGCCATGGTTACGGCGGGAGCGGGCGTTTGCCGGGCGGCTCCATGCTTACTTGAGTCGGAGGTCGGCGGCAAAGAGGAAGTTGACGTTGCGATTTGGAGCGTCGACGGTGAACCACACGGTGTTGATGGCCATCACGGCGGCAAGAGGCGCGAGCTACGTCGACGTCCGGTGAGACAGCGGACTCTTGGGGAGAAGGGCCGATTGAGCGCAAGAAGGGATCCGCCGGCGATGGCGCCGGCGCCGGCGCCGGCGCCGGCGCCGGCGGAGGTAGACAGGAAATATGAGCATGGTGGGTCGAGGCTGCACTTTTTGGAGGAGAGGGATGAGGAGACTCTGTCGAGAAGGTTGATAAAGCTCGGCCAATCCAACAAGGTCAGGAGTGCCACTGAGCTGTTCGACTCAATGCGCGCGTCTGGGCTGCAACCAAGCGCGCATGCCTGCAACTCCCTCTTGGCCTGCTTCGTGCGAAGAAGTTCTCTGGCGGATGCTATGAGGATGTTTAAGTTCATGAAGGGGGAACGAATGGCAACAGGGCACACATATACATTAATACTCAAGGCTGTTGCAAGTAATGAGGGTTATGCTTCTGCATTGGAAATGTTCAATGAGATTGAAGATGAGGAAGATTCAAAGGAAAACGTCGATGTGATTGTTTATAATACAATGATATCGCTGTGTGGAAGAGCAAAAGATTGGAGGGTTGTGGAGAAACTATGGAGAAGGTTAGAGGAAAATTCTTTGAGAGGAAGTTTGCTGACATATGAGTTGTTAGTCAGCATATTCGTGCAATGTGGCCAGTCTGAGTTAGCAATTGCTGCTTATCAGGAAATGATCCAGAATGGACTTGACCCAAGCGAAGATATAATGAAGGCTATCATTGCATCCTGCACCAAAGAGGGGAAGTGGGAGTTTGCCTTGGCCACGTTTAGCAAAATGCTCAGTGCTGGAATGAAGCCAAATATCATTTTATTCAATTCAATGATCAATGTACTCGGGAAGGCTGGTCAAGATGAACTTGCATTCAGGATGTACGGTCTACTAACATCTTCAGGCCTTAACCCTGATCAATATACATGGAGTGCATTACTGTCAGCATTGTATATGTCTGGGCGATATTGGGACGCCCTAGAGCTTTTCCAAGGAATTAAGGCCAAGCATCCGACACTCTCAAATGATCATCTCTATAATGTTGCTTTGATGTCTTGCGAAAAGCTTGGTCAATGGGAACATGGTTTGCAGTTATTGTGGATGATGGAAAAAAGCAGGCTGAAAATGTCAGTGGTGTCTTACAATCATGTAATAGGTGCTTGTGAGGTTGCTAGCAAACCAAAAGTTGCTCTTCAAGTGTACCAGCATATGATTAACCAAAGGTGTTTGCCAGACACATTCACACATTTATCTGTTATACGAGCTTGCATCTGGGGATCTCTTTGGAATGAAGTAGATCATATATTAGAGGTACTACTTTAATTTCTCACTATTTTGTTTCTGTTAAAGTAGCAAAAAGGATTTGGATTTGCTTAATTACCTGGTTGATTTACTGTCCATATACCTGAACCTTGAACGGGTGATACTCTGATTCTCAAAGCTACATGATCTTTTCTTGATTATATAGCAATCTTGTAGGGTTAGTGCTAGCACAGTCACATTGTGGCTAGATACAAATATGCTATCACCCATAGGCAAAGGCTCATAGTTCCAGGTTTATCAGCAAAGCAAAGGATGTGAGCAATATGATAGGAAATGAAAATCCTCAGTAGAATTTTGCCTAAGCTCCGAGTACCCGAAAATTTCTTGGTACTGGAAGCGCCTTCTTGTGCATAAACTGTACTTTGCATTTCAACAATTAGTTACAGACCGTTCCCGTGTTTTTTTAAAAAATTTACACAAGTGATATTCAGTTTGAAGAGACATGATAAATTTTGTAGTCCGGTTATTTTTGCATTTGCCTTCTTTTTTGCCTCTAAAATATTGATTCTATGCTTTCAGTTTATCTATGCTTGGGTTGAGAAAAAAACAAATGTTTTTAAAACGTTACTCATTCTTCTCACCCCTACCCATTATTTGGAAATTAAGGATAAAGGCTGCCTAAATTACTGAGTGAATACTAGGAAGTAAGAACGTTGAAACAACAGTATGGCAATCATCAAGTATCAACACAACACATGTCGCCCTCCAACTTTACTATGCTGAATAATCTAGAGAAATATTCCGTGGAACTTGTTTGCAGTTCGATCACCGTCTTTTCCATGTGTATAAACTCTGAACTATCTGCAGGAAGTCGCTCCCGATTCGTCGATCTACAACACCGTCATCCACGGGCTCTGTCTGCGAGGCAAGATCGGGCTAGCCAACAAGGTGTACGCGAAGATGCGGAGCATCGGGCTCGTACCGGATGGCAAGACGAGGGCGTTCATGCTTCAACACATTGCGACGGAGGACTGACTCGATCACTCTATACTGGACTCTCGACTGCTGGAGAACGAAGAACCGCAAGTCCGTAGCAGGTGTACAGTACCTACCAGAAGGGTGAATGCGCGTGTAATAAACAGGATCAATTCTTCAGTACCGCGACACGGCGACAGTGGCCAACGGCAGCTGGCTGTGCAGACGTTCTGAAATACTGTTTGACTATTCTACTTCTCTTGATTGTCTCGTGCCTGGTTCTATCTGAACTTTCTCCTGGCCTCGCGTACTTAGTCGCGTGGAAGATCAGTGTTTTTGTGTGCTGCCCATGCATGCCAAGCCGACGCTGTCCGGCTGTTCCTGGTGCGCGTCGCGGCTTGGGCAGCGGTGTGCGTGCGCCCGCAAGTGTTCGCGCTGGAACTGACACGGGGCTAGGTTTTTACGGCGTACGGCGTACGGGGTGCCATGACCTGAAACGGACGCGCTTATCGGCCAAGCTAGGGTGAATTTGTGGTTTGGATCCGACGCAACGCACCTATGGTGCACGGAAGAACCCACCGGCAGGCTGGATGCTTGGCCTGAAGCTGAAGCAACAGGAAAGGACCCACCAACCACTCTCTGACGAGCCAACGAGTTCAGGTAGGCGGTGGGAGCGAAACCGCCTCGGACACAGGACAAGCACCATTAACCCTTTCTGTGTGTTTTTAACTGCTCTAATTGCAGACCTACAGTGAACAATAAGCAGTGGGCACAGTGTCACTGTCTGGCGTTCGTTCAGAAAAAAAACAGTACCACTGTCTGGTTGCTCTCGTGTTCACCAAATCCCACCAATTCGCACACGTACAGCCAGGTCTATCTCTGTTTCGCAAGCAATTTGTTCTGCATCTGCATCAGTCGTGCTAAAATCCTGAATCTTCAGAGCAACTGCTCTCTAATCTATCTTATGGCTAAAAAAAGGCAGGTGGTTTCAGCAAAGCCAGTTTGAACGAACAATTTTCTAAGCCTGACGAGGAAATCGTAGTGATCGAGACGAACACACCTGAATCCAAACAATCCAACCGCTCTGCCTGTGCCTGTGCTGCAGAGAATACCGAGACAAGCGTCTGCCTGTCGTCACGTGGCCACGTTGCTCCGTGAAGCCGCCCACCAGCAGCCTGCGACGCCCGGCCGCTCGGCTCTGCTGCCGCGTAGCAGTAGCATCCCAAAGGCGAAAGGCCAAAAGGCAGCTCATCTGCGTCGGTCCGAGTCCCGAGGATCGGCGTGCCGAGCCGAGCGTCCCAGCCCGCCTCCGGCATCCCGGATCCGCTCCGGAACACCGGCGGTCTCCGCGGCCGTACGCGGCTTTCCCGGGACCGGGGCACCGGGAGCGAGGAGGAGCGTTTGCTTCGGCGCGGCCGGCGTCGGAGGGCTATATATACATCGATAAATCTGCGCTTCCTTTCTCCTCCGGCAGATGCGACGTTTTGTTCCACAAAGGTGAATTCCTTGCTTCCTTCCTTCCCTCGGCTTAACAGTTGCATCTTTTCTTGGCATAAGCAGGGAGCTGGTGCTCGTACTGTTGCTGCTGTGGATTGTGAACCCGGTCTGGATTTGCATTGGCTAGTATCCGCTGTTGGGTTGTAAAATTCGAAGAGTCCGGGCGAACTTTTATAGAGCTTAACATTGGATTATGCTCGCTTTTTCACGTCGTGTCGTTATGTCCCAAGAATTTGTTCGAGCAGAAATGGTAGGGCGGTTAATCTTGTGGATCATAACACACATCTGGGTTGTGATTTTTGTCTTCTATAGGTAAGAAACGAAATATGGAGGTGAGATCGCTGCTTCTTGCGCTCATCTGTCTTTATGCTACTCCTTGTTGGGCCTTGGCTCAGCAGCCGGAGGCGGTGACGGTCATAGTTAAAGGCTCGACTAAGACTGCTGAGACGGATGAGAACTACGTCTGTGCTACAATTGACTGGTGGCCGCCGGAGAAGTGCAACTACAATCAGTGTCCATGGGGCCAGTCTTCAATTCTGAATTTGGTGTGATTTATATTTTTTTCTACTGTTGTTATTGGTGGCACCTGCATACTGTTGTTTGGACTAACTTTTCATGCCATCAACGGGTCTATTCAGGATTTGGATCACCCATTTCTGGCTCAAGCCATTCAAGGTAGGCCTTGGAGTTACATTCACTGGTTTGCTGGTTCCGTAGTTGTCATCCCCTTGACCCTTGTAACTTTAATAAGACCTAGTAGGCAGGTGGATGGCCAGTTAATTTGCTCCGTTTCTCAAACAGTCTTATTTAATTGTGTCTGCAGCATTTGACAATTTGAGGATTAGGCTGGGAGGCTCTTTGCAAGACCGAGTTGTTTATGATGTGGGAACAGAAAGTCCATGCTCCCCGTTCAGAAATATTTCCAATGGATTGTTTGGTTTTTCAGATGGTTGCCTTAGTATGGACAGGTGGGACAAACTGAATGATCTATTCCAGAAAACAGGGTGAGAGCTCTAATTTTAAGGTTCATTCTGTTACCACTGATGTGAGAACTTAAATGTACCCAGCATAACTTCTGCAGATGTTTACACATATGAGTTCACGTATTCTAAACATGTAATATGGCATGTCCATTGTATTTGTTTTAGTTTTTAAAAGTATATGCATTTTGTGGGTTCCTCAGGCAATTGCGAAAAATAACTAAATTATATCCATTTCTATCCATCTTTGGGAATACTAATTCGCTTGTGCATGACATGTTAATATATGGGCATCTGCAAAAGGAGGGATTTTTCTTCTTTTATCTCCCTAATGAATTGAAAGCCTTTCAATTCCCTCTTGTTTATTTAGCATCGTACATGAGATTGCCACATGCTAACTGCTACTAGCTAATAGGTGAGCAAACATTTATCTGCAGAGCAATTATCACATTCGGTGTGAATGCACTCTACGGGAGGTACAATGTTAGACGTTCTGTTTGGGCAGGCAAATGGAACTCCACAAATGCATATGATTTTATAAAATACACAGTCTCAAAGGGATACCCAGTTAGCTCATGGGAATTTGGTAATTTTTTTCTCTCTCGAAATATTTTGTATTACTCCTTAGGTTCCAAGATAGGGGAAATTCTTGAGTAATGATGCATGCAGTTTGAGAACTACAGTTTTTACACATGCTCTTGTTTTGTCAGGCAATGAGCTGAGTGGTCATGGAATCGGAGCTAGGGTTGATGCTAAACTTTATGGAAAGGATGTTATTGAATTTAAATCCATCCTTCGGCAACTTTATAAGGCGCCACTGTCCCAACCACTCCTGTTAGCCCCGGGAGGATTTTTCGATCAACAATGGTATTCCCAGCTACTTCAGACTTCAGGTCATGGTGTTGTTAATGCCTTGACTCACCATGTATATAATCTTGGTGGAGGTATATGATTTATTGTTTTGACTCTGATATCATCCAGCTAGTCCCGTTTCAGTATTTCTAAACCATTTCAGAACCCTTTTGCTTATTCGGAATGTATTTGAATAAATGACTGGCATTTCTTATGGCAGAACTGTACCTACCAAAAATCCATAAACAACACAGACGCTTTTGCATTTTTTTAAATGTGATATTGGTAAATAAAGAAGTGCACTATGATTTGTTGAGATGCCAAATGATAAGTTAATGTTTCTGTTATTTCAAAGGCGCTCTTTTTAATTAATTGCTTTCTAAATTACCCGCGATGAGTGAAGGAAAAAAAACTGTCATTAGAAGGAAAAAAACTTTATAAGCTACTCTTTCGAATTTTTGTCTAAAATAACATGGCATTACTTAGGAGACATCAGACATAGTAGGATCACTTCTATCCTGTCAGAAATACAGCTGCGGTTACCTAGGCGTTCTCGTTTATCGTTAACAATGCTAACTTATGAAGTCAATAGACAGTATGCATAAAAAACGGTACTTTGTTTTCAGGGGATGATGTTCATCTTATAAGGAAGATTTTGGATCCAAAGTACTTAGATCGTGCTGAAGATACTTATAGAGATATGCAACTTACCATCCAAAGGCATGGAACATGGGCTTCTGCTTGGGTCAGTGAAAGTGGTGGTGCATTCAACAATGGGGGTCCACTGGTGTCAAATACATTCATCAACAGCATCTGGTCAGTTCTCATTCCTTTTCATGGTTGACACAAGCATACTCTGATGCTGAGAACCAGTATGGTATGTGAGTTTGTAATGGGCTTTTGTATGCATGCAGGTATCTAGATCAGCTTGGAATGGCATCTAAGTATAATACAAAAGTGTTCTGCCGGCAGACTCTCATCGGTGGCAACTACGGTCTGCTTGACACACAAACGTTTCTGCCAAATCCTGATTACTACAGGCAAGGCTACAGTTATGGGATTCTTGAAGATGGTTTAGTTCAGTTCATACATATATATATATATATATATATATATATATATATATATATATATATATATATATATATATATATATATATATATATATATATATATATATATATATATACACACATATATATACACATATATATATATATACACACATATATATATACACACACATATACACATATACACATATATACACATATACACATATATACACATATATATATGTATATATGTATATATATGTATATATGTATATATATGTATATATGTATATATGTATATATGTATATGTATATATGTATATATGTACATATATGTATATGTATATATGTATGTACATATATGTATATGTATATATGTATGTACATATATGTATATGTATATATGTATGTACATATATGTATATGTATATATGTATGTATGTACATATATGTATATATATATATATATCAGTGCTCTGCCAATATATATATATTGACCGCCTCTTTTGTTATCAGTGCTCTGCTATGGCATCGGCTTATGGGCAGTGGAGTTCTTTCGACTGATATCATTGCACCACGTGGGCTGCGTGCTTATGCTCATTGCAGAAGACAACAGGTATGAGTTTGCACCTTTTTTGAACGGACTGTTAAGTATTACTAGATAACCAATTTCGTCTTCTGAGAATCTTTTCTACAGATGTCAGCTTATGTGTACTTTTCAGCCCGCTAGATTACCCATTCTAAACATGCTTACTTCGAAATGCAGCAAGGCATCACTCTTCTCTTGATCAACCTAAGCAACACTACTGGATACAATATCACTCTCCAGAATGACATCAATGTCAGCCTTCGTAAAAGCCCTGACCTTGAGAAGCGCAGTTCTTTCACACATAGGCTGAGGAAAGCAGTTTCATGGTTGGGAAGTATGCCATCAAGCGACACCAAGAAGAGGGAGGAGTATCATCTGACAGCCAAGGACGGCGATCTCCAGAGCAAGACAATGCTGCTCAACGGCGTTCCGTTGGAACTGGGAAATGATGGCAGTGTTCCAGTTATGAATCCAGTGCTCGTTGCCGTCGATTTGCCTGTGTACATGGCACCAACATCGATCGCCTTTGTAGTTTTACCCAACTTTGAGGCCAAGGCTTGTTCTTGAGTTTACTCTTGAAATAAAGTAATAAACATTTTTCTTGCTGCAGTTTACCTTGGAATGTTCGATCGGTGGTTATTTTGTGGTAAAATTTAACGTGTGCGTGGACCCGTCGTCTACAATCGGTTATTTTAAAAATCCAGATTCTAGAATCCTAAATGCCTAGATTTTGTCCAAGATTCTAGTCTAGAAGCAAAAATTTAACGTGTATCATTATTGCACAATGCCACTGAGCCTTAGAGCCCATAAACCGACGATGGGCCAAGCCCATAGATTCCGTTTGCATGCTGGGCTTCCATTGCCGACTAACCCGTTGCCCAGTATATTCTTCTCACACCGTCACACGCAAATTTTCACAGCAGCCGAAGCCAGTAATTGATTGCCAACTGAGATTCAGACGCAAGGCATCTGGCATTGGCAATTGCAAGCGACCAAATAAATAGAGGCCCTCCAGGTTCACGTCCTGCGGTCCTGCCTCGTTGATAGACTCAATGCATGGGAGTGACCCAAATTTTGCTAGGTGAATCTGGGATCTCTATTATATCAGAGTTCACCACAAATACTATTGAAAGAATTATCTGCACATTTTTAATATGTCAACAACTGTAACAATATCCTGTAGGTTACTCACAAACAATGGCACCTCTACTACAATCATCTCCAACCTACCAAAACAATCACAAGACTACCAGGACAAAATTTCAATGACTCGAGTGTATCCAAGTAAAAAGAAAAGAATAAATGGATGGATAGAAAGCATATAAACTCGCACCCTCATAATATCCACCTTCCTTCATCATGATCAACCAATCGTTTAATCTTCTAGCCCTTCTGCGTTATCCTGCGACGAAGGATCAGCCCAGTCCCAGAGCTCCTCTTGCGCAGTCACAGTATGGAAAAGAATGATGCACCCATATGATACAGATGAAAAGAATTGTATTCCCCTATGATACAGATGAAAACTCCATGTATTTGCACGCCGGTCGATGCTGGGGATGGTCAGTTGTATCCAATGCCGATTGCTTTCCTGATTAACCAATATATCCCTATCCAGTAGCAATCAGCCTCTCCAGCCAACAAATGAATCATGAAACTATACTCCCTCACTGTCCAGTATTTGCTTTAAGTCACTCCTTGACATACTGGGGCTCCAAAATATGGCAGTTTCGAACAAAGTCGTTAGAGTAATTTACATGCTTTGCCCAGAATGGTTGTAGATTCTTAAAAGCAATGTCTAGCCATGGCTTGCACTGGCCATTGTAATGGATTACTGCAGCCGTCCTGACACTCTCGATATCTGTCTTTTCTTGGTATCCTAAACCAAGCAGGTGCCATGATGGATCTATTCCATGCACATGACCCCTGAATGCTATAAGCGCAGGTGGTAACGTACCAAATTTCCAGAGGGTAAGACCAGATTTTAGATTCTGCAGAAGATATTGAATTGAAATTATTGCACTGGCAATAGCACATGGTGAACAACACTGGATAGCAGAAAAGACACTGAGCTTTTACATTTAGACTAGATTGTTGAATCTTTTTTTTTTTCCAATGTCACGGAACACTAAAACATTTTCAATTCAAAAACATAATAAGGAATGAAACGTAAAAGAAGGTTGGGAACAGATTTCATGTGAGGGAAAACACATACCTCCTTCAACCAGAAATGATATGTATCCCTGATGTTTGTCTTCCTCCAAGCTGCCAGATCAAAGATATTCATCCCATATGCCCAAGCGCAGTCATCTGGGTCAAGACTTCGAGATATGACAGGGTGCGAGAAGTTGAAATATGTCCTGAAACGCTTAGACATCACCCAGTTGTCTTCACCTCTGCATGTTTCCACAGCTCCATTTACCTTCCCTTCAAGATCGATCTCCCAAAGGGGAGACAAGTCACGCTGAACAACAATGTCATCATCAAGGAAGACCACCTTGTTGAGGTTTGGAAAGAGCTGGTTGAATAAATTAGAATGGATCAGGTAACAAATTCTACACAATCTTTCTTAACAATGAACTTGAAAGTTGTAAGATACGGCTTGTGAAATCAATTATTACCACAATTGGGGAAAAAGATAATGACAAGTAGAACAGAGAAAGTGGAATACAGTAGCTTGGCACATTTTAGCAGCACGCATAAGTACAGAAACTGACATGTGGTAATGGTATGGAAAAATAGAAAGCATTTGATTGTCTTCATTTTTAATCACATGTACAATGAGAATTAAGCATGCATATTAATAATGGGACAGTTAGTGTAGGGTATCTGCCCCACACAGCATGCACCACGTGATCTGCTTGGTAACCGTTAAGGCCATGTTAACTATTTCTGAATGCTTCGGTCCATTCTAGCGGTACTTGTCAAACTAAATGCACGTGAATATCCTATTTCATTTGTTTGTAGTCGCTACATACAATAGAGTTGGTTTAAGTATGTCCTAGTTTATTGAACAGTATACTATCCCCTCTATGACCATGGAATTTGTGTGATACATTACAACATTGAAACATTTGAACTGGTAAAAACATAAAAAGAAAAGTTTGAAATACCACACAGCAGATTCACTACTTTATATTAACTGGAACAACGGTATAGTAAGTGTAACAGATTGAAAGCCAAAATAGAATGTCTCTGATGGAAAGGCACCTCTGGCAAATAAATGCGAAGATGGTTCAGCAGGGATATGTATTTGGGGCTTCGAGCCTGCAGCTTTGAAGCGAGCACTCTAGGATTGTCACTTGCGCTGGAAACTGTTCCATGATCTCCATGATAGTGATTTCTGACTCCACGATGATTTTCTATAGCCTCTAGTACTGGAACATTTTCTCTTGTCAACCAGTCAAACTGGTGAACACCTTTTACTTCAACTATTGCGGGTGATACAGAATTAAGAGCAAACCATGAATGCATCCCAGGATATGTTTTCTTATCAGTAATAACATGAAAGACTACTTTCTCGGGCACTGAGGAAGATCGTATAGTTGAGCTGACAACAACTGAAGCAGCAAGAATGTTATCACTGGCTAGAATATAATGCTGGAAGGAATTATCAGAAAGCAAAGGTAACAGTTCCGGTGGTGGCAACTGTTTCCGTGCATGAGCATTTGAGGAGTATTCATCAGTAAGGCGCAGAGACAAGCAATGGATTCCTTTCGGAATAGCAGTTGCAGCATAATGTTTATAAAGCTGTTCTGCCAACCTTGATCTCTTTACCTCCTTATCCATGCTTTCCATCTGCAAGAAAAGCAATTGTATTAGAATATACATGTTAATGATCCAACATAATACACTAAAGCACCTTACCAGGAGTAAGAGCGAAAGTTCAATATTGCATTAAGTGGTTTATAACAAAAATGACAAGTATAAAAGGTGACCAATATGTGGAAAAGATTATCAGCATAAAAGGTAAACTTTGGGGTAGAAAGTATACACCAATACCCATATTATTTATACCAGCAATGGTATATACCGACTTACACAATTGCCGAACACTTCTGTAACTTGCCTTTTTAGTATGCCTTGTGCTTTTATTTTTATTAAAAAAACAAGGCTGGCATCATTCCTTCAGATAGCATACGAAAATAGATCAAGTGCATCTTTAATGTTTTACAAAACACAAATACAATGCTACAATATGTGTATTTCCAAAGAATATGGTGGAGCTACCTTGTATGTGCCATTCTTGTACAACTGAATTGGTGTATTTGGTGACCTCAAACATTATATGGACTATATGTTCCCAAAAACAAATATACATAGTTCATACCATATTTGGGACTATCAAACAAACATCACAAAAACTAATTGGTTTTATATATTGCTAATTTAAAGGCAAAAGCATCTGGAACATTGCAGCTTTAAATTTGAATGCAACAGTATTAGGCTAAACAAGGAAAGTTAGCTCCATACCGTAGCTTTCAACCTCACAGCAAATGTCCTAGCATCATAATGGTTATCCTTCATCTCCAAAAGAAAATCCCTGAATGATTCTGGTAGCTTTTCATTGGATGGGAATTCCTCATTGCTAACTTGATCAAAAATTCTGTACAGATCTTGCACCAGCCTCTGTTCACATTGAGTATGAACGATAAATAAATATAGCTTCGGCTTTAAGAGAACCAGTGAAACAAAGAGTAATGATTTACTCAAAGGAATATCATCAACTTACTGTACTATCGCCTCCCTGCCTACCAAGGAAACTAGGCCCTATTCGCCTCCCCAAGCAATCTGCGAAAAAAGATTCAAATGTTACAAAAACACACGACACAAGCCCTAAAATGCAAAGTCTGCTCGGTATACAGAAGCTAGGTAACCATAATAAAAGCACCAATTGAACTGGGGAGGATACCTACACTAAGCAGTGAAAAGAACTAACACCACTAATACCAAAAGACCTATGACGCATCAACAAAAACAATTTTCTCACTGTATTAGCAATTTAAAGAAAACCATATACCTATAACCCTACTAGATAGTTTATGACAATATAAAATTTTAAAACAAAAACTGAGACAATCCACCATCCACATATCATGGACCCTTGGCCCAGATCAAGTAGCAGGTGCAATTGAGTCGTTTTTATACCACATATCATCCACTTAAGCGGCAAGCCCATATTGTTTTTGTTCAAGCTATTAGTACAAACATCCGTAGTTTATGGCAGTTTAAGGTACTTTAGTATCAAAACTGAAAATCCTATGGTTTGCACAAAATCTACGTTGTTTCCAGTACAGCTTCCTATATGCCACGGTGCTGCAGTAGAGCAATTTTACCAACAATCAATCAGCTGGAAAGGTGCATCAAGAGCTTAGTTATATACTTATATCCCTGTAACCTATATCCACCCTTCATGCCCAAATAATAAGCAAGGGACAAAGATTTGGGAGCCCCGGTAACCAGGTACGCAGCTCGATTGGTATGGTTTCTGTTATAGCCTTGTACACCCATCCTTCATGCTCAGCTGGGAAGAACTGGTAGCAAGTTTCAGGATCAGTCATAGTACAGTCTCTGCTTCCCAAAGCCAACGCTGCAGCTGATAGCACTACATCAATCTAACCAAAGTAATGGCTTCAGAGTATAGCACATGGATATGTCATGTTAAGGCCAATGCCAGGAAATTATATGCATAAGATCCACATATCTACCCACCTGGAAACTGAAACATAAACCCAAATAGTCAACTCTCTTTGTTTCTGTTCAGAGCAGCACATCAAGCAAACGAGATCGCCTGGACTCAATATATTGAATCTCAAGCTCGTGAGGCAACAAATCACACGTTGTAGCCACAAAATCTAGACCAGAACCATTTCTACACTCCCACATTCCCACCGACACCGTGAAATCCTACGCGCAAGGGAGCTGAGATCCAAGGTTTACCTCCCCAAACGCACCAAATCATCAACTCGACCCACCGCAACCAAACCCAAAAAAACGCCGCGAGATCGCGCCCGTCGATCTTACCGATGGAGGAGCACTTGCTCCCGCCGGCCTCGAGCGCGGGGACGGCGGCGAGGATGAAGGCGAAGGGCAGGAGGCAGCCGAGCGCCACGACGGCCGGGAACGCGACCGCGCGCCAGTACCAGCCGGCGCCCCAGCCCCCTCCCCCGCCGCGGCGGCCCGGCCCGTGCGGCGGCGGCGGCGGCGGGGGCGGCTGCGGCGCGACGCGCACCTTCATGGAGTCGACGACGCCATTGCTGCTGGAGATGGTGATGCTGCGCATGCTCGGCGAGATCCGCAGCTGCATCCTCCCCCTCCCCGTCCCCCGCCGACGGGAGCTCCGACTCCGGCGGCCTAGGGTTCCGGCGACGGCGGCGGCGAGGCGGTGGCATTGGGCAGAGACATGCTAATCACACGGGTTGATACTAATAGGGAAGAACGAGGAGGAAAAATAATGGAAAGGAATAGCAATGCGCGTTGCCGCGCGCGGGGAGTGCAAATACGGGGCGGCGCGGGGGGCTATCGGCGAAATCCCTCGGGGGATTTGGGGCGAGGGATTGGGGATTTCTCTTCTCTTCTTCCGGGAGGCCGGGCGGCTAGGCGATGGCCCGGCTATGGGTTGGTTTGCCTGCTTCTCCCCTACCTCTCTCTTCCGTCCGGGAGGAGAAAGAGAGCACGGAGAATTTTGTTTGGTTCTTATGTTTTTCTCTCTCGTCCTTTTTATTTTTTTAATAAAATCCGCATTAACTTTTGCTAAAAAATCGTGGTTTTTTTCTTTCCTCTCTTGGCAAATTTTTGAAAGCTTCTTTTAGCTTCAAAGTCGATAGCTATGATCGTACGTACGTCGGTTACTCATGGATGATATCTTGTGGATTATATGTGTCACACCATGTTGTAGGTTGTCAAAAAATTATGACATATATATATATGAACATATTCTTTTTCAAAAGCATTGTGTACACAGACAGAAAGTAACGGTTATCTTGCATGCATACCACCATATCAGTCAATTACCTGAGTGTAAATAGGTGATTTTCATCAAAAGTGAGTATAAAGCCACTATCCGTTTATTTTCAGCAAAATTTGTTGTATCACCATATATCTTTTAGTATGTAACGGCTTGATTATAAAGTTTACGGTGTGCTGATAGAATGACAATGGACTATATATCAAATTAACCTAGCTAAATATTTTCCGTGCAATGTAATATTCCACCAGATCAAACGGTGCAAAATGAGGGTATACATGTCAGTGAGGTACTCCCCCATCTCCTTGACGATTAGATCATGTCAGCCTTTTGAACACTCTGAATGTTTTGTAGCGTGAGTTTCTTGGAAGTCCAGGGATTAGGGAAGAAGACGAGCTAGGAAGCAACGGTTGAGTCCCCAAAAGAGATGAAACCAATGGAGACAGAGTGTGAGCAGGTGGAACTACACGATCAATGCTTTGAAGCTGTCAAATTGACTCACCTGACAGCGATTCCTCATCGACCACAAAGAAAGAAACGCTCGTATATATTGCGCGGCTATTGATTTCCGCATTTATTTTTATTTTTCTGTTGTATACAAAACATATCCGTCAGTACGAAAAAAACGCGATGGTTGTTGAGAGAAATAAAAAAACAAAACATGCTAAGGATTTGTGCACCGACATATTTCTCGCTCCAGTTTGAACGGCCTGGAAGAGCTCAGGTTGACCTGCAAACCAGCCAAGGCCATGTTCAGATTTCCAACTATTCACTATTTATTTCAACTTTTCAATATTCATTTCAACTTTTCACTATTCCTCCCTCACAAAACACGTTTCCCAGCGAATGCTACAGTGTTTTTCTTATGCTACAGTGTTTTTTTCTACAATCTAAACACACCCTAAGGAGGCCTCGTCGTGGAAGCTCCCGATTGACATGTGAAGGGAAAAAATGGTGACCTAAGACTAGGGCAGGTTCTATGCATTTTACCACTATGATTTGACCAGAGTACTTATTAACCATACCAGTACTTGTTTTGATCCGTCACCAAGGTAGAAGATCAAGGTTACATAAGGTTGACCTGATATAATTAAGCAGTACTAGCTAGTCAGGACATAGCTTTACTTAAGAAAAAATAACCGCAGTACACATTGGCTCTGACGAAGTCCTACTAGCTCCTTCCTTGTTACGACATTTGTTTGTCCAATTCCATGCCATTTCTTTTCTTGTGAATCATTCCTTCCTAATATATATAAAAAAAGAAGTGTGTTCATTACGAGTAGAATCAACGAAAGATTCTATAGATTGACATGGATGTCTCCTCTCGCTACTGACCACAGCTGTTGTGCCGCGCAGGTGTTAGTGCCCACCCATGCAAAATACAAGATGGTCCAGGCCGGCCGTCTCTGTTGAGTGTCGCCTCCATGAACATGACTACACGTCTACGTGATATACTTGCATAATAAAGCCACAAACAAGCACAACATCAGTGCTATGAAAAAGGAGAAAGAAAAAATGAACAATCGAGTGATGAAGCAGATATTTTTCGCTGTACCTATGCAAGGTTTTTTTTTTGAGCAAGTAGCCATGCAGATGCAGGGTTGATGGGTGCAAGCTACAAGTTGCATGTTCCTCCGCTCCCTAGCACTCAGATCTGGCTGCTCACCAGTCATCAGATTGCCGAGCTAACCATGTGCTCGCGGCATAAAATACAGCGCCGCTCGCCTTCTTTACTACCGCTAATAGCACCCCCTAGGCACGCAGTTGCAGCATCCTGCTACTTTCTGGCTTCCAGCCTTGTGCCTGCCCCTGAGAGCTGATTCATTATACATCCCAATGGCAAATCTCTCTAGCAGGTTAATGTAATGTGGTCTCTAACCGGCCTAGTACTTGCTAAAGTATTCTTACTGGAGCAAGTGAATGAGGTCCCGGTAATGTTTACTCCGTAGGCTTGAACAGATATAGGTCTGTGCTGGGGACTTGGGTCCCTTGCTTTCAGTGAACTTTTTTGTATTTCTTTTGGGAGGGAGAAACAAGAAAGCAAATGGAGTGTGTTGGAGTAGTGACATGGACTGAATTCAATATGCTTCCTTGTCTGAAGGGACGCCGGCCGTTTGGTTCGGTGGAGGTGGTTTTGGTGGCCTTGGGTTGGTACCTGGTGATCTTGCTAAGCTACCAGCCACTGATGACTGACTTAGAGCTTGACTACAAAGCAGAAGGGGGGCTAGCTAGACCTCACCTGAAGATAAGCAAACTTGATATGGTGTCTGTTCACCTGAAACAAACTTGACACTTGGTTCTTTTTTAAATTACAGCCATTCTCCAAACCACTCCACGATCGAGCCCAACCAAACCTCACACCTCGAGCCCGGTCCTCGGTGTGGACATGACAATCCGGACTCCAGACACGCCGAGGAAAATAAGGTCCCCCCAATTTATCATGCCCAGAACAACATCCATACGGGTATCGTGTCATCTCACCAGATTCTAATGACGCTGGGACTCGAGACTCTCAGCAGACCCACATCACAGCGCCAAGAGGGGCGTCCAAGGCGTGGCTGCCCTGGCTGGTGGTGTTTGGTGACAAACCAACAAGGGAGCAAAACTGCCGCGTGCTCCGGCCCCCAGGCGACCCATGCGAGCATCGCTCGCCACTGTCCCCACGCAGAAGAGCAGGCTGACGCCGTGGCGAAGCTTTGGCCTGGCCTGAGTATGATTCGTCTCTGACGTTGGGAAAAAACAAGTGAAAAGACAACGTGGCAACCATATCCAACAGGCACATACGGTCGAAAACCACTGTGTGAAAATTCAGTACACAGTACTTCACAAGCTTTCATGCTTCTTCAGTGTCACTGTTTCTTCATGAAATGTCGAGGCCAAAATGGGTGCTTTTTCAGACTTTGATTAGTGTTTTATTTCAGGGAGCATAAGCACGTAAGCACCACTCACCAATTCGTGTCGGCAAACCTAACCCTCCGACATCTTCCTGAACTCTTCAGATCACCTGTTGTCTGATGTGCATCGTCACGGCTATTACCATCGTGCGGTCTCAAACAGTTGCGGTTTCTGCTGCAGCATTTACCATGCATCTTCCAGATTTTTTTTTATGTTAAAATAAAATTACAGAAGGATTCCTGAGTAAAAGCTTCAAGCATCAGCAGACTGCAGTGCATCACAAGCCCCAGCCACAGTAGTCTGACATTGGCTTAGGGTTTTGTTCACATTTTGAAGGGACGATTAGGTTTCTCCCGTCAAGCAGTTGCTCTCAATATGCCATTGGCATCACAATGTGGCTGTCCTCCATGTGCGTTGGGAGTTGGGAAGCTCCATGCCAGGCAACTCTTTTGATCCAGCAAAAGAAACTCTGGATTTGCAAAGAACTGGAGAACAGGACCATTGGGTGGATCGCGACACTTCAAGGGAATGGTTTGCTAAGGCAAAGAGATCAAGTGTACTCATATGGTACAATGGTAATGACTCATGAGGCTTGCTACAGTACTCCAGAATAACTGTGAGCCGTCGATATGGTGGTTATAATGAAGTATTACCTCCTAAGAGGTAATAGATTAAATGTATTTAATTTAATAATCATCAACGTGCATGACGTGCCGACTCGTGCCTCCTGCACACGTACGACGACATCTGCGCCGTCCGGCCCCGGCGCGCACGCACCAGATGAATCAAAATTCAAACCGTCGTCACATCCGTTCCGTGACGACGAGGGGCAGTTGATGGCATTAGGACCTAGGACATGTTCAGATTCCCAACTATTTACTATTTATTTTAACTTTTACTATTTATTTTAACTTTTCACCATTCCTCTCTCACAAAATATGTTTTTCAACGAATGCTACAGTGTTTTTCTTATGCTACAGTGTTTTTTCTACTATCTAAACACACTCTTAGGAGTTTAACTGGTTGACGATCTTCGATTTTGTACATGCATCGCCTTACGTCACGGATCACAAATGTTGCACGGTTGCCGCTAGATAGCTGCTACGTTGTCAGGAGTCGTGTTGACCAGTTTAAAGTTGCCACTATACTTGTTGAAGGTGCCAAATATAAACTTTTTTTTTCCTTTGAAACGTGAACATTATTTTGTTTCCGTGTGAAACATGAACGTTATTTTGGCCGGCAGGGCTGAAGGACAGCCCCCACGGGTGGACGCTGGTGGTCGGTAGGGTCGCAGCGCCCACAGGTGGAAGCTGGGCTTTTTTATTTTATTAATTCCTTTATTTATTTATTATATTAAAATCAACTGTTGTGATTTATCTAAACTCTTACCTGTTAGGAGGTAAGCTGGAGTACCGTAGCAAAGCCCATGGTTACTTGGCACATTCAGAGTTCAGGAAGCACCGACAGCATATGGTAATGACTCATGAGCTCCAACTGTAGGGTGCACATTTGGCTTCATCCTTGGGCTTGTAGATTCAATTTGTATAAGATGAACGTGATTATCATACCATGCCTTCAGTATGTATCTAATCAAATCAACATCTGCAACGATGGCTTCGGACATGGATTTCTGAGATGCATCCAATTTCTTGAAACGCACCAGTCATGATACTACTGCAGACTGCAGGAGTTCAGAACGAAACAGGACACCAAAAAAGCGGCGTGGACCACTAACAACAAAGGTAAGTGTAGGAAATGCATGTGACCTTGACAGTATTCTTTGCCGCGGCAAGCCGGCAATCATCCAATCATACTGTGCAGCATATGAACAACTGGATCGTCTGCACCCAGTTTTGTAGGAGACAGTGGTATATGTATGCACCACAAAACGCCCAAATTTCTCAGTTCAGCTATTTTTCTCAACCGCGTGCATTACCCTCCTGAGCACTAGTCCAGTTTCTGTTAAGAAATGATCATGTTAGGAATTCAGTGATTTAACATGAAATTTGTTTAAGTTTTACAAGAAACAAATCTGATATTGTTGTTGTTGTATTATTGGCAAAAAAAAAAAATCCCGTGTTCTAGGTAAGGCAAAAAAAGAAGGGAAGAGCTGTGACTCGAGTGCCCATTTTCTTGGGCTGGACACTGATCCAGCCTGGTATAATGGTATTATTTATCAGATTCTCCTCCCCACATGCCCACGCTTTCAAGTATTGATGGCACCAAATTAGCTTCCAAAAAGGCCAGATCATATCCAGCGGCGTAACAGGAATATCATTGGCCACTGGTTGTACCAGGACTGTCGGTGCCAATGGAATGTGATGGCGTTACATCCGCAGAGCATCACCATCATACAGCAAAGATACAGGGTAAACAATACAACAACATTACAACCTGTACACCCATAGAATGATGACGGCAGTATGGCAGTAGCACGCACTATTCACTGATTTTTTCCTCTTTTTTTGCAAATGTAAATATGTTACTGAATCGTGCAGTAAGAAATACAATCGTGGTCCCTGTAGCAGTCTACCGTGAGGAACCCTAACGAGCTTTGGTTAAACTAAAATATCAGCATCAGGCAATTCCAGCACTTTGTGCGTTCCTTTTGATCTGCTTCCTGGTCTGAAGTGGTTCCCTTCAATATACCTGCAGCAAGCACGTTGATGTATTTCAATAACTGTACAGTACAAGTAGAATGGAATTATATTTATCTTTTAATTGAGATGCTGAAGCCCACTCACAGCTCCTTCAGAAATGGATGCTTGTATAGCCCTTCAGGTATCCTCCCAATGAAGTTGTTATTGTCCAAGTACCTGCCACAAACCATTGGAACAAGAGATCATAAGAAAAAGATGAACGCTAAAGAACTATAATTATCGTTCTTTCCCATATACAATTCAATAAAATTCAAGCAGTGAGACTCACAAATAGATCAGTCTTGGAATATGAACTAGCTTTGGCGATATTGAGCCAATCATCTTATTGTTGGACAAGTGTCTGCAGAAGGTACAAGGATGATCAGATGCTCTATTATCGATGAAAGATACAAAAATGTCTTCAGCTTCAGAGAAAACTTACAAAATCTCGAGGTTTGTCAAATTTGCAATCTGATCTGGCAGCACACCAGTCAATTCATTATTGTTAATGTATCTGCGACACCCAATGTAGCCGTCAGCAAAGGAAGACAGCACTCACCATTCAGAAGAAAAGTATGAATTTAGTGCAGGTTTATATTTCAACTTACAGATTTCTCAAGGAGGAGAAGCCGTTCCCATTGCCGATAAAATCCCTGAGAGTGCCTGTCAGGTGGTTGTTGCCAACATCACTGCAAAAGGAGAATTATCATTTGTCACAAGCCCATAACATCTCACATAACAAGAGTTTTCTTTTTCTTGTGAACAAGAAATAGAATGAACCAGGTAGATGTTTACAGGTGACGTAGGTTCTTTAGAGTTCCAAGTTCAGGAGGGATCCGCCCCGTGAAGCGGTTCTCATGAAGATAAAGATAACGAAGTTCTGGTAGGTTTGCAAGCTCCACTGGGATCTCTCCTTTAAAATTATTGAAGCTCAAGTACCTAAATAATTCCCAATAACAATATGAGGAACCAGAAGTGATGCACTTATCTATCCAGAAAAACTCCAGTACTACTCATAAAAACTCGAGTTGAACTTACAAGTGTGTCAGTTTCTTCAGTTCACCAATTTCAGGCGGAAGCACATCTTGAAGCTTATTCCACCTCAGGTTCCTAAGGTCACAAGCAAACTTGCTAAGATGAAGAACAACTATACTCAGATTAGCCATCAACTAGACGGCAAAGTTGCAATAGTGCATTATTAATTCAAGGGCATTCATGAGGCAACTGAAGGATTGCAGTTGCAGAGAATAAGAGACTTAAGTTCTATGTAGTAAAGATATTCCATACTTACAATATCCTGAGATGTTTCAGCCGTCCAATCTGCGGAGGAATTGGCCCTGTCAGCTTGTTATTGTGGAGATCCCTATAGTAGAATAATTAAGTTACATAATGGTTTGAGGATACAATAAAGATGTTTTAGGATAAGGTCAAAGTCATAGAGATATTTTACTGCAACCCTTTTCACATTATCAAATAATAAGATCGTTTTCAGTCTGATATTTTTTGGACAGGAAATGAAAGGTGCACCTCAGAGACAGTTAAACAAAACAGAAGCATAGCACAACAGATATGAAACGTTTTTTTACAAGAGTAAATCTAGGGAGTGTCTAACAGATGCCTTGCCATTCACACAAAGTCTCCAACTAAGGGTTATCTTAAAACTAACAGACGTTTGACAAGTAAATGAAGAACTTGAATTCGAATCAGGTTACATACTTATCTCGATAAATTATGAAACATGGACAGTACTGCCATGTGCCTCAAGATATATCAAACTTCAAACATAAGAATAAAGCAGCAGTGAGCCAGTGACAAGGAAAAGGTTCTTACAATCTTCTCAGATCCAATAGATTAGTTACTGCTGTTGGGAAAGGGCCAACTATTGACACAGCATAGACTTCCCTGAAATAAGATACACAATATGTCACTCAGGTTTGTATGTGTAGAAACAATGCATAAAGCTTCAGAAAAGCAGAAAACATGATTTTCAATCCATCGATGCTACATATCGTATATCTCTCTCCTACAACGAAAAGGAGTAGACAAGTAAATTTTTTTAATGAAGTCGGCAGGGGAGCCCCCTACCTTTTTTTTTTGTATGAGTAGCCACACCTTGTTCTAACAAGAGTCTTCTTTTAATTTATATTTTTTTTGTGTGGTAGCTTTACCAAAAGCCATCTCAAATGGCTAAAGCATGTAGATGTGTGTGTAGCCACATAGTTTTTATGAAAGAAACTTTGTGATAATAACATAACCTTCAAGTGCTTATGTAAGAGATAAGGTACAATCAAGAAAATGACAGAGGTTCTTACAGTTCCGTCACAACTCTGTAATCCCCTTGCTGAGAGCATGTGACACCAGACCATGGGGGTAGATCACCATGCCCACATGGGTCATCGCCGACCCATGAATACACAACTCTCCATCCTAGCGAAGATTTAATCTCATTCAATGCTTTCACTGCACAAAAAGTACCAATTTTAGTTCCCAAGCAGCGAGCACCTACCGAGTGGCTACTGGACAGCTTACAAACATTGCTAACTCTGACTAATGTCTTCGAGCAGAACTACCTTCCTGAGTCCTCATGCAATCAGGAACCATAACACTCATTGGTGGCACTAGGAAATGAGAAGCTAGATAGTGCTTAGTGCTTGAAACTTTGTTAACATTCGTTCAGTTACAACTGAATCACAAAGTACACCTTAGTAATGTTCGATCCCAATTCTGAAACGAGTATGAACTAAAATTACCATATATGAAACAAATTTACATCTTAACAGATCAACTACAATAGTGGATCCCACCGTTGCTCCAGAGTTTATGCAAGAACAGCATGGCACACGGCTCCATGACCGACTGCAAGGGAGGGCCAATGCTACAAGTAGAGCACAGAGCAGACGCCCAATTCAGCGCCGCTGAGCAAGGAAACGCAAGGTCCCGGTAGTAAGACCGGGCCAGATCTCCAATGGCGTGGCCGAAAGAACCGATCTTTCCTTTGCAACGCTGACTCGCAGTAAGCAGCAAGGAGTTCACGGGCGGGATTGAGGAGGGAAAAAAAAAACGGAGCAGCCACGTACGTACCGTCTCTCTTCACCGTCTTGCCCTGCGCCGCGCCGGCCAGGAGGAGGACGGCAGCGGCGAGGAGAGACACAGCGCGAGCGAGCGAGGCGGCCGCCATGGATGGACGGACGGGGGAGGGGGCAGCGCGCTAGTGGTGGCGCGGCACGCGGCGGGGCACCATAAGAGCGGGGACGGGGAGGGGGGACGGAAGGGGAAGGTGGCGCCGCACCGGGGGTAGTGGGCACTGGGAGTGGGAGTGGGCGGGTGGGCACTCACGGCCACACGGTCACGGCCTCACGGGACACTGTCCCGGGCGCGCTATAGCTAGCGAGTAGCTAGTTTGGCTTGCCGAGTCGGTGGGTTGGGCAACGGGTCCAGTGCGCTCCTCCGGTCGTTGGGTCGGGTGGAAGCGCACGCCGGCCGGGTGAGGACGTGGAATGCCGCCGAACGGGCCCGAACCATGGCAGCGGGGACTGGCGCCTTCGCGCGAGGAAGCGTTCCGGTTCGGGCAGCAGTCGCGGTATGCCTACCGTGCCGAGCCATCATCCCTGTCAGATGCCATTCACCGCAACGTGGCATCCCAAAAATGGTCTCATGATGGGTACTAATGTAAAAGGTGTGCAGTGTGGTTTGAGGGGCAGAAGAAAAAATGCACGTCAACAAAAGTAGCATAGAACAATCTCCGGGGGGGGGGGGGAGGAAAAAGAAAATCAAATATACTGTTCAATTTGGACCCTCTGAACAACGACAGATAGGAATCTCCGACCCATCGAAGCGAGTCGTATATGGGCTACGGCAATCATCATCATGAAACCCACCGCAGCCCAATTTGCTGTGGGACAAAGCGCCCAACCTCTCTGTCATATACTCACTCACACGGCCGCACCGACACGCGGTCAGCTGCCCGGCTTGCCGTGGATTTCCCCTGCCCGTGCCAGCTGCGCTCCCGCGCTGGCACGCATGGGCGCCGGCGTACGACGCCCGGGCCGGAGCGGCGTGCGTGCGTGCGTTTTCTTCGGCCGCCGCAACAGCAAACCACGCGTTTCGCCAACAGACCCGCACGCTGCACAGTACACACTGCACACCGACAGCCCAACACCGGTGAACAGAGGGGAAAAAAAGAACGAAGAGCGTTTGGTTCGGTCAGACGTTCACGAGAGTCAAATGTGCGGCTTCTCAATTCCAATCAGACTTTGATGGCCGTCGGCCCCGGTGCCGAACTTTTAGCAAGTACTACCACTGTACCAGTTCACCTTGGTTGGCACCAGTTTCGCGTTTTTCCAAGCCAAATTTGGCCGAAACTTGCTGGTCAGGTTAGCCGCTGCGATGTCAACGTAACCTAACAAAAAATTGGCCTAGCTTTTCTACTGTTTCAACTTTCAAGTGAACGCAAACAAAAATAAGTTTACGGAGTTAACGACACCGAAATCATGCATTTACGTACGTGTATTTGCATCGGCGGTGAAATTCCTTTTTCTTTCCCATTTTCTTTGCGATGAAGATTTGCGGAGCTTACAAAACATTCAAACAAGCAAGAAGAATCTGATCCTACATACCAAACTGAAAAATACCAATAAAGCATGATCATGTAGTCATTTTCAAGCTGGTGTCGCTGCACCATCTTTTTACCAACAGGCAACAGCCTATGAGCCTAGGCTACACGCCATTGCCGGTGTAGCCCGTAGGCGTGCAATTGAAGCAGTCTGATCGCATGGCTCCGGTAGGAGGTAGTCTGTGCCAACCGGTTGGTCACTGGTCAGCTGGCCCCACTTCAGCTCACCTCGCGCGGTGTGGGGAAAAAAATAAAACAAATGCTAGAAAAAGTAGACTACGCCGCGTGGCGTAGGCGTAGGAGCGTAGGTTCGTTGCGTTCGCACGCGCCCACCTATTTAACTCGCTTCTTCCTTCCCTCTGCCCTCAGGACACGAGACTCCTCTTCCACTTCGACCTCAGCCAGCCAGATCCAGATCTCGCGGCGAGGGGAAGGAGAGACCGCCGGGCTCGGGTTGCTCAGGACTTCAGCATAGGAGGTATGCCTTTGCCTCTCTCTCTCTCTCTCTCTCTCTCTCTCTCTCTCTAGTCTCGGATTCCTCCATGTTCCGTTAATTCCACCTCGCCATTCAGTCCATTTCTGCTCTGCGGAGATCGTGTTCGCTGTGACCGAGCCGAAACGCGATGCCGAAACGCGACCATTCTCCAGCTAGTTCACTTTTGTTTCCCTCCTGCGGTGCTGTTTAGTTCATTTTCCATTTATCTGTGTGACTGTCTGTGTGAGCGCGGGGTGAACTGTACCCAAGTCCCCAACGATCACCGACTGTATGTCCCCGGATCCCCAAATTGGTTAGTCCCACGAGATAGCGTGCAAAATCTGGCTGTATAGTTTTGCACCTGAGGGTGTTTTATAAGTAGTTCTGAACTTCTGATGCCCCAGCAACTCAGCAAGATTTTAGTTGCTAAAAAACCAACGAGGAAATGGTCGCTGACTCGCCGTCAACATGCCCTGCCAAATGCCAACAAGCGAAACAATCGGGTCACCCGTTTTGTTTATCACCAAATGTCAGTTCTCCGCCTGGCACCATAATGTCACCTTGTCAAGCGAATGCACTGAAAGCGCTGTCATGATTTAATTTTCACTTAACACATATGTGCATTGAATCCTTCCATTATCTATAAAAAAAATATGTGCACTGAATCCATTTTATGAGTTTATAGTCATTATTTTCTCCGTAAGAACTAAATCATCAGGGTTCTTTGTCTATATATGGATGTTGGTTGCTAAAAAGCTAGGTGCTCTGGCATAAAATTGGTAATCCGAAGCAAATGCGTGAGCCAGGATGCCCACCTAAATTGCTCCTGACAGTATCAGTGCCCTATGGCAAGAATGAATTGTCTGATCTTTTTTGACACAAGTATCACTAGATCGATGTGCTTCACTATTCTGAATGTCAGCTGATATTCAATAGTTCAGTTTACCAAAAACTTTTGTCATTGTCTATGTTAACAGCAGCTTTTCAGCAAATAAACAATCTGTACTCTTAATCGTCAGTATCTGAAAAAATTATTCATTGTGGTCACATTACGTCTTTTACAACTCCAAAATCTTCTGAATGGTGTTATTCTCTTGTCACAGAGAAGAGAATCCTGCTTACCGAGATAACTAATAGTGTTATTCTGAATGTCCATGTGCAGTTTCTCGGATCATTTAAGAAAGATGGTGAAGATATGTTGCCTCGGTGCTGGATATGTTGGTGGCCCAACCATGGCTGTCATTGCGCTTAAATGCCCTGCTATTGAAGTTTGTGTTGTAGACATTTCTGTTCCACGCATCGCAGCATGGAACAGCGATCAGCTCCCTATTTATGAACCTGGCCTTGATGAAGTGGTTAAGCAGTGCCGTGGCAGGAACCTCTTCTTCAGCAATGACCTTGAGAAGCATGTTGCTGAGGCCGATATCATCTTTGTGTCTGTGAACACACCAACCAAGACCCGTGGTCTTGGAGCTGGCAAAGCCGCAGATCTAACCTACTGGGAGAGTGCAGCCCGCATGATCGCAGACGTGGCCAAGTCTGACAAGATTGTGGTTGAGAAGTCCACTGTCCCTGTCAAGACTGCTGAAGCCATTGAGAAGATCTTGACGCACAATAGCAAAGGAATCAAGTTCCAGATCCTCTCAAACCCTGAATTCCTTGCAGAGGGCACAGCAATTGAGGACCTCTTCAAGCCTGATCGTGTGCTCATCGGTGGTCGGGAGACTCCAGAAGGCCAGAAGGCTGTTAAGGCCCTGAAGGATGTATATGCCAATTGGGTTCCCGAGGATCGTATTCTTACAACCAACCTGTGGTCAGCTGAGTTGTCCAAGCTTGCTGCAAATGCCTTCTTGGCTCAAAGGATCTCTTCCGTGAATGCAATCTCAGCTCTGTGTGAGGCCACTGGTGCCAATGTTGCAGAGGTGGCCTATGCTGTCGGAAAGGATTCAAGGATCGGACCCAAATTCTTGAATGCTAGTGTTGGTTTCGGTGGCTCCTGCTTCCAGAAGGATATCCTCAACCTTGTGTACATATGTGAGTGCAATGGACTGCCTGAGGTCGCCAACTACTGGAAGCAGGTCATCAAGATCAATGACTACCAGAAGAGCAGATTCGTGAACCGAGTGGTGTCTTCCATGTTCAACACTGTCTCTGGGAAGAAGATTGCTGTGCTTGGCTTTGCATTCAAGAAGGATACCGGTGACACAAGGGAGACCGCCGCCATTGATGTCTGCAAGGGACTCCTTGGAGACAAGGCCAAGATTAGCATCTACGACCCACAAGTGACCGAGGAGCAGATCCAGCGTGATCTTGCAATGAACAAGTTCGACTGGGACCACCCGATCCACCTGCAGCCAATGAGCCCAACGGCAGTGAAGCAGGTCTCTGTGACCTGGGATGCATATGAAGCCACCAAGGGGGCGCATGGTATCTGCATCCTGACTGAGTGGGATGAGTTCAAGACACTCGACTACAAGAAGATCTATGATAGCATGCAGAAGCCTGCATTCTTGTTCGACGGTCGCAATGTAATTGACGCCGAGAAGATGCGGGAGATCGGCTTCATTGTTTACTCCATTGGAAAACCCCTTGACCCCTGGCTCAAGGACATGCCTGCCGTGGCTTAAATGGTAGAAATTCTAGAAAACATTGCTGGTTGTTCGATGAAACGAACCGGATTTTTAGTGACAAAGTCTGACTCCCTGTACCATTCGATAGTCCCAGGAATAGTGCTACTGCGTACAGAACTCATCTCAGAAGTATATCACAGATATCTATTCGAATTACATCACATGTCATAAATATAGTAACCAGTACATGTCTCTGGAATAAGTACATAAGCCTCATGGGCTAAATGCAACATAAAGGAAACGTAGCGCGGCAGAAGCTATCAAGCGTCCTCCAAGTGGTCTCCTTTCCACAGGCAATCTCCTGAGCGTAGCTGCAGCCTAGTCGTACCACCCATCATGGTTGAACTCGTGCTCGGACTCGTACCCTGCGAACTCACAGACTGTTCCCAAGGAGTGGAACAGGTTCACGTCACCATCCGTATGCAAGCTTTAGGTGGCCTAATTCTAAGGGGGAAGAAAATAGCAATGGAAAGGGTATAGGTTTCCTAAGCAGCAGCAATATGTAACTCCAATCCCATATCCCACCTTTACCACAACTCGGGCCGTCCTGGCTCATCAGGTCCCGTCACAACACAACACCTCCATCTCTCGAGCGATGCGCTGGCTCCCATCCCCGGCATCTCAAGAGGTACGGACGGATCATAAGGGAAGCGAAGCTCAACCTCCCTCTCCCCGCCCGCACCAACGACCTCACACACTCACCTATAGAGGAGAGAAAGCATATCCCAAAACAATGGACGACCGGCTCATTAACACTGCGCTTTCCGAGACCGAGGTCACGGCTATACGTATAGATCATAAGACTCTGCAGAGCTTGTACGCCTGTACCCAACTCGGGTTGCAAACCGGGGATCAACCGGTTGAGACACAACCCACAACTAGTAACTCCTAACCGGAAACGGCACCCTCCTGCATCCCTCGGGTCTGAATGCTTCGGCACGCTAACCTTGGCCCCAAGAGCTGTGAAGACGTCCCCACGATGGCCGGTCGAGGGATAGCTCGTCGATCGGGGGGTGTAAGGACGCATCCAGTCCCCCCTGACACAAATACCACACTGTGGTCGCCAACAGTCCGGATGCCGCTCCGAGAAAGGCTAGCTGGTACTCCTCCCACAAAAGCAAGCTGGTGCGTACGGTACAGTGATCACAAGATCGGTCAACAAGGTTTAAGGTGCCGGTACGGGTGTCATCGTCCCAAAGGCGTATCCACCGCAGTGGTCCGCAACCGTTACCATCTCAGGTAACCGCCATACTCCTAGCTCCCAATCACAATCTCAAGTCACAAACGTGCCCGCCACAGGCACAACACAGGGCTTACTCAGAAGCTCGCCCCTGGCTCCCCGAAAGCCTAAGTCGGGTTGTTATTAATACCCGCACCGACAAGGACCTACTAAGGTCAAAATCACCATACTCCTTCCTAGTTTTCCCACACACCCCACACAGAGAATATCTACCAATCCCACACATAGCATGCACAGCAATAGCAATATCTCAAGTATATAGTAAGTGGTAGGTCATCAAGGGGTAAAGGCAATAACGGGCTATGCATGGCTAGTCATCATATAATCATCACGTGCAAGCACTAGCAGACTAACAACATATGCCTAATGGCCATTCAAAAGATGGGATGGGCGTGAACCTGGAGAGAGTGGGTAGTTGTCGGAGTCCTCGGCCGGATCCTCAATCAGCTGCTCTCGGTCGTCGTCTCCTGAACACGGAAGGCACGGTAAATCCTACGGTAAAAAGGCAAGAAACCCAAAGAACAGAAATATAGAAGATCCAAATAACTCCAAATACCCTCCCAAACTGTTATTCATATTTTTAGAAAATTATATAAACTGGTTTCATAATTTTCTGACTTAATTTGAATTAGTTATGGATTTTCTAAGTTTAAATTCTTTTCCAAAAAAGATAAAAGAATTCCCGAAAAGAATAAATCCGGAAAATCCAGAGCGCGACACGTGGCAGTGCCAGAGCGCAACACGCGGACCGCTGACGTCAGCCGAGGGGGTCCGGTATTGTTGACGTCAGCGTGGGCCCGGCTGACGTCATCACGACCAAGTCAACTTGACAGGTGGGCCCACTGGGCGGTGGGCCCCGCCTGTCAGCGTCTCGGCTTGGCGCGACTGCACGCGTGGGCGCAGTCCACTGTGAGCCGTGAGTGCGGCTCACGTGGACCGCGTCCACCGGATCTGGTACGGCTGCGCGCCGATCCGGCGCGGCTGCGCCCGTGTGGTCTCGCGTGTGTGAACCCAGATTCAAATCAATTGGGGAAAAGTTCCCGTGCGCAAGGTGTTCGACGGAATGCCGCAACGGCGTTCACGACGCGCGCGGCGCGACGGCTCGGCGCGCGAGCGCGTTCGCTCGCCAGCGCGCATGCGCGGACTCGTGCGACGTTTGTGCGTGAGCGGTGGAGCCAAGCGTGCCCGTGCATGCGCGTGCGCGCTCGCGAACGCGCCAGTGCGGCACGTCGCGGTGGCTGCACGCGCGGTGGCCACAGCGAGCACGCCGGTCGTGCGAGGCAGCGCCTCGTGGCCGGGGCTGCGCACGTGCGTGCGTGCGTGCGTGCTTGTGCACGTGCGTGAGCAAGTGTACGTGTGTGTGTGAGCGCGTGCGCGCGCGCGCCATGGCTGCGCCATGGCCGCGGCATGGCCTCGCCGCCCGCGGGCGTCCGGTTACCCGTTCCCGCGGTGGCTGGCGTGTATGCGCGTGCGCATGAGTCCGTGAGGTCCCTACAGAGAGTGCGGCACGAAGGCCGGGCAGATAGGTGGGGTTCCTAGCGGTGGCGCTAGGTTTCATGGCGGAACGCCGGTGAGCAGCGTCGAGGAGGGATGAAGGCGGGGCGGCTTGAATTGGCTCACCTAGGGCTCGAGAAGGGTTAGGCGAGGCAGGGAGGCCGTTGAGGCAGCGATGAGGCGACGCGGTGCTGGCTCGGAGCAGCGGTCGTCGTCGACGTCGGTGTTCGCGGCGGCGTTCACGATGGCGCACGGCTCGGCGTCGTCGAGGTATGGCTTGGCTCGTCCTCCGGGTTCCCTTGGCGGCTACGGAGCTTCTCCTCGTGACAGCGTTCCTCCTTCTCCCTTCCTCTTCCTCCTTCTCCCTCTCCCTCCTCTGCTCGGCGCGTGTGGTGGTGGCGGAAAGGGGATTGACCCGAGAGAGCAAATGGGTTCTAATTGAGGGCGAGGCCGGCTATTTGTAGGCGAAGGCAAGGGATAGAGATGGCTCGAGGTGCTTGGATGCTGTTCAATCGGGCGCTCAAGGCGGTTTCGAGGATCGGACGGTGGCGGGTGCGCGTGCAAGCTTCGCGGCCAAGAAAGTGTGGCCGCCATGGCTTCTAGAGGCTTCCTAGGGGCTGGCTTGGGCGAGGGGTTGATGCCAGCTAGGACGAGGCGAGGCGCAGCGCGGTTTCGGGCGCGAACGCGCGCATGCGCGACACGGGGTCACGCAAATCGCGTGACCGCGCGTGAGAGGAGGCATGAGGAAGAAGATGAGCGGTAGATGTGAGGCTGACATGTGGGGCCCGTCTGTCGGCGCGGCGCGGCGAGGAAGAAGCGGGCGCGTCGCTAGGCTGGGCCGGCGCGCGAGCGAGCGAGCGAACGAGTGGGCCGAGCGCGGAGAAGAAGAGGAAGTCGGCCCGCGCGGGAAGAGAAAGGGAAAGAGAGAAAGAGAGAGAGAATTGGGTCGGGTTTTTAGGTGTCGGCCCAATAGTGGTTTTAGCCCATAGGTTTGAATTTGAATCTATAATTCAAATTCATAGGTATGTTTATATTTCAAATAAAATCCAAACAAATCCAAATGAAATCCAAATAAAATCCAAATGTCACTCTAAATATATTATCCTTAAATAAAATATCATTTTGCTAGGATTTAGATGAGAGGGGAACTTGACCTTAGGCAAATTCAAATTATTGCACTTTTCATTCAAAATTTTCAAATCCACATTTTTAAACATCCAAATTTTAGGAATGTTACAGTCTCCCCGCTTACAAAAATCTCGTCCTCGAGATTTAAGAACTCACCTCCTCCTCGAAGAGATATGGGTACTCCTTCTTGAGATCGGCTTCCTTCTCCCAGGTTGCCTCCCGCTCGGTGTGGTTGCTCCATAACACTTTGCAGAACGGCGTGCTCGACCTTCGGGTTTCCTTCAAAGCTCGGTCTAGGATATTCACTGGGTGCTCCTTGTACTCAAGAGTCTCCTGTAGGTCCAGTATATCTGTCGGCACTTCTTCACTTGGTAACCGCAAGCACTTCCTTAGCTGTGACACGTGGAACACTGGGTGTACCCCTGCCAACTCCCGTGGCAACTGAAGCTCATAAGCAAGGCTGCCAATCCTTTTCGTGATCAGATACGGACCAACAAAGCGCGGAGCGAGTTTCCCTTTCACATGAAACCGCTTGGTGCCCCTGAGTGGTGAAACCTTCAAGTAGACTGAGTCTCCCACCTCAAAGGAATAGGGGTCATATAGGTCACAGTGAATAGGGGTAGTTAACCCCGCGTGTTTTGACTGTATTGTACTTCAGATGGTTCTCTTTTGTTGCCTGTTTACAGATATAAAAGAATAATAGCAAGAGTTATCAGATGATTTATTTGTTTTGACTAACATATATGTAACCTTTCATCGCACAGTGATTCCGCGGCCATCGGGCGCTCGCTGCGTCGTTCCCCGCCACGCGGCCATCCACGCTGCGCTGGTAGACATCATGGTATATACTAGTGCTTGTGTATATGAAGCTGTCATAATAAAACTCAGTAACTTATTTCTTTATCAGAGTGACCGAAGATAACCCAATTGTTTTGTGCTGGGCTGTCTACCTTATGCCTGGGTGAAACTAGGCCAAGTTTCACATGGGTGAACATTTGGGTGAAACCCTCACCCATGTGAAACTTGGCCTAGTATCACATGAAATAAAAAAAATGGAGCTTAAATTGTGTGAAACAAGACAATTCATCACACAAAAAACGAAACCAAGGAAAATCATTGTTCACTTGGATGTTAAATTTTGTTATTTTTTGTTAAATTTGAATTCTTCTGAGAAAAGACAAACATTGAACAAGTCAATTTTCTGTTAATTTGGACAGCAGCCCATAGATAAAATAAATAACAGAAAATTTTATTTTGTTCTTTACATGTGAAACTGAACCAAAATTACAATTACAATCTAAACTGCTACTACTTGACAATTGCAAAATTTTCTATTGTTCTTTACATGTGAAACTGAACCATAATTTCAATTATAATCTAAACTGCTACTTGACAATTGCAAAATTTTCTGTTGTTCTTTACATGTGAAACTGAACACCGTTGTAAGATGTGCAATTTAATAGTTATCTTGGATCAGTGCATGTAATTTTGTATTGTATTTCTAGAACACTTGTTTTAATAACAACCGGTTTACTTTGTTGAACAAGCAAAAAAAACGAAGTTGTAGTTACTATAAAATTATTACATTCCAATCTCATATTTACATCAATTAATATATAACATATCAGCAATATACAAAAGCGCAAATATTGTGCGTGTAACAATCTAAATAATAACTATAATTTTATTATTTTCAAGGTATTCTAAACATTTAACATCAAAATATTTACCTATGCTAATCGATCATTAGAGTGCCATTAGCACGCCGGAGGCGTGCCACAGACTCGGCGTACCCCAAAAGAGAGAATAGCCTCCATGTGACGATATTAAAACCGTGTTTCCGTAATATTTGTGGAGATGTACATTCCACATAATCATCCTAACTGAAAGTAATCGCAAGTTGTACCCTAGCACAGAATGATAAAACAACACCAAAGATGCATATCATTTAAAATCCATTGACATCATCCAAATATAGGAGTGTTGCCACTCCCAAGAAATACACATAACATTTGAGAACTGTGCAAACTACCCCTAGAGTTCTAAGCAGTTTGCCACGCCCCTAGAAAAATACTCATCGCAAGCTGGCAAGAAACAGCTGGAAGTCTAATGGGGAAAACTAACCGGGGTCGCCATCAGAGTGCTGATCAGCTCGACAAGGGACGGGACACGCCGCTTCTTAAGCCAGACAATGTCCAGAGTACCTCTCAGTACGTGATCAGCGGCATCCCCTAGCATTGCACCCACCCCTTCCGCTCGGCTTGAGATCACACCTTCCAGTCCTTCGAATTTCTGAAAGCTCTCCACCAGACGTAAGATCGCATTTGCTGAGTTCTTCAGGGATAGGAGGGCTTGCACGACGCGCCCTTCCAGCTCGGCCTCCTGATCCTGGAGCGGGGGTAACTGATCATGCTCGACCTTGTCTTCCAGCTTGGCCTCCTGATCCTGGAGCGGGGGTAACTGATCATGCTCGACCTTGTCTTCCAGCTTGGCCTCCTGATCCTGGAGCGGGGGTAACAGATCATGCTCGACCTTGTGGAGCTCTAGCGACAGGCATCCCACGACCGAGAGGAAATTCAGCTGGGGGTTTACACAGCCCAGATCCACCAGCTGGCGGAGTACATACGACTCGTGCGCTATGCGCACCGACTCCAGAGAGACAATCTGCACAAACACGCGCTCATCGGAGCGGATGCCCTGCTGGGAGCAGATGACGTGCAAGGCTCGGAGGTCGGCATGGGAGAAGATGTCTTTGTGGACCATCTTTTCCTTTTGGCGGTGGCTGCGAGACGGAGGCATGGATAGCCAGCCGCTGTTTATATAGCCCTATAGATCGGGGCGATCTGTTTTCTACCGTTAGATGGGATGTTTCTTCGCTAAGATTGCCTCTACAAATCGACAAGCACGCACGGTGGCCGCGAGGAGCGGAGACCAACAAAGCCAAGTCGAACTCCACCCAAATCGAGCCCGAGCAGCGGCGGCGGATCTCACCGGGGCTCTAGAATAACAACCTTTTGTTAGCTATTCTGGCTCTACACGCATACACGTACGTATCGTACGTATAGGTGTGTCGTGTACTTTTGGCACGATGTGTCGTGGACAAAGACAATATTTTTTACCTTTGATCAATATTTGCTTACCAGCAAAAGGAATGTCATGACTTACCAGGATGTGTTTTGTATACTTATAACAAAGATGAAAAGAATTTAATCTCTACTGTCTCTGGATATTTGCCTGTACCTAAGGTTGGTAGAGGCAAGAAGTGCCATATGCATGTCTTTGACTTTCAGATAACAAACTTAACTGACAGTCCCGTCATCTCGTGCCGGCGCTATCGTTTCTTTGGTCATGGAAAAAGGCCCGCATCCTCTTTGCGTTTCATGGCGTACAGCGCCACTATATGAGCAATTGCGCATTTGCATGGTAATTCCATCCATCCATCTTGATCGTGCACGCTGCGTCCTGACCCTCCTCCGACCACCACCACTGCCCATCGCACGCAGCTCTCCTCTCGCCAACCTCCGCCCGCCATGCGGCCATCAGCATCCTCCGTGTCGTCGAGGGACAGGGCCACGCCGCCGCGCATCTACTTCATCCCGTTCCCGACGCCGGGCCACGCGCTGCCCATGTCCGACCTGGCCCGCCTCTTCGCGTCCCGCGGCGCCGACGCCACGCTCGTCCTCACGCGCGCCAACGCCGCGAGGCTCGGTGGCCCCGTCGCCCGGGCCGCCGCCGCGGGCCTCCGCATCCGCATCCACGCGCTCACCTTACCAGCCGAGGCGGCCGGGCTCACGGGTGGCCACGAGAGCGCCGACGACCTCCCCAACCGCGAGCTCGCCGGGCCTTTCGCCGTCGCCGTCGACCTCCTCGCGCCGCTCTTCGCCGACCTGCTCCGCACCCAACGCCCCGCCGCCGACGCCGTGGTCTTCGACGGCGTCCTCCCATGGGCTGCCACCGCTGCTCCCGAGCTCGCGATCCCCCGGTACGCGTTCACCGGCACGGGCTGCTTCGCCCTCTCCGTGCAGCGTGCCCTGCTGCTCCACAGCCCACAGAACGGCGTGGCGTCGGAGACCGAGCCGTTCCTCGTGCCGGGACTCCCCGACGCCGTGCGGCTGACAAAGTCGAGGCTCGCCGAGGCGACGCTCCCCGGCGCGGACTCGAGGGAGTTCTTGAACCGCATGATCGACGCCGAGAGTGCCACGGCCGGATGGGTCGTCAACTCGTTCGCGGACCTGGAGCAGAGGTACATCGAGCACTACGAGAAGGCCACAGGGAAGCCGGTGTTCGCCGTGGGACCAGTCTGCCTCGTCAACGGCGACGGCGACGACACCATGGAGCGTGGACGCGGCGAGGAGGCCGCCGCTGAGGCCGTGCGCGTGCTCGAGTGGCTGGACACGAAGCCGGCGAGGTCGGTGGTGTACGTCTGCTTCGGCAGCCTCACACGGTTCCCGAGCGAGCAGGTGGCCGAGCTCGGCATGGGGCTCGCCGACTCCGGCGCCAACTTCGTGTGGGTCGTCGGCGACAAGAACATCAACGCGCCGCCGCAGATGCCTGAGATAGACGACGCGGCGGGACGCGGGCTGGTGGTGAGGGGATGGGCCCCGCAGGTGGCGGTGCTGAGGCACGAGGCGGTGGGCGCGTTCGTGACGCACTGTGGGTGGGGAGCGGTGACGGAGGCGGCGGCGGCGGGGGTGCCGGTGGTGACGTGGCCGGTGTTCGCGGAGCAGTTCTACAACGAGGCGCTGGTGGTGGGGATCGCCGGCGTGGGCGTCACCATGGGCGCCGAGAGAGGGTACGTGTGGGGAGGCGAGGCGACGGGTGGGGTGGTGGTGGGTAGGGAGGTGGTGGCCGAGAGGGTGCGCAGCGCGCTGGCGGATGAGGTGCTGCGGCGGAGGGCGGGGGAGATCAGAGAGCGCGCGCGCCGCGCGGTGGAGGCGGGAGGATCCTCGTACGAGGCCTTTGGTGCGCTGATGGAGGATGTGCTGCGTCGCACGCGAGAGCCATGATCGAGACGAGGTGTGCACGCGATTCGGGCTGTGTTCAAGTTGTAGGGGAGAAAGTATTTTTTTTCTGGAAGCGTGATACGTGATACGTGAGGGGGATGAATAAAAATTGGAAAAATAATTTTCTGGGAAGCGTGTTATGTGAGGGGGTGAATAAGAAGTAAAAAGTACTTTTTGCAACTGAACTTTTTACAATAGCAAAGTCTGTTTTTCACATTTTCAATCTCAAATTACAAAAGCGGATACTAAAAGCATCTCCAACAAATTAGGTAAAAATCCAAGTTAAATGAAGAGGTAAAAGACTAAGTAAAAAAATAAAAAGCTTTTCACAGGATGTGGGAAGCAACAGCTTCTCCGAATCTTAACCATCCATACTCGAATTCATACTTTTGTTACTCACCTTGCTGGTACCCTACTCACATGTGTGGGCCCTGGACCCACAAAAACGACCAATCAGAGGCCGATGTACCCGGCGGCTGACGGTGAGCCCGACACCCCCACGACGAGGAAAGCCTCACGAATCTATCTACGTGGTCACCTACGGTGGGTGAGCACCGGAGAGCGGCAGGCATGGCGTGGAAGCGATGAAGGACATAGGCACATAGCGGCCTAGCAGGGACGGCGATGAGAAGGACGCGGGGACAACAGCGGTACAGCACGGGAGCAGCGTCGGACGGAGCGGGGGATGACGATGGGCATGGCGCGGGGACTGCAGCGCCACTGCGCGGGAGGCAGCGCTCGCCAGCGCACTCTCCGGTGGATCCTCGACTCTCGCTAACGGAGCACTGGGCGAGCGGCCGCGGCATGTCCCCCGTGAACGGCCTCGACGTGTACTTGGTGAGTGACCGGCGGCGCGTCCTTGGTGGCATGGGCGGCAGCTCGGCCGCCCCCGGCAAGGGGCCGGCGATGTGTCCTCCCCAGCAAGCGGCCAGCAAGGTAGCTACGCATCCTCCTCGCCGGTCCGGCGGCCGGGAAGCGCTTACGCCGCCGAGTTGCGAGCATCTTCGTCACGGCAGGATGAGAAGTAAGCAACCGTGAGCCCCACTCGTCGCCGGCCTGCAGCAACGCGTCGACGAGCAGCGGTGCAGACCATGCACTCGCGTGAGCAACGGAGCAAGCACAGAGAGAGCTCGTGTGGCGGACAGGATCACGCGTAGGTGTCACCGTGGATGCCGAACGGAGTATCATAGGCAAAAAAAAAAAAAAACCGGGAGTCCAGGGATACCTATCCACATAGCTTAACCAATCAGATAGAGAACCTGTTGGATCAAGTTTTTTTTGCTGTTTTTTTTTACTTTTACCTAATTAAGTAGATTTAACTAATCTGTTGGAGTTGCTCTAAAGGCCATCCAACTATCCAAACCATGCGAAATTAGCCCTTTTATTGTTCTGAGGGGTGGTTTTGGATTCTATAAAAATAGCATAAATATTATTTAAACTTAAAAAATCATAACTAATTTATTTTGGATCCAAAAAAATATGAAATCAGTGCCAAAATTTCTTTTGAATTGTAACCAACCTATTGACGCACTATTTAATGTTATTTGAATATTATATATTTATATTACTAGTTTCTTATTGTTTTTTAAAAATAATTAGAATAAAAGTAAATAATATGTAAATAACTTCTAATGATGCACCAACATCTATGTCACATTTTTAGAAAGAAAAAGACACCAGATTCATATTTTTATAATTAAAAATAAATTAGTTATGAATTTTTGAAATAAAAAATATTTTTTTATTTTTTTAAAAATACAAAACCACCTTCAAAACCACCAAAGGGCCAATTTTGCACAGTTTGGATAGTTGGAGTTTCTTTGGTGTCTGATTTTGTAGTTGTGGGTTGGAAATCAAACTTTTGTAATAGTTGGAGGGTGAATAGACTTTTCAAAAAAAAAAAAAAGGTGCGTTCATGAGCTATTATCGCTACCATTCGATGCGCAGTGTTCCTTTGTCCTTGAAAAGACAGTCAATATGCCGAATAGTGAAGTGATCCGAGCGTAACTGTAGTTGAAGATCCATATCAATATTAAGATTCATTATTCACATCCAACAATTCTAAAACACACCCTAACAAAAGTATGTTTCAAAGATAATTCAATGCCCACAAAGTTCATATGTTGAGAGGGAGTTGAGCTTATAAAACAATATCATAAGCAACAAAATCATGAAACATGTGCCTTCTCAAGGTGGTTCATCCTCCATAGTGCCTCCTGAATAGTTGGCATCAACTCTGGATAAGTCAAGGTCTTCACTGTTTCAATCTCATCAGGTGTGTACCCACCACCAGGCTTAAACCAATGAGAACGACACCATTTCATCCTGTTTATTGAAACATAGTAGTAGAAATCAAGAAATCCAGCTGCATCTACTCGGGTTTTGTCTGGGCGATGGTTGAAGAAGAGCTCTAGTAGCTTGTTCTTCTTTGCTCTCTCTGTCCAATCATCAAGGTACGGCATTTCTTTGAGAATCATCGCCTCAGCAGTCTGGTCGATACATGGCAGTAGTTGACGAATATAAGGAATGTATGTCATGGCAAGTCATAGCCGCTGCCCCATGCATACCACCGATGCATGCCTGGAGAGTAAGGGGCCCATGGTTGCTGACTCCGGAGACTTCATAAGCTTGAGCAGGTGCTTGATGTCATCTGGGGCAGGGATCTCTGGCTGGAGGAGCTTCTTGGTGATGAAGGCATGTGCGTCCAGGTAGTTGGCTCGGATGCCGGTGGGGCTGCTCTGTTCAAATTCCACGTCCCTGAACTTTAGCCTCCCGGTATCAGGGAAAACCGAAAGCCCAGGGCTCACAAACACATCAGTAGGTAGATTTTGTGGCAGCTTGATCTTGTGCGGCTTAATAGGATGGAACAACATTTCTCTGGTGTCGTTAGACACCACCAGGTTGGACTCGTCAAAGCTGGACACGCATATGCCATCCTCGTGAAATTCATGCAAAGCAGTGGTGAGAGACGAGATTAGCTTCATGCCTGGCTCACTGACAATGTAGAAGGATCTGCCTAGTGTCTCACCTATCAGTCTGAAGCCCTCACTTGGCACACGTGCCAACACTGGGTGGTGAGAAACATAATCTTCCACTGTGGACAAAGGTTCTGAACATGGTGTCCCATGGAGGTTAACCAGCGTGTTCCTGACAATATGACGGGATGGCACCATCGATCCTGCCTTAAAAGCCAGATTAACTGGGTTGAAGAGATGAGCTGCAAGGATTATGTTATGGCATGCCAATACACAGAAAATTTAGTGTGATGAATATCAATAGCATAATGATCACCAATCCAGTAAAATTAACAATCAGGCAATAGCCTGATTAGAAAGCATAAGCTCTAGGTGTAGATATGAACAGTTACCAGAAAAATATAGAACTATAGCTCCATGGACATGTAAGATTTGCTGTTCTTATCCCCCCCTTCTATCCTCAAACTCCAAATGAATGCAAATTATGCATACATAACTGTTCGTGCAGTAAATGTTCAGGGATAATGTCAGTGAGTCTGATTGTCAAGGCCTGAACATAGATAACCATTTCTTTTTGTCAGTGCAACACGTCAGACACTCAACAAACATGAACATACACAATATATCGGTCCTAAAATTCAAAAGAACTGACAACTTAAATGAGACCAAAAGCAGCGCCTGAGACCAATTTCAACGAAGAAAAAACTTAGCCCATGATGCTTGAAAGGAAACAGATACGGGGGTCGGGGATTCACTATTAATTTTTTTTTTTGGCAGGTGGGCACCTTTAAATATATTTCAGTCTGAATAATTATATACGAAGTAACAGACTAGAAATTCAGCGACTTAATGTACTTAACACAACAAAGAGTAATCTGAAGACGCAAATGGAGCAAGGTGCTCAGGTGCTAATTAGAAACTAAAAGCAAGGATGGCAATAGTACTAGTCTTCATCTAGCCCTGGTTTCTGTAGGGTATACTCGTCAACTTCGAAAGATGAGTAAGGCCTAGTAACAGCGGCGGATCAATAAATTGGTGTTTAAAAAAGCAGGAAAGTGTTTAATATCATAATAGTATGAATCATTCATTCCACACAAACGAGGATCCAGGAGCTAAAAGAACAAAACCTTTCTATTAGAAAAATAAAGTCTATCCCTAATTGTTGTTTTTGTGAATAGTTAATTCCTAATTGTTGCTAAAAAAATCAGCACATGATGGGAAAAAAAAAGGTGAAGGAGAAGGATGCCCACCGTGATGCGCAGCTTCAACACGGAAATAAATCAAGGTCTTTACTAAAGCCTGCAAATGCACGATTTGAGGGCGACAGCATGCCAGGGGCGGACCCAGCATTGGACATTGGTGTACATGTGTACACCCAATAATTTTTGCAAACAAATGGAAGTTAGCAAGTAAATTTTATACCTAGGTAAGATACGAATACAGCTTTTGGGTTCTTCATTTCTCACAGCAGGGAGGGAAGAGAAGGTTCGGGTATACCTCGTGGGTGCTCAGGAACGGTGAAGGCATCGCGGATCGGCCGCTCCAGTGCTGCTCGCTCACTCTTCGCCGGCGGAGGAGGACAGAAACAGAGAGATGTGAAAGGGGAAGAATCGGAGAGGTAGGCCCTGTCTGCAGCGGATCTGAGGGCCGACCACGAGTCCCCTGGGCCGGGCGACGGCGCGACAGCAGGAAAAGAGGAGGGAGGGAGAGAGGGACGGCGGCGACGGCGAGGTGGAAGGGAGGAGGGGTGGCGTGCGGTAGGGGAGGCGACGGAAGTGGGAGAGTGAGAGGAAGGAAGGTAAAGGACGGCGGCGTGCGGTAGGGGAGGCGACGGGAGTGGGAGTGTTGGTTTAGAAACCGCAGGTTCCCTGATCAAGCTAGACTTCTACTAGGACATCTTGTCCTTCTATGACTCTTCAATTGTAACTGACTAGGAGACTTACCATGTAAACCTTGCCCCCTGGGATATATAAAGGAGGGCAGGGGTCCCTAGATTAGACCATGGGACAACGCCGCCAGGCATTGCAACATCTCATCAATACAAGATACACCATACATGACGTAGGGTATTACGCACATCGCGGCCCGAACCTGTCTAAATCGTCTCTTGTCACCTTCGGCTCTAGATTCTCGACGACTTCTCCCTAAACCCTTCTCTCGGGGCACCCCCTCGAGAACGTTGTCAGCATAATTCGCCGACACTTTGGCGCCGTCCGTGGGATTCTACTCGTCGAGTCTTCATTAAAGAGTCGATGGCATCCTTCAGCGCCTCCGTCAACGTCAAGTTCGAGGAAGGCGCGACCTTCGTCTTTGGTTCCTGGCTTTGCACTGCAAACCAGGACGGCAAGCTTCGGCATGAACTGCGCGACGTGACGATTGCGTCAGCTCCGCCGCCCGCGCAGACTACGCCGCGAATTGTGCGGCGAGACAATGGCGTCTCCGCCACCACCCGCGCGGGTCACCGTGCGCAGATCGTCAAGGGTCTCCGACTCCAACACGATCTTCGGATCGTATCCAACTCAGAGGAGTACCTGGAGGCAGAAGCCGAGTTCGACTCGGACAAACGATGACTCCCGCCTCGTTGCCCTCAAGTATCAAGACCAAGCAGATAGTCGTCGTACAAGACTACTTGGCGGCCTGAGGATCATCTCCAGCATCTGCCAGGGTACTTCAGTAAGGACCATGACCTCTGTCATCCAGGAGGCCAGGCCAAGATCAACCCTGCGACTCGTAGGAAGTGTCGCCAGGGTTCTTTTCCTATCCGAGCAGGGTTCTTTTTTCGACAAGAACCCAGACTACGGCAACCAACAGGGTTCTTTTTTCGACATGAACCCGGACTATGATGACCAACCGAGTTCTTTTTCAACCAAGAACTCGGACTCGGCGCGACTTCATCAACGAATCGTCCACGAATCAAGCTAAGTCATATGTTTCAATTATCTATTCGTATCTACAAGTGGATACCTTCGTGGTCCATGCTTTCGTCGGTTTCTTCATGCGTCTTTTGCGTTTTCGCTGACTTCTTCAGTATGTTCGGTTTTATCCCTAAAAGTCGAGTGTCTTGAGAAGTTTTTGTCTGCCGATGCAAACCGTGCTTTTTCCAAGCCGATGTGTTCTTGACCGGGGTATCGTGGGGGGCACGGCTAGCGGGACAAACTACTTAAGCATGCGATCTTGCCGGGTTGTTTTCGCAAATTGCATGTGCTTTATATCGATTTTATATGCTCGTGTCTTGCACGTTTTCTCTTAACGGTTGCTAAAGTACTCGGGTAGCACACGCCTTAATCCGTGAAACCTCGACTCTTGCGTGCCGCCTACATGTAAGCCTCCCTGCTGAGCAATGTAGTCTGTGGTAAGCCGTCCTCTCCGTGAGCAGTGGTTAGCAAGATAGGTGCTTAAACGTAACAGGCTAACTACCCGGAGAAAATATGCGGCCTAACAAGATCAAGACGCCCCAGAACTTTTTATCTTTGCGCAATGCGCAATATCTTGTCGATTCGTCGACAAGACTGAATAAATTTCAGTTTTTCAAATATTCTTCAACATTTGCTACATAATATTTTTATTTTTGCAGACCAAGCTTCGGCACACCATCGCAGTTCCGCGCACTTTTGTGCTAGGGGGCTGATGCAAGCCGGGTTCTTTTTTCAACAAAGAACTCGGACCACTACACCAGCTGAGTTCTTTTTCCATAAAGAACTCGGACCACCACGCCAGCCGGGTTCTTTTTTCAACAAAGAACTCGGACCATGATGCTCGCCGAGTACATTTTCAGCAAAGTACTCGGACATCTTCGCTCCATCGGAGTTACATCAGATCTTCTACAAAACCTAGAGTCCAGATCCTTAATCCGATTTATTAAATCGGATCAAGGCTCGGGGGCTGCGGGTACGTCATCAAAGATTCTTCGGAATTTTTCGGTTAATACCGAATCTCGGAGGCAACGCTAGGGTTCAAACGAACTCGGATTCTTCGGAAATTGAAGCTCTTCGGGAAATATTCATTGAAGACCCTCGAATTCCTTCTTCAAAGCAAAACGAGGCTCGGGGGCTGCCCAATTGGGCGCACCTTTACGGTGCGCACCAATGAGATTCTCCAAGAAGTTTTTGAGCACCTCAAAGTCTTCATACAACCAAGCTGAGAGAACTCGAATGACTTCAGAAGAACTCGAGTTGGCAAACAACTCAGCAATATTCCAAGACTCACAACAGGGTTGTACTTCAGGCAATGAAGCGCTCGGGGGCTTGTTGGGTATAGAAACCCCAGGTTCCCTAATCAAGCTAGACTCCTACTAGGACACCTTGTCCTACTAGGACTCTTCATTTGTAACTGACTAGGAGACTTACCATGTAAACCTCGCCCCCTGGGATATATAAAGGAGGGCAGGGGTCCCTAGATTAGACCATGGGGCAACGCCGCCAGGCATTGCAACATCTCATCAATACAAGATACACCATACATGACGTAGGGTATTACGCACATCGCGGCCCGAACCTGTCTAAATCGTCTCTTGTCACCTTCGGCTCTAGATTCTCGACGACTTCTCCCTAAACCCTTCTCTCGGGGCACCCCCTCGAGAACGTTGTCAACATAATTCGCCGACAGGGAGATAGGGATGGGAACGTCCGGGTCGACCCAATGGGTCATTGGCCCGACCCACGGCCAATGGGTTGCATGGGTCGGCCTCAAACTAAAAATGGGTTAAAAGGGCCAAAACCCGCCGACCCAATAGGTACTATAAAGCCGGCCCAAAGCTCATACACTACCCAACCAATATGATATCCAATCCACACAAATAATGTCACAAACTATATCACACGGCTCACAGGATGATATGGCGTACCACGAAGACAGTAAGCTATAACCTTCTAGTTAACTAAAAGTTACGTGATTGAATACTTTTTAGCATAATTATTTGCTATAAGCTAAGTACAAATGGACACCCCAACGTGAAGAAATAGTAATTATATCTATGTGTTGAAAGTTTTCCAAACTAGCACTACAAATCACACATCAATATATAACGTTGTCGACCACATATAGTCATATAGTTATGCAAAATGTGATCTCCACCTTGGACTGACTACTCACGTTGGTTTATTGCATCCACTTGATATTAGATAGCTTCATAGCTACTCCCTCCGTCCCATAATAGATGACGTTATGAGATGCGTGTACGCGTTATTTTCTCAACTTTGACTCGATTTGTAGAAGAACATGTGTAATATTTATATCGCTAATAAATTTGATAAAAAAACTAGATTCAAATATCTATCTAATGATACTAATGATGTATTATAAATATTAATATTATTTTATATATAATTGGTTAATGTTGAAAGATGCTGTTTTTCTCGGGAAGCGAGAATGACATCTATTTTGGGACGGAGGGAGTAGCAGCTAGCCGCCAGCATTTGAGGTAAGAAATGCTACGAAGACTTATCAACACAGTTGCTTGCTTTTTTTTTTAGATAAAACACAGTTCTTTGCTAGTTGCTACGGACTATAAGTTTGGAGTTTTATTTAGGCACACAAATGATCGATGGACATTAGTTGAGAAGTTATTCTCCTTTTTTCTAAAGCCTATGCTTATCTGTATAGGTTGTACAACACACTTGTTTTTTTAAAAGAAACAGTTATACTACACACTTGTAATAACCTTTGATCTTGTATTAAGTACATCCAAAATTGATTATAAAACATAGCATAATGATTAGGCTGGGTCGACCCATACTACTCATTGGGTCACTAAGGCCATATCTAAAGTTAGATTTAGGTCGACCCATGGTCCCTAAAATTGGCCTTGAGGCCATAGGGGCCAAGGCCAAGGCTAGGTCTGGGCCGACCCATTCCCATGTCAGCGCTAGAAGCACACGTCGACCGTTATGGCATCATGACATGCAGCGAATGACTTAACAAGTTCATGCATCCAAAAGTACTTTATGGATTTAAGTGACACCACCTTACAAATGAATGAATCTCTAGTGCATTTTACTTTTATTTTATCCTTAAACCACTATCATATTGGGTTAATTATAATTATAATGACTATCAATCCAAGTGGTGCACAAATAGCCATATACTATTTTTTTAATGTATTAAGCTGACAAAACAATATTTCAAAGCATTTCTATCTTACTTTTATATTTCATAAACATAGACAATGGATGACAATTTTACCTACGAGCGCGGATTTCGTTCCCGACGGGCGAGAGTATGGGCACGAATTATTACATGCGAACGTGTGTACGTGTACGAGCCTGAATCTTCACCTGTGGGAATAGAGCAGGTTAAGAAGTGTTACCTGTGGGTGCCCGTTGGGTTACTCGCGAAAGTAAACCCAACAATATTTTATGTGCGATTGTATGCATATGTGACAATGTGAGGCACTTTAAGTCTCCAAATATAATTTTTATTTTGCTTTGAAGTGTGGTTGGGCATGACTAGACATAGTGTGGGTAGACATGGTTTGATCCTTGGTCCTTATGTTATAATTTTTTATTTGCTTTTATGAAAAATACCTAGATATTTTGCCTTTATAAAGTCGTGGCCACCCGATACCTGATACATAACCAGCGGGCGCGGGCAAAGAATTTTCCTCGCGAGCATATTGGTGGGAAGACAAAGTTTGACACCACGGGCATGCTCACGGACGGGCAAATGACGTAACTGCATCTTGCCCGACCTATTGCCATCCCTACACATAGTTACATCATAACATATAGTTGTATCTTAAAGGAAAATATAGAACTAAAATTTTAGGATTTTATTAATCAATATAAATAAAACAAAGTCATCTGTCACAACAACTAAGATAGCATAACACAATATCCCACTAAAAACCTTATACTCCTGCAATTCTAGAAGATATGTTATAATAAGAAAAATCACATTGATAGATATTTTTATCCTAGTTATGCCAAAACTAACTAATGTTATAAATAGAAGATGATCACATACGACCCATTCGTTACTTACTATCGAATCAGAGAAAAAATTATAGAGTTCAAAATATATACATCATAGTTAAAAATTACATGATAATGTTAAGACCATATACATAGTTAACGCTGATTATAGTTAGTAATATTTAATTATATTTTAGTTATATTTAGACAACAATATCTACACAATTGTACATAAAAATTATGAGAAAACAAATTTAGAGTATAATTATTTATAAAAATATTTGTATTAGTCATGTACACCCAATTTTAGAAATCTAGGTCCACCAGTGGCAGTTCCATTCCCAATCTTGCAGCTTGGTTCCTATGTTTCCCTTGTCTGACTTGGCATTCCGACAAAAATTTTCGAGGAAAATGGTCAGTGGGCGTATTGGGCGGTACAAATATTGTATCGTTTCAGCTTTTGTGTTTGATAAATTTTTCCATTTCCCATACATTTCGACGTACATCGTTTCATCATTCTTGCATTCTTCGGAAACAAAGCTCAGTTGATTGGAAATTTCTGTAACTATTTTCACCCTTATCAACCCATGCCTCTCTCCTCCCTTCTCCCTCCTCTGGTCCTCTCTCCCCTGCTTGTCTGCTGCCACACCCAGAAGCCCGCACGCCCGCTGCTCCTGGCCAACACATGTGTGCCCTCATGTCGTCGTGCCTCTGTGCCCCACATGCGCCCTGCCTCATAGCTAGCTTACCATAGAAGAAGGCACCTAGCTTTACAAAGAATAAGGTGCCCAACTTAACATTTCGAATTCAACATTTTAAGATTTCGTGCTTTCAAGTTCAACATTTTGTATGTAAAATTTCAACTTGTCAGACTCAAATGTTGAACGTGATAGATTATTTTATATTGAATCACTGCTACTATTGTATTTAAGAAAGTAAACTTACACAAAGTAAAGAAAATAATATGAAGCTAATTTTTCGTGAGGTATCGAGAAGTCGGCAACTCTCACCTAGTCCTCATTGGAGCACCCGTGCAAGGGTATAGCTCCCCTTATCCGTGCAAGGACCAAGTACTCTCTAGATATCCATTCCCCACTATGGGGCGACGAATTCTAATACCATGTACACCTTCATGGGGCTTCACACAATCACCGACCACCACCAAGTCGTCTAGGTGATGCCGAACACCAAGAGTAACTAGCTGAGAATCTTCAATTGACCTAGCCTAGACCAAGAAAAAGATAGATACACACTTGCTACTCTCTCTAGAACAAAAGATGTCCTTAACCTTCTTGATTAAATACTTCCAATCAATTCAAGAGTGATTCCCCTTGACTTTAAATCCTCAATATGAGCATAGTAATTTTGGGTGGCAAGAGAACTTTCACGTGGGAGAAGAAGGGGTATAAGTAGCCCCCTCAAAACTCACTAGCCGTTGTACCTTTTGCGGAATCACTGACTAATTTGATGCCCACTTTGGGTCATCACTGAATTAGTTGGTGGTCTCTTTTCCTTTGAAATCCAACGGCTACTACAACTATCAACTATTTCGGTGGCCACTTTTGGGTCAACCATCGAAATAATCTATGCATTCCATAGAACATGTCACATGGCCATGCCTAAAAAGATGACCATCGTCTAATTCAATGAGACCATTGAAATAGTCGATGCACTTTACACAGAGAGCATGTCACTGACCTAGTTCATCCAAAGATCACCGACTAATTCGATGGTCCACGCATGCACCTGTCGAAATAGTCGGTGCTCACTGTCACAATAGTGAGTCTGAGGGTCACCAACTAATTCGATGGTTCCTGGGAACACCCACCGAATTAGTTGGTGGTGTTGTTGTCTCACCTCTGAGTCAGAAACCACTGAGTAATTCGTTGCCTTGCTCCAGGCACCACCGAAATATTCAGTGCCTCTAGGTATCTTATTTCTTCACATTTTTGAAGTTGAACCACGTCCAATTCAAATTCTTTAACTTTCCTAACTTCCCTTGGGCTTCATCTGAGCTACCTGGCACTATAATTTCATAAGTGTGCACCACACCTACCTCTAGTCTCACCTAGTTCAAGCTGCAAACCCTGAGCCCCCTTTATAGTATGGCTAAAGGAAAACAAAGACCTAAACTATTCTAAGTGCCTCTCATAATCCAAATAGCACTTAGAACTAGCTTATCCTTAATCTTTGAGCATATCCTTTACACCAATACAATTATATCTCCATTGTGGGGGGCAAGAATACCATGAAAGCCCATCATTGTACTAACTTTAGAATTGTCACTACAAAACACACATTAGTCTCAATGATCATGTCGTCATTAATCACCACCAAAATCAATTGAGGGGCCTAGATGCTCTTTCACAATGTCCATCCAATTATCCAATAAACTAACAACATTATTATCAAATCTTCTAGTGCGAAAAGACGAGTCGCATATCAAACCTAATCATAAGCCACTAGTATTAATAGAGTGTCGGGATGAGCTTGAAGAAGACCAATCGACTACTTCCACGGCGAAGAAAATACTTGCTCGAGCAGCAGTGTGTTCAATTGTGTCTACTTCGTTGTGCAAATGATGACGAGTGCATCGTCCAAAAGGCCCGGCATCATTGTGGCAGCCCCACATCATCGCTGCCCTCCACCGCTTGGATGTCAACTAAGAGGAGACCACACCTATGTATGGAGAGAAAGAACACTGATCGAAGAGACCAAGAAATACCCCTCGAGGAAACCAGACAAAAGCATACAGTAGCTATGAACCTACAAAATGGAGGAAAACCAACGTAGCATGGACCTTGCACTCATGTCTAAGCAAGGGATCCCACGAGGACTACACCCACGAAAGATGGGTCGAAACGGACCCAACAAGGGCCCACAAATCCCTAGGGTAAACCAACCCATGATTGGGCCCAATCAAGTCCAACTTTGGCGTGGCGGTGCTAAATAGGTTCTCGTGACTACCATGAAGGGTGTGTTCGGCTACGATTATTTATGGTTGCTGCAGCTGTCTCTTTGAGACTGATTTGTGGGCCTTGTGATGTTATTGCTGCACAGCCAGCACAGCCACACACTCTGGAAATTGCTGGCATTTTTATCATATTTACTATTCTGATCTGGAGAGGAAAGGGGAAAGGGCACCACAGTCCACAAGCGGCGGGCACGGGGTGCACGACCGAGGCGTCTGGATATGGCAACAGCCGACAACGAACTAGGACCTTGGCAGAGGCGACGACGCAACTAAGTTTGTGGCGCCACGGGCAAGGAGAGGCGAACTCACCCTTGAAGGAGGCGAGGACGCGCCCTGGATATGTAGAAAAGGAATAAGGTAGGGTAAAAAGGAACATCGTTAAACATTGATATCGGCGTGGCCGATGCGGGCGAGCCTTGTCACCGTTTTATAATGAGGTCACCGTTCTTTTGAGAGTTCACAGTTTTGTAGTGAAACAGAACACCATAATAGTAAAACGCTTTATTTTTACCGTTACGAGCCGATTCATCGTTCTGATCTGTAGCGAAAAGGGGAAAGGTGCACGACTGAGGCATCTAATGATGGCAACATGTGACGGCGAAGGAGGTACCCAGGGCGATGGCGACCTAGGACCTTGACGGAGCCAATGAAGCGTCCTGGATATGTTTAAAAGGAACAAGCTAGGGTAAAAAGGAACATCGTTAAACATTGATATCGGCGTGGCCAACGTGGACGAGGCTTGTCACCGTTTTATAATAAGATCGCCGTTCTTTTGAGAGTTCACAGTTTTGTAGTGAAATAGAACATCATGAGAGTAAAAAACTATAGTTTACCGTCGCGAGCCGGTTCACGGTTTTACGCTTGACATTCTCTTGCAAGTTCATCGTTTGAAGTAACGGTTCCCCAAGTTGATTGTTCGCCTTCGTGAGAGAAAACTACGTTCTCTTGAAATAGAAAATTTATTTTATCATTAGCGTGGTAGTGTTTTATCACCTATCTCTGGGTGTGAGCCCAAGGTTACCATTTATTACTTAGTTCGCCGTCATCGTTTGAGGTCACAATTCCCCAAGTCCATTGTTCGCCTTTGCGAGAGTAAAATACGTTCTCTTGCAATAGAAAACGTATTGTACCATCAACATGATAGGTTTTTATCACCTATCTTTAGATATGAGCCCAAGGTTACAGTTGATTATTTAGTTCACTGTTACCTACTTACTGTACCGTTTTGTAATTTTACCATCGGACTTGCTAGCGCCCAGACGTCCGATTTGGGCGCTAGCTTCAGGCGGTGGTTCCATTGCAATCATGTGTTACACGTTGCAAGCGGACGGTTGACTGAATCAGGTTTCGAGAACGGAGAAAAGATGCCCGTCCCGACGCGCTATGAGTAGCATTACCGTATCATCAAACTGCTGTTTTTATCATCTTCACTGTTTTAATCTCGAGAGGAAAGAGCACCACGGTCCACGGGACCCAGGCGTCTGGAGATAATTTGCGTGCAATCCAAGCAGTCTGGCCAGTCGTGACCGGGACTCTCTGATAAATCTAGGTTATGTGTTTGTTTCTCCTTTTGCGATAATATAATAAATATTATTATATATTATTGTTCAAATCCCCTTGATAGATACAATCACACAAGAAAGAAACAAAGATCAGCAAAGTTTCTGGTTTCGTGGTGGCGCACGGGGCCGGCCGGAGGATTCGACACAGCGGCGATATGATGCAGAGCCGCCGGTTCGTCAATCTGGTGGTGGACACCTTTGTTGGCGGCCGCACAGCCTACGCACTGCACCGCATCGATGTGTCGGGCCTCTTCATGCACGGAGGAAGTAGTGGTACAATCGACGAGGACGACGCCCTGCTGCCTCCCCCCGCGATGACCTTCGACCCGACCGGGTCGGTAGCGGTGGGCAACGTGGATTTCCTGCCCTTGAGCGGCAGCAAGGGCGAAGACGTGGTCGCCCTGGGCCACGACGGGCACGGTCTGCTCTACAGCGCTGCCTCCCGCTCGGTTCACGTCCTGCCCGCGCTGCACCGGCGCAAGGGCAGCGTCTGCCCCATCTCTATCACCGCCGGCAACAGCCTGTACGTCATCGAGAGGCGCCCCTTCTACACCGACGCATGCTGCTTTGCGGTTCTCAGCCACGGTATCCGTCCGGGCGGAGGGTCCTACGACGACTTTCCCCGCCACGGCCGGAGCCCGGGCTGGTACTGGCGCCCTCTCCCGCCGCCACCCTTCGCCTACGCTTCCAACCACGAGTGCTACACCATCTGCCGCCCAGCCCGAGCCCGAGGTTACGGCATCGCCGCCTGTGCAGCGGCGAGCTGCGGCACGAAGCTCTGGGTGACGCTGGCGCAGGGCGGCGGGACCTACTCATTCGACACGGAGAGCAGCGCGTGGAGCAAGGTCGCCGGCAGCTGGGCGCTGCCGTTCCGAGGCCGCGCAGAATACGTCCCCGAGCACAGGCTCTGGTTCGGCCTCTCATCCGGTTATTGGGACAGCAGGCTGCTGCGCCTCTGCGCGTCCGACCTCACCGGCGGGCTGGGGAGGCCGCGCAGGGTGTGGAAGTGGGCCGCAAGCCTACTTCAGAGGAGTGGTCCCCGGCGGAGGAATCCTACCTTGTGCCTCTAGGATGTGGAAAGTTTTGCATCGCCAGGTTTTTCGAAGATGATCAAGGCTTGCACAGTTGCGCCGTGTTCACCGGTGTGGAGGTCACCAAAGACGATGCCACATCTGGTCTCAGCATGCTCAAGCACCAATCCAAACTCTACACCTTCCTTGACAAGGACTTTCGTAAATGTTTTGGTCGCGTGTTTTAGCTAGCTCGTCTTAATACCTCTACACAATTTTTATTATTACATATCAATTTGTGGAGGCTCCAAGAGTCAACATTTATTAGAGAAATGCTCCAGTAGACCACTTTTAGAAAATTGCATGTATCTTAATGTAATCTTGTAATTAATTAACCATTTTTAGATCAGTTTTGCGTCTGGGCCCCCCAGCCGATATCATCCTCCCTCATGAAGTCAGGATCCCCTTTCTTCGGCGGATCGCACGAGGCGGCGCTCGACGATAGGGCATTCGTGGAGGCAGCGCTCCACGTGCGAGTGCCTCTCTCACAGATGGATGTCCGGCGCCGGCACGTTGGATCTTGGATTGCCGGGACAGGCACCTCGACGGTTGCATCGTAGATGCCGGCGTGTGCACCGGTGACGAGGCATTACCCTCTAAAAAATAAAAATCACGTTCCTCTCTGGCTTTGGCAACAAACTGAACATCCTCACGGCCGTCTATGAGAATGAAGCTATAGCATGATAGGACTGTGTCTTCATTTCTGTAGCTTGCCAATAATGCTCCTACAAGTGAACACGTACTGCATCTAGTTTGTACTAGGGTAGTTTGAACAATGAGCAAGCAGATTCAAAGATTCTCTTTTGGAGTTGAAAATTGATGATCTGTTAATTTCTATCAGACCATGGGCTGCTATAATCCTTAAGTGAAGATATAAAGCTAGTCGGCTACTATACTGAGTGTGTTCAGTGCTAGTCTAAATGCGTGCAGCCTTTTGATTACAAACTACTTCGCTTACTGTCGACTGCCATGCTGGTTGGCCGATGATATAATGGATGTGGTTGCAGCATTACTAAATCACGTGGCTACCTCGCATAAATTCCACGGAAAAAAACAGAATGGCACTGAAATGAAGTTGTAAGTACGTTTCCCTCGGTGACTTGAAACACTATGGACACAGGTCGCATAGATGATTAAAGGCCACAGCAGAATCATGGCTAACTCAAAATTAAGGACTGTGTTCGTTATCCGGTTCTCAGTTCTGAACCAAACATCGAAAGGCAATGATGATAAAAAAAAAAGGTTGAGTGTGCAACAACAGTCATGTCTGCATATCCGAATTTAAACACATCTAAGCATCACTGCATTACTCATTATTTATTCTGTAATTTTTCAAATATTCGGTGGTGTCCCTGAAGTCAATCCCTGCACTATTGTCCATCTGGCCAATCACCATGATGCGGCCGATCTTCAGTCTGTCGTAAAGGTCTTAATGCAGGCGATGCTTTACACTGGGCGCCAGTGCCCAGTGGCAGCATCGCTAGATCAATAGAGCACTGGTGAAATTTGGATTGTGCTACCCATCTTGGCCATCTATCTAGCTGCAACTTCAGACTTTTTAATAGTTGATTTGATGTTATCTTCATCAAACATACATTACGTGATGTCAATGCAGCGATGCCCAATCCTGGTGGACTCTCCATGGCATCTGCATGCCCTCCTCGCCTGCGCATTGATGCACGGCCACTTTTTCAGAGGTTACTTCTCAACGGCGGCAGTGCTTGCGCGTCCAAGAAATCACGATGCATCAATCACGATGGCGGTACCCTACCCACAAACCTCAGACGCCGGCCATGTGGTTGTTCCCTCTCGCAGAAATGAAACAAACTCCGAAAAGGAAGGATGAGATTAGCTGGGGCATGGACTCTGGGGTGCTGGGTAGGGTCGGGCCCAGACAAGACCCAGATGAAAAATAAATAAGAATAGTTAATTAATTATAATATTGTTTTAAGATGTGTGTATTTTTCTAAGAGTGGTCTACCAGAGCATTTCTCCATTTTTATGGCAAAATAGCCAAACTCGTCCTCCAACTATCGGTTGAGGATAAAGTTTATCCTTGAACTATTGAAAAGTTTAAAATGGTCCTCCAACTTCACATTTACGAGTCAACTCTCTAGTGAAGGAGGAGTTGGCTCTCTAGTGCTTGCTGAACCTCCTGCGGTCAAGCCTGACCTTACCGTTGTTGGATTTTTATGTGGCTTTCAACATTCAGCCCCATCCGTCAGCCATCCACCAGCAGCCAGCGCTGGCCAGCCAAACAGGGCCATTAATTATTTACCCTGGTTATTGTTCAACTCAACGTGGAATTATTAATATTAGATACATGTAACATGAAATAATTGATGTGGAGTTCAACTCGAGTAAGTAGTATCCGATGTGCCGAGGACGTATGGGTGACTGAATAGCCCCAAATCCTAATATTGGTATCAAAGTCATATCACGGTGACCGACGCCACTGCAAACTCACGCGAGAAACCCTAGATGGTAATTCTGCCTTGGCCACAGCCTGGTTTCTTTTGTGTTGTGGTGTCCACGAGGACGCTCCCGCCTCTGATCACCGTCGCCGAAACTTGATTGCGCGTGGACGCGTAGCAGCAAGGCATGATCAAGGAAGAAGACATCGAGGATACTTCAGGCCTTCCTGCTAATCTCAAGAGAGAGAACTAGAGACGCAATCTGCCTCCGTGCAACTGCTTGTCAACTAAGCACGCAGTTGTCACGGTTAAACACTAGATGGGCTAAGCTGCTATTTGCTATTGGGCCTTCGAGCCGCAATGGGCCTTAAGGCCTTGTATCCAGTGAGTTACAGACATATATGTATCGAACCCTACTGTTCCTGCAGTCCTGCATCAAGAAATTAAACTATCATTAGCACTGGACATCATTGGAAGCAGTAATACGGCGTCATGCTCAGAGCTTCAGACTAGCGACAGCTTCGACAACCACGCCAGCGGCAACGTCGCCTTGGCGACCACAGCAGCGGCCGGCCGCAGACCTCGCATCGAAGACCACAACCACAGCAACAACAGGGTTCGCGTCGCTAACCACGAAAATGCCCGAATTGTCCACGGCAGCCATTGGATCGCATCGAAGACCAGAGCAGGCACGCAGATGTCAAAAAACAAAGAGCGTTTTTAGTTGCAAAAAGTATTTTTTACTTACTATTCATCCCTCTCACATAACACGTTTCCTAGAAAAAAAAAATATTTTTTCTTCCTCAACTAAACACAGCAGACTCAATTGATGCAGCGAGGCAATACCACAACTCCGACGCCAGACAGATCATCTATAGAGGCACGGCGGCGCCATTGAGCCAAGTTCGCTGTGGCGCGGGCGAGCAGGGGCCGAGCTCAGTAGTGAGAACTTGTGACCCAAGTGGCGCGGATGTTTGGTGCCATCTCTGAGCCTGGGCGATCGGTACCCGGTTCACTTCACTATGGCAACGTGAAGCTCGGTACTCTCGTCTCGTCTCGTCTCGTCCCGTGAACCTGGCTGGTGCCGCCTCGCTTCCTTTCGGCCATTTCAGTAAAAAGCGGAGCGTGTGCCGGTATCTCCCGGCGACATCGCGGCTACGTGCAGCCCAACAAGTGCGTCCAAATTCGTTCTGTCCGAGGGAGGAAAAAGGCCGGGCCTCGACAGCTCGCCCATGGGCTATGTGAGCCACATCTGCTTGGACCCCTCCTCGTATTATCCATGGGCCATGGCGCCACTTTTCACCTCCACCCCACCACGACCGACCTCAGCAAGTCAGTATTCCATTGGCACTGCTACCCAGCTTTCCTCTTTGGACCCCCTCTCTGCTCGTCCTCGTTCTACGCTTGTACTCGTGCGCCGTTCAAAATTTTCTACTTCCCCGCGCTAATTGTTACCTCGAGCTATAAAAACCCGTGGATTTCTCGGTCAAACGCAGGCGAGGCGAAAATCACAGCTACCAAAAGATGTTGTCTCGCTCCCACCATTCCCCGTTCCTGCTCCTCACCGTCTTCGTTTACCTGTCGGCACGTTCCGTGCACGGAGAGCTCGCCAATGCCGGTCGCACTGCTCCCCTTCAAGGCGTACACCCAAACGCTTTGGGTGGTGGGGGTCTTCCTCGACGGCGCCTCGCTGGCCGGGCGCCGTCGCGCCGCTCCTGCGGCTCGGCCAGATCAGGGCGCTCTCCGTCAGGATCGACTCCCTCACCGAGTCACCGGTGCTCTCCCTCCGCTGGACAACGCCGTGGCGAGCCCGTGGCTGCGTCACCCGCTCGTCTCCCACAACCAGCTCATCGGGAGCCTCAACATCTCACTGGGTGCTCTGCTCACGTTCAGAGCAGAGCACAATGGCTTCCGTGGAGGCCTTGAGGCTCTGCGCGTTCCGTCGCTCAGGAGCTTCAACGTGTCGGGGAACAAGCTCGCCGGGGAGATCTCCGGCGATCTGTCCATGTTCCTGAGCTCGTCTTTCGCCGGCAATCTCGCGCTCTGTGGCCAGCCTCTGCCAAGACGTGTTCGAGCTTATCATGCGTAAGGATCAGATACTTCTTCGAATGCTACTAATATCGCTGCTCAGTCTCTCCTAGTACAGCATCAGCGGACAACGTTAGTGGCAGTGCTTCTTCTTCCAGCAATAATGGAGGTTTCAGTAAGCTTAGTGTGACTGCTCACGGGCGGCCACCGGCATTGGCAACGCGGTGCTCATCACGGACTCTCTAGCCATCTCTGTGGCCGTGTTCGTGTACGTGAGGAGGAAGCTCCGGTCCACAAAGGTCGAAGGGTGCTTCCGCTGCGGCGCCCGGCTTCGAGGATCAGGAAGACCTGAGGGCGAACGATGACGACAGGTGCCAGAAGAGCGGCGGGCTGGTCTGCTTCGACGGCGGCGAGGAGCTGCGGCTGGAGAGCCTCCTCAAGGCGTCGGCCGAGGTGCTCGGCAAGGGAGTGTCCGGGAGAACGTACAAGGCGGTGCTCGAGGACGGCATCGTTGTTCTCCGCCAGCCGGACTGCCGGAGCAAGGCGTTCGACCGCCACATGCGGCTCGTCGGCCGGCTCCGCCACGTCGTCAGCCTCAGGGGCTACTGCAACTCCAACGGCGAGCGCCTGCTCGTCTGCAACTTCCTCCCCAACGGGAGACTTCAGTCCCTTCTGCAAGCCACTGGTACGTTGCTGTTGTCGTTGCAGGTGGCGTGGCGGCGCGAGAAGCCTGGACTGGGCGGCGTGGAAGAGCATCGCGTTGGTCGCGGCGCAGGGACTGAACTACATCCACACGTTCCCGGCGCGGCCGGCGCTGGTGCACGCGAACGTGGAGCCGTCCAAGTGACCAACATCCTCCTGGACGAGCGTGGCGGCGCGTGCGTGTCCGAGTGCGGCGTCATGCGCTACGCCACCAACATCCAGCAGCCCACATGCCGCAGGCGCCGATGGTGCCTCTGGCGGCGATGTCGGCGGGTGGCTGGGATTCGATGAACAAGTTCAAAATTGTTGTTCATGTCAAGTTTAATCATAGGGCTACATGTTCTATAAAGGAATTTTGGAAATTCTTAAGAAAAAATTGAAAAAAAAACATGTATCATAAGGTAACTTCTGGCTGTTTCAAAGACACACATGCTTTCATTTCAAGGCTGAAAACAGGGGGGTTTGGCCATAGTTTGACTGCATTTTTAGATACCTAAATATGATTTTAATACATTAACATCACGCCTAGGTGACAGAGAATACTTCAAATTACAGCTTTGATATTCGCCCTGCTCAGTTGGGGAAGGCATCTTCCATGCATCCGCGGAATAAACAATTAATGACGAGGCAGCACATGTGGGAAGTAATGCCATGTTGAGGCAAGCTCATCTAGAGAGTTCAAGGAAAAAAATGGTTGACAAAAGAAAACAACAAGCTGAACTGTCTGTTGATACTGCATATATGTAGATAGAATGACTGTAACCAACAAACTATTCCATTGTAGCACAAATTCAGTGCTGCTACCCAGATCCAAAACTATCAAATATCTCCAACAAGGAAGAAGTATTTTTGAGAGAACATCCTATTTAAGTTGCTACTCACTAACTCACAGCATACTTACACAGCTCTAAGGCAGATGCAAAGCATATGCCCAACAACGCTACTCAGATATCTGCTGTTTTCTCAGTGGCAAAAGGAAATAGCCTGTGAGGCTTAATAAGATGAAGTTGGTTCTTCATGTAAAGCCGACGATGCACGCGGGGGAGTAGCAGCTGGTTTTTGTTGTGTAGAAGGAATTCAAGCTCATCTTTGGTATAGAACAGCCTCCACCTGTGATCATAGACATGACATCGCAGAACCCTCTGCTGGAGCATGAATGACTTTTCTTTTCCTGTGAAACCAGGGAACGAGCCGTCTGCATTCACCGTCTTATGGAACCACATTTGAAGAAACCAGTTTCCCTGCAGGACACCAGCCCACTCCTTGGCATCTTGAAGGTCATTCAGAATGCTCTGCCTCATCTCTGCGGTCATCGAGTTGACCACCAGATCGTGAACATCCATAAAGGCCTGAGATCTCGCATGGAGTGGCAAACAGCTTGGGTGAAAGGCGGCGAGATACCCTTTTGGCAGAGCTGGGTGTTCTAACAACTGAAATAGATGTCTTACATCCCTTGGAAGCTCTAATGATTTATGTCTTAGAGTTGAATTCCTTGTCATCCATAAATCAACAGAAGTTTTCAATAAGCCTCTCAGGATGCAAGATGCCCAATACCAATCAGCATGAATGTGCAACGGGTCTTGTGATTGCATAATAAGGGTGCCTTCCTTGATTTCTAACCTTCCCAGGGACGTAACGACAAGCTGATCCAGAGTTCCAGACTGAGAAGCTTGTGCAGGCAATAGCCTTTGAGATGTATCCCATGAAGTTCTTGCAGCAACGACTGGGACAGCAGTTTGCCTTCCTCTCTCAACATAAGCTGCGCGTCTGGCGTTTTGACCTCACCAAACAGACTCTTGTCGTACGGAATGACCCAAAGCGGGGGCTTCATGTGGATGAAATCCAATGGTTCCATGACAGGAACATGGCCCATAGAGCAGTAGTTGTCTCTTTCATAATACCTACATAAAACATGCAGGTTCAGGATTTTTAATAACAACCTGTATCAGGCAATCCAGCAAGTACACTGAAACTGTAATTTAGGATAAGAATGTCTCAGGCTCAGCAACAATACTGAATCGTTAGTGAGAATAATAATTTCTTCAATATTTGACCACACCAGTATATATCCCTATTTGATACTGCATAATCAGGGATAACAACACCAGAAACTATCCCGCATTATTTGACCATGTTCCATCACACATTATTCGACCATGTTCCTACACCAATAAGGTGCTGCAGCTAGAAACGGCTTCGATGATCATCACTACCTTACACTCCAGTCTGGCGCTCGCTCCTTGATCTACTGCCTAATTTTCAGTCCTCTACTCCAATAGTTCTATGGCTCCAAAGTTTCATTCCTCTACTGCCTATTTGACCACATCCGAACTACTCATATATCGCACGATCAAGTAACAACACATCAGGGATAACAACAAAAGCAACTACTGCCTATTATATTAAGCAATAACCTAAACTACTCATAATTACTGTTTAAATCAGGGTTCAGAACAATAGAACCACGCAAACAGATCACTAATTGACAATTCGTAGACTCTTTGAAGGTTCAACTACTCAATTGACTACTAGTGTACCCCTTTACCTCCAGTAGAAAGAAGACAAGGCGCAGATAAACTTACATCACGCGGCGCGACGAGCTGTATCGCCGCAGGGGCGAATATATGAAGCGTCTCACGGGAGTTGATGGCGAAGCGAAGCCTATGGCCACGTCGGGGGTGAACGGCCGCACGCGGAAGCTCAGATCGTGGCCGTGCAGATTCAGGGCGGCCGTCGGAACCGGTCCCCATCGAAGAGCATCAGGCAGGCCACGCGAAGCAGCAGGAGTTGCGGATGTGGTGATGCGTCGGAATAAGCCTGGCCCTGATGACGCCTGTGGGAGCTGCGGCGATGGAGCCGGCGCGGCTACCTTGACTTGTGCCGGCATCGATGGGGACGCCGCCCGCAGGGTATCCACCACCAGCGCCGGCGCCGCGCCCTTGGCTCGTGGCTGCATCTATGGGGACGCCACCCGCAGGGCACCCACTGCCAGCGCCGAAGATGCTGGTGCTGCGGGGGGGAGAAGAAGCGCGGGTGGCCATGATCACCAGGGCCGGTCCTTAGGGGGGGGGGCGAGGGGCAACCTGCCCGGGCCCCGGTTCCCTAGGGCCCACGCATACGTTTACAGCATAACTATTAACTACGTATAGAGTCTGTATAACTACGAGTTGAGATACTGATTGAGGTTAAACTCTAGTATATACGTAGATATTTTTGCTTTAAATCATTGATGCTTAACAAATTGAGTATATAATTCATCTCCCATTAATTTTTAACACAAATCATTTCATCTACAAAATATTTATTCGACACACAGAAAAGGAGCACGAGAAAATGAGTATATAATGAGTTTACATAGTCATAGAGAAGATCAATTGACACGTTTTTAAGTAAGACTAACCATCTGAGTGTCATGATAAAATCAAGTAAGAAAATACCATTTTACGAAACATATCAGCTATTAAAGAGATTTTTTATGAATATTAATAAGGACCTGGGTTTTAAGTTCGCCTCGGACCCCTAAAATGTTAGGACCGGCGCTGCTGGTACCCTGCGGCGGTGGTGGTAGACGCCGCCCATGGAGCCGCGGGCGAGCGCGCGAGGCCGCCGCCAATCAGCAACCATCGCCTCATTTCGCCGAGGTGGACGTGGTGGCGGACGGCGATGAGGCCGGACCACCGGAGACGACGGCGACGACGGACCGCCGGATACGATGTCGAGGCCGGTGAGCGCGCCGCCCCGCTCGCTGCGGCTCGACGGTGGCGACTGGCGAGCGCGAGGCGTGGTGCGGCGGGGCGATCGAATCCTGGGCCCTGGGGTGGGACCCCCGCTGCGTGCCCTGTGTATGTGCTGGGCAGCGTGGATGCGGTTGCGTGATGAGAAGGTTCTTTACGGCTCAAGGCCTCAAGATGACGTTTATAAGATATATAATTATTAATAACTAATGTTAAAAGCCCTTCTCGCGTTTTGGGCATCACAGCTCCAGCCAGTTTGGGGATAAAAGGTTAAAGTGTCTTTTCTTTTAGAAAAAAAAAATGCAAGCCACCGTCAAATCAAATGCGTATATGATGCATCACAAAATCAAATATGTGCATCAGCAGCTACGTGCAACACAGGAGGAGGTTCGTTCATCACGATCTGAGACGGAGGGAGTATAACTTAAGCATCAATTGCCCCCGAAAAAAAACTTAAGCATGCATCAATGTAGTGTATACTATGGAAGAGTCCGAAGAGACAAACTATATAGTCCTAGGTACATAGGGCCTGATTGGTTTGTGGCCAAAACATTGGCATGCCAAAATGTGGGCAAAAAAAAGTTACCGCCATTTTGGTAGAATAAATGTGAAATGTTGACACTTTTTTAGTATCAAATCAAGTGGTGGCTAAGAAATTGGCATGCCCAAACTTTGGCATGCCAAAGTTTTGGTAGCCAACCAATCATCCCCATATATACGTGGAGTGGAAGAATAAAACCTTTGGGGAAGAAATGCGGAGACAGTGATCGTTTAGAAAGTCGCATTCTATGGAAAAGAACATTGATGTGTTTGTGTTTCGTGTAGTATTCTCGGAAAACCCTGTACAAATAAGATACATAAATAATTAATAATTAACAATTAATAGTAGTTTTATTCTCAGTGTAAGACTTTATTACATTGTTTTCTATGAGTTGATGAACGAAACTACACGATCTCTTGATGTAGAGTTTCGTATTCATAATTTATATGCTACATATAATATTATTTAAGTGCTTAGTGTCTAAATGATCATTTGAGAGTTGGCGAAACATGTGGAGATGAAACTCAATTTATTTCGGTGGGAGTTTCCCTTGCTTTCTAATGTGTTGGAAATAGTGAGCACCAATTTTATCGTGATGAGATTGCTCATATCTCTGTCGTAAATACTCTGCCATGACACTATATATTAACGTGACACCTTATTTAATTGAAATGAAATCTTTATGAAGCTTCATTGGTATTGACCTAAGATAGTTCCCATATACGGAGTATAATCAAATAGCATGTCAAAAACCCAGTGACTGATAGTTTCCATGTAATCAAATAGCACCTCATGTAAGCAAAAAGACTGATCTACGTAGACTTTATATTTTGGTATATAAGATTTTTTTTTTAAAAAAAAACTCGTTTTTAGCATGTAGCTTATCCAGCTATAAGCCTTTTGAGAACCCGGCACCAACTTCGGGTGTCTTAATAGGATATGAACTACGGTCACAAACATAAAAAAAATCCTCGCATCAGACGTGCCATCTTCATAGCTAAGTATGTCAACTTACGGATGTTGCTCTGGTTGGATCATCACTTCCAAACGTGGATATCTTGAAGAAATGTCATTAGACTTAGGTAGGCAAACAATTTAGCCTAACAACATTTGTTTGTCCCGAACTATACAGTCTTCTCCGACCGGCTGATGACGATAATTCTACCCTCTTGTGGAATTTCAGAAGAGTATATCATGTTCCATGTCTCTTCAACATCTTTTAAAGCTCAATAACAATCAACCACCTCGCCACCGAGGCCCTAATATTCTGGTGCTTGATCAAGCATTTGTCTTTGAAATTGGCCGCTGTCTCATTCTTATGGTCATTCTCCTTAGAGCATCTCCAAGAGTGACTAAAAAATAAACACCTAAAAGTCTAGTTTTGAGACCAAAATATTAGGAGGAAAAAATAACCTTTCAACCAACGGCTCTAAAAAATATGGTCCCAAAAGAATTAAATTGCTGCCATGTTATCCATTTGCAGATCAATACTTGATTTTTTGCATATGTGAACAAGTAACTTTGGTTTTTTTCCCTTCCCACTTTTTTCGTAGGATTGGGACCTCACCAAGTGGGGGCAAATTTGGCTCGAGATTGAGTTATTATTGAGTAAGGATTATATTAGACAACAGTTGAAACACTTTTTTTTTAATCTTCTTTGGATATATACCATTGAAAGAACGCAAAGTTAGATATATATACCATCACGACCCACATGTCATTAACTCATGTGAATCCCACATGTAAGAGAGATAATAATGATGTATATCTAACTTTGTAATATTTTAATGGTACAAATCCAAATTTTTAAATAATATTGAGATGTTTTATTTGACAATTTTGGATATGCTTTGACAATGCGTCTAGAAGGTGTGTTTAGATTGCAGGGAAAAACACTGTAGCATAAGAAAAACACTGTAGTATTCGCTGGGAAACATATTTTGTGAGAAATAAATAATAAAAAGTTAAAATAAATAGTGAAAAGTTAAAATGAATATCTGAACATGGCCTAACAGACACTTGCCTATTTTCTTGGCAGGTACGAATTACGATGGGGAATGCAGTTCCCGAAGGAAACCGAATCGCCAGGTAAGAGAACCGTCAGTCCCACCTGTCAGATAAAGAGAGTCCCAGCCGGGCTGGCCCCACTAGGGAGCTCGGGCCGCCGTCGCAATCCCCATCGCCCCATTGGTAGATCCGTGTTCCCAACTGCCCGTCATCCGGCCGGCGCCCGCCTCCTTCCGGAGTCGCCGACGCCGTCGCAACCGAAAAGTCCACGGCCGTTTCCGCGAGAGGGAGGGAGGGATGGGGAGCTGCTGCAGCAGCCGGAGAGCCGAATCGCCGGCCAGCCGCGTGGCGCAGTGGCGCCTCACGGGCATCGTCTCCGTCCGGGAAAGCAGGCTGAAGGTTCGCCCGCTCTTTCCCCAACCTTTGCCCGTCAAAATTGTTGTGTCTCTTTTGCCCCGATTCTCCCAATGTTTTGCAGGCTCCACTCGTTTTTTGTGGCCATTTAGTGATTCCGATTTTACAAATAATATACGAGGGTGAAAGATTTATGAATAGGGCATTCGATTGCTGGCCTCGGCTGGGGAGGATTTTATTTCCAGGACGAAGTATTATTAGCAGTAGTACTCCATTCTCCTCAAGTAAACTGAAGCTGGGCCGTTCCTTCGTATTCTATATCATTAACACGTTATCTTCCTTGGTGATGAGTTAACTTTATTTGGCACTTTGTCTCTGGACATGTTACTGCACGTAACTTATTATTTCTCACGGTTATGAATTAGCTACTACTAGGTCTAATTGTCACAATATGTCCCATAGTTGAGTGTTTTTTTTTTTTTTTGAAACTCCCATAGTTGAGCTTATGACAGTGCGTGCAAATACAATTTGAATAGGAATCCGAACAAATCCATGGTGTGTAACCATGTGTATTTCGTGTATGAGTTGCAGTACAAGGAGCATCTTTAATATTATACAAGAAAACTATATGTGAACTAGTTAACTATAAAACATTTAATACCGCTAAAGAAAGGAGTGCAAATAGTAGGTTGTGGTGATTAAATTGAACACTAATAAAATGCTGCAGAAGTAGGAAAAATATGGTTCATAGCACATGGCTAAACATTTTAGGTACATGCCATCAGCGCAAGGATTGGTTGAACTATATACAAACATTCCCCTCATAAGTCGTGCTTCTAAAATAGTGCAATATTGGTCTTTGAGTATCGCAAATCGTTGTTAAGATCCACACTACACATCTATACTATTTCAGCAATATTCTTCTTTATTATCATTTATTGGTACACAATACACAGAAGCTTGTTTGGATTGCAGTGTTTTTTTTCATGTAGAGCATAGATTGAAATATGGATCCTGAATCCATCCTGATGGATTACATCTATGCACAAACATGTTGACATTAGTAATTATTCAGTTGTTTATCTCTGTGTTTGTTCACATCTATGCACAAACATGTTGACATTAGTAATTATTCAGTTGTTTATCTCTGTGTTTGTTCTATTATATTGCTTCACATTTGAGATATACATTATGTCGACTTATATTTGATGTCTATTTATGCACAAACCTACTTTGTACACCTATGCCACTTATATATCTGTTGTTTAATATCAGTGTACCCTCGCAGGAAATGCCAAATGAGGTTCTACAAGTGGGAAATTCCTTGAGAACTCTGGATGCATCAAACAACAAACTAGGTAGTCAGATTATATACATACCTATTTGTTACATTCAATGTTCAATGGCCAGATGATTAGTTTCCCCCCTCTTTTGCTGGTATGTAGCTAGCAAGGAACTGGTCCAACGTTATCTGCTGTTTCTCTTGTCTTTTATTATGTGCAGAGCTTTCAGATTTGAGAGCACCTTTTCTTTTGACTTGCGTCTTTTCTTGATTTGAAGCCAAACCCCCTTTAAACTGGCATGCGGTTGATCTTTGTGCTTCTTGTGAGCAATATCAATTGATTCTATTTTATGTTGCAGTTGGGATTCCCGAGGATGTTGGCCAACTTGTGAATATGCAGAGACTTGTAAGAGTTTCCTTTATTAGAATTCAGTGCAGATTATCTGCTTAGAGATTCATATTTGCAAGAAATGATTCTTCCTTTTGATGTTACCTTTTTTTTGGATTATGGTAGTTTGGAGTGAACCCTGTTATCTCTTTCTGTTTCTGTAGGTTTTGGCTGGTAATTTGATTGAAAACCTCCCAGCTAGCATTGGATACCTGCGGAATCTTAAATTCCTTACCCTTGACAGAAATAGGATCTCTGTCTTGCCTGAAGAATGTTAGTTCCTACAAACCTATCTTTCTTTAACAACAGAAGTGAAACTTGCAAAAGCTTATTATATATTTACATAACTAAAACTATTGAAGTTTGCCTAGGTGTTACAACCTCCATCTTAGCAATTATTGAGTTATAACTTCCATGATACTCTATTAGTTTTGCATTTCTAACCTTTCCTTTTACTTCATTCAGTGGGTTCTCTGTCAAACCTTCAGCAACTTACTATTTCTCGGAATTCTTTACTATGTCTGCCTAAGAGTGTTGGAGATTTGAGCAAGGCAAGTTTCTTATTTGTGTCAGAGATACCAAAACCTTTATTTTGTTTCTGGAACTGCTTGGACACAATAGTCACTAAAAAATATATGCAATGAGTACTGATTTAGGATATACAACAGTGCAAGAATTTGTTACATTTGTTTTTTTAACCCTTGATTATCTGAAACTATTTTACCTTGTTAAATTCCATCATTCCGTTCACAGTCAATGTGCAATGTGATCACTGGGTACTATAATTTTATTTTGTCTGATGCAGATGTCAATACTCGATGTATCTGATAACAAACTAAAGGAGCTTCCGGACTCAATTGGAGGTTGCAATTCTCTGGAAGAATTGAGGGCAAATGGTATCCATCACTTTCTGCAATTTAACCATGATCTCATCTCAGTCTCCCACCCATTCCTTTGCTTTCATGTACACATGCACTTGTGAATACTATTGCATGGTTAATCATATATAGTATTTTGCCTGCTTACCATTTGCCTATCTACTTGAAAAGTTTGAAATGTCAGTCATATCCTCCTTGGATGCTCTTCTCCTTTATGATTGTATTTAAGCTGGCCCTTGCTCTGTTTGGAATGGAATCGTAGCATGCACTGCAGCAGAACATGAATGCTGCAGAAGATTTGGCTTGCCTATCTCCTGTGCTAGCACATATAGGCCAGTTGGCAAGGGAAAGCCATGCATACTTTTATGCACCTTTGGTGAATCAAATAAGATTTAGGCATCTAGCAATTAATATTGCTGAAAACAAATTCGATACAGCATGCTTTTCATTTCCTTTGGCACCTGCTAGATCTGGAACTAATCCTGAAGCAAAATATACAGGAAATTCAATTGAAGAGGTCCCCTCTTCAATTTGCAACCTTCTTTGCCTTAAATCCTTATCACTGAATTTCAACAAAATTCGTCAGGTATTTGTACTTGATATTTTTTGTTCCATTACAAAATTAACAACAGCTTATCACTCAACCTCAACTCTTTCATTTTCAGCTTCCAGAAAACTTACTGAAAGACTGCACGGCTCTTCAGAATATATCACTGCATGGCAACCCAATCACAATGGATCAGTTCCAACAAGTGAGTTACATGAAGCATCTACAGTTTTCTTGCACTGCACCCTGACCAATCTTGTATTGATAATAGCCTCTTGCTCTCTTTTATTTACATTCCCATTTGTTGCAGATGGAAGGATTCAACGAGTTTGAGGCACGCAGAAGGAAGAAATTCAACAAACAGATTGATTCGCGTGTCATGATGGGCTCCACGGCCCTCGATGAAGGGCTTGATTTCCACTGATTTTAGAGCTCATGTGGCTTCCATTCTTTCTAATTGGTCAGGATCAATTGTAGATTTGTAAATATCAATCCCTGATTCCGCAAAGCAAAACAAGAAGCGTAACCTCCATTAATGAACAAAAAAAAATCCTGATTTTTGCTTGAAAATGCGCAATAAGTGACATTGCCCATCTTGTATTCCTATGGAAACGCATTGAGTGCATTTGGTGCACATCACCATCTTTTCCCCAACTACTTGTGAGACCCATCCTGTGTTCCTGACTACTACCGTTGCAAAGAAATGGCAACTGAGTCTGGAGTACTTGCCAACCCAAAGATTCTGCCCTGATGATGCAAGGGAGAAAAGGGTTTCAGACGTGAACAGGACATGATTGGCGGTGCTTTCACTTCTCCATCGTCGTCTACGTGAAGCGACAGTGACTAGGCACGCTCGCCTTTCTACTTTTTGGTGTGTGGTTAACTAGAAAGCTTCAACGCGTTGCTGCACACTGTTGTAACAACCTGTAAATTGAAGAGTAAAAAGAACCACAATCTGAGAAATCAAGGGTGCTTTGGTTTTTTACAGCTACCAATAATTGAGTTTTTTACAGCTACCAATAATCGAAAAGGCTTTGTTCATTTGCACGCAAATGGCGATGCAAGCCAAGAGCACGGCTTACTTCTTGAAGCAATTGTTGGGCCTCTACTTGCCAAAGTTTGTTCACGAGCCAAGGCTGGAATTGGGGCTTTCTAGCTTTACAACGCAGGGTGAGATAAGACGTGGGTTTTCATGCTTTACACGAGAGATCGCAGGTAGGTAGCATCTGTAAAAATACTCTGAGAATACAAATCCCAGCTGGTTAACCTGCAAATGATTTTGAGGTTATTAAATGTTCATGCTTCAGAAAATCAAATGTGCGCTCTGCGTTTAATCCACAGCGTGAACCAGGCAGCCAGAGCCATGTGTGCCAGTGTGTGCTCTGAGCTTCACTAAATGACAAAATCACCTAATTCCTACTAGGTAGGTCTCGCTGTGTGTGCTCTGAGCCTGATCATTCGATATGGCCATCACCATCACGCAGCCTCGCACGTCACTTTCCCTGCTTCTCTCTCTGTGCAAGTTCATTCAACACCAGGTAGGCTGTGTTCAGATTCAGGAAAAAATATTTTTCCAACATGCTTTTCAGTGCACTATTTATCTAAAACAACTACTTTTTACTTCCAATCTGAACACAACATTAAATTCACAGCACCAGCTCTCCTCATCCTCTCCGCTCTCTCCTCCGTCTCTTCCCAATCACACTCCACATAGCCGAGCATCACTCTCGCCTCTGGCTCCCGTGCCCATCTTCTTCTTGCGCCTCTCTATCTTGGTGTGTGAAGACGGTGAGCTCTTCTTCTTGTTCTAGTGTTCAGTTCAGCCTTCAGTTAAATCCCCCGTGAAGGTTTTAATTAATTTAACTTGTCTCTTCCCTGTAGCTTTCCTGGCGATCCATCCACGGACGGCGACCCAAGAAGACTAGAGAGTCTACGGAGACGAGAGTTAACGGAGAGATCATGCCGGCTGGGGTTGGACGGCCACGGCGGGGCTCCAGCAAGGAGCGGACAGCAGCAGCCAACAACAGGTTTGCTTCAGATCAGCCTCTGCTCATCATAGGCTCGTATATGACACTTGAAACTCTGTAGAGGCTTCTCCTCTGACCTGCTCTCTTTCTCCTTTTGCCGTCTTCGATGTTCGATCATCTCCTGTAGGCTGTAGATGAGAGCAAGGCGTTATTTTTATCATGGATATTTTTTTTTTTTTGGGGGGGGGGGGGGGGGGGGTTGTCAGTTTGTATTCACACCGTTCTTCAAGATGATATGTATATCTGTAACTATGTATGATGTATGTGCAGAGATGGAGTGGAAAAGGAGATGACATGTCTGAGCCTGGGCGACTTCGAGTTCTTCAAGATCTTGCTCCCTGGGATGTACGAGGAGGCACTGGTTAGTGTCCTGCTGCTCCCTGAATCTGATCTGCTCGTAATAGCTTGCGAATGTGCAATTGTGCATGCATATGATGTACAACGCCGTGCTGTTGTGACTTGTGAGCAAGTAATTAATTGCCGCCGCCTGCCGAGTTAATCTGATGGTTTAAATTTGCGCACAGAGGCTGCCCGTTAAGTTCGTTCGGGAGCTCGGAGATCGCCGGCACTTGAAGCTGCGGCTCGCCGGCGAGGGGATGCCACTGTGGGACGTGGAGGTCTTCGCCGACGAGAGGCGCGGCGACATGTATCTCGCCGAGGGATGGAAGAAGTTCGCGCGCGCCCACGACCTGCGCGACGGGTACGTCCTCGTCTTCCGCTTCGACGACGGCGCCGCCGCCACGCTCGCCGTGACGGTCTTCGACCGCACCACCTGCCGCAAGGTGTACGTCCACGCCGGCGCCGCCGGTACGTCCCCGTCCATCCTCTCACCCTTTTCGCAGCGTGGTCAGAGACATCATATATATACATATATATAAAGACCTTCTGCTCATGTGTCTAGCTGGAGACGAGAAGGCAAGCCGTGGCGCCCGACGCCAGCTCGCCATCGCCGAGCCGTCGCATTTCGCCGTGAGCCTGAGGCAGTGCAACCTCGGAACGAAGCAGAACCAGTACCTGGTCAGCCTTCGCCGCCGCCGCTGCCATTTGTAATTTCTTGCTTGCTCAGACCGTGCTGACTTGTCGTGTGGAGCAGAACGTGCCGGTGGAGTTCCAGGACGCGCACGGGTACGCGCGGCGGCGGAGGGTGGAGCTGCAGATGGGGGGGAGGTCGTGGTCGGTGAACCTGAAGCGGGGCAAGCGCGTGCTCGGGGACAGGACGGCGTTCAAGTACGGGTGGCACCAGTTCTGCGTGGACAACGGGCTCGAGGTCGGCGACACCGTCTTCTTCCGCGTGATCCGCGAGGGCGCCTGCGTCGACGACGACGACGAGGAGTGGGAGGATGAGTGGGAGGACGACGAGCACGTGCTCAAGGTCGAGGTGCGCAAGAAGGACGGCACCTTCATCTCCTGATCTGGTTGATCAATGCTATCTAGCTGATGATGAGAGATTTAATCTGGTCTAGTATTATAATCTGCGTGATTTGTCTTCTTAATTTGTTATGTTGTTAAAAGACTCGTTAGCGGTTGCTAGGGATTTCTATTCTACTAATTGCTGATGGATTGTTAGGTTGTTCCTCTGAACCTGTCGTTGAGATGATCTATGTTCTGAAATTATTATGTGCTGGTGGTGGGTTTGTTATAATCATTTGAACAGTAGCTTGGTGATCATGGAATCCCTAAAGCTTGCCATTGGTTCGTGAAAGGCTTAAAGTGGGTGTTGTTTTGTCGGACTTTCTGATGCAACGATTGCGCAGGAATCAAGACACACCCTATTCCTCGAGAACTAGATTTGTTCAGGCCGTGGCAGTTGAGACTTGAGAGTTGAACCGGTCCCGTTCCGTGTTGAGTGTTGACCAGGCAGGACAGCGAAAGGATTGGTCTGAACTTTGGACTGACAGTCACCGATCCAAGAGCACGATTCGCTAGGCCTTTGACTTAGGCTAAGGACAATCTTGTCCGTGGGAAGTGTTGGACAATAAATTATGGGAGGTTAATATAAGCATGAGGGGAGAGAAAAATGAAGTTTCATAACCATGTGTCCATGATACCCACCATGTACGGTTACAAAGGGTATGAAACTTGTAAAGTTATCTCGTTTCATCCTAAAACATATTTAGTCACAAAACTTGTACAATTTGCACTATAAAATAGTACAATTAAACTATGTTGACATAGCCTGTTTAATTTCATCCGAAAGATGACATTGGAGTCTATGTAACTATGTGATGGATTGAGATTGATATAAAACATAACATAGAACTAAAAAATGTGTTAGTTCAGTTGAGGGGGGCGAGCATGGACACTGGCATGCAGCAGCATCTGTGGCGCCAAGCCTTTTCACCGCAGAATGCCACCGGGACTTGATTGGGTCGGGACTCGTTTTCGTTGGAGCCTCCCTCCCTTATCCAATTGTCCGAATGTCTTGTCGACCCTGCAGCGCACAAGTGCGATGTCTTGCTGAGCCCAAACCGTTTTTATCAGCGTGGCAGCATCCATTGGATACGACCACATCTCTTTCTTGCGCGGCTCGCTCGCTACGAAGGAAAAAGAAAACGAATTCATCTTGTTGGGAATTAGGGATGTTGCGCTGCACGTACCGATGCCCCATCCGTCCTTGGTGATCGCAAGCTTACATTACATCCCTTTGACTGCACTGGCTGTCTTACTGCGTGCATATAGATTGAGTGAAAAAAATATTCTAGATCAATAAAAACGCTGTAACTAAGTCATACGAAACGTGCTCTGCGAGTAAATTAGATAAATAGTATTTTTTAGGTGAGAGTTGGGAAACTGAGGGTACGCACTGGCTTCCTGGCTGGCCTTCTGTCTCGTTTGGGACTTTGGGTGGACATCAACGTCCTTGCCCTGTGTTTCTTTCCCCAAGGATACGCTAGTGGCTTTAACCCTTTTTTAAGAAAGCCAAGTGTCATCGTGTCGGCAGCTCCATGTGATTGTTAGAACTAAAGCTCATTCCTAAGATCAGTCTTAATGGAAAATTTATGAAGAGTTTCATAAGCATTATTTCTTTATGTTACATCGTCATTTTTACCGATTTGGCAAAGTTCTTACGATGAAAGAGAGAGAAGTTTCATCATACGTGAAAAGGAATTTCATCCTCATATAACTCATGTGGTGCAGTTATAGTTCCTAGTATGTATTCGACGAAAACTTCCACTGAGACTAGCCTAATTTACACTTACCATCCCATAATTTATCATAGGTCGTGCTGGAAAGCGTGTTCTATGAGTGAGACAGATGTGATAAATAAAGAAAATTTAAATGAATAGTATTTTTTTTTGGAAAATTGAGTGATCTAACTCACCCTAAGGAGGTAGGTGGGTTGTTTGGTGCTTCTGAAGGCACCGCATTTCCAAGAGTAGGACGTCATCACCTGGTATTTTCTCTCTCGACCATTGCGTTTATTATTTTTTATTTCTTTTTCAGTTGAAGGTTTATTTTCTCTCTCCACAGACCGCAGGCTCCCCACACACTGGGCCGCACACGGTTTCTCCACGGGCCTCGCGGCCTGTTTGTGTGTGAACGAAATAGCGGCCCAGAGCACCACCGCGAGCGGTCGACACGGTCGCGAATCGCGATTTCGCTGCCTTTTTTCTTTTCCCGTTTTTATAAATAAATCAACCCGAAAAAAGGACGCGGTCGTGGACCGAACAAACCTTTCCCCAAAATTTCCCCTCTCCCTCACCGAACGAACTCTCGATACGATCCCGATCCCTGCAGGGCGCCGCCTCGGCTCCCCGGTCCGGACCCGGATCTGCTCGCCGCTCGACGGGGGCTCTCGATCGGTACCAGTTTTTCCCTCTCTCTTTGATTCCGCAGGGTCCCGAGGTTAGGGTTTGCGGGGATGAGTTTCGGGCCCCGATCCGCTCGATTGAGGCCGGATTATTCATGGGGACGTCGGATCTATGTGTGATACGTTTGTTTCAGGTCGGATTGTCTTGATTTCGAGAGTCAATTTCGTCTGATTTGTTTCTGGTGGGCGGATGCGGACCTAGGGTTTCGTTCGGTCTAGAGGTGTTTGACTCGAATTCGAGAATTGGATAGGGTTTCAGGCCGCGATAGTGGTGCCTGCTGCTCGAATTAATTGCTGCATGAACAAAAACGTTGTTACGTTGCTGACTCTTTAGGGTTAGCAATTCATTTGTGCGATCCGTTTCGGTGATTGAATATGCACATTGCATTTGGTCTGTATTGACCTCCGTAAGGTGTTAATGTAACTTGGGATAGCTTAAATCATTTATTATTCCTCCTGAATTGGCGTTTGTTGTTAGTTTTGCAGTGACTGTTTGCTACTCTTTAATTGTAATTAATTTGGTTATGTATCCTCTCAGGACCAGCATGTTGCACCAGGAAAACAGTGAGCCTTTTGTCAGGCACCACTCTGAACAACTTGCATGCTGCAACATGAGGGGAGCAGATAATGGTCGCCCAAATTTCCTTCCTGAGAAATGCCAGATAGCAGGTAATGACACAGCATCTTTTCTTTGCCTTCTGCAACACACTTATTTGACTCTAATACATGTTTAGTTTGTCCTATAGTCTGTCAAAGGGATGAAAAGATTGGCCTATTTGATGAAGAAGAAGTGCATGGTGTTCTTGCTAATGCTACAGTTCAGTCACCACTGTTGGCCAGTTGTGTCAAAGAGGCACCTACAGTGGATCATAACAAGAGACCTGCATCCAGTGACATGACGGACATAGTTGAATGCAAAAGGCAGAAGCAGGAAGATCAAAGTAAGGAAGTCTACTCGACCTCACTTTACCACCATTAAACATGTCTTTCCTGAAAGTTACTGTATGTGAGACAGTTAGTAATAGACTTCCATTTCGTTTGTTCCAGTTATACCAAAGGACAACTATACAAGTGCTGATGACGTTGTTCCTCAGTATCCCTCATTCACATCATATGAAAGAGGCTTCAACTCACAGATATATGAGAGCGAGGAAAGTGAAGATGAGGGTGTAGATTCACCTGTGCATTTTTCACTTGCTCATACCTATGTTGAAGATGATTTATGGCCTGCCAGCTTTCATCAATCAGTGGGTCCTTGCCCCACAAGGAAACCTGTTCCTATTGGGCCAAATCATCAGGCTGAATTACCTGAGTGTAGGCCATTTGGTGAAAAAACAGAAGATGATGAGAGTAACAAGTGGATCAGAAACATTGTCATGCCGATGCCTGGTACACGTGCATTGTCTTTGATGCTGACACCTGTTCACTGCAAGGCAAGCTGTGATTGCCTTGATGAAGATTCAATCGATTGTGTGAGGAAGCATGTGAGGGAAGCAAGAGAAAAGCTGAAGATTTCAATTGGAGCAGATACCTTCAGGGAGTTGGGTTTTTATGATATGGGAGAGGAGGTTGCCTCAAGATGGACTGAAGAGGAGGAACATCTGTTCCAGGAAGTGGTCTCGTCGAATCCTGCTTCTCTGCGCAGAAACTTTTGGGATGAACTCCCTCTTGCCTTCCCATCCAAATCCAGCAAAGAACTAGTGAGCTACTACTTCAACGTGTTCATGTTGAGGAAGAGGGCTGAGCAGAACAGGTTTGATCCCATGAATGTTGACAGTGATGATGACGAATGGCAGGCAGGTGGTGATGGCGAGTTCGCAGTCACTGGAAGAGCTGATGAGTACTTGCCAACTGAGTCCCTTACTGATCAAGATGATGTCGCTTGTAATCAAGTTCTTCCACAGGGGGATCTCTATGAAGATTCTGAGGATGAGCTTGATACTGCAAGTGGAGACAGGCACGGTGACTTGCAGAGGGTTGGCATGTTCTCAGAATGTCTTCCAGCCATGTCGTTTATGGAGCATAATCATCAGGCCGTGAAGCTAGATGCAGATGCACAAGATGACTCATGCACATCATTTGAGGCTCATCAGGTTGGCGTTGAAGATGGGACACCTACTGATATTGCTGAAGACCACTACAGGAGTGACGGGTTTGGTGGTGTTGCGGAACATGGGTTCTTTGGAGACCATTGCGACACAAAAGGTTGGGAGTTTGGTTTCAGTACCGGGTGGGATAAGCATGATTTTCTGTCGACAAACAATGTCATTGAAGAGGTGTTTGGAAAAGGTTCTAGCGAAGATGGGAGTGACACTGCTAGTGGCCAGGACCTTATCTGAGCCAGAGGCGGGGGCTTCTTTTCGACTGCAAAAACTTTGGCAGTTTCCCTAGTCGCCCAGAATTTGTACAGCAGTAGTTCGCCATTTTGATTTAATGCCTTGTTCTTTATAGGAGTCTCTCATCCCTATCCTTGGAACATCATCTGCTTGAGAAACGTGATCCCGTCTCATGATTAATGTAAATCCGTAGATGATATCCGTCATGTCGATTGTCTGCTGTAGCCTGTAGCATGTACGTAATGTTGTCAATCACCGTGTTCGGGCCTGAGCATTTTTTTCCATGTGCCAGCGAAGGTCATGTAATAAAAGCTGTTTTGTTGGTCCTCGAGCTGAGATATCATTCTTCATTGAGATTTGCCGTGTTGATGACTTGCTCCAGGATCCTGTTGTGCTGTGTAATCAGAACGTCGGTGTGCCTTTACCCGTGCAGCACTTGTAATCTGAAAGCGTGTCTTGAGTGTTTGTTGCTGTGATGTGTGATCCGGTGTTACACCAACTCCAAGCTTGTGTTTGGAGTTGTTCACGAAGGCCTAATGGTCAGTGGATCGATACACTTGCTAAGCGAATTACTCTATGCGACTCTGGTCCTTCGCTGTCCATGCATTTGTCTCGGTGAACATGTCCTTCAGGTGGAGCAGCAGTACTAACCCCACGCCTCATCCATTACCACTGGGTCTCTGGGAGTACTACTTAATTACTCTGAACACCGGATTAATAATGATTAATGAAAGCCGCCAAGGCAGGCAGTCGGCAAGAGAACGGGCCATATAAATTGCACGCTCTGGCCTCTGGCCACGGCAAAGCCCTGCCACAACACGCCGAACCCAACGGTCAGATTCCTCTCGTGCTCTCGGCTCTCGCCCTCCCCTCGCCTGAGTCGCCTCCCGCGCCGCCCCCGCCGCGCGCCCGAGGCTACGAGTGGTCTTGCTCCCCGCCCCCTTTCTCCGAAGGGGAGCGGCGGCTAGATCCCTTCCGCAAGCCATCGAAGGCGTCGGCGTCGGCGGCGGAGGCAATCAGCGGATTCTCCTCTTCTAGCGCAGTGAGTGTTCTCTTATTCTCCCTCCCGTTCATCGACTCGTCGTCTCTAACGTAACTTGATGGATGCGTCAAACTTGGAAGCTATCAATAATCCTTCGTTCTATCTGTCCCCGTTAGGTTAGGGTCCTCAGTCATGGACTGGTACGGGCTTGATTAGATCAGAAACTCGGGAGATTAGATTCAGATCCCGAAGCGAGTTTTCCGTAATGTGTTTAGCAGTTACATAATCGACTAACCGAGTATGCAGTAAGCTAAGTAGATGTTCTGTTGGCAGACAGTGCACAAGTGACTCTGAGGTTGCAATGACATTCCCACGGACTGTGTCCATCAAGCGCAGTTGGCCTGTTGGGTATTGTGCAGGATTCACGATTGTCAATTTCGAGGTCATAACTATTATTAGGGATATTTCGCTTGTGATTACACTTTGCGTTGTAGAGTTGTAGTTAGTTGCTACTGCTGTCATACTCAGATCTTTGCAATTGGTATACCAAGAAGGCATGGCCTTAGTCATGGGAAACCATCCATCTTTTTGGATGAATTTCTTATGCACTGGTTTGGGTGCTATTTTGTTTGGTAGCATGGTAGCGCCGCGCTGTAATTGCAGTAGCATTGGAATACTGGATATGTTCTCTGGATCTTGGTGTACAGACACGTGGTTTCGTGTAGTTCATCTTTCTGTATTCTTTGATTCAATGTGCTTTTTTCATTGCATTTCATTTACTTTCCAATGCTGGCTTAGGCTTCACTTGTTATTTCTGCTCACCACAATATTTCTCTACCAAAATTTCTTTTGAAGAAGATTACACATCACCAGCTGATTAAGTGATTGTTCTCCTGAATCCTGACACATTTCTTTTATGTTCCTTTCCATTGCAGATATCTGGTTGTCAGTACAGTGTTTGAAGTGAATAGGTTGAGATGTCGGCGCCGATGTATAAGAAGCAAAGCTCAATGGGCACTCCTGTCCACAAGACAAATCCCTTCGATTCCGATTCTGATTCTGAGGTGCCCTCAAGGCCATCAAGGGCACAGTCTGTCCCAGTGCGACGCACCGATCTATCTGTTCAAGAGTTGGAAGATTATGCTGTAACTAAAGCACGAGAAACCACACACAAAGTAAATGATTGTGTCAGGGCTGCTGAAGCCATCAGAGAAGATGCTACACAAACTTTGCTAACTTTGCACCGTCAAGGTGAGCAGATCATGCGGTCTCATCAAGTAGCAGCTGACATTGAGCAGGACCTTACTGTGGTAAGTTATCTAATCTCTACCTGCTGATATTTGATAGCCAAGTATAAAATTTCCATAAACTTTTCTCAGAAAATAGGCTTAAATTATTTACAATATACTAAGATTCGGTCACCAGCAATCTTGTCCAAAGATTGGCCTTTGTGTAGTATTTGGTAGAGATACATATTTATCAGTCATCCACTGATCTTTGACCCTCTTCCAATTGTTGCTTCTGTAAGTTTTGAATCACCAATTGCTGGGCCAAATTGTGGATGATAATCTCAATCAGATTGATGTATATGTAATATAAATTCAGCACAGCTAGCCATTCTTAGTGGTATGTTGTACATGTAGGCATTCATAGTGGTACAATTGTACATGTTTTCCCTTCTGTTGGGTAAACATGATTGTCATGCTGATTGCCTGACTCATGGCAAATAATTTCATTTTTTAAAAAATGATTGGGCTCCGCATATATATAGATGAATTTTATCTTCCCTGTTTTATTCATTTATTTATTTATCGAGACATTGTGCGCTCTTCATCTGATCTCACTATGCCAAAATTTAAATTTTTGTTGTCCCCAGAGTGAGAAGCTCCTGGGAAGTCTGGGTGGGCTCTTTTCTAAGGCATGGAGGCCAAAGAGAAATCAGCATATAAAAGGACCAGTCTTAGAAAGTATGTTGTTGTAGATTACTCCCTCCGTCCATAAATCTAAGTCGTATAAGAGTTGGGGAAAAGTCAGTCAAAATAGATTTTGGCTCTTAATTTCTCTTATAATATAATATCAATTGGCAAAGACTTAATGTTATCTCAAAATAGCTTTAAGTACAAATATATTGATGTAAAATTTATGTACTAAATGTATTTATATTTTAACTAATTGTTGGTCAAACTTTGTGAAGTTTGACTTTTGTCTGATCCTAATACGACTTACATTTCTGGACGGAGGGAGTATAAATCATTTGTTAGACCTTTTTTTTACTTAGCTAATTCTTTTGTGTTCTGGTAGATAACTATTTTGCGAGGACCGCAAACCACACGGAGCAGAGGTGGAGGTTAGGCATTGCCCCAACAAGGCAAGAATCTCCCAATGCTGTACAAACCACACCTGCAACTGCGATGGGTAAAATTCAGGTCTGTCTTTAGATTTACCATGAAGTGAGCTATGGAGCTAAGTACCATAGTATTTTCTCAATGTTAACGTTTTTTTCCCTTTAGGCTGAGAAAGCAAAGCAGGATGATGCACTTTCTGACCTGAGTAACACATTGGGACAGCTCAAGGAAATGGCTGTTGATATGGGCACAGAAATCGACAGGTAATATTGCTGAAACACTATGAGTATAAACTCAAGTACTTGTGCACTTGTACGCCACGTCTCACGCGTGCTCTCTGCTGTTTATACAGTTTGACGGAGACTCTTTCCCTGCTTGCAGGCAAAACAAAGCTCTGGTTCCTTTCAGCGACGACGTAGATGAACTGAATTTCAGACTGAAAGGCGCGAATCAACGGGGACGCCGGTTGCTGGGCAAGTGATATCCAACCAGGAAGTTCAGGCAGGTTAACTTCTTGACAGCAATGCTTTCAGCGGCAAAGCGGCTGTAGATTTCCTGAACTGAGAGATTAAGAATCCTTGTATTACATGTTTTAGAGCAAATAGAAAGATCTTTGTATTAAATTGTAATCTGAGAAAACTTAGAAATTCCATTGTTGTATAACAACCAGAGCAAAAGTAGATTAAAGGAAATCAGAATGTATCTGGCATTACAGTAATCTCTAGAGAAAAATTAAGCTTGTCTGGATTTTATTGGAGGAGAAAGCATCTATTTTTTCTTAAACCAGGAGAAAGCATCTATTGGTTGTAGTTTGTTCGTTCATAAGGTGCACATACGTACATGCCTCTTGACTCTTGTACTCAACGCTCGGCTACATACAATTCCACGCCCAGGCCCTGTCCTCTGTCAGTTTCCTCCTTGCACACATCGATCCTGCACGGACAGCGCACCGCACCGTAAAAGACTCATCTGCAGTCAAAACAACAGGCGGCAAAGAACAGCGCTCCACGCGCTCGCGCGACCGGCGGGCATGTTTCCGGACGACGACGTCAAGCTCCGCGGCGCGGGGCGCACGACGACGCCCAAGCCGATCGGCGGCCCCGGGCGCGGCGTGCCGCCGAGGAGCCCCGAGCGCCACGGCGGCAGGCTGGCCGTGGTGGTGCCCGGCGGGCAGCGCGGCACGCTGTACGACTCGTTCGAGCTCAACGCGATGGTCGTGCGGCTGAACCGGCTGCTGACGAACGGGGACGGCGCCGGTGGAAGCGGGGGTGGGAGAGCCAGGCGCCCGCGCACGGCCGCCGGTGCCTGGCTCGCCGCGCCCAGGGCGCTCTTGAGGAAGATCAAGGGCGCGTTCCTCGGCGGCCGTCGAGGAGACGGCTGACGTGGAGGTGCAACGTCGCTGTTCCTCTTCCCTCTCCATCTCTTCGTGCGCATGCTCATCTGTGCTGCTCGTCGACCCAATAGGCAATGGATCCCGGAAAGGGTTGACACCTGTACTCGTTTTTTTTTTCTCTCGTCTCCTTGTATTGTACACAAATGGTAAAACAAATCATCGGAATGGTCAAATGGCGTTGGTGCACTCGCATTGGTTTACGTCCATCATAATCTCGATGCGAAGGAGCCATGATCGTGAGAATTCCTTCACCTCAGCATCGTGTTACGCGATGGATGCTTGTCCACGCCAGCCTCCACGTCGACAGCCCACCACTAGATCCGAATGCGACACACGCCAGACAAAATACGGCGATGGCACTGGGGTCCACGAGCCTGGAGTCCACATGTCAGGGGAAATCGGGGTGGGAGACTCGCTATATGTTCGGACGCCTACGGAGCGCCTCGCAAGAAACTAGCCGTTACGCCCCAACGTTCCCTTTTCCCATCTGCTTCTTCCCCCTCGCTCTACAATCCCCCACCGAAGCATCTCGGCGGCCGCTCCCAAATCCACGATCCACCCACCGCACACGCCGAGCCCCCACGATCCAGCAGGATCCCACCACGTGCCCAGCTCTCCAGGCACTAGGGATGGCGACGGCGGCGGGCGCGAAGACCCCGACCAAGCCGCTGGGCCCCGCGGCGGCGAGGACTCCGACCAAACCCGCGGGGAAGACGCCGTCGAAGATGCCCGGCTCCGCGCGCGCGCGGCTCTCCCACGCGTCCGAGAACGCCAATCCCAACATCCCCAGCACGCCTCCTCCCCAGCAGCACACGCCGTCCAAGCCCGTCCTCGAGTCCCCGGCGGCCGCGGGCGCCAATCTTGCCGCCTCCGCGAAGAAGAAGGCCTCCACGCCCGCGCCCGCGGCGCCCCCTCCTCCCTCGATGGGGCGGGAGCGGCGTTTCCTCGTGGTGAAGAAGGGCGGGCGGCGGAGGCGCAACGTCGGGAGCGTGGGTCTCAGCTGCGGGGGCGGGGGCGAGATCGACTTCGACAAGTGCCGCGAGGCCGCGCGCGAGGCGCTGGGCGCGTCCCAGGAGGAGTTTTTCCGCAAGCAGCGCGCCGAGGCCGCGGCCACCGAGGAGCCATTGGTGGTACAGGAGGACGAGGTGAAGGCCGTGGCTGAAGAAGATGTGAAAGGCAGCGCCTTCGAGGAGGGGCAGGAGGGGAACGGGGCGGATTTGGAGGGGAGCAGCAAGGTCAGGGCGATGAGAACGAAAGCGATGGCCAGAGCGATGAGCAGCGTTCCAGATTCCGGCTCAGGCCGCGTCAAGCATCTGGTGCAGGCTTTCGAGAGCCTGCTCACCATCTCCGGTGCCACTTCCGACGCTGACAGGGCGGGTGAGGACTCATGGGAGCTGCCCGGGTTGCAGCCATTGAAGGGTGAGGGTGAGGGCGACCTGGGGCACCAGCCAGTACCAGTGTTCTCTTCAGCTGATTTCTTGAATGCAGGACCTATTAGACTCTGCTCGTCACTTGATGGCAATACTGACAGGTTGGTTGATGTCGACAAACAAGCGAAGGATGTGGTTCATTTTTTTAATAATTTTTGTTTGCTCAATGCAAATGTGCTGATCATAGTTTTTTCACTCGCTTAGATTGAGCTGGGACAACAGAAAGTCAGCTGGAGGGCGCAGGAGCAGAAGAAATGTAAGTGTTATATAATTTTAGTTTCAAGTTGGGATCAGTCTTATTGTGGCATGTTCTCGTATGAATTGAATGCTTACTCTTTGATCGGTAGTCATCAGAGTCGCTAAGGAGCAGCTGGAACAAGAAGCTCAAGGTCACAAGTCAACATCCCTTCAAGCTAAGGACTGAGGTACCAACACATCCTCAGTGCTGTCAAAAAGATGTGTCCTATATGTTACAGTTCAATTTTTTTCACAAGATCTATGTTGTATGGTTGTGTATGCTCATTAGTTTTGGACTTTTGTAGTCAAATGCTTTGCGTCAGGAAGTTAAACAAATGGTACAATTTATTTTTATACATATACTCTATGTTTAATTTGGATGTGAGAGTGTGGTTGTGTTCATTAGTCCAGTATGAAAATGCTTTTCATCAGCATATATCTGTGCATACTTTTGTATGTTGTATGAAATTTTTTCCCAATGACACAACAGAGCTTACACTATCTAGTATCTTGTTTGCTTTGCACCTAAGCTACACCTGTTGTCCATGCAGTGTTCTATAAGCTAACATTGAGAAAATGAATTCTTGTGTCCCTTATGGCAGCAAAGGGGAAGGTTTAAGGAACAGCAGCTTGCCCAAAAGGTGCAGGAAATGCTACTGGAGGAAGAGAAGAAGCGCATTCATATTGCCCAAGGGTTGCCATGGACTACAGATGAGCCTGAGGTTTGTTTTATTAACCTTTTATCTGGTTGGTAAATTGCAGCCTAAGAATGTTCTCATGGCAGTAGCTTACAGGAAAATTGACATAGCTTACTGCCTAAAGTTTCTTTGAACCATGAAGGAAAATCAATTCTTTTTATGTCTCGGTAAAAAACAGTTTTTATCCTCTAACTTTCTCTATCTCCATCTCAGTGCTTAATAAAGCCAGCAGTCAAAGAAAGAACTGAGCCGCTAGACCTTGTTCTCCATAGCGATGTGCGTGCAGTTGAACGTGCTGAATTTGATCAACATGTAAGTCTCTTTAAAACGTCTGAGGTCTAATATCAACGGAACCAACTGATATCAATCAATTTAATCGTGTTTTTCTATGGCAACTTAGGTGCTGGAGAGGAACAAGTTCGCTGAGCAACAAAGACTGGAGTGGGAGAGGCAACAGGAGTTGGAGGAGCAAGAGAGGATAAGGCAACTGAGGAGGACAGAGCTTATTCCGAAGGCACAGCCCATGCCATACTTTGACCGGCCCTTCGTCCCAAAAAGGTAAACATTTTTCTTGCTAGACCTTTTATTCTTTATACACGCTCACTAATTTTATTTTATGTAACCCTCTCCTAGAAACACTTTAGTACCAGTTCAATGCATCTATGAAAATTGGTCAGGATTGTTTGCTTACTTTTGCAGTACATACTACGATACTAATGGTTCATTTTTAACTCAGGTCGACAAAACCTGCGACAATTCCCATGGAACCAAAATTTCACCTGCGGCCAGAAAAGCTATCGTGGTGAGTTTTTACTTCATCGTTTGCGCCCAAAATTTGTTTTCCCATGCGCTGTATATTTATTTATCTGTGAAAAGCATGCTCACCATGCTTGGTTATGCCAATGATGGCTGACAGTTACTGTCGACAGCAGTGCATGGAGCTTGGAAAGCTGAAGCCACAGCCACAACAGCCGTGTGAACGTCAGCTACATCAGTCCATAAATGCAGATCATCGTCACTCATGACCCAGATGTTTTTATACTCCATCTCCTCTTCTTGATTTATGAAGCTTGCTTGGAAAACCTCCAAGTTATGTTCTGTACATGCATGCATATCGGCTCTGTGCTTCAGATGCCATCACATAAAGGGTCAGAATCTGCTGTACGAGAAACTGCAAAAGAAATTGAGAGATGATTCCGGTGATGTATTCTTGAGCTAGTTGTAGTCGAGTCAGCTACATGAGTCCAGGAATTCTTAGCATCATGAATCATGACCCAGACGTTCTTATACTCCCTCCCCTCTTCTTGATTCGTCCTTCGCCTATATGTGAAGAAAATGATGTCAGATTCATCTTTTGTAGTTTATTATGTTCTGTATATGCATGCATATCACTGGATCTGTGCTTCAGATGTGCAATCACATATTCCTTCAGAGATGAATTTCTGTGATATATTCTTGAGCTCGTAGGCTTTGTGCTTCACATAATTGTTCAGCGATATTTGATAAGAAACAGTTCCAGTACATCAGTGGCTCTATGCTTCAGCTTGTTTCATGAAAAACAGTTTTAGGCATTGCTCCTGCTGACTGTGGGTGTTGTAACGCGCAGAAGATTAGATTTGAACACATCAATTTCTGTTCAAATCTGGAAACTAACCTGCAGTCCGAAAGTGTGAACAGCATCTATGTGTAATGCCAAAGGAATGTATCACCTGAAATCAAGAGCAAATACAAGATGGAATTTTTCTCATTCTCACATGGAATATTTCATTTTTTGTATTCGTTTAGGCCCGGCCCAACAAGTATCCCTAGCCTACACAAAACTGACCAGGAATCATGGCCCAAATCTTCCAGAGGAATCAGTGTCTCCACGAGACCACGACTGTGATCCCACGCTTGACGCTTCAACAGCCTCCTCTCGATGACACGTGGGTCCCCACAAATGCAAGCTACGCGCACCCAGCAGTTCTCCTTCCCCTTGGCAACCAGGAGGCGGCATCTTCCCCCGCCCTCTCTCTCTATTTCTCCTCCCCATCTCTTCCCGATCCATCCGACTCCAAACCCTAACTAAGTCAGATCTCCGTCTCCGCCGCCGCCGGCGAGAGCACCGAATCAGATCCGCCGCGATGGCGTTCCGCCGCATCCTAACCACCGCGGTGCGCCGCCGCTCGGCCATCGCCGCGGCGGCGGCAGGGAACGCGCGCGAGGCCTCCACGGCCGTCGCCGCGGGGCCTGGCGTCCTGACTCCCGACGCGACCCCGGTGCGCGCCCCCGTGATGCCGTACGACCGCATCGCCGAGTCCGTGAACGCCAGGCTCCGGCGGCTTGAGCACCCGGACCCGCGCTTCCTCCGCTACGCCAACCCCGTGCCGACCCACGCCGACCACACGGCCATCCTCGCGGCGCCGGAGACCCGCGTCACCACGCTGAAGAACGGCCTGCGCGTCGCCACGGAGTCATCCCTCGCCGCGCGCACGGCCACAATCGGCGTGTGGATCGACGCGGGCAGCAGGTACGAGAATGAGTATGCGGCCGGCGTCGCGCATTTCGTCGAGCACATGCTGTTCAAGGGCACGAGCAAGCGCAGCGCCGCGCAGCTGGAGAAGGAGATCGAGGATATGGGGGGCCACCTCAACGCCTACACGTCTCGGGAGCAGACGACCTACTACGCCAAGGTGCTTGACAAGGACGTGCCCCGTGCCATGGAGGTCCTCGCTGATATCTTGCAGAACTCTAATCTCGACGAGGAGCGCATTGAACGTGAGCGCGAAGTGATCCTAAGAGAGATGGAGGAGGTTTGTCCCCTATGTGAAGATATTTTGTTTCCTTTAACATTTCGCACCCCCAACTATCGTAGGCTAGTTTGGGTAATCAGATATTTGTTTTATTTGACTCAGATTCGATGCCTTACCGTTCTGTAGTGTTTGAAGAATATAAGATCTTTCTTGTTGTGAGCATTTCTTCTAATCGTGAAGCAATATCAGACAGAGAAAACTAGTAATCCATAATCAGCTTATTTCGTAATGCTACATATTTTGTCAACTGAAGAGGGTTTAGAAATTTTAAAGGGTGGTGAACAATCTGTGAGCTGTATGTTCGTTTGATCATTCTTTAATCTTGCCGGAGGGATTATGTAAAAAGAGAGTAGCTGGAAAATATTTTTCTGAGTATGCAAGTCTACATACATCACTTCAAAGCAGGGTTGTTGTAACTTATAAGTGCATTTTCATTTTTCTACTGATCCTTTTAGCAACTTGTTTTGGATCATTTGCTCACTGCACCAATTATCACTTAACACTTTTTTTCTGCTGGTTTATGCTTATAAAATCTTTGCTTTAATTGATCAGGCAAAGCATTCCATGTAGCATAATTAGTTGTTTATGCTGGTATTTTTATGGAACATAATTCTTCTGTATTTTTATGTCTTGTAGGTTGAGGGGCAATCTGAGGAAGTTATATTTGATCACCTGCATGCAACCGCATTCCAGTATACATCCCTTGGCAGGCCAATCTTGGGTTCAGCAGATAATGTTAGGTCAATTACCAAGGAGGACCTCGAGAACTACATTGCAACTCATTATACAGCTCCTAGAATGGTACATGATATTTGAATATGCATCTGTGCCTTTTTATATTCCTGTTATTGCTAGATTATGATGGAGCTGCTTCTGCATGTTTTCAGGTTATCACTGCCGCAGGTAATGTTAAACACGAAGACATTGTAGCGCTGGCTGATAAGATGTTCAATAAGCTATCAACTAATCCTACAACAACAAGCATGTTGGTTGCTGACGAACCAGCCTCTTTTACTGGGTCTGAGGTGTGTTTTGGCATTCACTTTATTCTTATTTGTGCCATTCGTCGTGAAGGCACGCCTATCTTATCATTGTATACTTCAATAGGTGCGGATAATTGATGATGACATGCCCCTTGCTCAATTTGCTGTTGCTTTCAATGGAGCATCCTGGGTAGATCCTGATTCTGTTGCATTGATGGTTATGCAATCAATGCTTGGTTCATGGAACAAAAATGCTGGTGGAGGAAAGCACATGGGGTGAGTTCCTCCTTTTTGTTTTCTTTTACTTTTGGTCTCCTTTCTTTCTGCCATTTTCTTGTATGGCCTGATCCTGAAATTTTTATGTATTCTGTTGTGTTTATCTCACTGATCATATCTTTGCTTAAATGTTACAGTTCTGAGCTTGTACAAAGGGCAGCAATCAATGACATTGCTGAGAGTGTAATGGCGTTCAACACGAATTATAAGGACACTGGTCTGTTTGGTGTCTATGCAGTTGCTAAGGTTAGTGATACATTTCAACCTTTGAGTAGAAGTTTGACGTAAGCTGCCTAAACTAGTGTTTTATTTCTGTATAGTATAACAAAAATGTGGCTCTACAACCAGAATAATTGTTAAATTCATTGAAACGAGATGGTGAGATGAATAAACAGGCCCTAGATGTGTACTATCTGCCTAGATATGTGTTAAGTGTAAATGTGCCTTTTCTCCCCTGTTTCTCTTCCAGCATCTATGTGTTCTCTCAGCTCACATAAACTTCTTTCAGAGCTTCACACTTGCTGTACCAGTTGGGCTTGTAACAGCTCTGAACCAAACCAAAGGACCTTTTTCCCATGTAAAAATAGAAAAGAGTGGGACCTTTGTTTCTCTTTTCAATCTTGGTAAATCTGCTGCAAAATATTAGAACAAATAAGACTTAAGATTTTCTGGTGGATTCAAATCATGGATATATGTCCCTAAGAATGGGGGTGTATGCCCCTGCTGTAGTTTTCACTATTCTATCAACTATTGCGAACCGTTTTTTCTTATGCAAATCATAGATCAATGTTGGTTTTCACTATTCTATTGACTATTTGTGAACCGTTTTTGCTTATGCAGTAGTATTGTAACCTTATCATGATGTTTCCCTTGTGCAGTAGTATACCTTTTTTCAACTTGTTTTGGTGATTAAATGTCTTCTGCACTCCTTATCCTGGCAATCTTACATGACCTTGATTTGCAGGCGGATTGCTTGGATGATTTGGCTTTTGCAATTATGCAAGAGATGAGCAAATTGTCGTACCGGGTTACGGAAGAAGATGTTATCCGTGCTCGGAATCAGGTAATTGTTTGATAAATGTCTGGTTTGGTTCACCTGCTGTTGAGTGTTGGATTTCACTTTACTCAAGCACTGCATACTACAAAGCATATCCTGTGCTGTATTCTTTCTTTGGGATTGAGAAAAAAAGAGAATCATTGGCAGATGATAACTTTTCATTGATATGCTGCTGGGACATATCACCCATTGGATTTTTTGTTCAGATGTAGCACATTTTCATTGCTTTGTTATGCCACTTTCAGCTAAAGTCCTCAATCCAACTCCACCTTGATGGTTCAACTGCTGTTGTGGAGGACATTGGCCGTCAGGTATTGTCAGGCTCTATTCTTGTGATGTACATTTATGTGATATCAAATCATATATATTAGTGTTCAGCGCCTTACAAATTATTTGCACCTCCCTATTCTGGCAGCTGCTTACCTATGGCCGAAGAATTCCTATTCCTGAGCTTTTTGCAAGAATAGATGCAGTTGATGCCAGCACTGTGAAGCGTGTTGCAAATCGCTTCATCTTTGACCAGGTACTGTTTTGCCAACCTACAGCATTTCAATCTGTAGAGTTTCCAGCATTATTACACGTACATTTAGTTGTGAGCATGGCGGTATCTATGCTTCATGCTCTGGTAAAAGTGCTAAAAGCTGGCCCAGCCTTTTCTTGTTTGATCTGAGCCTTCATTTTCTTTAGGTGATCCCTGTTTATTGTGAAGCAGATCCTACCATATTATCATCTCATGCTGCTGTTTGTGCTAGACCTTTAGTAATTGTACTGTGCATGGTTTCATTTCGTGTACAAGCAATCAATTGAATGATCTAATAGAATGCTTATCCATCTCAATGCTGATACTTTGTTGCCAGTTACTTAGTTTTGGGAGAATAAATCAGAGCATCAACAGTTTTTTTCGTTTGTGTTATTTGATTGATAGCTTGAGCAAACATGCATATTGCATAATACTGAAACTTTGCTCTGTTGCCTGAAATTTGCTTCCAGGATGTAGCAATTGCTGCTATGGGACCAATCCAGGGACTTCCAGACTACAACTGGTTCAGACGCCGGACCTACATGCTCCGCTACTAGATCATGTAGCGGTGTACTATGTTCAGTCTGCAAAGACAAGATAAACATTGCCACTTTTGGCGTCAGTATATTATGGCCTCAGCATCGCACATTACGTGCTGGAGTGGAGGAATTTTTTGAGTATGTTTTATTTTTAAAATCTTGTCCCAAAACCATCAAATCTGTCAATAATGATAGGCAGGCTCGACTGACGTGGCTTACTTGAGTGGCCACCCTGTTTTTTCTTTTTTCCGATGAATGACGACTCTTACCAATCCATCCTTTGTTGGGAGATAATTTCCTTTTAGAAAATAATTTTATGAAGCTCCTGGTTATATGTAAAGATGGTACAGTTTTGCTTCGTTGTCAATTTTTGGCAGCTGCGCAAATTTGTAACACTTCTGTTGTGATCCTTTTCCCCAAACACAATGTCTCCTAACATAAAAAAACACAATGTCTCCTAATACCTTATACACTCTACAGTGTTTTGTATGTTTTTCGCGCAGGTCATCTCGTGTCATGCAATTGTTGTGTGGTGGTACCAAAGCACACATATATAGGATGAAGTGTACATGTTGAACATCCTGTGGTTTGAGTAAACGCATCTGGAGAGGAAAGAGAAAAATAGCTGCAAACAAATTCGCTATTCATTTCCGTCGCTATTATATTATGTGCAGTCCGCTACTGATCACATATTCAGATCATCTTTGTGTGATTCCGTATATCTCGTCTCTGATATAAAAAGGCCTAACCAGGCAAGGTTAGTTTTGACACATGGACCTGGGCACAGCTCAACTCTTTTGATCCTTTGATGGCCTGGCCTGAAGAGAAAAGGAAAGGCAAATGCGAGACGAAGCAATGTACGTCCTGCCCTCAGCTGGAGCTCAGCAGGTTCTTGAACCACTGCACCGAGGTCTTGGGGTATCTCTTTAGGTTGTCCTTGTAGTCCACGAAGTAAAGCCCAAACCTTGACGAGTATCCGGCCGTCCACTCCCAGTTGTCCAGCAGCGACCACGCGAAGTACCCACGCACGTCGCACCCGTCCTCTCTGCAGAGGAAACAAGCACCAGGTCAGGTCTCTTTAACTTGTTACAATCATGCAGATGCCAAATCAGGGAGAGCTTCAGTGTACGTACTTTATGGAGGCGGCGAGGTTGGTAAGGTAATCGTTGTGGTACTTGATCCTTTTGCTGTCCTTGAGCGCGTCCTTGATGGAGGTGAACGGGCCGTTGCCATCATCCATCCCTGCAGATTAAGTTGTGCAATGTGCAATCTCAGAGCTACAAAGTAACCTAGAGAGATCGTCTAGGTTTTGATGTTATGTGATCTTACCGTTTTCGGTTATGTAAATTGGTGGGCTGTTGTACCTCTCCTTGACGTAGTTCATCAGGCTCCTCATCCCGCTGGGCACAATGTACAGCCATATCGAATTGGCCTGCGCAGCGGCATCTCAGTTTCACATAAAACATTTTGACATGATCTTTCTCTTTACAATGCTAGAAATGTGGTGTCCAAACTCACCCTGTCACCGATCGCTTTCCCATTCCTGAATGCTGCAAAATTGCAGAACTGTCAGCGTGTTACTAGCAGGTTCCATGTCTGAACTCTGAAGTAGGATATCGGGTGAACATGTTCGAGCAGGAAAGGTACTCACGGAGGCTGATGGTTCCTGTGTCCGCCAAAGTGTTATGCAGGAGACGCCCGATGATGTTGGTGCTGTTATGCTTGGTGTAGTAAGTGGTGTAGTGGTTTATGCCAACGAAGTCCAGTGCGCCCTTGACAAGCGCAGCCTCATCTGCTGTGAACTTGGGGAGTCTGTCCCCAACCCGTGATATCATCGACGCCGGGTAATCACCGATGAAGAACGGGTCCGCAAACCTACCACATTGCACCAAATTAGCAATAATCTGCGTGTAGCTTGACAACACATTGTATTGTATGCATGTCTAATAGATACGAGGGAAATGGAATTCAGAGGCCCACCATCCTAGCTGAAACTCTTGTCCTCTTTTGGCAGCTTCAATGTCATCTGTACTATTCGTCATCGGTTCGTACCACATGACGTCAAATGCAATCCCAAGTTCTCCATTCTGAGTAACCTATAATATGGAGAAGATCATACATCAATTTGCAACTAAGAAACCTTTACCACGTCAAAGAAAGGAAGAGTTGTAGTTGCTCACCTTGTAATTCCTTCTGTAAATGTCTGAAGCCGCCGCATGAGCTAAGATAAAGTTGTGAGCAACGATGTAGGGCTCAGTGCCGGAATTCCCTGACTTGCAGTACAGATGGAGCAGCAAGGAACAGCGCCCTGGAGCTTGAAGCCCATCGTCATAGCCCTGAATGGCAACGGTATGCGGCTCGTTGAGCGTGATCCAGTGCTTGACACGGTCTCCAAAAGCCTTGAAGCATATCTCAGCATAAGCAGCAAAATCGTGACTGCAATTTGAACATGAAATGATTATTAGTTATGTTATGAATGATCGATTAAATTCTGTAAAGTGTGTAGCTGAAGTGATGCAGGTTGAGTGCTCACACTATCTGCCTGTCAAGCCATCCGTTGTACCTGTCTTCCAGGACCTGGGGGAGGTCCCAATGGTAGAGGGTTACATAGGGCTCAATTCCTGAAAGATTTAACAATTTCAGAATTTCAGGCTTTCATTTTGATGAAATACTGCAAGTTTTGTTCACCTTTTGCTAACAGCGCGTCAATCAATTTGTTGTAATGGTCGATGCCAGCCTGATTGACTTGGCCAATACCATCTGAAGAAACAACAGCAGTTGAAGGATGACATTAGTTTGACAACAGTAAACTGAAGATATCTGAAACTGTTCGAGTCAAAGAAGAAGATTCTTCTGCAACGGCCATCAAGATCAGTCCAACATCTTGGGCAAAGTAGCTATTTCGGTTCCTAAACACGTACTTGGCAAGATTCTGGACCAGGCAATTGAGAACCGATATGCGTCCATCCCCATGTCTGCCATGAGCTGTATATCCTCCTGACAGTGACAGTCACCATTTGGAAACGTCGAACAGATCAGTTTTACATAAATGGCATCAGGCGCAGATAAGTATACCTGCATTCTTAGAGCGCACTGCTCACCTCGAAACGGTGGTAGTGATCTACTGCAACATCAGCATTACTGAAGTCGGTGACCTTGCCTGCACAATAGAAAGAAAAAGAAACGGTTGAAAGCAAAAGCTTTGGCCATGACTCCAACCTAAAATCACTACTTCCAATTTAGTAGATCAGTGAAAATGTCAATATAACTGCCACACCGTCGCCAAAAATAAAAAAAATAAAACTGCCACATCTGAAATTCAATAGATTGGTTGATTCTAGTAGTCTGTTTTAGTCCTCCAAACGAATGAACAAATTAAACCAAAAGCGATTGCATCTTGTCCCTGTGACCCTGTCCCTCCCAATCATTGGCGTGCGTGTGGCCGCGGCAAACTTGTTGGTGCGATATATCACCTAGCACGAAGCACAAGCATGGTCTTGTTTGCTCCACCATGTATCTAACTTTAGGAAAAGAAAGCATTTCTGATAGATGCATCTATCAATCTATCATATATGTAGTGGCATGGTCAGTGGGGAAGTATATTGGCATGTCTGCAAGGCACAATCTTCGAGTCCAATGGGCTAATGATTGAACCAGCACATTACTGGATCATGACATTTGTTTGTACACGCTTCACTGATCCTAAGTGCGCTATTAACTCTAGCTGAGAAAAAATGGAAAATCTTAGCGTATCGATAACATGCTCCTGCAATATTGGTAAGATTCTTGAGACACAACTGATACAACTACGCACAATGCGTGAATTGAAACACAGTGGATCATCATCATCAGTTGGAGCAGGTAGAGAGAATCCAAACAAAGATACATACCAAACGTGTGTGCAAACGTGTCCCAGATGGTCTTCCCTCTCCCATCCTCCTTCACGGCTCCCTCGTACTACACAACACAACAAACCAAACAAACGTCACCAATGATGATCTATATAACCTTTTATGTCAGCAGGAAAGCAAATGCAGGATCCAGCTTGTCCTGAATATTCCATCCTCAACGATGATTAGTCTCAACAACGAGACGAATCAGCAAAGACGATCCATGGAGTGGCGGCATGGTGGGATTTCTCGCAGAGCGAGGCCACAAACGAACCTGGTAAGCGGAGGAGGCGGTGCCGAAGACGAACCCCTCCGGGAAGCTCCCCCGCGTGAGGCCGCCTTCGCCCTGCGCATTGCAAACTTGCAGCAGCGACACGCCGAAGCCGGCGACAAGAAGCAGCAGCCGTAGCCGCAGCTCACACCTCACTGCCGTCCCCATGAACACGAGAGGGAGTGAGAGACTGGCACCACAAGGAAAGAATCGCCCAGCACTGGCGGTGTGCTGTGTGCCAGTGTCTTGTGCCTAACTGTATATATATTGTAATGGGAAGTTTGGCAGTGGATCTGGGCAGCCAGTGCGGCGGTGGTCTCTTGCTTTAAGGGATGGGACTCATGACGATTGAGGAGGTTGGTTGGGGAACGAGAGCGGGACAAAATGTGTGAACGGAAGCGTCTGCCATAGCTAGGGCCGGTGAGGAAGCTTTCTTCTTCCTAGTCCTCTATGATTGATCAAAGGCAAAATGTGTGGATCGGAGTGCTAGTTTATTGTTATCAAAAGGAATCAACGCCAATGAATACGAGATCAGAAAACGCCAATGTTTATCATCGACCTCAGTACTGACAGAGTGACAGCTGTTTCGAATGCCAAGGACGCAGCAGCTCTACACCATGTCCATGTGTGAAGGGAAGACGCTGCCATGCATGGCTGGGACCCCGGGAGCTTCCTTTTGGGCCCCATGATCACACCAGGCCAGTCGAATATTTCCAGGGAATCAAGATCGAATAGCTGTTCCACAGGCAAAAGTACGGCCACAGCAAGTGTCCAGCTAGTATTATATTAAATCTGATTGTATAGCTAAAGCTTTCCAAATGCATGCTACTGTATGTGGATATGTACAAATCCAATTGCTGTAAATGCCAGGCGAGAAGATGTGGCAAAGATATGCACAAAATAATGGAGACCTACTAGATTCTGGTTTTAATCTTTCTTTTTCTGAACGTGCGTCATAATCTGAATTGGAGCGGCAGCCCATGGACCAGTGTGATGTGAGGTTCACTTTTCATCAATTTATCATTTTGTAAATCTGTATGCAGTATGCTAGTATACTGAAGCGGACTTGCTAATTCGCGGGCCCTGCCACAAGGCTCCACTTTATAAGTCATAGTTTTTTTTTACAAACAAAACTTCCAAGTTATCAACCAAAACTCCAAAAGCCACACCCGTCCATGACTGGGGATCTTAACGGGGACTGTTTATCAATTCATCATTTTTTTTAATTTGTCAAACAATGTACAGTAGGCAATAATTCTGCAACTCATCACAGACAATCAATTCATCATTTTGTAATCTGTATGCTAGTATACTATGGATCCTGACATTTACACAGAACCTTGACGCATTCTATATGTGCTTGAGTAACACAACAGCTGAGTATGAAATCAGATAACCAGGCCCTTCAGCTGGAGCTGAGCAGGGTCTTGAACCATTGCACCGAGTTCTTCGGGTATCTCTTGAGATTGTCCCTGTAGTCCACAAAGTAGAGTCCGAATCTCGAGGTGTATCCGGCGGCCCACTCCCAGTTGTCAAGCAGTGACCACGCGAAGTACCCATGGACGTCGCACCCGTCCTCCCTGCAACATTATCTCGTCAGGCACAAGAAAAAACATTATCTCGTCAGGCACAAGACATGAATGTAGGAAACTGCAGGCTCCTTTTGGGATCATGTTTATGTGAAATAACACAGGAAGAGGCATAGTGTTCTTCAGTACTTTATGGAGGCAGCAAGGTTGGTGAGGTAGTCGTTGTGGTACTTGATCCTCTTGCTGTCCTTGAGAGCGTCATTGATCGAGGAGAAAGGGTTGTTGCTGTCATCCATTCCTGCATCAGAATTCATCGTGGACTTTTAGAGCACCGATGTAATCCAGCAACATAAGCCTGTTTTTGTAGCATAGTATATGATCTTACCGTTTTCAGTGATGTAGACCGTTGGGCTATTATACCTCTCCTTGACATAATTCATCAGCTTCCTCATCCCGCTCGGTACAATGTACAGCCAGATGGAATTGGCCTGCACAACGGCAACACAATTTCACATTGAACTGATTTGATATGATAATGCTCTGTTCAATGCAAGAATGTGGTTTCTCCAACTCACCCTATCTCCGATTGGTTTCCCATTCTTATCAAATGCTGTGAAATTGCAAATATGTAAGTATCCACTGCCATACGATCAGCTATACCAACAATAAAACAAGGCTTTTAGCATGCCTGAGCTGATGTAGGCAGCCTTTTTATAGCCTGATAATATTTAGCATTTTTCAAGTTTGAAGGCTCATTTTCAGTTGAAATGGACTCGGAAAGGTGATGAAAACTCACGAAGGCTGACGGTTCCGGTGTCGGCCAAGGTATCATTCAGAAGTTTTCCAATGATGTTGGTATTGTTATTCCTCGTGTAGAAAGTAGTGTAGTGGTTTATGCCCATAAAGTCCAGAGCCCCCTTGACAAGGGCAGACTCATCCGCTGTGAACTTGGGCAGTCTTTCTGCGACCCGTTTTCTCATAGTCTCCGGGTAATCTCCAAAAAAGAACGGATCCGCAAACCTTCCATACTTAACCGTGTTAGCAATCATGCATCCATGTATAGTTTCAGAAGAATAAGCTTAGTTGTGTTGCTCACCATCCTAGCTGAAACTCTTGTGCCCTTTTGGCAGCTTCAATGTCAATTGTGCTATTTGTCATCGGTTCATACCAGATGACATCAAATGCAATCCCAAGCTGTCCATTCTGAGTCGCCTAAAATTATGTGATGGACAAGAGATAAAACTGATTTATTACCTTATTAGTGCAACAGTAGACTGGAACTATGAAATAGGACACCAACTTACATCAAACAACACAGAAAAAGAAGTGCTCACCTTGTATTTCCTCCTATAGATGTCTGCAACGGTGGCATGAGCTAGGATGAAGTTGTGAGCGACGATGTACGGTTCAGTGCCAGAATTCCCTGACTTGCAGTACAGATGGAGCAGCACCGAACAACGCCCTGGCGCGTGAAGCCCAGCATCATAGCCCTGAACGGCAACAGTGTGCGGCTCATTGATCGTGATCCAGTGCTTCACACGATCCCCAAATTCCTTGAAGCATATCTCAGCGTAGGCCGCAAAATCGTTACTGTTTTTTTAGCATGGAAATGGTTAATAATTATGCTATGCGTGATGAATTAAGTTATGTGAAGTATGCTGCTAGAGTGACAGGGTTCAAGGGACTCACACTATCTGCCTGTCCAGCCATCCATTGTACCTGTCTTCCAGGGCCTGGGGGAGGTCCCAGTGATAGAGGGTTACATATGGCTGAATTCCTGAAAAATATTACAAATGTAAGCAGTTCAGCCCATTTGTTTTGAATCTGTACTGCATGTTTTGTTTCAGTGGCTTCCTACTTCCCCTTCACCTTTTGATAGCAGTGCATTGATCACTTTGTTGTAGTGGTCGATGCCAGCCTGATTGACTAGCCCGGTACCATCTGAAGGAACAAGAACAGTTCAAGGCCAAAATGAGTACAACAATAGTAACTGACACAACTGAAACTGTTCATATGAAAGAAATTGACATATAACATGGAGCACTGTTATTCTGGTTTCAAATCACATACTTGGCAAAATCCTGGACCAGGCAATCGAGAATCGGTGAGCGTCCATTCCCATGTCTGCCATGAGCTGTACATCCTCCTGAAAATAGAAGTCCCAAAACGTCATACAAATCATACTCTACCTGTAGGTGATAAATATAATGCGGCCCATATAGTCATATATGCATATGCCAATCTGAAGAGAACTGCCAACCTGAAAACGGTGGTACTGATCGACTGCAACATCGGCGTTGCTGAAGTCGGAAATCTTGCCTGCAAATTAGGAGGGAGAAAAACGATACTTTTGCGTTCAAGTTCTGGAACTTTTACATTTACCACTAGAACAGTCACTACAGTCTGCAGGTCTGAAGATCGCCAACGGCCAAATGCTGAATCCTTGCAATTCCAACCCACTGTTTTAGGTAGGACAATTGACCATGTCGAAAGCATTACGGATTTCGCTCATTCCTCCCAACAAGGCAATAACTGGAGCAAGGATGGACCATGCACTCATTGCAAATGATGACACGATTTAGGTTGGACATATCACCTCGCACGAGCACAAACTGCCGTTCTTGTTTGCTGCATGATGCATCCAACTTCTTCAGCAAAAGGGAGCAAAAGTGACGTGGGCCAAGCCAAGCATTGTTGGCCTATATGGCACGTATCCTTCGGAAATGGAATGGATTTTGTGAACCACGGTAATGGCGTCTAGCTAGTGGAGCTGCCAAGGCGTGCAGCCATGGCGAATGCAGCTGAATATCCTAACATATGAAGACTGAAATCCTACTGTGCAAAGCAGCGTTGCTTTTCAGCAACTGTGCAGAAAAGGACGGGACTGGAATGGAGCTAGCACAAGTGGTACTGGTTTTTGCGCCTTGCAAGTTTGTGGGACTTGAACTTTCGACGTCCACGTCTAGTGGGCCGCTAATGCTTATCTGCCACGTGTCACTTGTTCTAAAGCGTGTGTAGGTGTAGCTTTCACCCTGATCGAATGGAATGTCTTGTTCGTTGGACGACGGACCGATCCAGAACCGATCCTTGCCCGATTGGTACGAAAAAGAAGAAGAACCGTGCGTTTGGGTAGCTATTAGCTAGAGAGAAAACGTATCATGACATACCAAAAGTGTGCGCGAACGTGTCCCAGATCGTCTGCCCTCTGCCATCCACCTTCACGGCTCCCTCGTACTACAAAAAGAAAAAAAAAACATTGTGTAAGTGTAATGCCTCGTAATAAAAGAAATCACCAAACAAGCCAGATGGATTATTCGTCACACGCTTTAGCTTCTCTTTCTTGGATGAAAGAATAAATACAGACAAAAAAAAAAGTTGAAGGCATGCCATGCGGCCGTGCCCATGCATCAACGTCACTTGGTGGGCAAGGGGCCAATGGGCAAACGGCTGAGAGTCTGGATCAGCCCGTTCCGTCGGCGCGTGGCAGACGACGACGCAAACGGACACGGCATGTGAGTTCTCGGGGCTTGGGCCGTTTCCGCAGAAACTTCCACGACCCAACAACAGCGCCGCGCGCTTGTGGCCGGATCGTGTCGTGTGCCAGATATAACACAGGTCAACCTGATGCCTGCTTGATCGAATCGGATGATCGTTGTAGCAAGGGTTGTTGCAAATCAGCGCCACGTCTGTGAATTGTGATGTGCAGGGTGCAGTCCGATGACACTGGCAGACTAAGTTTGGGCCACACTGCCTGCATAATCTCTGAAGTGGAGATACTAATGTTTTTTAAGCTCATCGGCGTCCTTGGTAGTTGGCCGTGTACGTGGGTGCGTACTGAGAGTTACGTTTGGGGTGGATGAAAAAGGACGCAGGATATACATGAGTACTACTTTTATTATGTTGCAAAGACCACGAAGAAGGATCCAAAGTGGCACTGTCCAAACTCCAAAGGCAGCAGATGGGCAAACCCAAGGTCACAAGACAACAGCTCTGCGAGGGAAAGGGAAGAAGAACAAAGAAAGAAAGAAAGAAAGAAAAGCGCGGCCTTTTGGCTTTTGTCCGATTCCAGGCCCACATGAGTATGCGCCCTTCTTCGTCCTCCTTCCACAGTCCTCTCGGAGCAAGCTACAATAGTACAATTCATATCCCCTTTATTTTTTTTTTGTAGCAGCAATTTGTTTGTCCAGGCTTCCAGCAATATCATTAATATTTGGGATATGATAGATTTCTTTTCTGTTACAGAACATCTAAAGAGCAAAAAGGATTTGATCGACAAGTGCACAACTGCACAGGTCCATCCAAGAGACAGGAGCTTAGACAAATTTGAGAGGCGGATTGTAACGGCCATTCTAGAGATGGAATATCTATCTAGGAAGTACTAGGAAGATGAGAGAGATGACGGGAGAAACAAACCAGCACGAACCTGGTAGGCGGCGGCGGCGGTGCCGAAGACGAAGCCCTTGGGGAAGCTCCCCCGCGTGAGCTGCCCGCCCTGCGCAATGCACCGACCCGGCAGCCACACGAAGACGAAGACGACGACGACCACCAGCAGCAGCGGCAGCATCGCGCGTTGCTCTCGCGGCCCACTCTTTATCCTCCCCATGGGCGGCGCACGCGCGCGCCTCGCACAGAGAGAGAGAGAGAGGTTCCGAGGTGGGGCTCCAAAGGAAAGAGGAACAAACCGTCTGTGCTGGGCCGGTCGAGTGGATGTGCGTAGGGGTGTGTCTGTGTGCCAAGAGCGTGATGGCCCGAGTAGTATTTGTAGGAAAGATAAAGCAATGGATCATGCACCAAGCACCCCCCCACTAACCATGAATTCACAGGGAGGTTGGCCGGTGGGCCAGGTCAGTCAGCCAGCCAGCCAGTGGCCGTCTACTCCTAGACGTGTCTAGTGCTCTCTCTGATTGCTTGCTGCAAGGGGGTGATGAAGTTGGTTTGGCAAGACAAGAGTGGCACACTGCCGGGTTTGCACTGTTCAGATTTTTTTTATTTATTCAAACTTTTTATTATTCATACTATTCCTCTGTGGCAAAACACGCTTCCCAGGACTTAGATATAGTATTTTTCTGGAGCTACATTGTTTGTTTCTACAATCTATCTATCTATCTATCTATCTACAACAGAGTTAGAATGAGACACTACGTTCACCAAATTCCTATATTAATCCGAAAAAGAGTATTTTTGAACCATTACCTCTTCTCAAATAAATAATATGAAAGCAAATTGAGAGTCCATGTAAAATATAATTTAAATTATTTAGGAAGTAAAATAATTGGGGAGTATAGAAAATATAAATAATAAAATATAGCGCATGCAAGCAAAATACTTATAAAATTAGTTTTAAATAGCTAAAAATTAATGTTTCACTTCATATAACATATAATATAGTACAAATGGATAATACATAATTCAATTGGAATAAATTTATTTTTAATTTAAATTTTAGATTAAAAAACTAGCTATCACGCGCCATCTGACTAGTTTATTTTTTTTATATTACTACAAGCCTACAACAGATGAAATTGGTTTTAAATAACATTGTTAGTAGGGAATCACATTGCCAATTGCTGATCATTAGGCACTAACAGCTTTTCAAGTGTAGAGGCGTGGACCCCAAACCCCTAAAAAATGTGTAGAAGTGTGAATAACTGGTACGAGGACTAGTGTCACACCCCGAAATTTGGAATTTCGGGATGTAAATAGAAAGAACAATTAAATAGATGATTTTCATGAAATATTAAAACTTTTTCAACATTTGTTTAATTTACGGGGTATTTAGTATAGGAAAATAATCATTTTCCTAAATCAAATAAAAAAAATGCTTTGTATTGCCTTTAGTGAAGCGTTGCATTCTTGTCATTGAATCTCATCTTTCTTGAATGTGAAGTTTTCAAAATGCGTTTAGACGTCGATCAAATCTTCCCTGAGAATTTCCTGGATTTTCTAGGAATTTAATTCTCTTTTCCTAAAGTCAAATCCATTTATTGGAAGGCTTTAAAATCTCTTTCATGAGCTCCAAATATTTTATTTCGGTTCAAAGTCTCCAACTCTATCTCTGGAATTTTCCTAGGATTTTTGGAGATTTTGGAATATTTTCTAGTGTTTAAATACATCTTCTGGGATTTCCTGGAATTGTTTTTTGAACTAGAATCTATTTCCCGAAAATATAAAACTTAATCTTTTCTCCTTTTCTTTCTTGGGCCGAATCCATCCGCAGCCCAGCTAGCCGGCCTATTCTTTTTTTCCCTCTCCCTGCGTCGGCCCAGCAGCTGGCGTGGCCCAGCCCAACTCGGCTCAACTCTTTCTCTCCCTCTCGTCTCACTGAACCGCGGGCCCCGCCTGTCAGCATCTTCTTCCTCCCAATCGCACACGAGACGGACTCTGGTTCGAGTCTGCGCCTGCGCCTGCGCCGCCGCCGCCGCGTTTCCTTGGCTTCCGCGCCAAGCCAGCCTCGCCTCCAGCGTCTTATTTAATGCGCCGCCCTTCTCCCATCGCCTCTCGAACCCCTACGCCCCTTCGCCTAAACCCTAGCCGCAGAGCTCCCTTGCGCCGCCGCAATCGAGCTCGAGCGCCGCCGCAATCTGAGCCCTCGAGGTTGCCTTCGCCGCTCCGAGTTCGTCGCCAAGCTCCGCGTGGAGGTAAGGAAGTCGCCGAGCCCGTTTTCCCTTTTTTCTCGCTCTCCTGCGCTTGCTCGAGCTCACCGTCGCGACCGAGCCGCCGCTCGTCGTCGCAAGCTTCCTTGCTTGCGCAATGCTCGACGAGAACCACCAAAACCGATTCCCCACATCCCAAGCTAGCTCCCAGGCCTTGAATCATAGAAAACCGAGCTCTCTAGCCCTAGTTTCGCCCAACTCCGGCGAGTCCCCGGCCGAGCGCCGCCGCGCGCCGTCGCCTTCAGTTGCCGGAGCTGTCTCTTTTGTTTCCAGCCCTGGATCAAGATCCGACGGTCCATAGTAGATCCAGTCCTGGTCAAAACCAGTCAACCCAGCCGGCCATGGCTATTTTGCAGTAAAGCCCCTGTAGTTCTTGCTTATAAACGCGCAGTCCATGTTAGTTCAAAAGTAATTCTGTTTTAGTCCTTTTCTTTTCGGTTTAACCCCTGACGTTTTTGTAGAATCTAACCCGCCGTCCTTGGCTGCCCGTTTTACATGTTAACCCTCATGTTTTCATACGTAATTATGTTTTAGCCCTCGGTTTCTTTCAAAACAGCCCCTGGAAGGTTAGATTTAGTACAAAGAAGCCCCTGAACCTTGTTTATCCATAGTTTCCACGTTTAGTCTCCGTTTAACCTTGTTTTTGTTGCGTTAATCTTCTAAAAGCGTAGACTTTAGTTTAATAGTGTTGTTTGCCAAGTTTCATGTTTTGAAAATAAATAAAATATTAACTTGCCTAATATTTGTTATACACTTTACAAATTACATAAAATCTAATTAGAGCTCCAACTCCATGTTTTATAATTTATTTAAAATATTAATTTGAATAATGTTTACTTCATATGCGTTTACAAATAAAATCTAATTATTTTGGTTTTCATAAACTAATAATTAATTTGCTTAATGATTAATGTTGAATCTAGTTTTCTAAATAAAATTTGACTAGGTTTATACATCGGTTTTTATGAATAAAAGTTAACTTGACTAATATCTATATATACTTCACTAGCTTTTCTAATTAAAAGTTATTTAAGGTTATACTCTGTTTTTTATAAACAAATGATATCAATATGATTAATAATTATTGAACCAATCTTTTATAATTAAAATATGGCTAGTGCTTTACCCGTTGTTTCATAAAGCAAACATGCTAATTTAATTAATAATTATTGAACTCTCTTTTCTAATTAAAATCTGATTAGGTTTAAACATTGGTTTTGTGCAATCTAAATTAATATGATTAATTTCCAACTTAAATGTGCTTTCAATATGACTTGTTTAGTTCAACACGATATATGAAGTTAATCGATTAGATGCTCTCACATGCTTTCTTGCAAATTAAAATGTTTAATTGGTATAATTATTATATAAATATTTGCAAATAAAATTGATTAGGCTTTATCCGTCTTTTCGTATCAAAGTATAATTTTGATTAATTTAAATAATGAATATTTCTCTAAATATTCATTACATGTATTTTTCTTAATTAAAATAAATAAAGCACATAGTCTTTACTTTCTTTTGTAATATAATTTATCCGATAGCTATACCTTTCCAACCGTTTTTCCATTTTCAACGTTTGTTTCGCCCTTGTGATCGTAGTAGCGAGCCCTATCGTTTAGTGCGTTCTTTTAAAGCTTTTCTTTTGATTGGTGTATTGTTCTTAGTTGTATCTATTTCTTTGCTTGCATGTTTGTGCTTGTGCTCGATGTTTGCTACGATTAGAGGAGCATCGTTCCGAAGCTGTCAAGAACAAGAGTTGAAGACTGAGCAGTGGTATTCTTTTTGCGGAAAGGCAAGTGTCCCTAACCATCTTTCTACCTATGCTTTATGAGATCATATCTGTTAATTGGAAACCATGGAGAACCACCCAGGATTAACCGTACAACCACAATACTACATGGCTCTGGTCTTAGCTGAATAATTAGATGAACTACATGTTGTGTTTGTGCTGCCTGTTGAGTGGTTATTTGTTTGTGGATGTGTTGGTGCGGGGATCGGAAGAGGTTATCTTTTGTTGAAACCGTAAGTACTGGGAACAAACACACATGTAGGAATTCTTTGTAAAGGCTTCGTAGCGTCCCTATGCAATCACACCTCGGAAGTGTGGTATGCGCTTTTGTGGTGCAGCATGGTTGGGTCTAAAGTTCTTTTGAGCTTTTACGCGAATTGTGGTGAAAGTGTACAACCTCTGCAGAGTGTAAAACTGTTATAACAGCCGTGTTCGCGGTCATGAACGGCCTGGACCCCTTACATGATTAATATACTTGAAGTTGATAATTAAATTGTTCCGGTTATTTCGGTGGCCTTGCTGAGTACCAACCATAAGTGTACTCATCCTTGCTCATTGCTGCTCAGTATTCAGAAGGTGTGTGAAGTTGTTGAAGATGATGCTAGGCGTACGCAACCCCCAGTCAACTGCTGCCTGTGGTGAAGAGTTCAAGATTCCGCTGCTAGAATACGTTTGTATTGTCTTTATTTTATTATTTCCGCTGTAACTTTGTGTTCTGTTTATTCATGGAGTCTATCATATGTGTGAAAATTGATCCTGGCACACCTATGAGATGCATCTGGTTTTCTTTCTAAAACCTAAAACCAGGTGTGACAACTAGATTGAGGTTGGAATTTCCTCGGGGAAAAAAATATTGAGGTTGGAATTGTTTGTAGGTTCGAATAGAGCTGCTTTTTCTTTCTGAAAAGAATCATGTGCAGAAGCGTCTGTTGCCCCTATGAATTCAATGCTTGCTTGTCGTCTGTGTTCATCTTTGTGCCAAGATCAGCAACAGCAAACCTAACTACTAGTTCAATCGGTAAGCAAACTGTCGAGATCTTGCAGGCACCCAGTTCACTTTCCCCGAACGCCAGCAGTGAAGATGTAAAGAAGAGTAAACCTGAAGATCAACAGATCTATGGTGAAAAGTTTCTGCAGCTGAACTACGTCAGGCAAGGAAATGCACGTTTCTGTTCCCATAAATAAGGACTGACGCGATTACCCTTTTCCTCACACCACGCAAGTTAAGAGAGGTTTTGTTTTCAGTCTAAGCTACTATGGTGAAAACAACCACCACCTTGCATCATTTTACCGTACCTGCTGAATGTTCCAGTCTTTTATTGGCATTGCCGATCGATCAGACCAATTAAGCTTGCTTGTTCATCCTGCTCGTCCCCAATCACACATGACTCCATTTGCCGAAAACAAATGCGCACTTGGCATTCAGCATTCCTTGCACGGATCATCGACGGCAGATCGAGACACGCTACCATAATCTAGCGGCAGCGTTGTTCTTGCGTTCTCTCGACAGCTATGTGGGGAGATAAGATGGATCGTCCTAGATAGGCCTATCTCGATCGGCTATCCGTCTTCTTCTTGTTTCGTGCGTCCACCAGTGGCGGATGCAGCCCAGTTTACCGGGGTCAGCTGACCCCGATAAAATCCTCTAAACTCCAAGTAAAACACTGTTCATAATACTAATGACCCCAATCTACCAATGGAGCTGACCCCGGTGCTCTCAGCTTCTAGATTCGCCCCTGGCGTCCACACCAGTTGTCCAACCGACCTGACTGCCTTACTGACAGGCGCAGGGAAGTATAGAGAATTACTAAAAGTGACTGCTCGTCTGTTGTGCTGTACGTAGTTTAAATATGAGTCTATACCAAATTTAGTTTAAATAATTTGGAAAGCAAATTAAGAGTATATATATATTATAATTTAAATTATTTAGGAAGTGAAATAGTTAGAGAGCGTATACAAAATATAATATTTAAGCATTATTTTTATGATAGAAAATGGATAATACACCAATCGATTGGAATAAAGCTATTTTTATAGAAAAATTAGCCACCCACGTTATTTTGCGTCGGTCATTAGCCTAGTGTTGTACACTAGTACTACGTACGTACGCTCGCACACTACAGTTCAGAGTCTTCAGAAGTCAGAACGATCTGCAGCCCCAAACCTAGCCGAGAGCCGACGCCTGATCTCCCTCTTTATTCGTCCTCCTCCGTCTAACAATCCAACGCCTTCGTATGTTTCCGGTCAGCATATCCGGGTTGGACTCAGATTTCCATACGCAAAACTTAACAAATGGAATCCCAAGATTTGCGTGAGAGAGAGAGGCAGAGGGAGAGAGAGACACTTATGTTACCGATTATGTAAATATGCAGTGAGTTGGGCCACTTCAAAAATATTACACGGACTGGATGCACATAAAAGTAAATAAACAACTGAGAGAGATGCATGAAACAAGGTTTAACTCTTTATTGAGGCTACAATGCGACCAACAAATAAAAACTGGACTAAATACATCCAAAAATAACAAAGCCACATACAATGAAAATTTTAGGAAGATTTAGAGTTAATCAATTAAATTAAATATTATACTAAATAAATATTTCAAAAATAAATTTCAATATATATAAAATAACAGAAATCATTAGCATGACTTGGACTCATATAAAAAAATTAAAACTAAAAGGCATTAGAGTGAGGGAGAGAGATACTTATGGTATCGATTAGGCAAAAATATACATTGGGTTGGGCCACTTCAAATATTACATGGACCGTATGCACATAAAATTAAATAAACAACTGAGATAGATGCATGGAACAAAGTTTGACAATTCATTGAGGCTACAATGCGACCAACAAATTAAAATTTGACTCAATAAGGACAAATATAACAAAGCCACAAACAATGAAAAATGTGTGAAGCTTTATAGTTAATCACTTGAACTGATTAGCATACTAAACTAAATTTCCAAAATAAATTTCAATATAAAAATAAAGAAAACGTTATTCTGTAAAGAAAACAAGAACGGAATCTAAATTACATAAGTAAAAAAAATTCTAAACTGTTATTTTAAATTGAAAAGGTTAAGTTGAAAAAAAAACTACCCGCGCTAGCTATTTGCGCGGCCACCTTCCTAATTTCAAATAAAGCTAAGATATTTAAATATCTGGTGCTTCACTTTCTGGTATTTCCAGGCTCCCAAGGAAAAACACACATTGTATTTTTGAGGAAAAAACGGACATTGTATTATCTATATCTATATTCTTATCCATACTATAAAGATTGAAAAAATTAAAAACTATTTTCTACCATATTGGCCTATGGCCACATCATACTCCTTGTGTTGGACCCACGTGTGTGTAGGGCAGCGCTAAATGGTACCCGGTACCAAATAGCTACCCGAGCCCTTGGAGCAACCGCGCCGGAGCGGCCTCCCCTCCGTCGGACGTGAGTGCGCCCGTTTTTCTCGGTCTGTTCCAGTTTTTTTCCACCAACGTGAGACACGCCCACTTCCGCTCGTTTTTTTTTTCTTCCGTTTTTCTCTCTTTGGTCTTTGGCTTCCCATGCGAATATGGATCCCACCCTTTTTTTGTCCAGTGATGGACGCAACGACCAGCTGATTTTTCGCCATCGGAGAACGTCACGTGATGCTAGCCACGAATCTCATCACGCTAACAACAACTTGGCACCGTATAGCTAAACGATAAATTTTTCATGTCTTTTGATGCATGTTTTCATATTAAATTAATTGGTGTATACTCTACAAACTATTTTTTTCAGAAGATGTATTTCTCTTTACGATCAAATCAACTTTCATAAAAAAAACATGTACTTTTAATTGGTAGAAGTTCTCCAGATTTGTCTGGTCAAATGTCTTGCAAAAGAGGGACAACCAAAATATTCTTCAATCGCATTAACAAACATTCAAAAAATAATTCGTTTTGGAGTCAAATATCCAACATTTAGTTTGAACTTTCAGACATTGCTAGCCAGTTAAAAATTAAAAATGTTGTCAATGACATTTCATCTGGGCAACACCCTCACTAAAATGCTTTACAGATGCGAAAGTTAACAAATAGGAATTTCGCAACACCCTCACTAATATTATTTCAATGTTTTTTTTTCGAGGAACTCTACGGTAGGCTTACGCCGACCTGAACTTTGTATTAATATGGATAAAGGTTACATCCAAAAGTTTGTGAAAAGAGGGGGAAAAGAGCAACAAACAAAACATATTCTACATGATTACAGTATTTAGTCGCTCACACCATGCCCGCAATTGTGCTTTTTTGTGTAGAATCCATCAACCGGTAGGACCAGAACGCTAGATCCTGTGAAGCATCACTAATTACTATCAAAACTGTCTTGACTTGACCTTGGAAAACACATGCATTTCGGTTCTTCCAGATGTTCCATAGGAGAGCAATGACTACTGCATGGCGACTGGGTTCAACCGGCGCCCCCCATAGCAAGTCTTGGGTCCATAACTGTTGGATGGTGGTGAAATGAGTAACCTCCTCGGCGCTTGCGCTTGTCCAGACTTGGCGTGCTTGTTGACAGTGTAAAAGGATATGTTCCTGTGTCTCTGGGAGAGGGCAGGAGGGACACGTGGATGTTGAAGTAATATGACGGCGGTGGAGAAGAGCTCTAACAGGGAGACGGTGCTGGTGGATGAGCCAAAGGAAGTGCTTGCACTTGGGGGGAGACCAGGACTTCCAGATGAACGAAACTTGGGGGTCTGCTGGATGATGTGCCATAGCCAAATGGTAAGTTGCTGCTGCAGTGTACGGGCGATTGCAAGGAGTGAGGCGAAGATCCTGCTGGTGTAGTGGTAATTGGCATTGCAGCAAGGCATCGGCCAGAGCTTGCAGTTCATTGTGGGCTGCATTAGATAAGCGACTCTGTAGGTGGAGGTTCCAAGTTCCATTTCCACGAGCAGCAGCCACAGTGATGTTGGGGTGAGTTGAGTGCGAATATAATGCCGGCATGAACTGAGAGAGTGTTGCCGGTCCAAACCAATGGTCGTGCCAGAAGGAAGTATGTTGTCCATTTCCAATATATACTTGTGTCTCCGTTCTGAAGGTTGGAAGCAGAGCCAGGAGTGAACGCCAAACCGGGGTGTCCAAGTAGTGAGCATCTCCCATGTCGCGGCCAGCACTAAGAGCATAGGTGGAGTGGAACCAAAGCTGCCAGGAGGTAGTGGGTGGTTCATGAAGCTTGACCCAGAATTTTTTTAGTAAGCACTGATTTTGGAGTTTCAAGTCCTTAACTCCTAGACCCCCCTGTTCCTTTGGAAGGCATACAATTTCCCAAGCAACTTTGCATTGTCCACCATTGCACTTGTCATTCCCAGTCCAAATAAAGGCTCTTCGTCGCTTGTCCATGTTGCCTTGTCTGAAAAGATAACAAGGTTAGAAATTTTGAGTCCTCATTGTCTGCATGCACAGATCGCTTTCTGTCATTCTTGCTGCAGCTGCATGAGTGTTCATCCAGACCTGCAGAAATCAGCCAAGTAAAATTGGTATTCATCTTTGGGACGAAAAATGATCAAGATTCCGATTATTATCCACACACCGGACAGGGCAACAAAGGAGAAATATAGGAAAATAGCAAGTCTGAGTACACTGCTATCAACAAGAAGATTCTACAATGACACATGCAACATCTGGCTGAACGATGCTCCAAAACTGCAATGAATAACCACATCAACAAATGATACAAGAATTGGTCCATAAATCAACATTTAGGTGCAGATGCAGTAGTAGTATGGAGCCAATCAAAATAACAGTATTAATCTTCTTTCACAGCCTATGGCCTGAAGAACCTAGTTTAGAATCTTAAAATAGTTGACTCGAATTTATGGAGTGACTAGAATGACTTCAGCAAGGTAATTAATAAATCTCCACATAACTAAAAGATGCAGCATTTCAATGAATTATGCATTGGTTTAATCCATCCGAACATATAACCAACGTGGCCTGGCCATGAATAACATCATTGCCCTTAACTCGTCGGTCAGAGATGTGGGTCAGTAGGAGGATCGATTATCTCATCCTTGCAGAGAGACACCTATTGTGCACGTCAAAAGGATTAAAATAACATGATTATATAGACATCATAACAATGATTGAGAGATTGTGCAGATGCGATACACAAGAGCAGGGAAGGGAAAATCAAAGAACAACAAAAAGGAAAAAGATCAATTTCAACGACCTACGATCTTATTTGAACTCAAGCCTCCACAAATAATTACACTTTTGAGGGAAATCGACAAAAAAAAAAACAGAAATAGAGTGGGAGGAGATCTGCTGGGAAGGACCTACGTTTCGTCAAGATCAAGCGTGGCCAACCACGAGCTGGAGTTGGGGCTCGACGGTAGGGAAATCGGAAATCAGCGGTGGAATCGAGTGCTTACCCACGGGAGGGGGAGGAAGCTGCTTCCAAACGAGTATGGCAACAACGACGATGCGTCGTCACCTGGATCACACCTTCACACCAGGGCATCGGCAGGCGTGGGAGCAGCAACCTTGCGCCCAGGGCGGCCTGCAGCTGCGCCGGCCGATCCTCCTCGCGTGCACTTGCGCCAGACAGCACTTCTCGTCGGCGGGGAACCTCGGATGCGTCACCTGGATCAGACCTCGGCAAGCGGCAACCAGCGTCCAGCGCCCGGGGGCCGGGGCGTCGGGAGGCCAGGTGTCAACCGTCACGGCTGTCTGCAGGCCGCAGCTCTCCAGAGCCGCACGAGAGCCGGTGGCGCAGGCGGCGCAGGGACTCGCGGGAACGGCCGCGAGGGGGAGAAAAGGAGCAGCTTGACGAGGGAAGAACAGGAGCAGCTCGTCGGGGCGTCGCGTGGTGGAGAGCAGGCACGCCGCTGGGGCGGCAGGGAGTCGCCGAGAGCCCGGTACAGGAGGGCCGGGTCGGCGCGTCGCCGGGGAGGTCGGGAGGATGCGGGAGAAGTTGGAACTGAATCGACGAGGAATCCTCCCACGATCTATTGAGCAGCTGCAAACTGAAACGTGGCCCCACATATGAGAAAGCGAACGGACGATGAGAGGGTAACCGTCCGAGAAAAAGTTGGCGGCTGAAAAATAAACCGGACGGGAGAGACGAGACGCGTGGACCGCGAGGTGGTCCGGGGTGCACGGATTGGGGTCGTGTAGGGAATAGTTAAGTTATTTGATACCGTATTATATAGAGCTAATATATATATATATATATATATATATATATATATATATATCTAAGGAGGTGGAAAAACTTTAAACCTACAGAAATTAATGTGTAGAAAATATTTCTACCAAAAATAAAATTATTTTTTTCAGCCACGATCATTCTTACCCACCTGCCCGCACCTCTTCTCTCTCCGACGTCCCCACACCCGTACTCGCCGTACGGACGTCGGATACAACTATAATAAATATATACCATATTAAAAAAACAAAGAGATGAATAAATCTACGTCCAATACAACTATAATAAATATAACATACAAAAAACAAAGCGATGAATAAGATACATGTGCTATTTCGAGTTAATATATCTTACGTTAGCCTAAGGATTACTAACAATAATTATGCATGTTGGTATTAAAGAATCGGCACCACCTAATCAAATAAAGTTGATAAAGTAATATTTACTTCTCTCCGTGCACCGCTGCCTGTACAACATAGAATCCTTTATTTATCTTAACATAAATAAATAAATACACACGCATGCCGATGTGATTAGCATAAATAAATCATGGAAAATATTTACATAAGTTCATGATGAAATTATGAAGTGAATAGCATGGTTAATATTTTGATATTTCAATACGATTAGCAACATATTGTGCTGAAGAGTTCATGTCAAATATGACTAATGAATATAACATGATAATCGAAAAAGACTTCTTATCCAATATGAATACATCTTAATTATAGACAAAGTCCACTTAGACACAACTAATATATATACACGATAGAACAAGTCTATGTCCAACTATATTAATACATATACCATGTTAATAGGATAAATTCAGATTTTTTCAAAGAATTAACATATTATTTCTATACTAACACAGAATTAAAATACTTAATAAATAATCCATGTCAAATATGATTAAGAAATACATAATTTGGAATTTAAAAAAGTAGAATTTAGTTAGCAACAAAAATGTACAAAATGTATTAAAATAAGATACCATGTCTATCAAAAGGTCCAAAAAAATTCATATGTTAATTCGAAAAAACTTAGACTGGTAGATTTTCATATAATCCAACTGCGTAGATAACCCAAAGAGTCCATGTCAAATACAGTTCGCAAATAGCTAAATAAAAAAATACAAAAATATGAAAGATAGAAGTTAAGCTAGTATTGTGCATAAACTACAAATAATAAGTAGCTAAATTTAAATTTTAAAAATAAAAAGTAGTAGTTGAGCGAGAGTCCATATTGAAAATAATCAATAGCTTCATTTAAAATGAGAAAAGGTAGTTATAGATGGTTTAGGATGTGAAATAATTAAATATTGAGTCTATACCAAATTTTGTTTAAATAATTTTGAAGTAGGAGTATATACTAAATATAATTTAAATCATTTAGGAAGTAAAATAGTTAGAGAGTATACAAAATATAACATGTAAGCGTTATCTATATGATAGAAAATGGATAATACACAAAGCAATTGGAATAAAACTATTTATATATAAAAAAACTAGCCTTGTGCTATTCATCAGCCTAGTGCTCAGTGCTCATACTACAGTTTCAGAGTCTTCAGAAGTCAGAACAATCCGCAGCCCCAAACCCAGCCGAGAGCCGACGCCGATTTCCCTCTTGTTCAGATTCCCAACTATTCACTATTCATTCCAACTTTTCACTATTCATTCCAACTTTTCACTATTCCCCCCTCACAAAACACGTTTCCCAGCGAATGCTACAGTGTTTTTCTTATGCTACAGTGATTTTTCCTACAATCTAAACACACCGTCATTCGTCCTCCTCCGTCTAACACTCCAACGCCTTCGTACACACGGCGACGACGGCGACAACCTTCTCGGCTATTTCCGTCCTCGTCAGACACCAGGAGACGACTGGATTCCACCGGCGCGCACAGTATTCTACTCCGCTCGGCAGCTCGCAGGTGCCACCGAATTGAATTCAATGGAGCATGAGCGCTGGGTGTTTTTTCTACGTGGACGTGTGAAACAGATTTGGTTCGTTAGTGCCTGATTGGTTCCCTGCATTGATTACCTGGCCCACCGATTGGGCCTGTCCCACCGCATGCAGAGAGGTAGCCGGAGCCAGGTTCCCTGATTGGTTCCCTGCATACAGCCCGGATGCAAGGTTCACCAAAATTGGTTACCTAGCCCACCGATTGGGCTTGTCCCCCGGCGTGCAGAGAGGTAGCCGGAGCCAGGCTGAAATATTCGTTGTTCAAGAGGCAGGCTTCGACGATCCAATAATGCGGGCAAGAGATGAAGCCTACATACAACGAAAATGGCTGCAGGCGTGTATATCCAAGCAACCAAATAAGAGGTCTCTGTAGCCCAGATGAAATTGGTTGATCAACCAAACATTGGGCTGTTGCACGTGCTGGGCCTGGCTTCTGTTAGCCTGGCTGGCTTGTGCGAGCTTGACTCAACAAAAGAAGAGGAACCAAAACGCGTGCCATTCCGGTTCCAAGATCGGATTCTTCGCATGGCTGGGATTCCCTAACTTTTCACTATTCATTCTAATTTTTCACTATTTCTCCCTCACAAAACACGTTTCCCAACGAATACTACATTATTTTTCTAAAACTAAAGTATTTTTTCAACTATCTGAGCACAACCAATTGTGTGTATGAACGGCAGCCTTGTCCTTGGTAGGGCGTATATCTTCCGCGGCTTCCCTGTTTTGTTATTGCTTCGCTGAGCTCGTTCAGATGGTCACTGCTGTATATTCAGCGGGGAGTGACTGGTACGTACCTCCAGTATTTTTTTTTTAAGAAAAATAGATGAGAAAATTGGAAGGTCTGAGCGTGTTGAATAATGTGCTCAACCACCACAAGCTGACCCAGCATGCAGATATTGTAGTATTTTTTTTAGAACAATGCAGATACTGTGGTAGTGTGCGCGAGAACAATATGTGTGATTTAAAGAGTTATATATATCAACGGTCTTTAAAATTGTCTCTTTGCACCACTTAAGTCGATGAACTCTCAAAATCAAAATCTGGCACCCCAACTTGTTAAGTTGTGTCACGTATACCGCTTCGAAATCAGACGTGTGCGCATATATTCGTTCATGTGTCGCTACGTTGGTATGTCATGTCATATTTTAAAGGTGTCGGGTACCTATAAAAGGGGTACCCTAACTTGGGCCCTGAAACTACTTGGCGACAAGGCCCACAGCGACATTGGTCTGGCTCTACAGCCCAGCAAAGGCCCACCATCGCAACAGATCCTCGGCACCCATCCCGCTCGAGGAGGACGACCACCCTCGAGCGGGGACGACCGTGACGATCGAGGCTCAGCAGCCTCGAGGGAGACTTCCACCCTCGAGCCAGCGTTTCCGTCTCGTTCGAGGCTCAGCGAGCTCGATCTTGCGGTCCAAGCTCGAGCCGGCCTCACCAGGAACGACTTTCGAGGCTCTGCGACCCATCACTCAAAGTCATGATGACGCTCCTCTGCAGTCAAAAAGCAGGGAATCACTGCGCCACGCCACCACCCACGCCCCGGGGAAGACACCGGTCAAATCCACTCGCAACAGTGGACCTCTGAGCGCCATGCTGCACGGCCAGACCTAACTTGGCAGCAGCACTGTGCCAACCACTCCTTTGACTTTGCTCGTCTCGGATGCGCGACCATCCTCGAAGGCGAACCTCGAAGGAGGCTACAGGGACTCGATCCGGACGCCGTACGCAAGTTGCCACCCTTGACGCCGTGAGTCGTCACAAGAAGGAAGGACATCACGTCAACCACTGCCATGTCGTCAGCCGGAGTTGGAAGGCGCGTTCCCGCTCGCATAGTGCGCGGCATGGACAGCACAGTGCACTTAGTAACGTCAACACCACGAACACATGTACTCGCACCCTCTCCCCTTGGTCTATAAAAGGGGGAGGGAAGCCCATGCAAAAGGGCAAGCGACAGCAGATTGATACACAGCCAGACACACACACGACACTTAGCCAGCGAAAGCTAGACACAGGGACTCATGAGCTCATCTCCTTCTCCCACCTTGCTTGTAGCCCCCTACTACGAGCAACACGAAACCGGTGCTCCGCACCACTGCTGGACGTACGGCCCCGTGGCTGGAACCAGGATAAAAACCCCTGTCTCTTCACCCGCCATCAGGGCAACGAGAGGATTAGCACCGCAATCACTTGTCTGTGCCGGTGCGACCAAATCAGGCACCGACAAAAAGGATATAACTGACACAATTTAATAATTTCATAATGTCACATTTTAATTTTGCGAGTTTGTGAACCTATGTGACACATCGGGAGACAAATTTAAAGTCCATTGATGCATTTAACTCTGATTTAAAAGAGAGTCGGTGTGACCTTAAACAACTTCCCCCCATCGGCCCACCTTGCTTGGCTGATATAGCCCAGCTAATGTTAGGAAACTCACTCTTGTTGGCCCGTTTGCACGCACGCCCAAAAGAGAGTTTGTGCACGCTCCAATTTTTGGTTTTAAAGTTTGCTTCTAAGACCTTGTTTGGATCTCAAAGTTATGAAACCTTTTTTTGCAAAAAGTATATTAAAAATGTACTCTTCTTGTAGCGTGCTTCTCAATGCACATTTTGCAAAAAGATTTCGCTAGTTTTTGCTATCCAAACAAGGCAATATTATTTTAATAGTAACTACTACACACACTGCGAAGCCATCTTCGTCTAACGCTTTAGGCCATGTTCAGATTCCCAACTATTCACTATTCATTCCAACTTTTCACTATTCATTCCAACTTTTCACTATTCCCCCTCACAAAACACGTTTCCCAGCGAATGCTAGAGTGTTTTTCTCATGCTACAGTATTTTTTTCTACAATCTAAACACACCCTTAATCTAACTTACATAAACCTAATATTTAAACAAGTCATTAAGCGAATTAATCTGTTTATGTCTCGCACATGATTTTGCCCCGCACGAAGCCAACGAGATTGGCCATGGCCCACGGCCCAAGACAAAGATGCACGCGCTGAGCCAGCAAATCCTTTCGCTATCACACGTACACCGCGTACGACCAAGGGTCCAAGCCGGGCGGCGAGTCAGGCCCTTCGATCCACTCGATCCTCTCACTCTCAGCTCCTTGCAAACACAGCCTATGCAACCAGCAAATATCTGCAGCACCCGGCCATTGACCTCTCATTTTACTGTAGTTTCTAAACACGCTCGGTTTCAACGTTTTGGACCACGTCATGCCCAATCTGTTTGAGCTCAACATGGAACGTGTAGCTGGAGAAACTCCAAAACATCCAAGTGGAGCAGAGCAAAACAGAAAGGTCTCACACGGTTCGCGGCTCGTCGAAGGGGACTCGCAGGCTGATAGTAACATTTTCAACATGCCACCCCTTCCATTACCGTAGTGTAAAGTTTTCAACATGCCCAATCTGTTTGAGCTCAACATGGAACATGTATGCACTGCAAAAGCAGCTGGAGAAAACTCCAAAACATTCCAAGTGGAGCAGAGCAGAACAGAAAGGCCTAACCATCTTGGAAAACTCCAAAAATATTTATTACGGACTCATCTAAAAAACCGAACCTTTAAAAATTTGTTTATCCAGACGTGCCGAAAAGTCCAGGTCATCATCCCCGGACCGGACTCAGATCATATGCAGTGGTAACTGCTACTGCAAGTTACCACTGAATGGAACAACAACCCTTCATTTTATACGCCCGACGGACAGGATTGATCGCTACAATACCCTACGCTACGGTATTCTCAACACAGTACCGATTGCTGCAGTGCCTGAACTTGCTCAATCCAGGACTTCTGTTACTCAGGGTGCGTTTAGTTTCCCAGATTCTTCTAAAAAAATATTATTCATCTAATTTTTTCCTATTCATCCCACTCCTCCTAATCACAGAATACTATTCATCTACAATGTTTTTTTTAACAGTGTATTTTGAGGAATCTTTCACCAGTCTAAACAGACCCTCAACTGGGCCCATGATGCTACAGTGCGACTGCTTATCTTGCAGTGGTAGTAGCGACTGTATGGGATCCTGGTCACCCGGACCGCCGTGAAGCGTGTCTTTACTGCGACGCTCGTGAGCCGTGCCTTGTGGTCGACGCGACCGCACCCTTTCCGCCACCCCCTCCACGTCACAGGGGCACATCAAGGCCGCCCGCTCCAGATCCGACGGCCCGCGACGCCATCCGAGGCCACGCGGCCCCACATGCAGCGAGTGGCGGCCTTGTCCGAGCTCCGGCGGCTTCTCTCTCTAAAACCCCGCTGTTCGCGGCCTCATCTCTCTCTCCTCCTCCCCCTCTCTTCTCTCTCTCTTCCCTCCCTTCGTCCTCGCCTAGGGGTTCACGCCGTCGTCAGCGGCTGCGGCGGCGAAGGTTTTGCCCTCCCCCGGCGTCGGCTCGTCGTCGGCCAGGTAATTGAGCCTCCTTCTTCGCCTCCTCTTTACGCCGCTCCTCCAGCGTGGATCTCGAGTCAAGAGGTTTCAGATTCAAGGATGGATGGCTCGTAAGATCGCTACGATTCGCGCGGTTCCTGGCTGGTGCGGCTGGGAGGGTCGATACTTGGGTGCTGGAGTCGTGCTTGGTTTTGGGGGCTGGAGATTTTCTGGACTTTGATTCGTGGGATCGATCAGAACCGATGGGACTGGCGATGGTGACTGGTCATGCGGTTTGGAAAGAGTAGGATCGGCTAAAATTACTTGGGATCTGGGCTAATTGGTTAATGACGATCACGTATTTGTCATGGAGTAGCTGAGCGGATGCATGACCAACTAGCGGTTCAGTTCTACTTCTACATGGTGTTAGATGTGCATGATAGTGATTCTAGATATTTGCAGACCGTCTCCATCCTTACTGAGCTTTTGTGGCTTGGGTCTAGCCAGCACTTTAGCTTTCAGTTAAATATTGATGCCGAAGAAGAATTTTGTTTTGCACGTTTGATTCTGATGTAAACTGAGCATGCTGTTGTTCGACTGCAAATCAATGTAATTGATCACAGGATCCTACCTGAATCTTAGAAAATAAAGATATCTGGTGATTTGTGGTTCTATTTAGTTTTGTGCTTACTGCATATCTTCATCTGTATATAAAGGATTTTCTAGAGTCAGTAGGATTATTTATGTGTTGATCAAAACTGGTACGGCTTGACTTGTGATAGAATAAACTGTTTGGCGCTACATCATTGTACCGTGCAGAGTTTTCATGTGCATTATACAAAACATTGACCATTTTTCGTTTCCTGGTCACAGGAAGATGGCTGGTGGCTTTAGAGTACTGCATCTGGTCAGGCCCTTTCTGGCTTTCTTGCCAGAGGTGCAGAGCGCGGATAGGAAAATACCATTCAGAGAAAAAGTGATCTACACTGTTATTTCTCTCTTCATTTTTCTGGTGTGCAGCCAGCTCCCACTCTATGGCATCCATTCGACTACTGGAGCTGATCCTTTCTACTGGATGCGTGTTATCCTTGCATCAAACCGTGGTACTGTGATGGAGTTGGGTATTACTCCAATTGTCACATCTGGGATGGTAATGCAACTTCTTGTGGGATCAAAGATCATTGAGGTTGACAACAGTGTTCGGGAGGATCGTGCTCTGCTGTAAGTACTAGGTTTATTATATCTTATTACTAAAAATAGCAGGAACTTCAATTTATTATTGTTCCAAAAGTTAGTGTTTTTTATTCGTAGACTCAGTTCATATGCACCTTTCCTCTATCCAGCGAACTACCAAATAAAATTGTGAATCCCGCTTATTTGTACTTATATCCTGCAATTGTATTGTGATGCAAACTTTACTTGTTTACTCAGCAATGGTGCGCAAAAGTTGCTTGGCATCCTGATTGCTATTGGTGAAGCCGTGGCATATGTTCTGTCTGGAATGTATGGCAGCGTAAGCCAACTTGGAACAGGGAATGCTATTCTCATTATACTTCAGCTTTTCTTTGCTGGCATCATCGTCATCTGTTTGGATGAACTTCTCCAGAAAGGTTATGGTTTGGGATCTGGCATTTCTCTGTTCATTGCTACCAACATCTGGTAAGCATGTCAGATTCATTTCTTTTTTTGATGTGCTATTCTGTTACACTTTGGCTTATATTAAGATTGCTATCTTGTAGTGAGAATATCATCTGGAAGGCATTTAGCCCCACAACAATCAACAGTGGCCGCGGTGCTGAATTCGAAGGGGCTGTCATTGCATTGTTCCATCTGTTGATTACGAGAACTGATAAAGTCCGTGCTCTTCGTGAGGCTTTCTACCGCCAGAACCTTCCAAATGTGACCAATCTGCTTGCTACTGTCTTGGTCTTCCTTATAGTTATCTATTTCCAAGGCTTCCGTGTTGTGCTTCCAGTGAGATCAAAGAATGCCCGTGGACAGCAAGGCTCATATCCAATTAAGCTGTTCTACACCTCAAACATGCCCATCATTCTACACTCTGCACTGATTACCAACCTCTATTTCATATCCCAGGTACAAGCCTCAAATCTAGTGCTGTAGTAAACTAAATCTTCCGAGTGTGTGCCTGTGTGCAAGTACTAACATATTTTATTGCCATCACAGCTTCTCTACAGGAAGTACAGTGGAAATTTCCTTGTTAACCTTCTTGGGAAATGGAAGGAGTCTGAGTACTCTGGTCATTCTGTTCCTGTTGGTGGTCTTGCTTACTATGTAACTGCCCCATCAAGGTAAAAAGCTAGTTCCTTTGATGCAAAGTCCTTGTATGTGTTTATGGTTTCTGCTACTGTTGACATACTTGGTTGTTCTTCCAACTGACCATAGCATTTTGGAATTAATGCAGTTTGGCTGATGTCCTTGCAAATCCGTTCCATGCACTATTTTATGTGGTGTTCATGCTGTCGGCTTGTGCACTGTTCTCAAAGACATGGATTGAAGTTTCTGGTTCATCAGCTAAAGATGTTGCTAAGCAGCTCAAGGTAAAACAATTCATACTTGTATTTTCGCCATCTAATCATTCATATTCCAGACTGAGGGTAGTTCATCGTAACTTATTTATGATCGAGAAGTTTTGGAGTCCAGTATGTCAATGAGCAGTTTAATAGTAGCATATTAGCATCTCTATCAACAGTGCATGTTCATTTGATTTTTGTGGTGTCAGGTCTGTACATGTTTATGGTAGACCGTAGTACTTTATCTGCCCTTTAAACCTGTGTATGTGAAGCCTGAAATGGAAAATGTTCTTGTTGAGCCGTCTACACTGCTCTGACTGAGTCATGCTAGTATTCATATGCTGAAGGACAAGCAGACCCGTGATTACATTTTCAGAAAACCGTTAGTCTCTATCTCTGAAACTTTGGATCTGTTTCACCAGCCATTTGCTGGGGGTATCATTGTCTATCTTTTCTTGCTGTGATATGGAGCAGAATTTTTAATGTGCTGCTCTACCAATTATACGTTCTAAGAATGCAAATATATTATGCAACTGCTACATGCAATGTCCTGACACTTAAGATTTCAACAGGAGCAACAAATGGTGATGCCAGGTCACCGTGAGTCCAACTTGCAGAAGGAATTGAACCGATACATCCCAACTGCTGCTGCATTTGGTGGAGTATGCATTGGTGCACTGACTGTCCTAGCTGATTTCATGGGTGCGATTGGTTCAGGAACTGGGATACTTCTCGCTGTGACGATTATATACCAATACTTCGAGACCTTTGAGAAGGAAAGGGCGACAGAGCTTGGTTTCTTTGGTTTTTGATCAGTAGCTGTGGAACCGTGTTTTGGCTATGGCTGAATCCTCTTGTAAGTCGTAGTACTGCTTGGCAAGCGGTTATGGTTGTAACTTCAGGCAGCGTTCTGTTTAGGTTTCCTTCTTGGGTCGCAATGACAGTCATGTAGCAGAATCTGCGTGCGTTTTCAGTTCGATGTGGTGGCATGTGCATTTTGTCTAACAGGCATACTCATCCATCCTCCATTATTCCCGTATGGTCTGCTCATGCGATGACAATGGGATGTTTTGCGATCACCTCAGTTACTTTTGAATTGAGCATGTTCTTGTGTTCATAGTATCTTTCTTCAGTCGTTACTTTTGCGCTCTTGAATATAGAAGCTCATACAAGCAGGTGCAAGTGTAATATAAGTCTTTCTTCAGTCGTTACTTTTGCGCTCTTGAATATAGAAGCTCATACAAGCAGGTGCAAGTGTAATATAAGCTCAAGGTATGGCTGCCGTTCAGATCCGTGATTGTAAGGACTATCATGATGTACTAGAGTCGCTCTTACCAGAAACATGATCCAACTTGATCCATCGTCTTTGCCGAGACTTCCTCGAAACAAACTGCAAATCTGACCAGGTGGAGTGTCACTGATTTCTGCAAATGTCTCATGTGTCTTTTTTACAGTATATGGATTCGTTTGTGCAAACTTTGCTATTCACTCCGTCCTATGAGTAATACTAAATGGATACTACTAATTTTGTTTTATCCTAAGTCGAGCTCTTTTATAATACCGGCCTCCTCCGCTCCTCGTTCTTGTCTCCTCCCTTCCTCTCCGGCTTCTCAACAGGCTGAACCGAAGCTTCCAAAATGACGGTAAATTTCTTGCCTTCCATTTATCCTCTGTCGCCATCTCTTTTTCTCTTCCTTTCCCTTCGACTCGAGAATGGCGGAACAGAGCAAGACTATTGACGGTCGTATTCTATTGATTTCAATCGGGTTTATATTTGTATTCGAGTTTTTGCTAGTTACTCGCCGTGTAATAGCACCCTATTATTGTCCTTTCCATCTGCGTTTTGTTTCTTAGCACTCAAAACTGCAGACCATTCTCATAAAAAGAAAAGATTTTTTGTGTGTGTGTGCGCGCGCGCGCGCGATCGCTGACCACGGTGGGCATCTGTTCCTAGGCTTCGTCCTCCCATGCGTCCTCCATGATGAAGTTGGTGAGCGTTGCTTTGCCTCCTGTATCAAAATGGGATCGCGTAAGTACACAACAAATGTGCTATGCCACACACACACCAACAAAAAAAAAATACTTGTATGTTGACGCAATGTGCATCACCTGACAATGTCTTTGCATGCTGGTTTTTCTCGTATCTAACTATGCTGTGGATGTGCCGTGCTGTACTGCGGTGATGCCAACTTATACATCTTTGCCGTGGATGTGCCGTGCTGTACTGCGGCGATGCCCACTTATACTATCTTTGCCATCTACTTCCAAAAAGAGTATCGTTTTGGGTGTTTGTGCTACGGGTTTGACAAAAAATATGTGTAATATTTAAATTTTTAAATAATTATTATAAAAAAATAGATCAAAATATCTATCTAATGATGATGTTTATATTATACCATAATATTTAATATATTTTTATATATAATTGATGGAAGAGTTTCTCGAGCCTCTACTCATCCACAACTCGCCCGCGGCGAGACAACGAGTCAACTACCCATGAACCTTTGAAAGCTTCAACGGTACCTTTTTGGAATCTACTGTATGTCTACCTGCATAAAGTGGTCAAGTGGAGCAAAAAGGACTAGTGGAGGGTTGAGCACCTGCCACACCCTGTTATCCAGTGGCGTGCTTTTGATCTGGATTTAGGCGAACTGCTTCCTCGTTTGCTAACGAGATGTATTGGATTACAGAGGAGTTTAGGCGAACTCCCGCAAAGAGCCCGGCCCGAAACGCAGATGGGAGTCTGGGAGCGCAATGCGGCGGCGCCGCCACAACCTCCACGGGGTACGTCGCGCCACCGCCGTCAGCCACGGCGCTCCGTCCGCAGTACAGTGCCGCCCGCCACCTTGGTCCGTGGTCACAATTAATACCTCGTTGGCCGTTGCCCCAGCCACGCCATCGTGGCTTCAACGTGAGACATCTCCATGGCGGCTGTGATGTGCGCCTGCTGCATGCTCTAGCACGGCAATGACGCGGTGAACCGGAGCGGGTGCAGTGCAGATAACACCACCCTGCTTCAGAGATGCTGGCACGCGGCTGAGCCTGAGTACACATTACCAGTGTGGATTATGGTGGCTGCTCTCAATTCAATTCCGTTAAGCACGCCATATGCTTGGCCATTTGCCTCTGTGAGCTGACGTGGTCATTGAAATTACTGACCAGAACTAAGGACACTTTGAATCCAAATCTGGAGAAAGGTAGTGAGCAGAGGTCTTCTAATGAACTCAACAAAACACATGAATGAAGAGCTGGAGCAATGAAGAAGCAGGAGATAGTGAGACATCTCTATCCTCCATACTGATTCACCTAGCCTAGAACCATTTGGAGTCCACGGAGATCAGGTTAGATATTTGCATGTTAATGATTTAATCATCTATTTTTTAGTGTATGAAATAATAAAAATTTTACATTGCAATGAAGCTCTTCATTCATGTGTCAGCTTGAACAAGTGAATCAATATGATTTCACCACAAGTGGCTTGTTACAAATTTGTATTTAAGTAAAAAGAAAAATTACATGGAAGCGTCGGTTATGTTTCCATGTACTATTTTAATTAAAATATATATTAAATGTTCTCATGAAGTGATACTTTATGCAAGCAAAGACGGAATGGATCAGTTGTTATAATTGATGTCTCCAAACAATAAATTAGGATGATCCAACGAATGAGTTGAGTAAGATCCACTTGAATCCAGCCCAATCTAACTGCTTCCACTTGTTTCTGTCATTAACCGAAATACTAAAGTCAATTCAAATATATATGGTAACCCACCAATTATCTCCACGTCACCAACGACGGAGCGAAGGGGGGAGGGGGGCGCCCCCCCCCCCCCACACACACACACGACGATGCCGACAGATATGAGTACTTTGTAACCTTTGAAGAAGATTTTCAGGGGCTTGAAAATTATGAAAATTGTTAATGAGATTATGCAATTCTTCTTCATCATCTGTAGGGTGAACAAGATAGTTGCAGCGTGCATGTGGCTGTTGTATCCCTCAAGCCATAATAGTACGTAGAAACTGCGCCAGGCGATGCACGGAGGAGCAAACGTAGGCTGTCATGGCGACCTTCCAACCTACAAGAGATCTCTACGTTATTCAGATTTTGTATACAAGCAGAGCACTACAAAAAATTTGGGGAGGATCCAGGGGATATTTTGAAGGTCAAAGGACCAGGTTCTCTTGTTGGAATGGATATATATCGTGGGCTCGACAAAATTTACACGCAACAAATCGTCGTGCCTCTAGGCCGACGATTGAAGCCCAACAGCTGCATATGTCTTTTTTTTTCATTATTGTTCCTTTTTATACTTCCATTCTCCTTTTCTTGTTCTTTTTTGTTTCATTTCTTTTTTATATTCCTTTCTTGATTTTGAATTTTATTCCTTTAGTTGGATCCTTTGGTTGCTATCTGGTGTATTCCAAATTGGTTTTCTTGTTCTTTTGTTATAACCATTACTCTAGTTTTATTTTTGTTATCAGCGTTAGATGTGACATGAGTAGAAGTAAGCATTTGGAAGAGAATACATAGAAAAGCTACATATCTTTTCATTAAGAAGAATAATAGTAATAATTGTTTACACGTGGGCCTACAAGTCGGGCTCACACATACGGTCAAAGTTAGCTATGGTATGCTCTTATACAAAAACTGAAACAACCAGAAGAGAAAGATGGCAGGTGCTGATCTAAATTGCTCTTCCCACTGCGACACCTGGCCACCCCAAAGCAGCAATGTTGGAAGCTCCTGCTTGCACCCAGCTGTTTGCGTCCTCCAGCAGCAGTTCAGTTGCCTCAGGGGGTGTGATCCTGATGGAATTGAAGACGATGTGCGTTCCCGGTCTTCCATAACCGCCACGAGACCAACATCACCGAAGAGTCCAAGCCTTACCTTGCATCTCGAACTGCAAGCCACCAGTCGATCATTGTGGGATGTTGCACTACGAGGTCAGGGATGTCCAGCAATCTAGAAACCACATGCCATATCTGTCTGGTGAAGCAACATCCGTCGAACAAATGGTCGCTAGTCACACGTTCCTGATCGTAGAAGGCACATGTTGGGGATTCCTGGAGGCCATGTCTATGCCTCCTATCCGCAATCCAGAGCCAATCATGTGCTGCAAGCCAAATGGTGAATTTGACCTTCAGAGACGCCCAAGCCATCCACAAAGGTCGAGCGGCTGCAAATCGCGTAGCTCCCATAAAGAACTGACGGTATGCCGATCGTGCCGAGTATGTCCACGCTCCAGTCCACTGCCATCTAAGGATGTCCTCGTTACCAAGACGTAGATGACATAGGTTGTTTGCGTGCCACAGATAGATATACTGCTCAAGCGCTGGGATCGTTAGGCGGCCTGTGATGTCAGATATCCATGCTCTGTTTGCCAATGCCTGTGCCACCGTCTTCCTTTTTTTGCTGTGGCTGATCTGATCAGCTTGCAAAGATCGGCTGCTGCTACGCATGGTGAACTATTTGGAAGTGCCTGTTGAGTGTGAGTAGTAAACTGCTTTGCTTATGTGCTCCATTATGTTGGATGGATTAATCATTAGGAAGGTGAGACAACTGTGTTTGAAATCTGCAGATGCTCTGTTTCTATGGAGATATGAGCAAGAAACCATCGGGAAGGGATTTTTAAGTGGTTATTAACTTTGTAGATGCTTTGTTGGTATGTGGGAATGATTAACTAATAGGAACTCGATTCTATATGTTAACTCTGTAGTTTCTAAAATTGGGTTTCGACCAATAAAATAACATGCAAGCATTTCTTTGCAATGACTTGGTCATAGTTATGGAAAGCTTCCCTGCTAGTGCCTAATATTTTATTTGTTTTCTTGTTTCCAATTAATCTCGGCTTTACAAATGTTTCCATTTCACCGTTGCTGTATGCCCGTAAACGAGACCACCAGCAGGGAGGAGGAGGAGGCTCAGGAGGGCGAGGGCTACCTCTATCTCTTCCAAGTGGGCCAGGGGACAAAGCAACGCAAAACCCTTGCTTCTAATGGAGGCCTCCACGGCGACCCCAACCCGACCGCCCCACCCGCCCGCCGCCTCCCCGTCGCCGTCGCCATCGTCGCTGAGGCTGTGGAGATCGGCGGCGCTTCGCAACGTGCGCAACCAATGGTCGCATCTGTACGCCGCCAAGGAACAGTGGGTGGCCGCCGCCGCTGACGGCCGCTCCCCCGCCTCAGAGATCGTCAACGCCCACATCACCCGCAGGTAGGTCTCCTTCTCTCTCTGCGTTTCGGGAGCGCTACGGGGTTGGCGACCTCGCTCATGGATGACGGCGTTGTGTGGGGTCGGCTGCCAGGGACCTGCCGGCGACGGATTTGGGGGTGCTCAAGGACATGCCCGGCATCCTTGATAAGGCGAGCTCTAAGTTGGAGCGTAGAGAGGTAATAACACCCTGGCCGGCAATTTCAGTGTAAGATTTGCTTAATCGTGTGAATTAGTTTGCTACTACCCTGCTAATCTTTTGAGTTTGTTTCTTCTTGCGTGGTTAAGGAGCAATACCGTGACATGCTTCTGTCGTGCTACAAGAATATGGTAATTTACCTGTACAGGGCCATGCTGGTTTGATTCTTTAAGTTTGGATCCTGTGGTGCATCGATGTGAACTCCTGAAGTAATATTTTTCTTCTTTACCCTGTTGATAGGTCCGTGCTTTATGTCGCTTGGTTAAAGCTTCCCATTCTATGCGCTGTTTTTCCAAAGTGTCCCCAAATGGTTCTGTTGCACAATTTTCTGAACGACAAGATGATTTAAATGATTCAGGGGATGGCGGAGGCGCCCCAGTATTCAAATGGTTTTCAATATTAGAGTTTGGTGAGTTACTCTTCTATTTCCAATGCATATCTATAATGATTAACGATTCACTTCCCTTATGAATCAATCACATCAGAGTGTCTCCAGGGACGAATATTGAATACACTTTGAGTTTGATAAATGATTAACCGAATGCAGCATGTTTGAGGGAAAAAACACCATTTTTTCTTAGATGGCTGCTCAGATTCATGTTGGAGTGTTTCTAATTCACTGTAATAAAATTCTTATGTTTAATTTTATTTTGTGAACTATCTCAGAGAGTCTGGCGCAGGAGCTTGTTGAGATTTTTGTTTCAGACCTAAAATTGAAGGTACATCCCTCTTTATATGGTGATGTTTATATTACCAGAAAAAGAAAAATTGCAATCGGTTTTCAGTATGTGTGTTTTAACCTGTAATGTTCATAATCAGGTTTGTTTTGATTGTTTGCTTTCTCTTTTTGGGCGAATTTACAATGGAAATCATTTGCATTTTTAGAGATTGCTAGTTTTGGAACTTGTCTCAATTACTTTCAAGGAAGGTGCAGAACATCAGACATCATTAGATTGGGGTGATGAGCTATATGATGGTGAATCAAACGAACTTCAAAGTATTGGCATTCAGTCAGGTGAGACATGCCCGCTGTCTGAAAATTGGTGCGGCGATATTTCAGGGAGTCAGCGACCTGGCAATCACCCTTCTCATGAAGTTTTACAGGTATTATAGTTTGCAAAATTCACTTGAATTTGGTATTTACAGAATCTTGCAGTTTATCTAGATGCCTGCATGTTACATACAAACAATTCGTTCCTAGTCGATGGCCTTATGTCTTCTTTTTGGTGGACTTACTAAGTGCTCAAGACATACATTACGAAGTGGAGTCCTAAGTTTCACCTTGCAAACAAGAGATTTATGGAATGTTCATCTTTGGATTAGATCAAATTTAGCTACCTTAAGCTGTAGTGCTTCCCAAACAAAGGGTTATATCTTGTTTACTTCTTCTTTTACAGGTTTATTTAACTGCTTGGCTTGCAAATGTGAACATCAAGATGAGTAGGTAAGAAATTGTTTGTATCTTCTAACTTCTGGTTTTATATACTAACAATATCAGAATTTACAACTTGAGCTTGGAGGAACTAATGTGACAACAATGATGATTTCTTTCATTATCTCAGAGTTGATGAAATATTTGAGCTTGTTGAGGAGGAGATGAATATAAAATTTTCTTGAAGATTTTGATGCATCTTGTTGGACCATTCAGGTAAGATGGAAAAGAGCAAACAGTTAGGTTACGATTCACCTGCTCTCTCTATCTAATGTCTTTTTTTTTCCTTAATAGAAGTCTTGAGAGCTTTTCTAAGCTCTTGGAACGCAGTACTGCTCTCGAAATGCTTAGGGCCAGGAAGATTTTGTAGCTGTAAACAACATACAGGTCTAAGACAGAACAGAGCTATGCAAGTTAGTTACTCAATGGAGGGTCACCGTAGAATCGCATTGGGATCATTGACCATAATCTGTTCTTTAAACTACAATAGTTAGCTCCTGAGTTTTGAGGTTCATTTCAAGTTTGTTATGAGCTACTGTAAATGTGCAATGTTGATTACTTCCATGTGCATTATTATTGATTTTGTTGACATGCTCGTGCAAAACGTGAATTGCTTTTGTTGGTTTTCAGTTTATTTCTGGATTATAGATTTTTATTATTGCAAAGTACCACTAGTACTGTACCAACCAGAGCAAGGAGAGATTTTTTTTCCTTGTATATGTTGTTGTCCTTTGGTGCTGGAAGGATTGGTGGGTAGCATGTGTGGGGGGAAAATGCAGAGCACGTTGCTGCCAGGCTGTACTGCCTACAGCGGCGTTCCCTTGGCCCGCTATGTCCTAGGAATCAGGCTGGGCCTGTCAGCCCATCAGCGAGTGCCTCCAGCCAGCTCCAAAAACTTTTGCCTTTCTGATTGGAGAAAATAAAGGCCTTTGCCTAATTGCCTAACGTTTTTCGTTTCCGTCAGCCTAACGTGTAACAATAGAATAATAATGCACTTTTACATATACACTACAAAGTACAGCACGCTCTATGTATCTTGGGGAAAAAAGTCACTACCTTTTCCATCGACCATGAACACCTAAATTGTGCACAAAACATTTCTGGGTTTTCTAGCCTATATATTCTCGTCATAGGTATGATCCATCTCGCCCATGTTCTACATGACTGCATGCCTCTGCTTGTATCCGTTTCCAAAGTCTGAATCTGCATCAGTTGGAGCCTTGGAGGGTGTGGGTGTCAAGAGGTTGTAGAAGCGCCAGCGCGTCCGCTGCTGCCAGAGCCAGACTCCAAGCAGCGGGAGCACTTGATGCAGGAGAACCTCGATGCCACTAGCGTCAGGGGACCCATTGACCTGAGCATGCCACATCCGATAATCCATTTCCAATGATTGGAACTTGGAAGATCCATCCATAAAGTGATGATGATTCCTACGAATTAAAAAGATGGCCCAGCAGGGGTATGGACCAGATGCTTCCATGTTCCCTCTCCCTTTATAAAGAAACACCAAATCAACCTAGGATTACATCAGTGTACTAGTACAATATTCTCATTCCCAGGACACTAGTCAAACATGCGCGTGCTTGGTGCTCTGCTCCCTTAATCACCCAGTGGCAGTGCCAATGATCCTCTCCAGACTCGTGCTCCTTGCATTAAAAACAGATCCGGTCAGGGTCGGGCCAGCACTGATCGACGACCAGTTTCTCTCTCTCTCTACCTGTCTGACTCTGAGAGACTGCAAGGCACGGAAAGTGAGTGAGAGAGAGACACGCTGCTGCCGTGCTGCGGTGCTGCCTGCTTCGCATAGTTTTCTTTTTCCCAGCCTCACATGAGTACGACCAAAACAAACCTGAAACCCACCAAGGCGAGTGGCGACCACAAGCGTCCAGACATGTCTCCGTGACCCTGGGGGATATCATAGGATAGAGAGAGCGAGATGACAACGAGGATGATGCCGGGCAGGCAGGCGACGCGGCGACACGAGCTGGCCGGTCAATCACGGCCGTACTCTACCCGCCAGTAATCAATACCCCCCGCACGAATGTTCTGTCTGCCTCGGCCTCCACTTGTCCCCTTTTTTTCCAATGCTCTTTTCCAAGAAAACAACGCCGACATCAGCAGCAACGAACCACCCAACCCGAGGCGCGACATGCCACGGTGGCAGGAGGCAGGATCGTGTGTCGCCGTCAGGGCCATCAGGTGCCCGGCCGGATCCCCAGCCGGTGCCCACACACATCAAAGTCCTCCTGCTCCTGGTCTCTCGTGCACACGCACGCACGGGTACGTGAACGAGGATGGACGGATTCCCTTTGTTAATTATGGCGACCGTGGGCGCTTTTAAAACCGGAAAGGCCTCGTGCTCCTTTGCGTGAGCCCCTTCTCCCTGCTGGTGTCCGAATCAGCAAGCAGGGAGCCTTTTGTGCAAGTCAACCTCAGAGGCAGTTTTAATTCCGGAGGCAACTTGAAATAAAAAGGGTGCTGACTGACTGGTGAGGATGGCTCCAATGAGAGGCTGGGAATAGATGGGCGTGGACTTGGATACTCTTCTCCTAGATCCTCTCGTCACTCGCTTAAAGCACAAAAGGGTGGGCCGGGGAATGGTGCCATGGCACATGATGTGACAAGCTTACTTAGCAATCAGCAGATCCACTACTTTTGCAGCTAGCTCCTCCTCGAGTCAACATTTTTAATGCTTTCGTACAGCAACTGAATGAGTGAGGGAAAAAAAAAAAAGGAGATCAGAAAGGGCAGCATCTACTACGCTCACTACACTCGCGAACGTGTGGGCGAGCTAGCTAGGCCTGGCCGGGCTTGTTTTTTTTCCCCACGGAGAAAGGTAGCGCAGCACAGCCAGCATGCCGTCGGCAGGTGTCGCTTTGCCCAAGAATCTTGGAGCCAGTGCGCCCGTGTGCACTGCATCCGAGCCGCAGTCATGGAGCACACGCAGCAGTGGCATGTGACGCAGACGCAGACGCGCACGCTGGCGGGGCGCCGCGGCCGGCCGGGCGAGGCATGGATTTTTTTTTTTTTGATACTTGGCGATGCATGGATTGATCGAGCCAGCCGGCCGGTCGCTGACTGCTGCGGCCGGATGCATGCAGTTGCCAAGCTGCTCTGCCGGCCGGTGTGTGAAGTGATGCGTGTGCTTTAGGGTGCGTTTAGACAGGAGAAAGATTCCCCGAAAATACACTGTTCACCCAAAAAAACACTGTAGATGAATAGTGTTCTGTGAGTAGAAAGGAGGGAATGAATAGTAAAAAGTTAGATGAATAGTGTATTTTTGTGGGAACTAAACGGGATTATTTGTCTCGTGCAGACGCTTTTGTTTGGGCGCCGGGCCGGGGCGGACAGCGAGTGCGTTCGCGCAATTAAGCTTGCAGGGAAGGAAGGATATGGATGGAGGATGGACGCAGCAGGCCCTGCCATAACCTGCATCGGCATGCGTGCCTGTCTCGTAGCAGTGGCCCAGTACTGCCGCCATCACGGTCACGGCATCACCAACTGTTAGTAACTGTCTAACTGACAGCTGCAGCACAGATCTTGTTGGTTCGCTTTGGCATGACCTCAGGGAATGTTCCAAGTGTACAGAGGTCAGTACAGGCCTACTACAAGCTCCCAAGTCCCAAGGTTGGTCATGTGGACGTGTGTGTGTGGCCGGCCAGATACTAGAAAAAAAGCGTTGTACTTTGGCAGGGGGGCAGTGCCCACCGTGAACAGCACAGAGAATGTGTATGGCAATAACTCACCACGCTCATTGGCAGCTTCCTCCTTTGTCAACAGATCGCATACGGCTTCTGGTAGGAGTATCTCTATCATGCAGTCAAAGGCATCCTTTTGTTTTCAACTTTTCACTCTGGATAAGAAAGGTACGTTAGTTTTGACCTTTGAATCATTTGAAGTGTATAGCATGCTTCGATGTGAGTAAAAGGTTTACTTGTCTAGTGACAGCGTGTCAGTCCACAAAGCTCACCAAACCACTTGTCGTGAATCGTTATACAACGGAAGCTAAGCGCGCTTGAGAGCTTTTGCTAGCACCTAACGTACTAGGGGGAAAGCTAGACCCCCTATATTATCCTAGCTAAACAAATAGTGATATTTGATGTGCTCTTTCGCATTTCAAGAGCAAAGATGTTTCATGCACGGATGCACCCATATTTGTGTCTAAAAATTGTTGCGATTTCTCTTGTGCTAACTTATTTGTCGATAAAAGATATGTCATTATGTTAGCCATACTTAATTAATATAGTTATCTATATAAATATTCTTCCCTCTAAAAGACGACTTATATGGTCTATCAGTGGAATGGTTGACAAAGGCTTGGATCTAATCGTCTCTATATGTATTACGTGATGTAGTGCAAGGTAGACTAGCTCCTTGACATACACTAATAGTGCACCTAAAATTCATCGAGCTTGAAAAGTCATGTTTCAGTCACCGCTAGAATCAACATAGTGAGTAGAGCATGAATAACATATCATACTTATGATTCATGCTATTATTCAACAAGTTTTTTTTGTTCATGCTCCTCCGTACTCAAGCCAAAAAATATGGAGAGCTCCGATAACTCCACACATATAGTTGAAGGAGTTAAAGCGTGGTTAATATTGTGGACGTGACTTTGCTATGTACTCCCAATAGCAATGGTTGTATGATGATGCGTATTAGGTCATTGAGAATACCCTACAAGTCTTTAAGTTTTAAACCCTCCCACTATCTATACTCTACAGCTTTTAAAATGGCCATGCTACAAAAATGAATTAACTATAATTTCATATCTTTTCAATGGACATGAAACAATGTGCCTATCATCTCCTAATTTTGTTGGACTATACATAGAAATCGCCTACAATATAATTTATGTAGGGTCAAACCCATACAATACAGTCCACCATATCCAGACCATGAAATGCACATTTTATTTTTTCTAACAAGGGGCCTGTTTAGTTCGTAAAAGTTCTTTTTACTTCCTATTCATCCCCCTCACAGAACACGCATCCCCCAAAATTTCTTTTTTACCTTTCCTATTCATCTCCCTCACATAACACGCATTCCAGAAAAAAAGTACTTTTTACCAACCTCAACTAAACACGCGAGTATCACTGCCAAATCTCCGTATCCAGCGTGCACAGTAAAATCCAATGTTTTACACGCACGGCTCCATCAAACAACCTCCCCTTCCTCTTTAAAAGTAAAACCAACCGGGCCCCTCATTTACTCACCACTTTACCGGCGGGCTCGCATCCCGATGGCTCTCTCTCTCTTTCCTACCCCCACCACCCCATCCTCCCGTCCCTTTCCTCCCCTAACGCCGTCAGCTCCCGCCATCATCCCCGCCCCCGCCGAACGCGAACCAACGGCCAGGATCACCCAGCGTCCGGTCCAGCCCGAACCGGGCCCACGGGCCGAACCGGACCGGCGGGCGGGCGCCTTCGTTGAAACCTTCGCAGGGCCAGTACGCCACGCTTTATCTTGCACCCCCACCTCCCCGAGCTACAGCTCTGTAGCGCTCTCTCTCCTCTCGCTCGCTCGCTCTCCTGCTCTCTCTCTCTCTCTACCCCCGGCTCGCTCGCGTTCCGGAGCTCGAGACCCTCGCCATTCCGCCGCGGGAAACCCTAACCCTAGCTCCCCACCGCCACGGGAGGCCGCGGGAGGGCCGGGGCACTGCCGCGCCGCCGATCCCGATCCAGACGCCGTCGTCGCGCCGAGGCCGCGCTGGTCGAGGTAGGTCTCGCACGAATCGGGCCGGAATTCGCGGGGTCTGTCCCCGGGTGCGCGTTTGCAGGGGGACGAATCGGGCGGGCGGAGGCGCGCGCCGAGGGGTCGTGCTGTGATCGGGTTTGGGGATTTTTTTTAAGGGGAGGAATGCTTTGGGCTTTTCCCCCGGGGGATCTGTGTGTGTGGGGAAATTGGGAGCTCAGTGCTGCTCGATCTCCCGGTGTTTTGGTCGCGGGTGCTCGGGCGGATACTAAATTTCAGGTTTTAGTAGGTAATTTGTGCGGGACGGACGGGGGTTTGGTTGATTCAAGCTTGAGGTTCAGGCCACCCGAGCTCAGGCTCTGGCTAGAGGTGGCTCATGGAGCGCTGAGCTTGCTTCGCTTGAGCTGCTGCTTGCTACGTGCGCCGTGATTTTGGCGTCTCCCAGTGGGAAGAAGCGTGGGGATTTAGGGATGCCTCTGTAGATGCGGCACGCTTTGTTCTTGTTTTCCCCCATTTTTTTTTCGCGGACCTCCTTTTTTCACGGCTCCTTTGGACTTTGAGCTGCTATTGTCTCTAGTGGACGCTGCAACGCTCAAGCTGCTTCCTTGCCTGTTCGTGTTCGTCCTCGAGGCTTTAACCAGCTGCATCCTGTGTTTATGGGCCAAAAGTTTGGATCTTTGGCCTTAGCAAGTGTATGGAGTGCTCCCCCCCCCCCCCCCTACTATTGACATTTGCTAACTTCACTTTGCTTGATTTTGTGCCCAAAGGGTAATGGGGTTCTGTGTTATGAACTATAGTTGCTTGTCAAGTGTAGTCCAATGAGGTTACCTAGTTTGTAGTAGTTTCCTTTTGTGAACCCTCAGATGTTGTTATCGTGCTGTGTGGATGTTCCATTCTTTGTCGTGGGCCACATGGGTAGTTTTGTTTGGCATTTGGTTGCTAATTCATTTCCAAGCGTTTTCCATGTGAGAGATGCCTTTTCTCTATGCTATAATCATGGACACGATAGATTTTATTATGCTCTTGTCATTATCAATTCTTCAATCCGTTTCCTGTCAAAGTATGGCCACCAGTCTCGATGAGGAGATCTAGGATACACAAGTATTTGCTCATGAGTTGCATGCAGCTCATGGATTGAGCCAATTTCCTTCACTTGCCATGCCAATAGCTTAATTGACAACATCTGTAACTACCTTTTTCCTAAAACATCATATCATAAGATCATTGTTCCAACTGGAGCTGTACCACTGCACATGTTCATGATTGTTCTCATCTTATCTGTTTGTGCTTTTGTGCGCGCCTGCATTGAAGTACTTGTCTCATTTATTGGCTATGCTTTTAAGTTTTAAGCAAGAGAAGATCCACTTAACTGTTGATTTTAGGTTTGGAAACTTGAATTGTTGTTGCTCGTGATTTTTGTTTTAACATAGAAAATGGCACTTGTTTGCATGCCCTTGTGGAATTGTCTTATATTAAGGGGAATGCATGTAACCAGAATATGCTTTTTCCCCTTTGTCCTTACATGTCAACACTTGTTTGATCAATGATTCTTCAACATTTGCAGTCTTCTGGAGGAATAAAGGACGGGGAGAACTCCAGATCTATTCCATCCCACGGTGAACTTCTGGGCAGCGTATTTGTGGCTTTATCTTCCTCAGTATAGAATCAAACGGGTTTTGAAGCTGCTTATAGTTCTACATGATATGAAAATTTGGGATCTATCCACTGCAAACAGGCCACTTTTTCACTGGCATTAGACCCTTATAGGGACACTCCAGGAATGTCACAGTTTCATCCTACCCAGCATGTGGGTGATAATGATTTTCAGATGTGGCAGCAGCAGATGATGTACAAGCAATTGCAGGAGTTTCAGAGGCAGCAACAACTACAACAATCTGATCATGGGGCCAGGATGCAGTCCTCTTTTGGACAGTTTCATGCTCCTGCAAAACAATTGCCTGCTGATCAATTGTCGGCAATGTCAAATGAAATGACCAACAATGAGGCCATGAATTCTGCATGGCCACATAATTTTACTACCGGTGACCCAAGTTTGACGGGAAACTCCCAAATGTTGAATAATGGTAGCACAAATTGGGACCAGATGGTTGGTGCTCCTGGTGTGGGTAATTTTGTCAATGGTTCAATGTTTGCGAATGCTCAGAATCAATCCTTGAGACCAATGGGACTAGCTACCCACCAAATGGACCAATCTTTTTATCAAATGCATGCCACCAGCAGCAGGGCGTCTGGAAACCAGTATTCCCAGTTTTTAGGGATTCCTGCTGATTCTCAGAGTGCAATGGCAAGGGTAGGTCCAGATCAGTCTGAGAAGGCATCTAGGCCATTCAACTCTTCAATGAATGAGCATGGTCTTCACCTGCAAGGTGCCTCCAATTTGATGCAGAATTTTCGTGGAAAAGGGGGTTTCTTAGGTAACAGTCAAATGCAAAGTCAAGGTGACAATATCAAGGCAGGCAGTCCGGTTACAGTGAATCATCTACAACATAGTTTTCAAACCCAAGATTTTCATGGTAGGCCAAACCAAGTCGATCTTCAAGTGGGTGTGCAAGAGAAATCAGCAATGCAGGTAGGGCATGCAAGTGGTAGGGCTAGCCTTGACCCTACTGAGGAGAAAATCTTATTTGGGAATGATGAGGATAGCAACTGGGGAGCTTTGTTGAGGGGTGATAATGATAATGGCAATGGCAATGGTAATGGTAATGCTTTGGACAATGATAACTATGGGGGTGCTTACTCATCTCTACAGAGTGGTAGCTGGAGTGCCCTTATGCAGGAAGCTCTGCAGTCTACAACCAGTGAAAATAGTCCCAAAGAAGAGTGGAGTGGCTTGAGTTTCCATAAAGCAGATCAAACAATTGCTAACAGTTCAATGTCAGGCCGTGACGAGAATAAGCTATCTGGATTAAGTGGCACTAACCTAGAAAATGCACGCCCTGTGCCAGCGTCCAGCTATGCCGATGGAGCAATGAATAACCCAAATTTTGCCAGTTATCAGCATGCCATGAGAACTCCCTATGAGCGACGGGACCAAATGCCTCATGAATCTCCTAGTGCTCCCGTTAACAATCATCAATCAGCTTCAGAAGTCAACAATGGATACTTTCAGCAGAGCTTAAAACAAACTCAATCTGATGGTAGGCAAGAACAGGCGCACCTAGGAAATGGAATTTGGGCCCATCAGAAATCTGAACTGCTAAGAAATAATTTGCAGTCAACTGGTGCACATGCTACACAACCTGGTGCACATGGATTTTGGATGTCACAACAAAATACAGCTGATCACAGCATCAGCAGAGAGACCAGTAACAACCAAAATGACTGGAAGGCCAGCAATGCGCTTGGCCAAGACATGAGCAGTACCCAAAATGTCTTTAATAGCAATGATAACTCTTGGAAATCAAGCGGGGGAAATGCAAATTCAGTCCAGAGACTTCAGCAGAGGAAGTCTGATATAAGCACTGCACAAATACCAAATGAAAGTTCAGATGGTAAAAATGTTAGCATGATGGGCTCAAGCATTCCAATGATGACTCAGGATCATTATCAGATGATCACTGGTCGGAGTGGCGAGCAAGTAGGAATGAACCGCAATATAGGGCATAGGGTTCCAGAGACCTCCGAGTCACCAGGAAGAAGTGTAGACCAAAGACCAGGTGATTTCAACCAGGAATATCACAATGTAACCCCAAATGAAAGGCAAGCACACCTTTTAAACCATGGACAACATATATCAAGTGATTCTGCTCCCAGGAGGCATTCTGCCTTTTCTGGAAAGGAATCTGAGAATTTAAGTCAGTCCAATCAGCAAGCAATGGCATCTTACATGTTGCAGAATCGTGCTATGAGCTCGGGAATGAACATTGGCCCTTCTCCCGGCAATCAAGTGCCAAATAGTCTGTTTCCATCTCAGTCACATCAGATGCGAAATAATATGCAGCATCATTTTGGCACAAACTCCCATGTTCCCAATAATATGCCTTCAGTAAGTGAGGTATGTCTTCCTATTTTGTCTCTATGACGGGTATGGCTGGTATTTTTGTTCATTCTTTTCTGCTTCATTACCCATGTTTGTGATGTTCTTATTCTTATTCATGAGGCAATTCCTTTGTTTCTAGAAAATGATGATGGCACAAGAGCAACTTCAATCTCGACATGGTCTCCCAAACAGCTCTAGTGCATTACATTTTGGAGGAACTGATACTGGTCTGGCTCAGAATAGATCAGTTCAAAACAGGTGCGTCCTACTTCATTTAACGTATTGAACTTTTCATTCCTTAATAGTTTTTTTCATATATCAGCTGGAAATGTGGTCTCAGTTCCTGCTTCATTTATTGTACTGCTGCATTCAGTTCTGTTTATTATGATGAACCAGCTTGTGTTAATAGGCAACTTGATACCCATTAGTTCTCGAAAAGCTAACTGAAATGTCTGCAGCATTGTCACTCTGTACTTTTGCAGTATGATAAGCCAACAACCCATATTCTTTGTGGATGTACAGCATGAGAAGTTTTTATTTTGTATTTTGCTAGGATGTTTTGCAGTGTGCATTAGCTATCTGCTGTTCTCCAGGAGTTCTTTCTTGGCATAACGAGTCCTTGAGCATTCTTTTCTATAGCCGCAGCATGTTTGGTTTTACTCACAATGAGCCTGATGGATATATGTTTGTTTTCTGTAGTCAACATATGCTTCAGCTTCTTCATAAGGTGGACAACTCGAGAACTAACACCGCGGTTGCTGATGGGCCTAACAATTCCCTCGGCGTTGTTTCTGCCCAACAACAACAACTTAAGCATCCTTCTTTGCAAGGATTTGGGTTGAGATTGGCACCACCATCCCAACGGCAATCAAATTCGGGTAATTTATGGTCTAGTCAGACTAATGTTGATGCCAAGCAACCTGACCATGCAGCACAGGAGGATGACCGTTCACAGCTACCTTCCACCCCTAGCCAATCTTTGACACCTCCACTTACGAACTCTCAATCGTCACCATTTCACACTTCAGAAACAGAAAATACTGGGCAACCAATTGGGCGTTTCCCCCAATCAAGTCCAAGCCAGCATTATCCTGCAGCAGATGATAGATCTACTCCTGGACCCATGCTGCAGCAGCCTCAGCAAGGCAGCTCTGCAACTGTATTCAAGAATGTATGGACAAACATATCAGCACAGCGTCTAGCTGGTATGCAAGCTAGCAAGATTACACCCAATATCCTCCAGTCTATGATGTTCCCAAATAATGCTGCAACTTCCAACTTATGGAGCTCTCAGAAGACAGATGATCAAGGGCAGAAAGCAGCAACTCCGTCAGATGTTGCAACAAGCTCGGCGAACTCACAGAATCAAGATTCAAAACAAGATGTTGACAGTGATGCAGGGTTAGCTTCTCAGAAGGCAAACTTTGAGTCGATAGGAGCTACTGTATCTGGAGGGAATGAATCTTTGCAGAAGCCTTCCTCAGATGGGAATTTCGTCAATGCTGTTTCATCCTTTACACAGTTGCGTCAGCAAGGCATCATGGGCACTAAACATGGGGAGAACCCAGGAGCTAATTTTCAGGCCATGAATGCTTCCCACAATGGCGCTAATAGTAGTGGTGGCATTGTGTTACATGGAAGCCCAGCACCTTCAAACATTCAGCAGCAAAATTTCTCACTTCTGCATCAAATGCAAGCCTTGAGGCATACAGATATCGATCCAGGCAGTTCAATTGGAAAGACAATGAGACCTGATGTTGGTTCTGATGCTTCACAGATTGACTGGAAGTCTGGTCAAAGGTTTGCTCATGTGGCCAATAACTCGACCAAAACATCTGCAGGAAATATTGGAAGCCCCGGTGTCCCTGGGTCTTTCCCTGCAGACATGAAAATGCTTAGTTTTGCTTCAAGGAGTGAGGAGAGAAATCCTAATATACCCTCTCAGCTTTCTTCTGGAGAGTGTCCATCTCATGGTTTGGTTACGGCACAGAATGATAATCAAAACCAAGTTCAGCCTGTTGGCACAAGTGCAGGATCAAATTCTGTTGAAAGAACTGAGAGGCCAAGGATAAACCCTCAAATGGCACCTTCTTGGTTTGGACATTATGGAAACTACAGAAATGGTCAGAGTGTCGCTATGCTCAACGCGCAGAAGACCACAGCTTTGCCATATAATTTTCCAAAAGCTTCTTGGAATAATGACAGTAATAACACTACGGAAAATAGAGTTGAATCCGGCCAATCTGTTAGGCCTGGGCATCATCTGCCACCAGCAAAAGTGGACGCTTTGGTTCCTTCCAATGTAAAAGTATCTTCAATGATGAGAAGGCCTAAGAAGCGTAAAGCTCTGGAGTCTGTGCTTGTTTCTTGGCATAAAATAATTGAGAGCCCACAAAAATTGAGGAGCATCAGGTAAACATTCTACTCTGTGCTGCAGATTCAAGTAATGTTTCAAAGTATTCCATGTTAAGTTGCTTCATGTTAGCACTAGTTTCTGTGACTTCCCTTGTTACTCCTTGAATGTTTTTCATTTATATGGTCCTGATGTTGCTTACAAACATGAAAACCTTCATTCACAGCACATCTGAGATGGACTGGGCTTGGGCAGCCAATAGTTTAATTGAGAAGGTCAGTACAGCTTTACTGATTCTACTAGTTCAGTTGTGGGATTTTCAAAAAGATTAATCTTGATGCTGACCTAATTTCTGGAACAGGATGAGGCAGAAACTCTAGACGACGCTTCTCTAAATTATTTACCACGGAAGAGGCTAATTTTGACAACCCAGTTGATTCAGCAACTTCTTCCTGCTATACCATCTGCTGTTCTCAGAGCACAAGCTGGATCCACTTATGAAAGTGCAACATACACCCTATCAATGTTGACACTAAGAGATGCATGCAGCATGGCGTCATCATCATCGTATAACTCTTCAACTCCCGTGGATGATGAAAATAAGTAAGTCTCCCTGAAATGAATGATTATTATCATATGCTTTTGCTTATTCTTTTACAAGCATGAAGGCCGTGCTTATTTGGACCACCTTACTATTCAAATGTCCGTTCCCCCCTAATTTTACTCTTGTCATGGACTAGCCCATCTGGACAAACAACAAGTGCCAAGAAAATTGAGGACAAAGTGTCAAAGGCCGTGGAAGTCTTTGTTGGAAGAATCCGGAAGATGGAGAATGACTTTGTAAGGTATGCGATGTCTAATTAGTAATGATTCATGGTTCTCATTGGCATACAATCCGGGAACTTTCCCCAAGATTCCTGCTTTGATGCATTTATGTTTAAAAAAGCCTGTTCTAACAAATCCCATTGACTCTGGAGTTTCTGGCAGCAGAACATCTTGGAATTTCTAGCAGCCCTGAGGCCTTAAAAAGCTGAAACACCATTTATTTATGTTGAAATTTAGAAGGAATCGAACACAATCACTGTTTGGGTTGCCATTATGCTATCGCTTGTGGATTTGGTACCAAATCATTATGTTGGATGTGCTTCTTGGATGTGCATGCATAACATTTCAAGTTCAAATGGGAAAATTGTGGCAAATAGTAAATCAAGAGGAAAAGGGTAATGAAACAGACAGATTATACTACTAATAACAGTTTGTCGTTACACATTTTTAGCTTTGGGGTTATACAATATATACTAAAACATCGATTTTCCCTGCAAAATTTTGATGTTAGTTTAGCACCCAAAGTGAAGCTTAATGGTAATAGTTGCAACTCAGGAGGTTTACACACATGTTGCCGGTGTAGTTTGAAGTTATTACTAGTTTTTTTAACGTGCAGATAGAAGTGCAAACCAACACAATTCTGACACATTTTCCTTGCAGCTTCATTCGTTTAACACCTTAGCGTCTTGACTGTCATTTCTTGATATTTATTGAGCACTTGACACCAGTTCCCCCCACCCTTGGGATAACTAGTAACTAACTATTGCCTCTGTGTACCAGGATCCCTAATTAGTTTCATTCTGATAAATCTACATTTAGCTGAAGTTGTAAAACATTTTTTTTTCTAATCAACATAATTTGCCTCCTGCAGCTTGAACAAGAGGGCTTCAATGCTAGATGTGCAACTGGAGTGCCAAGATTTGGAGAGAATTTCTATTGTAAATCGTTTGGGAAGATTTCATGGACGGAACCATGCAGCAGCAATTGAGGGGTCGTCAGCTTCAGAAATGACTCCTAGAAGAATTTTTCCTGAAAGACATGTCATGTCTTTTGCAGTTCCTGGAAATCTTCCTGAAGGGGTGTGCTGTTTTTCACTCTAGTGGAATGATCATTCGTTGTTTTCTAGCCGCTCAGCTGATCTTGGGTGCCCTGTGATTCCCAGTGCTCCTTATCCCATGCAAAGCATAGCCAAACAGAAGAATACCACGAAGAGGCCAAGGGATGTGTTCCAGCCGATCAACTCCGTGCTGGCTGTTGTTGTCCCTTATATCAAAGTATAGGTCTCTGTATATTGTGGAAAGTCAAGGAAAAACTGTGGATCTCCCATCATTTTTCTCTGATGAAGAGTAATTAGCTTCAGAATTTGTTAGAGAAGTCCATGCTTACTAGCTTAGCACATCTAGCGGATTTCTTCGCTATTTGTCGATCTTTCTAAGAAATCCATGATGATGGAGTGTTGGCAGGCTAGAGTGAAAATAATAATGTGAGCCTTTCTCTGGGTTCTTTGGTTCCTTTAGGATGGGATGCAAATTGGCTAGTGTGTCCAGTCTAACTGACCACCCTGTTAGTCAGCAGTTAATTACTAGTTTTATGTAGTGCTGAAAGCATTCATGGAACAAGTGACGGGTAAAGTGCTTGGAAATTCTTGTAACTTTTGTGCCCGTGATGTTTAAACGTTAACGGGTTCTTGTAAATTTAAAGTGCCAATATTCCTGAGGTAATATTTGGTACCTTTGTATTACCTGGTTTCACGAGTGCAAACTGGTTGGAGTTGAGCTACGATTATATTCGTACCTTCCGTGCTGGGTTATCTCCGCTCAGGTTTTTAAAGGAAAAACACTGTCAGATCTTTAGAAGTTAAAAAAAAACTGCTAACATTTTGTAATACAGCAGGGCCTGTTTGGATGAAGGCTTGGAGTTTGCCTGAGAAAAAAATGCGCTGTAGCCTGTCAGGCAGGAGCTGTAAACTGAGTTCCAACTAAACGAGGTGTAGGCAGTTGTCAGATAGCTCCATCCAAATTCCAAACAGCGTCTACTCCCAGGTCAGTATCAGTATACTTCAGGCACAAAAACCAAGTAAATTGTTACTACATTTCATGATTCGTTGCTATACTGTATATACTACTATTCTATCTGAAAATCATAATTTGATTCAATTTTTTAAAATTTATGCCGCTGACAAACATTGTGACTGAAACCACGGGTGGCCAAGTTCATGGGCAAAATAATCAGGACGTTAGATCGGAAATTTCAACATGACTGACCTCTTCCTCATTGAACTCTAGAGTTGTTAGCAACTAGTAGATGAACAGATTATTTGTCAGCCTTACAAAACAAAAGAGCAAGAATGAGCAATTCAGCCAGGGAACAGTTGCTGCATTCTCGATGAAGACACTTGACCAAATCACCGAACGTGTTCATCACTTTCAAAAAATTATGTACACATCGTAGAGAACATACAAAACATGTGGGCCAAACAGCTCCAAACTCTGAACAAACACTCAGCCCTGGGTGAGATGCTCAAGAGAGTACTCCTGGTCAAAACCTAGGTAGCAATCCGATACCAAGATCAGCTTTGTCTCCTGAAATGAAGTTTCCATGTTAGAATACATAAGGTTAGCTGTGGTTAAAAACAAGAATACGCTAAAGGCTGAATATGCCGAAGTCTCATCAAATTCGTCGTGCTTGTTATCAAGTAGAAACTGAGACTGATATAGTAAAAACGTAACTGTAAATAACTCATGGAATAAATTCTCTCAAGCTTCTTGTAAAAAATTCTCTAAAGCACAAGGATTAAGTCACCCTAAACGAGAACAAAAGATCCTCACACTGAACTTAGCACAGCTTGGCCTATAAAAAATCGTTATTACCTGGATATTGGACATCTGTGGCAATTCCATGCGTGTGTTAACCACCCGATCTGCAAAACTAATCCTTTTCAGACCATAGAGCTCTGAACTTGTAGCATTCCCTAGGACCAGCCACCAAGCTTCTTGTTTTGCCTACAGAAAGCAACAAAAGATTTTCATGGAAAAATAGCATGGAAGTTCAACAACCCATTAATTGGAACACGTAAAACAGAAACCTGCTAAGCTGAAGAAATCCATATTAATCAGCAATCATACAAACAATTGTTGCCTCCAACAAGTGTGGAAGGCAGCAATGTTCCTAAAACATATTTACTCCAACGAAATTTGCAACATATACATGGAACATGTGTCACTAGGTGACATAGTATAATCATCCAGTTTGTCTGTATATCACTACTAGTAAGCGTTTTAACCAATAAACTGATTTCTTAGAGCATGGCACAGCATTCTTAGAAATCTAGTGATTTCTAAGACTAAAAAAGATTCTGCGGTACATGAATATCTATCAGTTTTTGTTTTCAATCTGCGGGTATTCTAAGAACAAAAGCACTGGATTATTCCACAAACGCCAGGCAGTGGGCATGTTTCAGAGAGCTCCAAGCCCTGCATTTGTAGGATCTGGAGTTTGTAGGCAAAAAATCCAAGTCGATCCCCCAAAGCCCCAACGAAAGCATTGCCACCAGACTTAGGCTTTGTTCGGTTAGCCATGGATTGGTTGGATTCCACGTGGAATGAGTGGGATTGAGTCCACGAGTCACTAGTAAAGGATTCAATCCCACTCTATCCACATGGAACCCAACCATTCCATGCCTAAACGAACAAGCCCTTAAGGTGGCACATTTACCAGTCAAACTAGTTGTAACTTGTGAGGTTCTCTGTCCAGTTACAGTAACGATTTTGTTCCCTGTTGCTCCATTTGAAGATCAGGACAAATGGCAACAACAATTTAATTGCCAACTCAGCCTGTATTATATACCTATAGGGTGCTACTGTTTCTTGCAAACACCTACTGGTCTTAAAATTATCATGACTCAAGGACTAAAATGCTTATTATTCATTCTAACCCTCATAACATTTTTTCATATACCTTAAACAATGACCCATCCAGGTTACATACAATCATTGCATCTAATCCCATGGCAACTTATTTAGATACTGACCTTGGGAAATCTAGGGGCAAATGCTCTTGATGTCGAACGCCGTGAATTTTTCAATTGCACTCTGATGTTTAAAGTTGGAGGTTTGGACCGCTCTTGTTCATTCTGAAGCTGAAGCTTCACATTAACACGAGGGAAATGTTGCAGATCCTGCAAATGAAATACAATATTCAGGAGATAAACAAAATGACTTATGCATTTAGAAGTACTAAGAAAAATATAATTATAGCTTATCACAATGAAACATATTAAAGGAGGTTAAAAAGCAGCAGTTGCTCAGATCAACACTAGACAATTACAAACCACTTTAATTTAAAAATACTCTAATTCCCCAAATTTAAGTGAGAAAAGCAGTACCTGGTATAACTCTGACGCAGAAAATGGCTGAAGGAACCTGTGCAATTCTTCACGGGAAAGATCCAGCAGCTCTGGGACAGTTGATACTCCTCTACTCCTGAGATGATCTAGAATATCATCATTCATTGATGGCAACATCCGGAGTGGTGAATCCCTCTCAAACCACAGACCCTGGCAAGTAAAATGGATTTACTTCAAGACAAATATTTGTTTGGTTCGAACCCAGATACTCCTAATAGTACAATGAGATCCTCCAATACAGGACTAAGACTAATTTTCTTATATATTAAAAAGAATCTGAACAGTGAAATTCACCTGGATGATCATCTGCAAGAGATGCATGCAAGACAACGCACTTGAGAGCCATCCACTATTGGCACATACATCGATCATTGCCTGTATAATACGTATGCTCTGATCAAGAACTGATTTCAAGTCCGTGACATAGTCACTAATTGGTAATTCTGCTCTTGAGAAATGTGCCTGCAAGACAGACAGAAACAAAAATACCATTAAGAAAATACTGACAAACAAAGAACAAAATAGTAGGTTGTGATCGATGTACCTGAAAGAGTAAGTTGGCTTTAACATGAGGATCATCAAGGCGTTGTTGATCAACTGGATAAGGGACATTTCCGCTCAGTGTTCGATTCAGATTATCCTGAAACAGCAAAGAGCATAAATGTATACAAGATTACAACATATCAAGAATCACACTCAGTGAATAGTAAGGATAGAATGCCTTTTACAAATTATCTGTGTGCATTTCGATTTCTCTCATTAATCTATACAGTGATATCATGCCTCCAAAGGCGAGGAAATTGCCGACTGAATTATCTACAAACAAAAATGGCGCAATGCTTGGATTCTTAGAAAATGAACAAGGAAAAATCACCTATTGTGGCGTACAGGCAGCTCATCAAATTCTGCGGCAGCTGACAATATGTGCACAAAGGCCTAGCACCAGAATCATAGCTATTAATTATCTGCCACTCCAAATTAACTAAGTCGCCAGGGAATAAATAGGGCTAACAACTTACTTCCAATGATGTACTGGGGCCAATATTTGACCCAAACATTGAAACGGTGAGGTAACTAAGGTAATACTGTGAAGCTATTTTTCCCAAAATCAAGTACTTTACAGAGTGATCATCCACTCTTACGCATCCACTGTCTTCAAGATCTTCAAATGTAGTTTCAACTAACCTGTTTGGACAGAATTGGGAGGACATACAATCAACTTGTTGTAAAGCAAATCAAGACCTATGCCTATTGCCTAAATGAAGTCCCTCATTCCCCACCTTGAGAGATAAGAATTCAAGGTGCTTATTTCTGTATCCTCCAATCCATAATAGGCTGGATTAACAACCTGCGATGTAGCAACAAATTTTGGTGAACAAGACAAAGCACAGATTTTACAAGATGTCTGCATCCCAGCTATGAAAGATTCCGACAAAGGTCTTCATCACTTCATAGCAGATCGTTTTGACGAGCCACAGATCAGCAAAAGTTGAATATCTATCAGTATGATTTCAAATTTTTATGGTAATGGTATTGGTTTAATCCCTTATTAATTTGAAAAAATGTACTAGTCAAACAGTCTAAAGTACCAGTCAAACAGTCAAAGATTGTGTATCCAGAACTTTTTGCTGGCGAGTGGTAGGAACATAAAATAAAGTACCGAAAATGATTTTACAAGATATAAATACCAATCTGCGATATAGGTAGGTCCAAGTGAGATAAATAATCGCTTCCTCCTTGTTGCCAATGGTGCCAGAAACAATTTCTGCATTTATGTGATCGTGCAAGTGCTCCCTCAGATTACTTTCCACAGGAAATGGTTCGTAGAGGAACTGGAAATTATAACATTTAGTGTTAATCTCAAGATAAAAAATGCACAAGAGATTGTTGATTAGGAGAGAAAAAAACATGTGACCTTCTTGTAAAAGCTCTTTTTTGGTTCGTGAACAAGAATTACAGCTTTGCCATGTTGGTCGTATTGCGGTCGACCTGCACGACCCATCATTTGCAGAATATCTGTAATATCATAATCAACGTATCTTTTTGTTTTGCCATCATAGTATTCAGTGCCCTACAGGATAGATTAAATGAGTCCACAAGTCACCAATGAGGACTAAGAAAATTCAAGGCAGTATGTCACCTTGATTATGACCAGGTGAGCTGGAAGATTAACACCCCATGCCAACGTGCTGGTACATACTAGTACCTGGAAAAACATTAAGCAACAAGAGATGTTTAACTTGTTCTTATATAATCATATAACTAGCATGCTTAACAAAAGAGGTCTATCAAAGCAGAACAAACCTGAATCTTATTGTTTGCAAAGAGTTCCTCAACCAAGGACCTGTCTCTGTCATTTAAACCTGCATGATGCAGACCTATGCCAAACTGCAGGGTATGCCTCAAATTACTATCAGAAACTTGTGAAAGAACCATGTCCAGGGCGTTGTCAGCCATATTCAGGAACTTCCTTGGTTTTTCATCTGATGCTGCGAGCTGCATGCATAGCACATTAAATGGATAAGATAGCAGCAATGCATATGGCCATCTGGTATCATAGATCTTGAGTAGAATTCCACCTGAATGATATCAAGAGCTGTAAGTCTTGTCTGCCGACGAGATGACACAAAAATGAGAACTGGTTTATTTGGTGAATGAGAGCATATGGCTGCATAAGCTGGCTTGTTCATGCTGTTCATTCTTGGACAGTAGAATTTCCCAGGATATCCCTATTAAAACAGAAAAGGAAACATGAGTCACGATGGAAAGCTTTTTTATGCTGTGATCTACCAAACATGTTCTTCGAAATGGCCATCTAGTATAGTAATCTTTCCACAAGGAAGGGTATTTGGAATACACTATATTTCTCAAACAACTGCAAGGTGAAATTGCATTTCACATGTACTTTGTGCATTTTCAGAAAGAACCACTCCATGAATGAACAAGAGCTAATAAAACGATTCTCAAGCTTGTTATGGTAGGCTAGAGATGAACCCCAACACGAGGCACCAGAAACAAATAAATAACTAGGGAAAAGGCAAAAGAGAGTTTTTGGTAATAGTAATAGTAGTAAAAGGGGCTGCTAGCCTAGGTCATGATTCAGACACATGAATTACTGGTTCCAATGCACTCCTATCTAAAGTTAGTCCTTTAGGTATATTCCAATCTTCTAAGTTTCTCTTTACTGCTTCCTCACATGTTAGGTTTGGTTGAGCTGACCCAGACCCTTATGTTACCATCACAACTTAAAATACCACTATGCACTGGTGAGTTTGGAGGCCTCCATTTGACATGACCACAACAATCTCAACAGGTGTGTCTTTGCTAAGTTAAGTGCTGATATGCTGCTGTTTAGTATGCCATAAAACAGCATATGCTTAATCACCATCCTATAGAACTTAGCTTATATCTTTACTGGCACCTTCTATCATGGAGGATTATAGATACTTGCATTTTGATACCAGTTTTGATTCTATGAAAAATATTTTTATCGATATTGCCCCTCTATAGCATTGATCATAAATACCAAAAGGTATCCTGCTTGGACACTACCTGTCAGCTATGCTGTCAAACTGCTACCTCCTTATGTTCAGTATCACTGAAGTCAAAACTCACATACTCAGTTTGTCCGATGTTATCTAAAACCTTTTGAGTTCAATTTTTTGCCTCCATAACTCCAATTTCTTGTTAACCCCCATCTGACTCACATAAACTAGCACCACATTGCCAGAAAAGACCAAAACCAAGAGATCTCTCTGTGACCTCATCTATCATCAAAGCAAAATGTTGCAGAGAAATATTAACAAGCTAATTGTTATAGAGAAATATTAACAATACTAGAAGGTATTGGGTGCAGGCTTTTTCCAGGGAAGCCAATGCAATCAATCTATGAAGAAATTAGCTCTCCTGAAAAATGTCAGCAACATTCTTATGAACCAGAATAGGAATTCAAGGCAATAAAAAATCTTGCTTACCTGGATATGCACTTCAAGAGGCACAGGCCTAACACTAGGCTTAAAATTGAATAGACCATCATCAGTAACGCCCAACCAATCAGCTAAATCACTGAAGTATGTGACAAATGGGAGTAATTAGCCAATGGAGCAGAAGTGCTAAAACCAACTGTTCTCAAATACGTTATGTGAGAATACTGCTTGCATTCGTATCCAAGGGAAATAGTTTACATTTAAAGTCATATCCTAGGCAAAGGCATCACTTTCAAACATACCGAGCATTTGCTAACGCTGTTGATAAACCGACAAATCGAATTGAGCGTTCTGTTTGTGACGATATGTATCGCATTCTTGATACAATGACCTGAAAACAGAAGTTCCATTATGCTAAAATTGATAGAGAATAAATTTAAAACAAAAAAGAACAAACACAACAAAAAACATATGATAGAAGGGGTACCTCAAGGATGGGCCCACGGTCAGCTCCCAAAAGATGTATCTCATCCAATATCATGAGCCCCACCTATCAATAATCTTGTAAGTATAATCTAATAACTGAAATGAAATTATCATTTCTATATATTCTACGGAAGGAGAAAAAAAAATGGACAGGTTTAGACCTTCATAACATAGCTTCTGCTATGCCAACTTCGACTAATCCCATCCCATTTTTCAGGGGTGGAAATTATGATGTCAGCTGATAATAGGGCCATCAAATCTGGAGTGAAGTCACCAGTCATCTCAACCTACCAAAAGCATTACTTCAATTAAGATATATACATTTTGATGTACCGGAGAAATAAAAGGTTTGAAGTGCCTTTGTACCATCTTCTTCCCAAGCTGAGTTACAAGACGTTTTCTCCAATCATTCATTCTTTCTCGCACTATAGCCTTTAGAGGAGCAATGTAAACTACCTGAAAGGGTATTAACATGACATTACGCCACAAAAAATGGTTTCATACTGGAAATCAGTAAACAAACCTTCATGTCTGGTTGTGTATTGAAAAGATGAAGCATTGCTAGTTCTGCCGAAATTGTCTTGCCACTCCCAGTTGGAGCTCCCAAAAGTACATTGTTATCCGTGTGATAAAGAACATGGAAAGCCTGAAAAAATTACAAAAAATTAATAGTTTACATATCAAACAGAAAAGGTTCACAAGCTAGAGCAAACTATTGGTACACGGTACTAGTTGTGTTTGAGCAAGTGGATGCACACAGTAAGAATCCAGTTATCTTTTAAAAAATGGATATATAATGGATGCGTTTGTTGAGCAACTCAGTTGATCAGAACAGTTATAAAAAGTTCAATTACCAGTCCCTATCATGCAGGCCATAGCAAAGACAGCTAAAATGAAATATAACTGGGTCTGCAGTGCACCTGAGTTTGTATTGGATTGAAATGTGAAAATCTGTACAGATCCTCATATGTTTTGTTGCCAAGAGCACTCAGCGGCAGAGGCTTCAAGTCCAACAGTTCAGTGTGCGATATTTGTGTCTGCATGAACAACAGATGTAACACTCAGGATATTATAAAAATGAAACACTATGGAGTGGCAGTAAGCAATTTGAAATTTTACCTGTGGCAATGTCAGATTATGAAAAGAAACAGTAAAGAGTGACTCAGCATGTAACCATGAATCTGATATCGCTCGTATATAGTACTGTGGTGGATGAGGTTCAAATATTGGCACGTTAAATGATATCTTTGTAGGTGTTCCTCTTGCCATCTTCTTCGTTAGTGTGAATAGCTCTGAGTGATAAATGGTATCATTTTCAGAATCCTGGAAAATAAAATGTTATTGTTACTGACCAATAGGAATCGGATACCGGTGGTGTAGAATTTAAGTAATAATTAACAAAAATAATAAATGTGCGTTGCATTTTATGTAAGGAGTTGCTGAAGATAATGACATCTCTACACAGTTGCTATCAATATTAAGGTCATATAAATGGCCTCCCTCCCTCCTCTGTGTGTGTGTGTGTGTAGAGTATGGTTGGGAGTGAACTTTTTGCCTCTACTGTGTATTTTCTCCCTCTTCTTAATAGAATGACATGCACTTCTTCTGCATTGTTCGATAAAAATATAAATGGTCTCGTCAAAATGTTAAAAGAAAGCAAGATTGCATTGTACATGATTCCATACTAATAAAACAGCAGGGCAAAAAAATGTCATGACAACAAGATAATAGATACGGTGGAAGGCAGATGAAATAATGCAATCTTTAAATGTTTGCTACATCTCTTAAATGATGTAGCTGCACATACATAACAAACAGACATATACGCTCACACACCTCAACGATAATCAACCAACGTTCTGACATGCCATGATAACGATCTTTCCACACAAATTCAGGAGTTATATGCAGGTCAACCTACAAAAACAGAAGTGGTTGCATAAGAGTAGTCATAAAAAAACGAAAATGGCATACAACACTTAATTGGCACTAGCTCTTACTTTCAGAACTGTCCTAGTGATTGGACTCACGGTTGCAGATAAGTTTACATATGGGAGGTATCCAACATATTGCTTAACCAACTTCATAAAAGGATGTTAATAGCATTAGTGAGTAGAAAAATACTAAATAATCACAAAAACTTTTTAAGCCAAGGCATACCTTTCCCTGATGAGAAAACCGGATCAGAGCTCCAATTTCATTTTCCTCCATCTCATAAAGACGATCTAGATCAACATTTCTTTCCTCAAGTTTCCACAATATCTAATTCAGAGAGAAAGAATTACATTTCAAACATAAGGTGAACATGACAAGTAGTTATAACTGGTAGCAACTATTCCTGCACAAAAAAAAAATAGCTGGTAGCAAACCTGAGGAGAAAGATCCTTATCAAACTGCCTAAGTGGATGGAGATGCGGCCATATCTTGCGGTCCACAGCCTTGCAATATTCTAACAATAGGGATGTCATCTCAGACCACCCCCTACGCAGACAAATCTCAAATAGTGCCCTCATAATGCGAGCCAAACTTTGACTAATGTATTGAGCATCAGAATGTAAAGAGGAGCTATCGATTGGGGCACGGGAAATATAAACCTGCAATTTGGTCGAATACCATAATTAAGATCTTAATTCAAAATAACAAAAGAGTTACGGTGTTCAACAGTGACCTGTATAAGAATTGAAATTTTCCCATGTTTGTCAGTCGGACCACCCTTGATTTCCAAGGGGCATGCTTTCCTAGCAAGGGCTTCTAGTTCTTCCTGTTCTTCTTCTCTCACTACAATATTTTCAAATTCAGAGGAATGGGCCACCATAGTAATCACCTGAGGTAATACCCAGACAGACAGGTTAGTAAAATTTCGTAACCATCACAAGCTGTACTAAACAAACATATGAAACAGGCAAACCAAATGCCTACCTCACTTTCACTCATGTGACGTCGAAGCATCTCATTGTAAGTCTCTACACTGGAGTACTGAAGGTAAAAATGGCTTGCAATCCGACCAAGTTCTGTGCAGTAGAAGTTGCCACTCTTTTCATCATAGCGCATCATCTTAGCTTTGTCGAGTGCACGTGCAGCATCAACAATGAATGCTCTTTGTTTTGCGCCCATAGAAGGATCTCCCAAAACCTTAAAGAAATATATGAGGTAGAAATTAGACCTTAGAAACTTGTAGCCAGAATACAATGGAGGATAGAATATCATCGTGTTTATAACATGATACAAGAACATCTGTTGGAAAAAAGTAAAAAACACAGAGCATGACTCCCAGATGAACTTTTATCTTTTTTAAACACAAAGTGATGTGTCAAAAACCTCGTAATATAAAATGCATCCTTCTCAGATAAGTTTGTCAAACTGAGTTGCACTGAAGCTGTGAATGGTGGGAAAAAAAAGTTACCTCTTCCCAAGTTATCCCATAAACCAGAGGATTAGTCTTCATCCTTATAAATAAGTATGTATAGCCAAGCCAGGCACAGGCCTCCCTGACATTAGTTACAGTGCCCAAGGCAACCTCAGCATTTAAATTATCTTTCAGAGATCCAAGGAACTGCAATAAATTAACTCAGGATCAAAGAATATACAACAATAAACCAACTTACTGTTGAAGCATTTTTTCATCTCCATAGAATATTTTTTCCAACTAGTGGAAGCAGTAGAAAAAAAATGTTCCTGAAAAATGCTCTGACAGTAGGGGAGGGGGGGCGACAGTAGAAACATTGTTCCAGGGTATGTGATGTGATGGCTTTGCATATGTGACAGATAATATCTCTACGATCACTCTTTTTTTACTCATAATTGAACAAGTTTCACTGTAGTTTTTAGCGTCCTGGTATGCTAACCTGGCTCTCTATTGGAAGCTGACTTGTCAATAACCTTAAGTAATAAGCCAATTTGTCATGTGTTGTGATAATAATTCCTTCACCACTTTTATCAAACTGTGGCCTTCCAGCTCGTCCGAAGATCTAAAAGGAAAAAGAACAGATGGACATCATAAACATAAGACTCTTTGACAGAAGAAATTATTACAATAGTACAAAATCATAGAAAGTTCTGATAGGCACCTGCATCACATCAAGCATCCCCAGATCTCGCCATCCACCAGCTTTAGGATCATATAGTTGTGTGCCCTGTTATTGGGAGTATATTATTTTACTTAGCAAGCGCATGAAAGAGACTATGAACAATTGGAAACATGCATGTTTTGGAATCGTGGATCAACTGAAGATATATGCAAGAAACATAGGGTTTGCTCATCCATCTTACCAAACAGTGAAAAAAAAACTAAAAGCTTCATGCAAGACTTGAGACTTTCCATATGACCATCAAGATGAACATTGTTACATACTGGATGTCTCTGTATTGATGCCATACTATCTCCAAAAGTAGTAATCTTCCCGTTCTTAAATCTATGATGTTTATGGCGTTAAAAATATGAACCCATAGCTTATCCTAAACGTCATATTTTTATGAACTAATTACCTTGTCCTAAACATCTATATTTAAGGACAGAGTAGTAGTTACTAGATCGAAGTAAAGGGCAAATACTGATATATATGCCTCTGTATGGATGCCAAACTATCTCTAAAAACACTTATAGGTCGAACTAAACAGCATAGAGTACTGATATATGGACAGTCATTAATTGAATAAAAAATATTAGGTCAAGAGATAAGTTATGATAAACTGCAGAGGGAAATGATTATTTCTTTCAATCAGCCAGTATCATATGCATGCACCATAAATTATAGTTTAAAATTAAGAAAATAGAAAAAATAAGCACAGACAGATACTAACCTTTATAACAACTGTATGAGCTGGTAAGTTTACTCCCCAAGCCAAAGTTGCTGTACAAACAAGGACCTAAATTGGAAAAAAAAAAGTTAGCACAAGACTAGAGAATACTGGAGTACACAGGAACACTTACTTTCAAAAGCCCGTCACCAAACAAGCGCTCCATCATACTTCTGTCAGAACGCATCATTCCGGCATTGTGTATGCCAAATCCAGATTCAAAAAATTCAACAACTTCACGACTTTTTGCTTTACTAACATCTTTCTGTGTCGATAAGATCGAGTAAATAACAGTTACTACATCAATGTTGAATGAAACCATAAAGTATAACCATATTATACCTTTATTAATGGAAACTGGGGATGATCTGCACTTGAAAATAATTCCAATTCCCCTGCTTTTGCAGCTAGGTCAATCTGAGCAACATGCGGAATGAATGAGAAACTAGAATAGTCTAGAAATTATCTGATTACTTAAGACATAATTCACATCATGAAAAAGATATCACATGAAAGGACCTGAAACACTTAAATAGTGCCTTATGAAAAGAAACCATCGGTTTAAAATAAGATACTCTCACTATTTCATAGTCTGTGTCCTATTAATTGGGAGTTGTCCTTCCAAAACATAAGACTGCTGAGGAAAAAGAGTGTCCCTAGTGCATATTTTCACTCTATACAGCTATCTAATGGTGTAAAAGAGGTGAAGAAGTCGTAACATGCCATTTAATAGGGGCATATGAGGTCATTAGACTTAGTGCCTTGCCTTCTTAGTTTCTGCACATGACCATTGTGGACTTAGCATGCTATTCAATAGGGGCATATGAGGTCATCATATGCCTCCTTGGTTTCTGCACGTGACAGTGGTGGACTTGTATTGTGTAATGGAGCTATTATTAAAGAACTTGTTGATCAAACTTCCGCAGGGAGCTACATTTTGTTTTCTTGAACTACGAAGGGAAACTACCCGCGTCATTTCATTACGGAAGACAAAAGAGTAAGTCTGGAAAGACCCTACCCGAGTACAGAAACCCACACCCCTTCTACATTAACATGGCACAATATATACTCCCTCTGTATAAGTACCCATAACGATGACCATAATCTTGATTTCCTCAATGGACAAACATGTTTGAAATGTATTTTCCTAAGTCCATGGATAAATATAGCAAAACAAAGGGAGCAGCCTGGCTGATCAGGTATTTATAACCACGATTTCCAACACCATTCTAATATAATTTTAAATAACAAAAACTAGGAAGATGCAAGACAGTTCTTGAGTAAATGGTATGGCATCAGAAATTTGATAATCAGTAGCATTAAAGAGACATGACAGAAGCAAACAATACTACAACAGGAAAACAATATTTTAATTCTACTACAAGCGAGCACTTAGGTTATGCCTCTGTCACAAAAGAAAGGTACAAGACTTACCAGGGTTCTAGCAGTTTTTCCGGTATCTTTACGAGTATGAACAAAAACCAATGCTTGGTGACCTTGCTTAATGGATTCCACAACCTGCCAATTTGACCTACGAGTTATGCATATGTACAAATGCAGAAATCAATAGAGAATCACTCTAGCAAAGAGAGAGAGAGAGAGAGAAAAATACCTTCTCATAACACAAAGTATTGAATAGTTCACTTCTCTTCGAGTAATCCCTTTCACTGATCCCAATGTATTGCTGAGCAAGAGGAACCGGACGGTAACTTGAGTCAAAAAAGAAAAGGCCAGTTTCCGGGTTAACCCGCAAAAATTGCGCAACCTGAAAAAATGTGAAGTTCCACGATATTATTTAATTGCAGTACTGGTAGCATATATACATGATAGTTACGGTAAGTATGTCACATACCTCTAAGTAGGTAGGCAGGGTAGCAGATAGGCCAACAATGCGAATCATTGATTGCATAGACTCAACCTGTTGCATTCAATCAATTCACAAATATGAAGGTAAAAAACAACATGTAAACAAGAACAAACAAATTGTTATGATCCTTAGGGCAAGCAATCAGTTTGTAGGTATAAGCATCCCTAGTTTTTATAAATTATTCTGCCATGACTCTTGCGACTATTAAGGCAAAGAGAAATGAATCACAGGAAATTAACAAGATTGAAAACAAGAAGAGAGATAACTCAACCAGTATTATTATACAGTGATTTTTGCCAATGTCAAGGCAGAGAGAAGTTGCTCCCTTTTTGTGTAAGAACATACCTGGCGGAGAGTCCGAGCTACTAGAGCCTCAATTACTGAACCTCTATCATCATTTAGCAGGTGCACTTCATCAATGATTATCAGCTTAACCAGCATTGAAAGTGACATGTCACTGCTTTTGCGTGTAATGACATCCCACTTCTCAGGAGTAGTCACTATCATCTGCTCAATCCACCAAGTAAGTACAGCTCAAAAGCACTAAATTAAAAGAATAAAACGAGGTAAGAGAGTACCTGTGTTTCTTCAATCTCATTTTTGGTCAACTGCATATCTCCTGTAAGTTCCCTAACAACCAGGTTTAATGGCGATAATCGACGACTGAATGTCGCTGTTACCTCTGCAGCCAAGGCCTAAATAACAGTTTTTTTCGGGTAAAATGTAATGGTTCCCAGAGGCCAGAACATCCAAAAATAGTAGAAGACAATGCAATGAAGAAGAATACCTTCAGTGGAGCAACATAGACTATCTTAAATTCATTTTTATGTAAAATGCCATCCCTGAAGTGTTGTTTAACCTGCAAAACATGTGCTAATTCAATATTAAAGATTTTATCACAAATATTTATCCATAAGCAAAAATGAGTAATGTGTAGGCTTTGGTACAGCTTTTTTTTTCATGGATTTGGTATACCTCATGAAGAACTGCAATCATTGCAATATTTGTTTTCCCAGCACCTGTAGGGGCACAAACCTGAAAATTTATGCAAGTTAGCTACATAGCAGAAGACGGTAGTCAAATGAGGGCTGATTGAGCGTGATTGAACAGATAGTGAATTTAGTTACACACTAGAATATTCTCATTGGTATAGTATGTAGCTTGGAAAATACGACTCTGCACACGATTGAGTGACTTGTATCCCTGGAAGGCAGCTTGAGCAAACTCATCCAATTCTCTTATTTCAATCTGAAAACAAAAGGAGGGACAGGGACAGCCAGATGTTACAACATTGCTCATGCTAAAGTAAATAGAACTGATGCTGATGCCATAAAATTACCAAAAAAAGGTTCAAGCAAAATTGGTTTGTATCATATTTCACCATTCCGCATTCTAATTTCACTGAATGTATTAAACATATCTCAAATTAGTAAAAGAGGTCCATGGAGTCGGAAACATCATCTCAAAATAAATGTAATGCAGTTGAATCTATACACGTGTACAAAGCAAAAACTAAGGAATAATAGTATGCCTACCAGCTTTTCATTGGGTTTCAGTGATGCCGTTGGAGTTGGTGGAATCTTCACTTCTTCATACCCCTTCATGTGTTTCCTTGTAGTTCCTTGAGGAAGGGAAGTTACTGCAAAACTATCTGACCCTTCTCCCGTACCAATCACGTCATCAAATGGCTGTTTTCTTTCACTTGCCAAAAGGAGGGATGAGAAATCATCGACGCCAATATCGCTATTGCCAGTATCTGCACCACGTTTGCCACGTTTTTCCTCTTTCCTCCTAATCTTATCAAGTTGGCGTTCAGACTCTGTTTGTACAGTCACCTGCAGGCATAATAGATAAGAATTCATTGGGCTAGTGTTATAACATCTAACAAGGTATCCACAATACATGAAGACAGCATACTATGAAATGGCCATACCTGTGTGCCATAAGTTGGCATCTTTGGTTGATTACTTGAGGACATTTTCTCAGATTTCAATATCGTCACTCCATGTTGAATTGCGCCTACGAGCTCTTTCCTATGCTGCAGAGCATGAAGTGATCAGATTAGATTTTTTATACAGAAAGAAAATAAATATGCTAAAAGACGACAGCACACAGCAGTTAGTTAGCCTTCATTTCCATGTTTCTTAGCATGTATTGACAAGAAATTCTTGCAAACTCTACCAAGTACCATAGATCACCTTTTACACAGCCTAAACATAGAAAAAATAAAGCTTCTATAGATAATTCATGCAATGTTGGTGTTTAAGCACACCAGTTGAAGGATTCTAGGATTCTTAAGTTTCTATTCTTCAAGGTTCAGATACAATGAAGTCACTGCATGAACTAATAGCGCAGTTCTAATAATCGGTCACGTATTTTAGCTTTTCTTGAAGAAAGATGTCATAATGAACTATCTGATAGTGAGCTAGGGTTAAGTGTAGTCGCTTGAATCATTATCATGGTGAAACCAGAAGCTTGCAGAGCAATGAAGAACCAAACCAACAAAGGATATGTGTCAAAGTCTGAAATCTTTACGAAGTAAAAATTAGCAGAGACAAGGAATTTATAACATTGAATAATGAAACAGCCGAGCCATTCTTCTGGTCGGTACAGGGATAGTCCTCTAGCAGATTAACAGCTGTATTATTTTAGGAGTTCTCATATAACTTTCTGGTTTTCTCCTGTGGCCAGACTGTAGAATCACTTGTACAAGTGGATGACTTGTAGATTTTCTGTAAGTTATTGTGATTTCTACCAACAATCGAGTTTTTGCTAGTCTAGTTGTAAGCCAGAAACAAGATACAGAACTAAAAGGTGCAACATAATCTGTACAGTGAAAAGTGAAGAATACATCTTCAAATTATTTCATTTAATCATCTTGATTCCCATCCCCACATGTGACATGAAAGAACTGTATGCGAAGTAAACTCTAAAAGTCTTAAGTGAAGATAACAAGGTCCCTTACCAAAAGAAGATCCTGAACTATCTCAAAGGCAGTGTCGCCAACCAGGTCCAAAAGTTCACCAGCTATCTGCAAAGAGGGAACACTAGATGATTGCAGCAACAAAAATTAAATTAGCTGCAGTTTTCAGCAGAATGTTGAAAACCTCATCGCCTGCTTTATTTGATAGGAGCACTCTGCACAAGGTCATTGCAAGTTCGTCTCCCGAGAGTGAGCCACCACTTCTAGTTATCAAATCACATTGATCTTTAAGCCACCTCAAACTCACTGAACCCCTAACAGCAGTTGAATTAAGAGTTGTGGGTGTGCTCCAAGCATCATACTGCCCTTTTTCAAATGTTCCGCTGCACAATTCAGCACTTTCTAAAGGCACGTCAAGAGAAACATCAATAACAAAACGAGCAGGTGCCTTGAAATCAAAGTCTGCTCCAAATTCAGTTCTCTCATTTTCATCTACATCCTCTGCTGCTCTGTGGACAAATTCATGGGTGCTTGCCCGTTGAAGGGAACCGAGCTTCTGAGCCAACTGAGCTAGCTTCTTTAAAATTGAGTCTTGTACAGTGTAGCCCACAAGTTTCTCCAATTCATTCCTGATGGGATACAAAGTATGTAAGTAGTAGAAATCCAGAAAAAATAACTCACAACATCCACATTGTACAAAAAAAAGGTAATATGCTAGGAAAATTAAGAGGATAAGTGAAAAAGGATCATTATATGCGTTGCAACTGGCATATCAAGGGGATCCAAGGCATTATAGGAATCATGTTAATGTGCTACTAGCAAAGCGTGACATTGGCTTTTTCCTTTTAAAAATTCCAATGCATTAAGAGCTCTCAAGTCGCAGCCTCGAAGGGCACAGAACCGAGCCCAATAACTAAACAAAAAATCAACAGAATTGCAAAGTTTAAGACCCTCAGCTAAAAAACATTAGACATGGCATGCTTGTTACTACCTTTTGACAAGGGCTCTTTGGGTGGCAACATACTCTGTGCCATCACCAGAAAACAGGGCATAAACTGTCTGAGCAACTTCATGGAGTTCTTCAGACACTACCTCTCCATTCAACAACTCCACCACAGCCCCAATAAATTGCTTATATGCCTGGCGCACTTCGCTGGAAGCTGCAACACAAGTTGTGATTTCGATCGGTTAAACTAAAACGGTAATCACACATGAACACGCGCACACCCATGAAAAGGTCTAAAAAGCAAAAACAAAACGTCAAACAGGTCATCCGGCAACGAGCGCGTGGAAGAGAGCTGAGATGTGTTTGGAAACACTACCGTCGTCCCAGCCGGGCACGATCTTCCGGGCGAGTTCCCACTCGTCATGCGGCCTGCCGCGAATTCAGACAACACGAATCGTCAGTTTCACCCCAGCAGCGACCGGGATTGGGGACGGTGAGCCACCGACGACAGGCGGAGTGTGGAGGGAGTATAACCTGGGTAGGGTGAGGGCCTGGAGGACGGTCTTGCGAAGGAGGTAGGCCTGGTCGGCGTCGTAGTGGCCCCTGAGCGCGCTCGTCAGGCGCGGGAGCGGAGCGAGCATCCCGGAGTCGGATCGCGGCGCGCCGGCGGCGGGGTTTTGGAGGGAGGGAGGGAAGGGACGACGGTGGAGCCGGTAGGCTCGATGTGATTTCGGGGTGTGCTTTGGATGGCCTGGACTTTTGTTGGAATTTGGATCGCGTACCAAGAGTAGGCCGGACTTGCGCCTCACGGAAGCCGGCAATCGCCGGCGCACGCCGGTGATGGGATGGCGATTGGTCTCTCCCCGTTGCCCCCCAGCCCCCAGGACACTGGTAGTAGTTCTAGTTTTTTTTTTCTTTTCTTTTTTGAGGGCGCAGTAGTTCTGCTTCTGCCGTTTTGGGGCTCGATCGCATCCGTTCATTTCTGCCCAGGCGCAGCCGGATTAACGTGTTTTGCATTTTTTTAAAAAAATTGATTTTGTTTTGCATTGTTTTTTAAAATTGATTTTGTCACGAGTATTTTGAGTTTTTGACGTCAGCGGCAAGCACGATGACTGGTCTGTGCTGGTTTTTTTAGAAACGTCCGTGCTGGGCTACTGGAAGCGAGCATGCCGACCCGTGGGCTAGCCAATAAGTCCTCCCCATCTTCTTCCTCCAGGTTTCATGGGCCAATTAGACCTGGGGTCCAGAGTCCAGACCGTTCTTGGTGCTGTTTGAGAATTTCTACCAAAAAAAAAAAATGGAAGAAAGCAGTTGTGGTCGCGATGCTGACCGCCTTCGCCTTCTTCAATCACCGCCGTTGCCGTTCCAGAAGGAGTAGGCCATGTTGCCCAGCGCTACGCCAGACCTTCTGCATCACGGTGAGGCCCACCCCGAAGTCGCCAGTCGCCACACCCCCGGCTTGAAGGCGAAGATCTCCACCTTAAGACGCCCCGCGAGATCAGGGCTCAGCTGCAAAGCGTCCTTTTGCTTGTACCGTGTCCGTGTGCCGAGACAAGAACCTCCTCGTCCTCTGCATCAGCCTCGAGTGGCCGAGTTACTCTCCTTAACGCAAACGTTTATTTCTCGTGTGAATTGTTATGATCAGTAACCCTTTTCTCTGCCTGATTTAGGGAAATGCAAGACGCCGCAAGCGACAAGGAGCGCACCACAGCAGTGGAAGATCGGGCACCTCACAACGCAGGCAGGAGCAACTACCCAGCGCGTATCTTCACTTCTTCAGACATGTGTTGTGCGCTCCCCTTGACAAGTTAAGTGTGCCTCTTCAAACATATTTCTGTCTTATTTTAAGGGCTTTCTGTCAAAGGGTGAAAAAAAATGTCAACCGGCATAGCCCTGTTTGGATCATAGGCTCCAAATATTTGGCTCTGTCACATCAAATATTTGGATGTTAATTAGTAGTGCTAAACGTCATGTAATGATAACACTCATTCCATAACCCCTAGGCGAAATCACGAGACGAATATAATGAGCCTAATTAATTCATGATTAGATAATGCACTGCTACAATAAATATATGCTAGTTATGGATTAATTAGGCTTATTAGATTCATCTTACAAATTAGCTTAGGGATTTTGAGGTTACTTTTATAATTAACTTATGTTTATGAAACATTTGATGTGACAGGGCAATGTTTAGAACTAGGATACCCATAGTCGCTCGGTTTCCTCTTCGACTCATACGGCTTTCAATGTGAAAAAGATTACCCGACTGAGTTCATGAATGGCCTTACCTTACCGGCACTTACAGTCTTTAATTCTTTACTAACATTTACCCTTCAACCTATGCTTCACCTACCTATGTCCATGTTATAGTCAAGGCGATGGCAAATTGGCAACAACGACCACTCGTTTCTGAATTCTTATGGCACCTTACAGCGTGGCATGCTCTTGATCAATTGTTTTTGGCATTTCGCCATCGGAATCATAATTAATTGCACCTAATTGCAGTGACAACTACTACTGCATGGAATCTCATGCCATTTAGTTCCGCTGCTGCTCGCATTTTTGCAAAAGTACACAACCTTGATGCACAGTGCTCCCTCCGTACAGAAATAAAAGCCGTGTTTTGATCAGTCAAAATTAATTTCATAAATTTGACAGAATTAGTTAAAATATAAATACATTTAGTATATAAATTTTGCATAAATATAGTTGTACTTTGAGCTATTTTGAGATGAAAGTCTTTAAGCAATTGATATTATATTATAAGAGAGATTGGGATTCAAAATCTTTTTTTAAAAGACATTTCCCAGCTCTAATACGACTATTATTTCTGAACGGAGTACATACTCTTCTCTCATCTTGCAATGCTCAACCTACATTGGTAGTGCCCGTTGAACCGGAGCTTGGTCCTTCACTCCTCTAGCATCGTTGTTTTCATTGGGGGCACATGGAGCTAGGGTTTTTGTGCTAATTTCAACTTCTTCAAATTCTTTTTTCAAACATATGCTCTGGTTCTAACCATCCAGACTTGACGATTACATGTCTCGTGGAGACGTAGTTTGACCTTGCATACAACGACGTGGCACAATAATACATATAATTATCTTCACTGAAGTTATTGCTCCCGGTGTGATGTGCCACTTTTTGATCTAGTGACATGATACATTTAGAGTAGTTTGAGCTCATTTCAGGGCTCAAAATTTATATCACAATAATGTATCAAGACTTAGCTGCATGTGTATTTAGTTGCCTTAAAATTTTTTTTGAAAAGTCGATTTTCACCGTCCAACTATCGAAACCACCGAATAGGTCCTTTGAGTGCTTTAAAATTGTGGAGCTAGTCTAATTTACTTGGCAGCTAAACAACAAGAAGAAATGATATTGAGGATAAGATGTCGAATTTTGTTGGCAATTTTGGTGCTATTCTTAGTGGGTTTTAGCCGTAAAGACAATTCTGTTTTAGTGACGTGTCATGTGTGTCCATCATGTTCTCCTCAAGACCGATGGCACCTTTAATTTATAGTTTCTATGGCCAGTCGTCATTTCTAATGGCACGTTGGCAGCATGGTATTTCACCATTATACTCTTACAACGCCTGAAGTCGATGGTTTTTTTTTTATGATGCTTCTGCTTCTTTAAATTCATTTTATAAACATACATCCTCTCACGTAGACGACTTAAACTCTATGTAAGAGCCATGAATCGGTTTAGTTTTGCTGTCACCACTCCCTTCTACTATACGTACGGTTTCAGTAACACTAGCAGCTATGCCAAAGAATCTGATTCGTGTTACTAAATCACAACCCCTCCTTCGAAGTCATGTGAATGTTTTCCACCAACCATTGGTTGTGCTCACTCCAATTATTACTCTCAATTTCATTTTGAACACTCAATTCGTGCTCCGATCCTCACAGTATCTGTGCCTATTCAAGTATTCATTATTGAGGGGGTCGACTTTAATTTGACCCACAAGGCTGATTGTGGAGTATGGTGCGCTCACGCACGCCCCATGGTCAAACCGTCGAAGCAGCCTGTAAATATTTTTGTTTTTATTTTCGTGGAGAAAGCATTTTTTTGAGCCTAGGGCTCTCCACAGTGGGACATCGACGCCGGTGCCCAAATGATCAAGGCAATCGCTCTCATCGCTGTGCAACCTGGTTCTCAAAAACTTGCGATGCTAAAAAAACTGGGAGCGGAGCAACTACGTGCTCCGCTGCCCATTCAATAAAAAAATATTTCTTCTTACGCTTACAACGATTTCTTATCTCTGATGGTGCGAAGAATACGGGAACAGATCACATGTGGGGCCCAGTCTTCATTTGGGCACCGAAGCCCATCGCTGCGTAGTTTTTTGCTCGGTGCTCATTTACCTGTTGTGGGACCCGATTTTCTTCCGGGAACGCTCTGCACTGGAGAGGGCCCAAGGCCTCCTCCAATGGTGAAAAAAAGTACTAGCCCATACATTCTTTATTCATAAACAGTACACACATCGAACTCTGCCCGATGAAACTTTCCCTCACAACATCGTTTCCAAAGCTACTGTACTGTGCCGATATTTTTTCCTATAGGACCAGTTTAGTTCCCAGATAACTTCTCCAGATATCCACTATTCATTGGATATTCACTATTCCTCCATCTCACAAAACACGTTTCCCAACACAGTTGCTACAGTACTTTTCGCCACTTCTCCACCATCTAAACAACCCCTGTGCCAAAGAGTCAAGTTGACTCACCGTTGGAGGAGGCACCAATGACAACTGGTCCTACCTGTCACCAAAGTGAGGCAATGGCTCCCTGCTTCTAGCGTGATAATTTTTCTGTCTTGCATGCAAGCTGATCACCGGCCGTCAAATTATACGAGTACATGTGTAGCGCTCAGATGCCATGCCAGTAGAGATGGGCATGGTTCAACCATGGGTCGAACCATAATCGACCCAATGATCCTTTCGATGCACAGTCGAGCACCGGTTGCTCCATTTCGATTAGATGCCGATCCCTGGTGCTCCAATGGTTAGCGCGGTTCGACCCATCCATCCTCTCCGCGCTGTGCCCGGGGGCATCGTCGTCGTGCTCCTGCTCGCGAGACCTACACCTCCGCCTCACTCCTCGCGATGCCGCCCAGGCACATCTCGAGCGTGGTCAGCCAGTACGTCAAGGCGGAGCAGAAGATGGTGGCGCGTCGGCGACAACGCTGAGCCTGATGCGGCGTGAAGGACGACGCTGCCCCTGCGTCAGCACCGGAGCCCGCTGCCGCAGCTAAGCAGGAAGATTCAGAGAGGGCAACACCCAAGCAAACAAATATGCTCTAAATCCAACCAAAATAAGCATTCGAGAAGGTGAAATTCAGAAGGCAATAGCCATCCGTACCTGAATTCAACTAGCTAAAGTAGTATGACACCACGAGCCCTTCCCAACCTCATAAAAGAAATCGCACCACAATTCTTCTCTAGACACAAGGAATTCATGCCTGCAAGAAGATCTCATGCGAGCAGCCAATTCCCGTAATTCTCACGGAATTACCCCGACGACCCACAGAGCACCCAAATTCAGAGCACGGACACAATTCCGTCGAGGAAGCACCCAAATTCAGAACAAAGACACCTAATTCCCTCGAGGTAAGCACCCCAATCAAAAGAATTTTCCGGGGATCAGAGGTTGCATGGTTTCCGCGGAGGCCGAGGTGATGCGATGGCGGCGGCGGCGGCGGCGGCGGCGTGGCGTCCCCTGGCAGCGGCGGCGAGGCGAAGAGGCAGCGCAACGCGCTGTGGTGGTGGTGTGGATTCCGTACCCGTGGCTGCTCCCGCTCCGACGGCGAGGGGGCGCGACGGCGGCGCCGCCGCCGCTACGGACGGATCGATCCAGGCGACCCTTGAACTCGAGTCCGTTGACCCGTCACTTGTTTCGTGGATCAAAGCGGTGCCCAGTAGGTTCGTTTTCGTGGGCCGGTTCGATAAACCGATGGGCCGACCCGAACCATGCCCATCTATACATGCCAGCCGAAAGTTGGCCTGTCGAACTCACGAGGGACGCGGGCCCCGCTTCCCAGTCGCGATATGTGTACGCGCAGTCATTGTATGACAACCGGGGCCCATCAGTTACGGTCCCATCTATCAGTCGCTTCACATCCCACTGGAGGCGCGTCCAGAACAGCGTGGGCCCCACGTGTGGAGGCGAAGCCGAGGAGACCCCGTTCCGTTCTCTGTTGCCAGCAACCCGTCCGCTGTTTTCCTTTCCTCCTCCGCACCCAGTCACCCACCAGTCCACCACCACCCACACATACCATACACGAGAACGGCAAAAACCCTCTCCCTCCCTCTCTACCTCTCTCCCATTCCATCCCCGTGGCGATCGAGGAATCCGATGGCGCATCCGGCGAGGCCGCCACCGATGCACCCGCGGAACCCTAGCCTCGGCCCCACCTCCCGGCCCGCGCCGGCGCCTCCCCTGTCTCCGACGACGCCGGCCGCTCGCCGCCCGGACACGCCACGGAGGACCGCGCAGGTGATCGCCTCCCCCCCCCCCCCCTCCCTCTTTTCCCCAAATCGTCCTTACGTCTTACGATCGCGGTTGCTTTCTCTGGGGTTTTGTTGGGGGTGAAACGGAATGGGGTTTGTTGAGATGTTTCCCGTCTCTCTGCTCCGTGTGGGGTTTTTTTGCTGCTTGCTCGTGCGTGTGCTGCGTTGAGCAAAATCAAGAAATGTTTGCATTTTTTTAAGAGAGCGTTAAGCTTGATGCTTGTATGTTCTTGTTGGTCATGACCCCCGCGGCATGTGTTGATGGTTCTCAGGAAACACCTAGGGCATGTGTTGATGGTTCTTCAAGAAATGGTGCCCGCTCCCAGTACAGAGATTCAAGGTATGTGACATCCCTTTCTGCTTACTTAAATACTTGAAGATGCATCCAAAAACTGTGAATGAACCAAATTTAAATGTTTGATTGAAGTTCAATATGGTGGTATATGATAAAGACATGTACAGTAGCTGATATCTGGTCCCTAATATTCTTGAAGATGCCCCTTTGTCAGGAAGAGAATTTGAGACAAAGGCATTTTCTGGATTAGTTGCACTGCACTTACATGTTTCTATTTTTCCTTTGTGCGCACAAAAGTCAAGTCTCTTTCTCCAAAACTCTGGCTGTAGCTGATTCCTTCTTATTTTGGAAGATGCATTGACATGTGGTATGCTAGCTTGATCCATCTTTTATGCTTTCAATTTTCTCAAAAAGTGGACGTATTTGTTACACTTTACTACACTATTGGTGGGAATCATTTAAGCTACACATACATTGTTCGTGTGTGTAGGTTCTTGGAAGATTATTAAGTGGCCTGAATTATGTCAAAAGTTCATGCATTTTTTTTGTTTCGAATCTCAATTTTTTATGTTGATTCTTGACATATTGATTTGCTAATTGAAAGTGCCTTCTCATTTTTAAATACAGACACAACCAAATTCACCATGCTAGCGAGGCAATACCGAGGACCAAGGGGATTCTTGAACCAGACTCAGATAAGCTCAAGATGCCTAGATTTTCTGGTGGTACATATTCAAAACCCGATGCAAGAGTGAAAATGATTCCAGCTGAAGATATTACCTACTTACAGCGTAGGAAATCATATGGTAGAACTGTTGGCTCAGCTGGGCTACAGAAAAGACATCGCAGACGAAGTTTAACACCACCGCCAAATTCACGTAAAGTATCTCTCGTGGGATCCACATCTGTCACTCCAATTCCTATGACATCAGCATCATCCTTTGACTCATGTTTATCCCATAAGAGACTTGAGACAACTGAAAATAGGCAGCCATTCTCTAGGGGGCACATAAGTAGCTCTGCCATTCCCAAAATTACTTCTCTGGAGAACCCTGCATCACCGAGATGCAGATCTTCACAACCTCAGAGTAGTAAAAAACTTTCAGTTAGTTTACCAAAAGGGGCAATGATAAATCCTGTGTCTCCTAGTCCCAAGCAAATGCGCGCTCCACATCTGAGTGAGGATTCTGTATGTACAGAGGCAGGACCTTCTAAGAGTTTGTGCAAACAACAGGGTGGAAAGCTGTGTATTACAGACATCAATTCAACTACAAGTGCTACAACACCTGGATCGCAAGCTCCTACTGTGGAACCTGCATTGCTAAGCCCAACATCTGTGCTTAGTGGAAGGCCTGCTGAGGTCTATCCTGATACAGGAACTGCTGCTCCTGTAGCGCAAGAGATAATTGTGACACCTGTATCGATGAGCCCAATACCTGTGCACAATGAATCTTCTAAAGAGGTATATTCTAATACTATATCAATCCCAGATCCTTGCACTGTTTTCTAATAATTAAACTCAACCTGGTTATGCTGCAGTGCAACAATATTCCGCCAATGCACAACCCGCAGTCCACAGCTTCTGCGCAACATGGTGCATTGTTGAAAGAAAGAAACTCAGGGATGTCAATTAACTGTAGCAGATCTTCAGGTATGTTGACTATCCTAATATGTGAAGCAACTCAGAAGCATTCTTGATATGCATATTAATGTCCAGTGCATATATTTGTATGGACAAGAGTACATTGAATGATTTTGTTTTTCCTATTGCTAAATTTTATGTCCAGCATTTTATCATAATGTTGGTATTTGGAAAACAGGTGCACAAATAATTTTACATTCGAAGCCTCACAAGAAGCATAATCAGCCAGAAGATCATTGGAGGTAAGCAGTAGGCTTGTTGTGCATTTCTTTCTTGTTGTGTATATGTGCATATATTGGTGGAATCACTCTTATTTTAAGGATGGAAATACAGGATTTTTCTTGGCTTCCTCCTGAGATTGGCAGATTTTGTTTCACTACCACTGTGTTTTACCCATTTTGGTCCCTGCCAAATTTGTGATATGAACTGCACATACTCTTCAACGAGAACATTACTGACTGACTGCTATAAACCATAAACCTTGTTTTTTCCTAGGCAGTGGAGCTATTTAATAGCACAGTAATTGTGTATATCATAGTAATCATCTATGCAATAATCAAACAGAATGTTCAAGCAACATTATGATGCCTTATTCTGTAGCATGGAAGTGCCATTTTTTTTTCTGTAACTATGCTATGTTGTGTAGGCTGTATAGTTTTGCTATTTTAGTATCCATGTACTCTCAGTCAACCACTAACAATAGGCTTACCTTTTTCTTTTAGGGGCATCTTTCATGTTACTGGAGAATTGATACATACACTTGATGGACTTGAAGTCCATTTCCCTTTTCAAACCGATGTCAAAGCTTATGAAGCTTCAAAGCACATGCCTAAAAATTTAAATCTGGAGGCTTTACCTCTTTCCCAGCTGTGGCCAAAAAAGTTCAAGATGGAACCCCCGGATAGCCAGGATATCGGACTGTGGTTTGTGAGCAGTCACAAAAGGTAAGTTATACTCTAATGTGGTGTAGCTTCTACTCACTTGTAAGCTCTGATGTCTGATAGTGGTTGTTCTGGTCAAGTAACTTGCAAGTTGCATGTATCATGCATGTCAATTACACCTGTATCGACTACCTCTAAGACTTGCTATCTCATGAATGGTAAAACGTTTTCCTGTTCTTAAAGTCATATAGATGTTTCTAAGACTTGCTATCTCATGCATTGTTCTTAAAACCTCTAAGACTCTGCATCTGTGCACTGAACCATGCATGTATTTCTTACTGAATTATTTATTACAGGCCTCACAGAAGTTTCAGTCATCTTATTGCAAAAGTTGCTTCATATACTGGCCTCTGGACCAAAGTTGGTGATAGTGAATTGGCGATATTTTCATCAAATCTGCTTTCATCACATGATCAGAGTACGTTCTCGTATCCTTGTAATTCTTTTGTTACTCATTCTTTTACTGTTTAGAATAATCTGATTATTTCACCATGGTTACCATAGACTGTCAAAGCTGAATTGTCTTCCGTCAATCTTTGTTTGGTAATACTCAGTCGATAGGTTTGATACTATTGCTGACTTGTGCTGTCAGATAGGTTTGAGAACATTGAGTTTACATGGGCATGATTGAAAAAAAATAAAGGGTTTCTAGCATCTTTCAAAAAGTGGGGTTTGCTAGTTCAAAGTTCTCATCTAACTTCTAAACTATTATTATTATTATTATCATAACAGGGAAAAATGGTGAATTATATTTTTGGGGCGTTTTTGGGAAGCGTATCAGGAAGAAGAGATGCCAACCCAACAGTCATATAAAAAATGTGAAGATCAACAATCCTCTGACAAAAAGAAAAGAGACAAAGAATACTGAATCTGATTTTGGCATGACATGGGGTGCAAGAGGCAATCCAACAGATGGTACAGGTAACAGAGAGAGAGTGAGGGACAATTGTGAGGGTATTGCGAATGTATCAGAGTTAACAGGAGACAAGGAGACTGATAGGGTCGATGGCTGCATGGCAGTTCTTGGAACTCCTGATTCAAACCCTGCATCCAGTTGCTCAGCTCCTGTTGCTTCTCTTCTTAACGGATGTTGCAGCCATGACTCTGCAAACAAGAGCACTTGTAGCTTAGAAGGTTACACTATCACACTGGTTGCTCTGAGGTTTTTTTTATCGATGTTCTTTTCTTATTAAGTTCTGACTTTACATTTTTTACAGATTCCAAATGTCAGCCTGCTGATAGATCTTCTGCTAGCTCAGACCTTATGCTGGACATACCCCCTGGATTTTCTCTAGATGTAACTCCTGGTTTCTCAGAAGCTCACCGTCAGCTTCAGAATGGACCTGCTGCTGTGTCTTGTGCGGAGACGCCTCCCAGTCTGATCTTGGACACTCCTCCCCCTGGATTTTCTCTAGACATACCTCCTGGTTTCTCAGAAGCTCACCGTAAGCTTCAGAATGAACCTGCTGCTGTGTCTTGTGCGGAGACGCCTCCCAGTCTGATATTGGACACTCCTCCCCCTGGATTTTCTCTAGACGTGCCTCCTGGTTTCTCAGAAGCTCACCATAAGCTTCAGAATGAACCTGCTGCCATGTCTTGTGCGGAGACGTCTCCCAGTCTGATCTTGGACACTCCTCCCCCTGGATTTTCTCTAGATGTACCTCCTGGTTTCTCAGAAGCTCACCGTCAGTTTCAGAATGAACCTGCTGCCGTGTCTTGTGTGGAGACGCCTCCCAGTCTGATCTTGGACATTCCTCCAGGATTTCATATGGGTATTCCTCCAGGCTTTACTGAAGCTCATGGCCGACTGCCTGCTGCAATTTCTACTGCTGGACCAGAAACTTGCGTTTCTACCCCTGGCACAGAAAAGAATCCGCCTGTTAGGTTCTCTCTAAATGTTCCAAGGCCTGTTAAAAAGGAAGTTCCACCTGGATTTACCACACTTCATGCAGTAAAAAAAGAGCCTGGATTGCCTACTGTTGATAAGGCCACAGAAAAGCAACATTCTTTGGTATCTGCTGCATCTTCAATGGAAAAAGCTGGGAAAGCAGATGAAATGGAAATCACAGGCAATGAGGTACAATTTTCTCCCGAGGGTTCAATAATTAGTCTGTACTTCACTTCTCCCTTTCTCCAATTCTTTAAATATAATGTACTTTGCTAGTAGTAATATATATTTGTACTTCAGTCTCGTGGCTATTTCATGTTTTCTTGCTAGTGTTTCAAGTGGCCGGATTTTTGTCCATTAGTTGCATTCATAAACTGACATGATTTCTTGAAGCATATGTGATGATCATGATAGTATATGTGCCTTCCTGTGCACGTGTAAATGGCATGTTGTACATTCGAGGTTGCAATGGTGCTTTTGTGCCTGCATAGTGCATCTGCATGCTTTTCTAATGAAACTGCCCAACCATACATTTTTCTGTACTTAATGAGATTTGCCCTTTCGTATGTACAGGTAAAAGCTGAACAAAATGAAAACTCAGAGGAACGAGAATTTCCAAAGATCAAGCGGCTTTCAGATCTGTATCCTAGGCCTTCGGACACTGACAGCACTGGATTTTCCCAGCCTGTACACTTGCCTGAAAAGTTTCAGGAGCGGGCACCTGAGAAACAGATGCATCCGAGAAAGAGAGGCCGGCAAGAATCACCGGAACATTCTCCTGCAGATACCACCACCAGAAGGCTGAGTGTGAATGGTCGAATTGCCTTAAAAAACAGCTCAGGTCAAGGGGATGGTAAGTTGAGATGCGTATGTGCATCCTCTGAAGGTCGTGCGGTGCTGCCTACCAGAGCGGCAGGGTTGTCGTCGCTAGCATCTTGTGGTGGTCGTCTCGATAGCGAGAGCATTTCCTGTAGGTGCGTTGTCTGCGGCAAAGAGTTCCCAGCACAGTAATTTGCAGGACTGCATCGATAAATGATACTAGAGGCTAAAAAAAAGCATTTCTAAGCAAATATACTCTTGTAGTGATTAATGCTGCTTTGGATATTTCTTGTAAGGCTGTACCTAATGTGAATCATTAACTTAGCATGCTTAGCTGGATCATACACTTGGTGACTTCACTTTAGATAATGTAGCGAAGTTACTTGGCGATATGCCCATTCGAGCTTGCATTCCTCTACTTGAGCTTTTCATCCAGTTGGCCGTGAAGCCAGTGTGCCCTCCAAATAATCGAATGCGACAGAAGGCGTTCTGTTGAGTAACCCTTCATCTGCAGCTATGATGAGGGGGCAAAAAAGGGAGTCATTTGTTTGCTGGCAAACAGCATGAAAGAGATCACAAAAATGGCAACTAAACACGAACTCTTAGATGCATAATGCTTACCCTGGAGATAAAAGTGGCATACTTCTCATCCATCCATTGACGAGCATCTGCATGCTTAGATTTGCCATTATGCGCTGAATGTGCTAGCACGAGCCCATGTACGAAGGACTTCAAAACATCAGCTGGCGTTGCCTGCTTGTGGATGAAAATGTGAACACTGCCTTCCTTATCCAGCAGAAGGTAGTCGGCTGGAAGAATTCAGATGGCAAAAGGAAAAGACAGCAAAACTCAATATACGGTTTACCTTAACCAAGACGTGAACAACTAGTAAAAGAAAATAGGCATGGACTTACTGTTTTCATAGTGGGATCTTGTTTTTGCGATCTCCAACCTACCAAATGTGACAAGAGTCAGAGAATCTATCCTCGATCCGCAAATATTAACAATTGACAAATATATGAGCTCTCAGAACTTACATGTCAGTGTGTGTAAGCATAGAGGCTTTAGCACCTAAGTGCACACGCTCATGTGGCAGTTTAATTCTAATTAACTTCCTCCAGCTTGACCAAAAAGGAAGAATATGTTCCTGCTGAGAAACCTGCTGCGGTGCAAGAACTAGGAAAAGGGAAGAAAGATTGGTAAAACTACGGAACATCTTGTGTATATACTAAATTCATAATAGACTGCAACGAAGTTTAGATCATTCAACAAGCATACAGCACATGCCCGATAAGTACTAACCCGTGGCATTAGTAAGGGATCACTCACCTTCACCACATTCCTTGAAGTGCTGTAGCAGGATGGAAGCTCTTTCATAGTTTAGCGTAGTGAGTGAAAGTGACTGCACTGCCTTGTAATTTGCTGGATCGTCATCACAAATAAAACAAGCAGAAGTTTGTGTAAGAGATGCATATGAAGGAAGATGAAACTCCACACGGCATAGGAATAAGTAATAACTATGGGATGGAGATTTGTTTTGGACATGCAGTTCAATTTTTAAGTGAAACCACAACCCAGAAGAAATGGTTGACTGTTAGTGTAGTTCTACACCGTAACATGCCAAATTCAAACTAGCTATCAACGTGTCTGAACCTACCCAAACTTGCTTGGGACTAAAGGCTATGTTGTTGTTGTTGTTGTTGTGTGTTTTGTGGGTGGGTGTGGGTGGGGGGGGGGGGGTCAATATAAAATTCTTGTGCGCTCCGGAAAATATGGGATGGTTGCTTTTCATATTCTTTCGCAAATTTCAACCATGGCAATAGTATTATATTTTAAACTAAATTATTCATTAGCAAATCGGTTATGATTTCAGGACTACTGGAAGTCAAACAGATAAGAAGTAGGGGAAGGTTTAGAAGCTGTTTGTGCTTAGAACACTGAACAATGAAAGAACACTTACCATACATGTGGAACACTGTGAGAGAAAGAAATGATGCCCATACACTCAAAGCATGTCCTCTGGTAATGTGAGCCAACAGCATTCCCAAACCCATACCTAACATTGTAGCAAGTGTCTCCTGACTGCCTTCCTGAAAAATTAAGTATGCTTCTGCTGCTACATTTTTAGAAATAATTTGGTACCAAATGGAATCTCAAATCTATGTAGGATAACCAATTTTTACCTTTGCAGAAATGTCAGCCGCATTATTTGCAAGTGCAAAATGCTGTGTTAGTGCAGCTCTAGTTGCCCCACTAGCAACACCAGCTAGGACACAGAAGCAATAAATTAGCATTAAAAATCCATTCAGAATGTTACTCTTAACAAGTTCAGAAGTTCAGTGTGTAAATTAACTTACTGAATGACCTTGATAGGCTGCCTAAACACATTATAACTATCAAAGATGAAGGAAACAAAGGGCTTAAGAGATCCATCAACATTCCTGCACAAACAACAAGAAGAATACAAATAACCTCTTGACACTAGGCAAATAGGAAAGAGAAGTTCTCACAATCCAGATACTAGATTACATGTGAGCTATATTTTTAAGCATAATTAATACACTACACTATTAGAAAGAGAGAATAATCTAACTTTCGATGAATATAATAATATCTGTGTCATTGAGGGGAGCAGAAAAGAAGGGAGATTAAACCGACACTAGCGGTATCAATTTAGCATTACCAAGGTCATTCATGAAGTCTGCAACTAGACGCCACATTTTCGCATTGCTATCAAGATTTGATCCCTGGTGGAAAAGAATGCACATAAAATGAATATAGACAATGACATGTTGGCCACACAAAGTGTTATCAGAACCAATATTCAAAAGAATACCTTGAAGGGCATCAACATAAGATCAAAATTTCCGTAGTGAGATCACGGTATTTATCATAATAATTCAGAAAAGTGAGTACCTGATAAAAGGTGAACAATATCCCTCCAAGCATTCCTGTCAAATCCCTCAGAAACCACTGCCAAAATTGAATATAATATGGAAAGTGAGGAAAGAAATTCAAAATTACAACATTAGCCTAACAGAAAGAGGAGAAAATTGGCAATGGGCAGAGAAATTCTACACTAAAGTTTCTGCCAAGTAATCCACCGCTTGTGACAAAGAAGAAAGAAGTTGCAATATTGTTTAAGGTACATACATGATTCCTTGGAATGTTGTTCCCGATCAAAATGGCAACACATACAACTTATCTTTATCGTGTTGTATAGCATTTAAGAAAAAAAAAAGGAGTGATTGTGTTTCAGTAAACCATCCAACATTCCTATGATCCTATCTGTCCTACTATTAAATATGCATCTGTAGACTGAACATTTGTAGACTTGTGCTAAAATCCACCTGAAAAGTAGCACCTATGACAGTAGCAGATTGCTCTCCCACTCCAATTGCACCTAAAAGAGCCTGGGGCAGTTCAGTCCAACGACAGCACATTAAAAAAAATGCACAAACCAAACAAGGCACATTTAGATACGGAGTGAGTCAATGGCTGTAAAGGCAGAAGAGAAAAGGCTTACTTGTGTAGACAACATTGTACGGATGTACGTGGAGAGCCCCTACAGCAACCAGGCAGGCGAGAACCAAGCACAGGGTAGCATTAGTTTCATAGTTTGTACCATAGCGTGATGCAGTAAAGCATGGTTTCAGACGTAGCTTCAAGCATTTTAACGTACCTGCAATGTATCCCACATCTGGAACGGGACGTAATCCGGAGTCACGCTCCCAGGAAAGCCCTGGCATTGGCAATACAAAGGCTCGCCCATCAGTTACATCAACCCGTCCACAGAAATCAATGTACAAGAGCCCCGAGCAGCGATGCTCGTTCTAGCTAGCAGATAAAATTGGAGGGTGGCGGGTTCAGCCATTCACCTCGGGCACGAATGCGCCTAGCATGCGGCCACCGATCCGCCCCCACCGGCTTCCGAACCTGCGATCCCCAAGCCGGCAACGCAAGCGCGCAGTCACGTCAGATGACTCCGCCACGGGAATCGAAACTCGAAACGAGGTAGAAGGAGGGGAGGGCACCTGTGGGAGGTGAGAGAGGAGGCGGAGGCGGTGAGGACGGCGGTGCGGGAGAGCGCGGTCGCGGACGAGCCGCTCCACTCCTCGACCGTCACCCACGTCCCCGCCGCGGCCTCGCCCTCCGGGTGAGACGCGTCCATCTCCGTCCCGCGCTGCCCGCCGGCCGCCGGGATCGCTGGCTGCTGGATCGGGTGGGTAGGTTGGTTGCCTCTCGTGAATCAGCCACTCGGTGGGCAGCGAGATGCCTGCCGCCGTGCCGCGGCGGCCGATCCGGTCGCGCGCCTGCGCCCTCAGCTCAAACCAAAGAGACCTGTCACCTGTGAGGCTGTGACCTGTGAGTCCGCGCCGCGCGCACTCCGGCAGTTCAGCGAAGCAGCGGCCGGTGGAGTCGAGTTGACTTGGGAGAAGTCGGGAGTGGGGTTTGGCGGCTTGGGTTGGGCCCGCGGACCGCGGGCTGTCTCGCTGCAGCTTATTTCATTCATTGGCAGCAGCCCAAATAGCTGCATGCAGCAGAAAAAAAAGCCGAACGGCTGCCTGTTGCTGCAGGTGGTAGCTCGGGACACCGGCGGATGCGGCCGCACCCATAAAAAAAATTTACAATCCTTTATTATCTTTAAATTTTCATTATGTTTTGAGTCAATACCTATACATGTTATGAAGCACCACACCCTTATTTCATTCTCCGCACCTCCGCCCTTGGCTGGCTGCTGCTTGCTGTTGCCCGGCTGCAACGGCTACAATGGCAGCGGCTGCAGCCAGGGAAAGAAGCTGCAGCGAGCAGGTCTCTCTCTCAAGCTTTGCTCCATTGCTCGCTTGGTGTGGTGTCACTGAGTTTCGGCGGCCTCCTAACACCTCGACTGCTGTTATGTTCTCAGGAAAAAAAAACTAGACTGCTGTTAAAAAAACTAGAGTGTTGCTAAAAAAACTCGACGACGTTGCAAATCAATGCCCAAGGTTACAAGATGAGTGAATGGCAATGATGTTTGCAATAGACTCAGAGGAACCAGCAACCTGGGTGTGCATTGGTCTCTGCAGAGGTCCTGTTCGGTTTGCTGGTTGGCTGGGGCTGAATTTTGTGAGAGAAAAATACTGTTGACTGACTGATGGCTGGTGGCTGTGGTTGATTTGGTGTGACAGAAAAGCACTGTTGTCTGGCTGGCTACCAGCCAACCGAACAGGCGGAGAAATGTTACATGGTCACTTATCTCAGTCCCAGATGTACTACCACCAAAAATCCAGATTCCTCAGTCAAAATCGCTGACATGGGTTAAGTAAGTTTCCTTCTCTGATACATACATTCTCTCCTAGGTGACAAGGGCCACATTTACACTACTGAAACAAGATATTACGGCGCCGAAGACAAAAAAAGATTCCGCCAGGTAAATTCAACCAGACAGGAATATCAAGTAGATTCATATGAAAGAACATTAGACTGTTTTCTCAACTTTTGATCTCGCGTCGATTGACAGGGTGCCTAGTTCACGGGCATCTGTGTCGACCTTGTCGTTGAAATGGTCCCTTAGGAATTCCACTGCCATGAAGGTGAATGCTGATGCAGGGATGTACCAGATTATTCTAGGAACGCTTCCCTTGAACAAGCCATGCACACCCTCGGAAGTCCATGTCTTTGTTATAGCATCCAGCCACCCATTGTACCTTAATTATACATAAAAGGAATTTTGTAACTTTGATTAAAAATCATATATCACCACCAAAAAGTTGTGTGTGATGTACTGATGATTGGAGACAACTTTAGACTTATGTTAAAAATAGAGATAGGAGAGGTCAGCCAACTCTGAAAAACATCAACAGGTCAGAGAGAGCAATCATAGTTACCTAGATGTTGATCCTTGCACTTGCAGTCTTGTCTTGATCACATCCAAGGGGGTTGTCAAGTATGCACTAAAGCCTGCACATACAGGAAAGTTATCAAGAGGAAGAACCCTTAAGACTCTCAAGTGATACAGTAATAAATATATGCCTCATTACACATACTAGACCAGACATACCGCCTGCCAATCCTCCTAGAACAAGGCCTTCAAAGGAGTTGCTGACATCCAAATCACTGTTTGGTAAATACTTTGTTTTTCCATGCTCGGTCAATTCTTTCAATGCTTCATAAAAAGTAACCTGGAAAGCCATGAATTGTTCATTAAAAGATTCTTTGAAGGGATCTAGTAAAGACATTAATCTATCAGATAAAAAAATATCCACAAGAAATGCATTATTTGTGTATTGATCATTTATAAGGGACTAACATCCACAAGTATTGCATTATTAGTGTATTAATAATGTATAAGGGCTACTCCAAAAGGAGAAAAATCACTTATAGGTTATAGAAGGGCTGCAGGTAAGGTTCATCTCCTGGATCCTATAATCATTGCTAGGAAAACCCTCAATCATGGTAATGTACCATGAGACCAGGAATTAAAAGGCTATCGGCTTTGGAATTATCTGCTTGTCAAAATAATGTCAGCCAAAATGATAGTGATGGTGACTAGTGGCTGACTATCAGGCAGCCATGTAAGTGAACGGACAATACATATCAGTATCCACTTCCTTTAGGAACTAGCTTACTCGAACTACCAGTACTCTGTATGATGAGTGAGCAAGTTTACAAAAAAAAAAAAACAAAAAAAAAAATAGCTAGGACAGAAAATAATTGTATAAGCTGAATTTCAGCATACCATTAGACCAGCAAAAGGGACATCTCTGGCAAGCGTAGACCAATATCTGCAAGAAAGAAAAGGCTCAATTAGAACAAAACAATGATATGTAACTGACAACTAGACTTGTCACCATAGGGTGGTGTCTGTTCAAACTTCAAACAAACCTATAGTGTGACAATTAGACTATGATGATGTGAATATTAGTATCAGTGTGAGTGCTGTGTTAGTAAAGAAATTGACAGCTACATCCACAAATATATTTACACATCCATAATCTGCACATAAACAACTATTTAAGAACTAATGATCTACTTGTGCGCTATCAAATATAACAGGTATGATAGGACTAGGTAACTTCCTTTGAAGCGACTTTATGTCATCCAGTAAAAAACACATATGAAAGGCAGTATCTATTGATAATGATAGGCAGGTAACAACAAGCAGTCAGTGCCAATACCCTGCATAAAGCCCCTTCAGACCATGATTTCTCCAGATAGAGCAACCAGCATGGAACATTCCATTGTAGTACCCATACATCTGAGTCCCATGAGCTTGAGAAATACTTCCTTTGGCTGCAGTTGATGCCCAAGATTTTTGGGTGCCTTGGACTTGCATTCTTTGTTTCATGACTTCACAAGGCACATATACAAAGGATCCAAGTGTATCACCTAGAATCAAGAATGAAATATACATGTGGTATTAAGGAAGCAGCATAGGAAATTATCTTCAGACAGCATGCATTCCAACAGAAACTGCACCAGCAATGTATTATGACCGACAAAAAAGGATGCCAAAAAGGTTTTTTAATGCAGATATAAAGTCCCCATGAAAGAACCAGGTATAGTTTTAACAACGTTAATGCAGGACCATAAAAGATTTTCAGAAAGTAAACTGCAGATACCAGGGGGGGGGAGGGGGGGGTTGCTTACCGATTGCTCCAGCAATAAAATGTGACCAGTGCCCACTTAAATTAGGATTGGCATCCTCCAACCATGTCTTAGTTGATTCAATAACACCGAAATATGTTGCGCCAGTTGCAAGTGATCCAGTAACACCGGGGCTGATTCCTCTGTAAAAACCTGAAAAGAGGTCAGATGCAATGTTTATCAAGATCATATTAATGCTTGTGAGTGTGAATGAGTGTACTTTTTTGGCAGTTCCAGAGCTCATGAACTATGGCATTTGATTTATATTTATTTTTTTAGTTGATTCTAAAAAAATGTCATATGGCCTTTATCTAACTACTTTTCATTATAACACTCACCTCTCATACCATCAGAAGCCCAAACTGTTCTGACCATCTGGAATATATTCTTCTGAGCCTGTTAGGAACAGATGAAGACGTATGCAGCACTTATGTATCAAAATCATGCATAATAATTATGTGCTATTATATTTTAAATGAAGATGAAAAATTAAAACAATCTCCCACCTTAGCTCCTGTCATTATAGCCTGACTCTGAAGCCTTGTTTTCAGAGTGTCAACTGGATGCATCATGCCTTCCCCAAATGCGCCTGCAATTCCTCCCCATACAAATTCCCTCCATACTGCATCATAAGGTTTTATATCAGTAATATTTCAGTGCATATTTTAGAAAGTGCATGATATGCTTCCTGATAACTAGTACAAATGCAGATCGACATTGCATGGTCCACTTTGTTGAATGTCTGGTAAAACTAATAATGAAAAGTAGAGACAACTTCGCCCTCATCGCTCGAGAACAAATTAGACACTCCAATATCAAAACAGAATCTTCAATGTACTTGTTGAAGAGCATTTCACAGAACAACCGGTCAACCACCCAATGCACCACAAAACATAAAAAAGATCAACAAATTTAAACATGTAAAAGATCACAGGTTATCTCTTTTGCATAATAACACCCCATTAGAGGCGATCAGACTGATCCAGTTCAGACGCCATTAAAAGTTTATAACTGACCCATTTAAAACCCTGCACCACCGTATGCCTCAGCCTCACATTCTGAACCCCTCAATTTCCACAGTACCTTACCAACACCCAAATTTGCAAATTTGTATCTTACGCCCTGTTCGATTGGCGGAGGCTGGATCCCAGCCGGCTGGATGGCTTCCTGTTGCTCTTGTCTTTACCCCTGTTTTCTAGAATGTTCCTCTCTCATTCCCAGCCCAGCCGGCTGGAACCAGCAAGCTGAACAGGCCGTTAGCTGAATCATTTCAAAACCTCACACAATGAGAACCCTCATTTTTTCCTATATATCCTGAAATAGCACAGATTTGCCATGTTGGCAGGTCTTCGCAGAATCATCCCACCAATCCAACAGTTGGGGGGACAAAAGCATGGACGGGGAGGTAGTGTTTTGGTGCTCGCTTTGGAAAGTGTGAGTGACAGTTGTAGAGAACTAATGCAATAGCAGTTTTCATTGTGCAGTCTACTTTTCTATGAATTTTGTAAAAAAAATATAGTAAAACAGAAAATTACTACAGTCTCGTCCTTGTACTTTTGAGGATGAAATAGATAATCCAACCTCAAAACACCAAGCTAGCAAATCAACAGTTAAACTAATTTGATACAATACATCAATGTAAACCTTAAAATAGGTTATGTTCATAAGAGCATTCCACAAACCACCCAATGCAGATCAAACAAATAGACGAACAAATGATCTATTTCTTCACTAATCGCCTACCGCACGAAAGAATCGGATCCTATTGAATCATCATTTAACGTAACCAAATCGAATATCTTAAGGCTCGGCCTCACGCTTTGAGAGCCCTCCAATCCATAATGTATCGAAGTTCCCCAAATCACAATGTGAGATTTTCGCTTAGCTTACTATAAACCCTGTGAGTTGGCGACACAAAAGCATACTCCACTCGGAAAGCTGGTTATCCGAATCTATGTGCAGCGGAGAAATGGGGAGGCACTTGCCGAAGAAGTTGGTGAGGTGAGGAGAAGACGGAAGGTGGTTTGGGCTCCGACCACCGACTCCAGAGGCGGCTGCGGCGGTGGGGGCAAGGGGAGAGGACGGGGACGCCTCCATGGTCGCCGACGCGTGCGATTTTCCGAGGAGATTCCCTAGGGGGTTTAGGGTTTAGAATGGCGCGCCATGGACGCTGCGCCTGCGCTGATCTGGTTCTCGGTTGGAGGGGTGGTGCGGTGCGTTGGCTGCTGGGCCGCTCGTGGTCGCGGACGTGGGTGGGCTGTCTGTCTGGTTGTTGGGCCTGTGAACGTAGCCCACCACCCATCTCCGTCCTTTTAACCGCTCTGAGGAGAGGAGAGAGAGAGAGCGTGTGTGAGAACTGAGAAAAAAAAAAGAGGAAAAAACCAGGCGAGAAGGCAGCTCCGAGGGCAACGCGACGGCGATGGCGATGGCGGCGCTGCGACGCGAGGGGAGGCGCATCCTCCTCTCCCCCACCGTACCCAACCCTTCCCCGGCGGCCGCGGCCGCGCGGTCCTCCGTTGTCTCTCCACCGTAAGGCGACGACCTACCTTCACTCTCTCTCTCCCCTACCCCCTCAAGGGCTCGATCCGGGTGGGAAGGGGGTTTGTTCGTAGATTCGTTATAGAAGCATTTCTGCGCGCACTCTTGATCTGTGTGTGGGTCCCCAAGCCCTCCCCTGCGGCCGCGGCCGCGCGGTCCTCCGTCGTCTCGCCACCGTAAGGCGACGACCTACATTCCCTATCTCCCCTACCCCTCTGGGCCTCGATCCGGATGGAAGGGGGGTTTGTTCGTAGATTCGTTCTAGAAGGATTATTATGCGCATTCTTGATCTATGTGTAGGTGATAAGCGCAAGCGCGCAAATATTTCATATGTAGATCTGAGGCTTAGATAATGGATTTCATATGTAATTTGCCCCTTATATTTTTCTTCTTGGAGAAGCTAAATTCCATTTGTTTCAATATGTAACCAGAACTGGGAAATATCGATGCATGGAATGATTTATTCTCGTGACAACACTCTCCTCTATTGCCCTGTTCAGTTATTTCAAAACCAGGTGGAATGGAGGGGATTGAATCCTAGAGTGATTTGTTTAGGAATGAACCCCCCTCATTACACCCCATCCCACCTGGTCTGTTTTTATTGAGTTATATATTATTTTCTAGCAATCTCAAGATTCAAGAAGCCCTACACTTCGCTTCATTTTGTTCGTATAGAATTTTAGTCTATATGGCCTGGTGCTGACTGCACACTACATTAATAGGGAGATGGCTCCACTTGGCGCACGGTCTGTTTCAACTCAAATTGGTAAGGACTGTTGCAATCTACTGTTGCTTTGCTTGCTTCCATGAATTGAAAATGTTCCTGACTAATAGCCCCCACCCCCAATTTTGAATGCAGTTAGGAACCGTATGAAGAGTGTCAAGAACATCCAGAAGATCACAAAGGCTATGAAGATGGTTGCAGCATCAAAGCTTAGGGCTGTTCAGACGAGGACGGAAAATTCGCGTGGCCTGTGGCAGCCGTTCACTGCCCTTCTTGGGGATGCTCCCAGTATGTATTTATTATGTATAGATATGATGTTTGCAAAGTTACTGGATAGCCTCACGCCTAGTTTGTTTCACATTTCTGTCATTTTTTTTACATTTGGCTAGCTTCCTTAGCGGGTTTTTCTGTCACCCTTAATGCTCAGTAACATAACGTAAGATATAGATTTCTTCAATGGGGTTTTGTCTGTCAACTAAGGCTTACTAGTACCATTAGAGATTCAAGTTCTGCTTCTTTGGCAAGGGTTTCCCCCCCTACCTGTAAGTGGCATCTTTCCTGCAATGGGCAATGGCATGTCCTTGAGATTTCTTTAAGTTGATTGATTGAAATGTTGATCAAGAGCCTCATAAGTAATTGATATTCAGTATTATGTTCCATGTATGCTTTAGGAAAACCTAAAGAGACCACGTGATACTTCTGTACATCCTTATAAACTTCCTTTGTTGGAGATGTTGTATTTCATCAAATTGGCAAATAGAACATTTTTTTCATGTTTCTGTGATGAATAATTCAAATGTTCACTTCAAGAAGAAATTGCAGTGTGACTGTGACATGAATGGCTTCTGCTTGTAGATTCTTTTGATCTTATTTTCATATTTATGGTTGCAATACTCTGTAGACCTTTGCAGTTTAGTTACAAATTTTGCCGTGTTACTGTTTAACCTCTCTGCTTTGACTCATCAGGTGTTGACGTCAAGAAGAATGTCATTGTGGCCATTACCTCTGACAAGGGACTCTGCGGTGGTATTAATTCAACATCAGTAAAAGTTAGCAGGGCCCTTCACAAATTGACATCTGGTACTTTGTTCCCGTGATTGATATTTATAGAATCCTTTTGTATGGTTCTAAGTTTGTGAGTTTGATGCTATGCTCCTCTGCTACCAGGTCCAGAGAAAGAGAGTAAGTATGTCATATTAGGAGAAAAGGGCAAAGTTCAGCTGGTGCGTGACTCAAGGAGCAGCATCGAAATGACTGTATCTGAACTACAGAAGAACCCTATAAACTATACACAGGTCTGCTTCTCGACTTTGCCATGCCATTTTTAATTTGAAGATTAAGGCTGTGGGTATTTGTTATTCATTTGGATTTGTTTACTTTTGTGATAGCATATGGTTTTCGTAGCATCATATTGCTGCCTTTTTTTCCTGGCTATAAAACTTAATGAACGCTCCTGTTAGACTGATCTGAATAAGCAGAAAAGGCTATCTGTTAGACAAACATGATAACTTATTCAGTGCAATTCTGGGTTCTTTTGGGTGTCAACGGAATTGTTTGCATTTCCGACTGTAACAGTCTGGGCCACAGAGCAGCTTATGGATGTACTGACTCAGCTACCTGGCAGTTTCTTTACCTATTTTATTGTTTGCTTTTACTCGCATGAAAGAGCTGAATTAGCTGCTTATGTTGCTAGTTTCTTTATATATTTTTCCACTGTGTGCCTTAAATTTCAAGTGTCAGTGTAAAAATTAGCCACTCTTTGTCAAGCAGCTGGTTCTTTGTGGCCTCATATTATTGAGTATATCATATGCTATTCTATGAAATATTGGTCATTTGCATGTTCCATATGGGGTCAAGAATATACTTTTTTTTGTAGAATTACTTTTGTACTTTCAAGAAATTTTAAGAATATGTCCATATTAGTACCTAATTTCTTAATTCTAGTTTCCCATATCACTCCAAAATTTGATTATTATCAATTCAATAAAATTCAGATCGCTGTGCTCGCGGATGACATCTTGAAAAACGTGGAATATGATGCTCTGAGGGTTGTTTTCAATAAGTTCCATTCTGTGATATCATTTAAGCCCACAATGGTAACAATACTGTCCCCTGAGGTAAGTGACCCTGAGGCTTGTAAATTACTGATCAGCTAATCAGCAAAACTATCCCAAAAACACAACATTATATCTTGATGTTACTGGCTTGCTTTATCCTTCTGCAGGTTGCAGAAAAAGAATCAGAAGCTGGTGGGAAGATTGGTGACCTGGATGCTTATGAAATTGAAGGTGGCGAGACAAAATCAGAGATATTGCAGAATCTTGCTGAATTCCAGTTTTCTTGTGTAAGTCTTTGGTGACCACTAAGGAGCTAACTAAGCATTTTTCATGTAGTTTTGTTAATTACCTTTTTTTTTTTGGGGGGGGGGGGGGGTAATATTTAACCTTTGCAGCAAAAGGTTTATGATAATAGTTTGACATTTTTTTTGTAGTGTGTACTGTGTAAATATACAGGAAAGCATATATAACACTTGCATGATTTACTTTTAAGACTCGTCTCGTATGGTAATATATAAAAATGCCTGACTTATGGCAGGTCCTGTACAATGGTGCCCTAGAGAATGCATGCAGTGAACTTGGAGCCCGCATGTCTGCCATGGACAGCTCTAGCAGAAATGCTGGTGATATGCTTGACCGTCTTACTCTCACTTACAACAGGTTTGCTTTTGCCAGCTACCTTTTTTTATGCAAGCATATTGTGGATCCACATGCCCCCCTGAAGTGCATGCATTAGATAGCAAAACTTGCAACAGGATTTGAGAAGATAGACTGATTGCTTCATTTCCTATATCCAGGACACGCCAAGCATCCATCACTACTGAGCTCACTGAGATTATATCTGGTGCATCTGCTCTTGAAGGATAATGAAGAAACTAGATGGAAAAAATTTGTTATTCCCTTTTTTTTACCCCTCCCAAGAAGGCTTGGATTCTTCTGGACCTGGCGGCTTAGTTTTACCCTTTCATTTCACTTTTCCTTGAGAAAACAAACTATCATGCTAAGTTGCAATAATTACCGACGACAGTGATGGTGATGTGTGCCCATGGCACATGCAGAAGCAGGAAGAATGTTCAACAGCTGATGAGGTATGGCTGGTATGCATAAATGTTGACGATCAATATATGTATTGCTACACATGATTATCAAGTTCGTGTTGTATTGTTGGAGTGGCGATTGATGCTGTAGCTCCGATAAATGGTACTTAAGGGTCACACCGCACAATTTTGGAAAATTAGTACGGATAATTGTGGAGCAGACTTAGGCACCAATTTGCGATTCTATAATATGTTGCAAATGGTGCCTTTGCAGTTCAAGAATCTTTAGTGGTGCGTCTAAAAATAATAATATTAGGTAATGGTTAAAGAACTATGTTTAGCTATACGCCCACACCGAGGCATAATATAATATAATAATATATTAATATAAGTCTATGTTCGCCCCGTAGCAACGCACGAGCACGTTTTACTAGTTACTAGTAAACTACCATAATATGCTAAACAAGAACCATTCTAATCTGCTTCTGTTCTGTATGTTGGACGGTCGTCCTCCCTGACGCAATTGGGAAATTGCCAAATCGCAGAAATTGCCAAATCGCATCTGCCACATGTATTTCCATCACTAGATCTAGACCGTTGTGAGCTTGTCGAAAAATGTTGCACAAATCCACTTTGGTAGCTTCCGTCACATGCTTTTATCTCTATTGACATCACATTACACCATCCATTGCATTACAGGTATTCATCCTAACAATCGTCCCGACTCCTCCATGATAGGAAATTAAACCTGCCTACCATCTTCATCCATGGATGATGGATGGATGCCACAGTTTTCATTAGCACCCCTTTTGTGTTGCGCGAATTAGTTGTTGTGATTATGGTAACATGTCTCCCGCAGGTGTGGCACAACTTTCGACAGGCTTCACGCAATATCATAAATCTTTGAGCTCTCTAGTTCCTCTGAAAATTCACTGGAGCCTCGTAATTGAAACATGAAGAAGACGTGTCACCTTAAGATGTAGATAATTGGACAAAATTAAGTGGATGAAGTGGCCATATTGTTTTGAAATAAGATTTCTAAAAATCATCTTTAAATTAAAGAAATATGTTTTACTCTCTACATACATACTCCCTCTATCGTAAAACACAAGGTATTTTTAAGGATTTTATGTGGACATATTAAAAGGACTGGCAAAATACACATGACTTGTAATTTGAGAAATTATGTTATTGGCTTGTTTAAATAGAAGCAACATGTAACAAGAAGTTCACCTTAATATCACCCATCAGTTGGGGGCTACGAGTATCCATGATGGTTGGGAGCTTCTGGGCTCTGTTTGAACCGGAGAAACGGAGAAAAAAGGCCTAATAACTATATCTATATGTATATAAACATAAAGTATATTTGGTTTATAGCAATAAAAGCTGTGTATTCCTGGGAATACCTAGACATAGCTGTAGATCCGCCGATATAGGCTTCATAGTTACAGAAGCTCGAGAGCCTGCTCAACTCGTAGAGTGAAAAATAGTATTGGTTACGAGAGATTGTATCCCAATTGTAAACGAATAGAGCATCTCCAGTGGGAGCTCCTAAATGGGCTCCTATTTTAAATTTTAAAAATTTTAAGAGCCAAAGCAAAAAAAACCTTCTCCAGTGGGGCTCCTAAACTCCCTCATATTTTACATGCCCTCCCAAATTTCTCCTACAAGCCCCTAGATTTGGGAGCCTCTCATCCTCCCTCTCAAACCATCATCCTCCTTCTCAAACCATGGATCCCACCATTTTGCATGCCTCACTAGTGTATGGATGCATGCCCCCACTGGAGTTGGATGCAAATTTGGGCTCCTAAATTTTACATGTGGGCTTGCAAAATAGGATTTGAGAGCCCAAATTTACATGCCCACCGGAGATGCTCTTAGCTAGTAGGACTACCCATAGGCGGTTTAGTTAGGTCGTGCATCTGTGCAGGTGCATGACAGACCTAATTGTCGGTGCCTGATTTGGTCGCACCGGCACCGACGAGTGATTGCGGTGCTAACCACTCGTTTTCCCGATGGCGAGAGTGAGAGACGAGGTTTTATCCTGGTTCCGGCCACGGGGCCGTACGTCCAGCAGTGGTGCGATGCACCTGGTTACGTGTTGCTTGTAGTAGGGGTTTACAAGCAAGGTGGGAGAAGGAGATAAGCTCCTAAGTCCCAGGCTATGGTGTGTGGGTGCGTATGAGACTTGTGTTCTCTGCGTGTCTTCGTGCTCTTCTCGTTCCTTGTTGCCCTTCGCATGGGCTTCCCTTCCCCTTTTATAGACCAAGGGGAGCGGGGTGCGAGTACATGTGTTTGTCGCTAAGTGCACTGTTCGTCCATGCCGCGTACTGTGCGCGAGCGGGAATCGCGCCTTCCAACTCCGCTGACGACATGGCAGGGGCTGACGTATTGCCCTTCCCTCTCGTGACAGTTCACGGCGTCGAGGGTAGGAAACTTGCGTACGGGGTCCAATTCGAGCCTTCGTGGCCTCCTTCGAGGTTGCCTTCGAGGGTGGCAGCGTGTCCGGCGGGGGGTAAAGTCAAAGGAGTGGTTGGCACAGTGCTGCTGGCAGGGTTAGGTCTGGCGTGCAGCATGGCGCTCAGAGTCCACTGTTGCGAGTGGATTTGACCGATGTCCTCTCCGGGAGTAGGTGATGGCGTGGAGCAGTGATCCCTGCTTTTTGACCACGTCATGATGACTCTGATGGGTCGCAGGGCATTGGGCGTTGTTCCCGTTGAGGCGGGCTCGAGCTTGGATGGCAAGCTCGAGCTCGCCGACCCTCGAACGAGAACGGAAAATATCCCCTCGAGGGTAGGGGTCGCCCTCGAGGCTGCTGAGCCTCGAACGAGACGGAAACTGCCCGCTCGAGGGTGAGGGTCGAGGCCGCCGAGCCTCGATCGAGACGGAAACCGCCCGCTCGAGGGTGAGGGTTGAGGCCGCCGAGCCTCGATCGAGACGGAAAACCCCGCTCGAGGGTAAGGGTCGTCCTCGAGGCTGCTGAGCCTCGAACGAGACGGAAACCACCCGCTCGAGGGTGATCGTTCACCTCGAGCGGGACGGGTGCCAAGGTCTCGTAGCGATGGCAGGCCTTTGCTGGGCTGTGGAGCCAGGTTAATGTCATTGTGGGCCTTGATGCCAAGTAGTTTTGGACTTAGATTGGGGTACCCCTTTTGCAGGTACCCGACACTAATTGTTTCGAATTGTAACTCTTTCTCCTAGTCTATCTATAAAAACTAGTAGAATTGAAACGTTTCTCACCTAAATCGGGCCCACGGTACCCCTCACGTTGGACCCACCTGTAAGGGTCAACGGAGGTAGGAAGGAGGTCAAACCCACCAAAATCACAAGTCAGAGGATGTTTCTGCGGATGTTTCTGCCAAAGCTGATTTTATTTTCTCACCTACGGTCTTCTACCCGCACGGTACTACCCTCCCCCGAGACGCAACGCCTTGTTGGCCTGATCCCGTTCCTGACCTTGACGAACAACAGTATCCCCACCGCCGCAGCCGCCCTCTCCGCTTCCAATTTGCAGGCCGAGGCTCAGCGCTCACCTACTGCCATCCGAGGATACGAAGTCCGCGCACTGAGCAGCAAGCAGTGCTCGGCATGCTGAGGAGGCCAGTTCGCCGGTAGCTGTTGCCTCCACAGCCATTGCCCCACTAGATGCACAGGCTACTAGAGTGCCACTGCGGCATGGCCGCCAGCCCGCCAGGGGCAAGCTAGCGCCGTTGCAGGCTCGGCTTAGAGCAGGCGGCGGCTTAGAGCTGGCGAGCGACGCCGCCTGCGAGGCATGGTGGATGCACGGATAGTTGGAGACTTTGTCTTTTGGAGAAGATGGACCACATGTGACAGCCGGTTCAAGGGATAAAGAATATAAGGCTTAGTAATTTTACACAAGAACCCCGAAACTTGGTATAAAAATGCACATCCGTCAAATAGTTGTTTCATGTTACTCTACGGAAATATCAGTAGAAGACCTTAGCTTACTTGAGTAGCATAATTATCGTTTTGTAGTTGAAATAAAAATGAATCTGTATGTCATATTTTTTTCAATCATATAAGTTCCAATGTAACACTAAGAGAAGCTCATATTTATTTCAATGTATATAATTATTTGAGAAAGTATGTTTAAATTTTAATTTTTTTCACCCGTAGGAATATATGGGCAACATGTAGGAACAAAAACGTTTCTTAACCAAAGCAACTCTCACATGTTGGACCGGCATGTAATGGTAAAAAGAGGTAGGAGGTGGTACAGACCCATCAAAATTATAAGTTGGAGAGAGTTTTTTTTTTCAAATATTATCCAAATTTTCCTTTATTTAATATTTTTCATATCTCTTCGGTGAATTCTTTACCCACGGGCTATACATTTATATCACGTGTGCGTCGCACGTGCGTTTTACTAGTAGTTAATAAAGTTGTCTCTTTTCTAAAAAAAAAGTTCACCTAGTAACAAAGATGTTCCCAATCAGTCAAACTAATTTTTACCCTGTAATAAAATAAGTAATGATCAAATGTGTTCATAATATTTTGTAGTTTTTATGGTCTAAATACTTTATTACGATCAAATGTCTTGTATGGAGTATTTTACTACTGTCGTCCTGCGAGCCGGAAAAGGGAAACCGAAAACCAGACGCGGATACGCCAGGGCCAGCAATTGCAATCCGGCTAGCACATAGGCAAAGGGCAACGCGCCGCACGACTAGGCTAGGCACCTTCCCGGACCCAGCCCTTCGTCGGCCACATCCGAGCCTCACCGTCAGTCCGTCACCGCCGCCCCGTGCCGCCGTGCCCGTCTCCTTCCCCAGTTTCCACCCGCGAAGCCACCCGCCGGCGAGCGCCCATGATGGAGGACCGGGCCCACAGGGTCGCCGACGAGCCCGCCGCCGCGGGCAGGCAAAGGTCTGACAGGTACCCAGCTCCCTCCCTTCATCGCTCCCCGATCCGTCACGGTTTCACCTTTGATTGCGAAAATTACTACTACGCGCGCCGCCCTCGCGGATGAGACAGGGGCTAGCCGGCTGGGGATGCTGAGTTGCTGAAACATTTGCGCCTCTTCTGTAGGAAGAAGAGGAAGTGGGATCAGCCCGCGGAGGACCTGGTCTCCGCGGCTATGACGGCTGCTGCCGTGGCGGGGCTGCCCGTGATTAACCTCGGTGCTCTTCCTGGTGTTGCGCTGCCCGGCGTCACCGCGTATGGAGCTGCTGCATTGCCGAGTGCAGCCTCTGTTCCTTTTTCATTGCCACCGCATATTGCACCTTCGGTGCTCCAGAATGCTTCTGCTGCACTTCAGAAATTGAGCCAGGTACCTACTATGTGACATGTCACACGAATCTGACGCCTTGGTTTACCTCGGTGGTTCCGTCACTACTGACGTGCCTTTCTTCGTGTTAGGCAAAAATACCAGATGAGATCATAGCACGGGAAATTGTTATAAATGATGCCGATCCATCTGTGCGATACAAGCTTACAAAACGACAAACCCAAGACGAGGTAAATCCTTAACCAGACAAGTCTAGTTTACTTCTGTGAACTTCGTTTTGTCTAGAACATTGAATTAGCTTCCGTTACGGTGGAAGAAGGTACTTATGATTTTCTCGATGCTTAACAGATTCAGAGGTGCACAAGTACTGTCATCATTACCAGGTATATCTGAAACACACTCTTGGTTTCGACGGTTCATTCCTGAGACTCTGGTTTTCACCTGGTCAGGGGAAAATATCACCCTCCAAGTGGACAATCTGATGGTGAGAAACCACTCTATCTGCATATCTCTGCTGGATCTCAGGCAAATATTCTTCCTTCAAGCTTATTCCATTCCCCTTTATTTTATTGTACCCATAATAAATTATTACTTATATTTAGTGACTGTTCTTAAGTTTTTGTACTACAACATAATCTGTTCTAATTGTATATTTGACTGTTCTGACCGATTATCTGGATGCATTAGCTTTTACTGGAAGATGTCATCGTGTTTTCCATCATGTTGTTTTCTTTTTCATTATTTTTTTTTCGATATGATGGTGATGGCAATTATCTTGTCTGATACGGATTACTGTAATTTCCCCTGGTGGTGTTTTGGGAGTAGTCATCAGTTGACTGCATGACAGTTATTTTGGCTGTACTGTGTTCTTGCGCTGTGGGGTTCTTGTTAATGGGCGAGTCTGTCGTTTTTGTTCCTTAAACATTAAGTATGTATGTGTCTCGTAGTTTGGCTTAAACTCTTTGGAGAAATTCTCTGTAATTTCGTTGCCCAAAAAGTAATGAAATTTGGGATTGTCCCTGCTGGGGAAAAAAGATATGGGTTACTAACTTGATCACCTTGTTGAAGTTATGGAGTTGTCAGATCTGGCTTGACAATTGATTTTTATCCGTGGCCTCATATAAGGGTGTGAAATTGTGATTATGAATTCTAAAATTACCTTCAAAGGTCTTATTAAATATTTCGACCCATGACTAAAGTGTTAAAGCTAATAGGGAGGCTTAATAAGGAGTAATTATGTCAATTTTGATTAGTAGGTTATAAAACTAGTTTTGGTAACCTAGCTATGTGGGAATTTGGGATTCAACACGTCTGCTTGTTAGGCATGATGCAATATATTTGTTCAATACCCTAGTGTTTTGAATGCCTGTATCATCCTATATATTATAACAAACTAACAAAGAATACATGATACTAATACCAGTGTGGTCGCCATAAATATTAGCCTATAGTTTTTTTTTTTCTATTTTTCTATCATGTATCCAACTTCGTATAAGCATTCCGCATAATAGCAGCAAAATAATAACTGTTTTTGCACACACAACAGTTGAAAGATACCGCCGAACGCATCAAGGCAGTTGACCGTGCGGCTTCAATGATTGAAGAAATATTGAAACAACGCACAATCTCAGATTCTTCATCGGCCCTTTTCTCTCCTAACAGTGGACAGGTAATCCTCTATATCTCCACGTCATGAGGAAACGTAGCAAACTTTTGGGAGGAAAATGGCGATCAGTGCAGTATATTTTCTGTACTACATCATAAGAAATTTTGCTCAAGAAAGTTAACTTCATCTCTATACCTTTTTTCACAGGCTGGTCATCCTTTTAGTGCCTCGGTATTTTTGGGTTTTGTTGCAGATCCATCATTGAACATTGCAGCTCGAATTCGTGGGCCAAATGTATGTTCTTGTAAAACCATATGTGATGTTGGTTTGATTTGATCGTTTTCTTATTAGCGTCTCTCAGTTTCATTTTGTCAATTTTTCTTTCATTCTTTTGGAAGATCTAATCATGAAGCTTTCTCTGGCACCCCAACTTGGATGGGAGAAACTGCTTTTGTGCTGTTGGTGCTTGTGCTTTTTTGTATTTTAGGATCAGTACATAAATCACATAATGAAAGAAACAGGGGTCACTGTGGTACTAAGAGGAAAAGATTCGGAGAACCTTAGCAGCTGTCTTGGTGAAGGTTGGTGATTTACTTTGTTAGCTTTTGAAAATGTCTGATATGGAATTTTGTGTTTTATTCTATAACATCTATTGCAGCTTCACAACAGCCTTTACACCTATACCTCACAAGTATGCATTTAACAAGCCTAGAAGCTGCAAAAGTTTTGGCAGAGAACCTCCTGGATACAATAGCAGCAGAATTCGGTGCCTCCAGATTTGCAAATTTGTCCATGCTTTTCAAGATCTTGTATTTTTTTTTCTTTCTCCCCAACAGAGAAGCATGTGCTGGTTCTTATTTTTTATATTAGATCCTACAATAGACGCCTCACTTTTCTCATTTTATTATACCTTTTTTTCTGTGACAGAATTTCTTCTTCAAAAGTATATGGTGCTGTTCCACCTCCTCAGCAGTTGTTAGCTGGTGTCGATACCCCAGGACCAAGATCTGATGTACATTCTACTTTAGGGACTAATGCATTAGCAGGAGCATCACATTCCTTTCCATCTACTGGAGCAATTGCTCCCATTGTTGCTCCTGCAGTGACATTGCAATATGGGGGGCCAACATATTCTGGGGTTCCACCACCCAGTAACATGTCCTGTCCTATCCCACCAGTAAATGGTGGGACATTTTACAGTGGCTATGGAGACATTTACCCCCAAGCAACTCCATTGCAGCAGGTGGCATTCACACTCAAGCATGCCTCATCGTCAACAACTCAGGTTGCTCCAATGACGTCCACATTAACAAGCAGGGTGATAGAGGCAGACTCAAGCTTGGATGTGGAGACGGATAAACGTTCCAGAAGGAAATTCCAGGAACTACCAGTTTCCCTGGGTCCAACGACAATAAGTCAGGTAAAGTTACTTGTATTGATCTTACTGTTAGTCTCGACTTAATTGTTAACTACGGGAGCTACAATAATACTTCCTAAGCTCTTCTTTTATACCTTTTCTTTGTCCCTGTCTCCCTCTGTCCGCCTGCTTTCTCTGTACTGCCTCCCCTGTAATTCATCAGTGTTCTAAATTACGTAGCGATACCTTTCATGTGGTGTTCAGTAGATCCCTATCCTAATATGGTGACATCCTCCCTTGTCATCTTTCTTTATTATCTCCTTTCTCGTTTTTCTAGCAAATCTCCTTTCTCAGCTTGGATTCTTGATGAGTCCATTGATGCATATCCACACAAATTCCAAGGCAATTTTGATGTGGGAAATCCTGACATATTTGCTTTTGTGTGTAACTTGTGTGCACATTATTGCTCTGTCAACTACAAGAAAAAATTTGTGTGACAATGTGACATCTATTTGCCAATGTGATTTCAAAATTGTTGTCTGCAAAATAATGTTTTTCTCTATGCTGAAACAAGTGACTTTGATTATCCGGGATCCCTGATGCAACACATCAAATGTTCCCCATGCAATTCATGATCATATGTTTTGTGCACTTGAAATATTTTTTTCGATAAAGGAAGCTTTATTCAATTCAAGATCGTTAATCAAGTTGATGCAAGGACCTTGAAGCTCACTTGAATTAATGTAATGTTATTATTATTTAGAGCTTTATAAATTAAACAACTACTTAATTTGTTGGACTTGCTTTGAATTAACCGCCCAAAAATTAAATGGACCTATGGATTTTGCTTTCTACTAAAGTTCTTTAATGGAGACTAAAAATCCAAAATTTCAAAATGGTATTAAAAACAGTAATTGATTGGCAATTTTTAATTGTATTCTTCTATCTGCTTCTGACAGTTCATTTCATTCCAGGTATTTTCTCTGACCTTGTCTGAAGCTCACAGGTGGTAATAGATGTGTATGTGGTTGTTTCACAGGCTCTAAGACAAGGCGTTTTCATTAGTGGTGGAGTTTAATTGACAAGATGCAGACTTCTTCAAATATCTTCTTCATCTTGTTTTTTTACAGAAAATAGGAATTTAGCCTTTCCATTTGATCTGTTTATGTTCACTTTAATATTTCACTATCATTGATTAACATTGCTAGCATGCCTTAATTTCTGAAATTATTTAGTTGGTGGTTATAGTCTTGTTAGTAGGTTTTGGTATATTTTATTTCCTTCCTCTCATTGAAGAAAGTTTTGCATTTGCAAAATGCCCTCATTTGGTGGAATTTTCAAGCAATTTAAACACGCGAATTACATAAAGACTTTTTGGTTTTGTCAAGCAGACTCTAGATGATGTCATGATGTACATTTCTTGTGTTATCATAAACTTTTCTATGTTTTTGTTTTGTTTTAAATTACACAAACTTTCCCTTGATTAAATTATATCTATGCTCTATAGCATATCTGCATGTGTCTTTCAAAATTACATGATTGCAATCTGAACCTTCTAAGAGTCATGATAACTATTATTGTGCGTCCATACAAAATATGCACATATTTCTGCTGTTTATGCAAAATTGTTGCTGATTTTATTATCCTTATGCATGCAATTAGACATTACTAACTCTATCTAATGCACAGGAATTTGATGGATGAGTGTTTTGTTTTGTTTCATCTTTCCAGAACTCACAACAGGGGTCCAAATTTGTTAAGACAGGTTCAAATAGTTTAGGTGACATCAGTGGTGCATCAATAGCACCTGCAAAGAAAGGTCAGCCTGGACCAAATGGAATGCTTCTGCCAGACCCAGTAATTATGCCATCACATCTCAATAAGATGCCACCGCCAGCCCCAGAGAGTATGTTGCCGCCTCCACCCAAAAACATGCCACCTCCACCACCTAGGAGCATGCCTCCGCCACCACCCAAATTTCCTTCAAATGAGATATTATCAAGAAATGAGAGCAAGACTTCCGCTTCAAAGGAGCCAATGGCACCTCCAAGAGATGCAAGATCAGTCTCTCCATCTCAACTACCACCAAAGAAGCCCATGGAAAACCAAAAAGGCACACCCGTGTCTGGTAATATTGCACAATACAATATAGTTTGTTCACTTAATTTGATTTAACTTTACTAATTTGCATACTGAATTTGGTGTTCATTTTGTAGATACTTTGCTGAAGCTTATGGATTATGGAGATGATGACGACGACGAAGATATTTGATATCACAGACAGCATACATTATGGCAATCCAATTCTTTGTTCAAAGCAGAAACCATTTTGAGCTGGTTGAAACTGAGTCTTAATGTAGACTGTAGTCTAGTTTGAAATCAGAACGATAAGGATGCTCCCTGCCTCTTTATCTTCTCAATCAAAGAGGCGACGGAGCTGGCGACAGAGCTTGTTGTTCTTGTTCAGTAGTAATGCTAACAAGCAAAGAGATTTCTTTGTAACTTTTTCAGTCCAAACTTTGTCAACATAAGGATGTTACAACTTAGGCATGATGATTTGTTGTTTGAGATTAAATGTGACAGTGTTTTACCAACTCATACCAAATTAATTTGTGCTTCGCGTAACTTTTCTAGCTTATGCCATTTTGGATATGAAGTCATGCAATATGAGCCTAAAATGAGGCCTATGGGCGTAGAAAGGATAACAGCGATGGTGTTTTCGTAGTACAGAGTTTACAGATCAGAATATTTTCATCCTCTCCATAAGATATTCAGGCTCTAACTCCTAAGTAATATATAGAAAGTCAATGGTGCAGAACTCCAGATCAGGTAATGACCAGTTGATCTGGATCAGATCCAAATACGGCACCGGATATTCCATGGCTCAACTGAGGATTACAAAATTGGAGATCCAAATGAACCTTGTTTTGAATGGGATTATCTTTCTGTTAGTCTCATACTAAAATTGTATTGTTGGTGAAATTCCAAAGGAACATTTTGTCCAGAGCTTAAAATAGTATTTTGCAGATCGCACATCATGCTCTCCTCTATCTGTAGCTTAGAAGTCACTCGTTGCTTGTCCACTGTTGCATAATCTATTGCCTCGCTTTACTCCACAATGGCACACAGAAAGCGAGAGGAGTTCTGCTGCTTGGAGCTAGCAAGCATGACGCAATGGCTGCCCAGAACGGCGGCAACAGTGGCGGTCTATGCGCTGGTCGCTCTTATCGTCGCTGGCGCCGCCGCGGCGGGAGGCGGCGAGCAGCCGCTGTCGAGGATCGCCATCCACCGCGCCACCATCGCGCCCCAACCGGGCGCCTTCGTCGACGCGTCGCCGGCCCTTCTCGGCCTGCAGGTGAGCCTACTGGAACAATCGCGCCTCTAGTATCGTTTGGCTGGTGCATCCTTGAGAGCTTCGCATCGTTCCGCCGCCGCCCCGCCGCCGTGATGAGCTACTAAGCTCATCGTGCTCCGGGCTCTTCCGAGTAGGCGCGCACCGTAGGTTGAGGTTTTCGTCGCAACCTTTTTGCAGTTCACTAGTAATATACGTATCCAATACTCTGATGTACAAATAGGACCGAAATTTGCAGCATAGGGGTAGGGGTCTCATATTGGTCCCCTCTGATGTCTGATGGTTTGCTCTGCTGCAATCAGATCACGGGCTGCCTTATTTCTTGCAGGGTAATGACAGAGAATGGGTGACCGTCACATACAGCAACCCCAAACCTTCGAAGGATGACTGGATTGGTGTCTTCTCTCCTGCTAATTTCAAGTACAAACTGATCCACATATCTGAAATTTGCTTTGGCAGACTAACGTACTTTTGTCTTGCTGAACTGAAAGCTGGTCTGAAACTTGTGTATTTTGTTTCCTTGGATTTGTCAGTGATTCCATTTGTCCATCCGAGAACCAATGGGTGGAGCCCCCTCTTTTATGCACAGCTCCTATTAAGGTTTGTTTATTTCCTGTGAGCCTTCTCCATGTGAAGTTTAGGTGACTTACTGACTTCAGACCCCTCAACCAAACATACACTGAAGGATGTCTCATGTTTTGGCAGTTTCAATTTGCAAACCACACAAGTCGTGGCTACGTAAACACTGGAAAGGGATCCTTGAGGCTTCAGATGATAAATCAGAGAGAGGATTTCTCATTTGCCTTGTTCTCTGGAGGCATCTCAAATGTATGCACAAAATGCTCTTCTTTGTGTTAGTCAATCTATCGAACTGCAGGTTTTCAAAACTTAGTCCTTCTCATTTGTGCATAACTATAGTACCATAGATCCTATTATCCTACCAATTTTATCTTTATTCTGACAGACAATGGACATGCATTTTCATTTTGTCATGATATATGAGCCATGTTGCTTGCTGAAATCATAATAGTCACCCTCACCATAAGACTACAAGATAAATTGACAGTCACAAAACTTACCTCCCTTTTCATAGTATTAGCTGCTAAGTTGATGCTCTAGAGCACAATCTCTACTCTCAAATTCCAACTATATACTTTCAGATGTCACACACAGTTAAAATGGTCTCTAATCTAGATTTTAGCAGTGGTGCCTTCTTGTTTCTTCAAAACGGAGAGGTTTTTTTTCTTTAAAGTTTATATTGTAGATCACTAGTTATGCTGCCAAACTTGTTACCATTCTCACCTCTGTATACCATGATGAACAGCTATGTCCATTTTTTGTGTAATACTACAGCCAAAGCTCATCGCACACTCAAAGAGTGTTGCTTTCATCAACCCAAAGGCTCCTGTTTACCCACGCCTAGCACAAGGAAAATCCTGGAATGAGGTGAGTATCATTTTCATTTTTTTTCTTAGGTGGACATGTATTATCTGACCCGCAGAAAAGAAGATATTGAATGCACATAGATTAAAGGTTTTGATTGTTTTTCATCAGCTGTGAAAGAATATTCTGTTGTGATCAAATCATAATTCGCAAATAACTACAAAGTAACAGAACAAGAGTTGGGGATATTTGAGATAGTTCTCAATTAGATAAGTACTTCAAAGTTTTGACTTTATAATCTGTTCTTAGATGCCAAGGTTGTAAGGAAAAAATGTACATAATTTCTCCCATGAATGAAATTTCACCAGATCTCCAAGATTTTGATTGTTTCAAGTGACTCTAGATGACAGTGACGTGGACAAGTGGCTATGGTACCAATGAGGCTACACCGTTTGTCAGATGGGGCATAAAGGGGCAAATCCAAATCCTTTCTCCTGCGGGCACCCTTACTTTTGGTCGCAATACCATGTGTGGTTAGTAATTTTTATATATGTTATGCAAAATTAGACTTCATATCCTCAATATTTTTATCTGAGATGTAGGGTTCTATTTAGGATAAGATTATGGTGTCCAAAAATTCCATGATGAATTTAGTGTTTCAGTGTTCCAAAGAAAAATGTGACTGATGTTTCCACTTTCTATGAACCCAATAAGGCATTAACATTGCTATGGAACCCAGTAGGAGCATTAATATCACTAAGTATCATGATGGTTTTATGTTAGGTCCTCCTGCAAGGACAGTTGGTTGGCGTGATCCTGGTTTCATACACACAAGTTTTCTCAAGGACTTGTGGCCTAATTTCCTGTAATTAAATTTCCTATAACCTTTATTCATCTTCAGCTCATTCCTATTGTTAGCTATTTATTTGTGCTAATGCCTTACAAGTTTACATGATTATGAATTTCAGGTATACATACCAAATTGGGCATCGGCTATTTAATGGTTCTGTTGTTAGGGGACACCAGTATAGCTTCAAAGCACCTCCATATCCTGGGGAAGACTCTTTGCAACGTGTTGTAATTTTTGGGGATATGGGAAAGGTATGAGTTCGATGCAAGATACTTTTCCTTTTCTTGTTGTATCAAAACATGTGATATAATCTTTATTTTTTTTTAAAAAAAAACTCAATCCAAGGGGACCGAATTAGTACAGTAGTGCCACTGCACATATATGGAGGTACTGGCAGAAAGTGATTTAGCATCTCTTGACCTTCAGCATTTTGTTTCATCTGCCTTCTTGTTTAGCTGGGAATTTATTCACCCAGATGTCGTATATGTATTGCTAATTTTGTTGCTGTAAGAAATATTAGTAATTTTTATTTACTATCTCCTGGATATATTCATTACTTCGTTAGTACTAATAAAGTTAGCTTAATTATAAGTGTTATCATCTCAAATGAAACAAGAAAAACAATGAGACTGACACCTGCTACCATGTCTGATTTTTTTTTTTAGTACAGGAGGAAGTATTTCCTTTAAAGAAGTAGCCAAGTAGGTGAGGTTTCCTTTTCCTGCTTGACACTAAAATTGACACTTAAAACCTTTTTTTTTATCAGGCTGAGGCTGATGGTTCAAATGAGTTCAATGACTTTGAGCCTGGTTCACTTAACACGACGAACCAGCTAATCAAAGACTTGAAGAATATTGACATGGTTTTCCATATTGGAGACATCACGTATGCCAATGGCTATCTGTCACAGTGGGATCAATTCACTGCACAGGTTGAACCCATTGCCTCTACTGTGCCTTACATGGTTGGGAGGTTGGTCCAGCATTCCAGCTTGACAACAGAAACAAGTGACAACGAGATGAGACAGATCTATGTTTCTAATGTTACTTGTTGGTTGCAGTGGTAACCACGAAAGAGATTGGCCTGGATCAGGATCATTCTACAGGAACCTGGACTCTGGTGGCGAATGTGGAGTACCATCTCAGAACATGTTCTATGTGCCAGCAGAAAACCGTGAGCAGTTTTGGTATGACATTTTCTTCTCTAAATTTTGTCCAAATAAAACATGAAACATGGTCAGATACAATGATTTTTTAGTTCACTAGGAGTATAAGACTAAACAGAAGAGCATCGATTCGGAACGACAAATGGACAACGGGATATTAGCATTATCTTGTAATGTTTTAAGCTGTAACAGCTGAAAATTCATTACTTGGTTTACTCTGCTAACTTACCGACAATAAGCAGCTTCTTTATTGGAAGAAATTATCAAATGCATGATTGAAGATATTAGTTCATAGCACGTAGTTTATCAGTCTGATTTCCTGAAAAAGGTCAGGTATTTCTATTTTTGTCTAGAAGGCATCAAACATGACTTCATCGTACTTATAGGTACTCGATGGATTATGGGATGTTCCGTTTCTGCATAGCCAACACCGAGTTGGACTGGAGACCAGGTACAGAGCAGTACAGGTTCATCGAGCACTGCCTGTCGTCCGTTGATCGGCAGAAACAGCCATGGCTCATCTTCCTGGCGCACCGCGTCCTCGGCTACTCATCGGCCACCTTCTACGCCGACGAAGGAACAACCGAGGAGCCCATGGGACGGGAGAGCCTCCAGTCGCTCTGGCAGAAGTACAAGGTCGACATTGCTATGTACGGTCACGTCCACGGCTACGAACGAACCTGCCCAGTATATGAGGTGTGCTTCTTTTCTGTCTCTGTCTCGTGCCACTAGCTAGTCATTAGTCAATGCTCATTCAATGTGTTGCTGAAAATAATTGTCTCTACCCCGATGTATGAAACGCAGAACGTGTGCGTGGCCAAGGGCTCGGACCGCTACACCGGCGCGTTCACGGCGACGACGCACGTCGTGGTCGGGGGGGGGCGGCGCGAGCCTGGCCGACTACACGACGGCCCGGGCGCGGTGGAGCCACGCGCAGGACCGCGACTTCGGCTTCGCCAAGCTGACGGCGTTCAACCACACGACGCTGCTGTTCGAGTACATAAAGAGCCGGGACGGCAGCGTGCACGACCACTTCACCGTCTCCCGCGACTACCGCGACGTGCTGGCCTGCGGCATCGACAACTGCCCGAGCACCACATTGGCGTCTTAGAGTTCATTCATGTCTATTCGATTTGCTGTTGCTCTATGAATTTTGACTAAGTAACATGTCCTCTTTTGGACGACAAGTTACCATTTTTCTTCTCTCTTTTTTATTAAAAATGGATTATAGTCTCGCTGTCAATCACACAACGTGCGTGATACTGGTAAAGCGGCATGTCCAGAAGCTGCTGGCCACTACATGCATGACATTTCAACTGGTCGTATTGCCAATCGTCGTCCCCTGCGGCTGCAGGCTACTTGGTGAACTCAAGCGCCCAGGCACGGGCGAAGATGTAGGTGGCCTTGCACTAGCCGGCCTCCGCGGCGAGGTCGGCGATCTCCCGCTCCGTCCGCTCCTTCGCGCCGGCAAGGCGGTTCAGCATCACGACGTCGAGGGTGAACGCGCCCTTCGCCGCCGGCGTCGGCTCCGGGCTCTCCGGGAGCACGAACTCGATGACGATCACCTTCCCGTTCGCTGGGAGCGCCCTGTGGCAGTTCTTCAGGATCTTGACGCACTCCTCGTCGCGCCACTGGTGGAGAATCCACTGCGCACACATTTTAATTAGGAAGAAAAACATCATCTGACTTAGTATTATATTATGGAATAGGAGTACAACAGAATAAAGAAGAGCAATGCCTTTTTTAGATGAAAAAAATTGTCTACTCTCTCAGTCTCAAAATAACTATATTTATCACTTCCCGAGAAACAACTCTGATCAATTATATATAAAAATATATTCAAGTTTATGGTACAAGTTAAATATCACTAGCTAGTTTTTTATAAAAAAAATATTTAGAGATTCAAATGTTGTATGTATTTGTTACAAATCTAGTCAAACTTGTGGTACGAGCACCCAAAACGTTGAAGCTGGTGTTGTTGCGGCATTCAATCTTCCACAAAATCGAGTGTGTGCAAGCAGAGCTAACACTCGTGCATGATTTAGCTATTTGAAAATTTTGTTTAAGAATGATGCTGCTGCTGCTTCAGAAGAGAGTTAAGTTGGGAGACCTTTAGCAAAATTGCATTTCCACTCGGAATATAGTCAAACATGATGCCGCCTACGTGTTCCACACCTGCATGTACAAAATATGACATTGGTACTGTGACAAACTAATTCAGTCTAATAGCTGCTCCAACAATTTTAGCAAAATATAGGAGTGTATAGCAATTTTATAGCAAAAAAAAATGTAGCAAAAAATAGACCTTCAACAGTCGGGGCCTTCGCGATAACGTGGGGGAGGTCGTAATTGATGCCTCTGAGGTGCTTATGCCGGGCGGTGATCATCTGCAATGTGGCGCCGGTGCCGCCACCGACGTCGACGAGGACATCTGTAACAACCCAAAAATTTTAAGCATGTCATGAACCATTCATAAGTATGTTTTATAGCATCTAAAACTTGTTTTCTCTAGTTAGGAGGCTTTTATTTAGACAAAAACTAATTTTTTTTACTGCTGCTCCGGGGAAAACCGGAACTTTCGGCTACTAGTCGGAAGTTCCGGAAATCCCCAGTGACACCTCATCTTTTGCACAGCTGCCACGTGTCCCGCGGGACCCACCCGTCAGCCCAGCTGTCCCAAGGGGAGCAGAACACCAGCTCGCCCCTCCCCTCTCCTCACTCTCCACTCTCACTCCCTCTCTCTTCCTCCTCACTCAACCATTGAGGAGATTCCAAGGTCCCTCATTGAAGGCATCCAAGAGTTCGCCGGAGCTTCGCCGGAGCTCGACGCCGGCGAGCTGCTCCACCACCACGCCATCATCTCCACCAAGCTTGAGCAAGGAGAAGCTTTCCCAAGTTCTTCCCCCATTGCTCCCCTCCTCAAGCCCAAGGTCAAGAACAAGCTAACCTCACTTCCCCTCGCCCTACACCAACCTGCGACCTTTGGGGGAGTTGTGCACATCACTGGTGAGCTTTTCCCCCTCTCGATCCACTCCCCATTGCTCTAGGGTTAGAGTTTTTGGAGTTTCTTAGAAGAAAACCACCATTGATGAGATCGAGCTTGTAAACCTCAATGCATGTCAAATCCATCACTTGGAATAGAAGCTTGACACTCTCACAAACCCATAGAAACAAACGGCACCTAAAACGGAGGTCGGAGCAGCCGGCGACGAGCTTTTCTTTCCCGGCCGTCGGGCTGCTAGGAAGATCCGGGTAAGAGCCGGAAGTTCCGATTTTGACTTCCAAATACATGCCCGGAAGTTCCGATTTTCTGAATCGGAAGATCCGGTTTCGTTCTGTGTAAAATCAGAAGTTCCGATTTTCTGAGTCGGAAGATCCGGTTCCGTTCTGCGTAAAATCGGAAGATCCGATATTTCGATTCGGAAGATCCGAAAATCACCCAGTTGACTTATATACCTATGTTTTCAAATTAAAGTATGTTTATACATGTTTCTAAGGCTTTATAAATGCATATTTAGTCACATCTTTTTCATCTCATTTGTAAAATCCTTCCATGTCATATTTATTTATCAAGTATCATTGCATTCGTGTAGAGATCGAGACGCCGGGACAAGGAGAGGTTGAGTACGGGCCAGACCCCGTGGTTGAGGAGGCTACCTTTGAGCAACAAGGCAGGCACCTTTTTCTAAACTATTTATGAATGTCAAATGCTTATTGTTTGTGCATAGGCCACCCTTTATTTATTCATATGTAATAACTAGAGTAGAACCTATTAGACATGTGCTATAGCTCTAGGTCAACTTCTAGCTGAGTATGTTTGTTGGTTTATACGAACTTAATTGCTTATTCATGCTTAGCCGGTAGAAGTCGAGAGGTGACAAGGGCATCACTTCTTGCGAGACTATAGGAATTTGTCTAATCTTATATTTGAATAGTTGGAATATTTTAAAGATGAACAACCATGAATATGAGTCGAGATTTGAGCAAGTAATGTAGGACCATTGAGATGGAGCTCTATTGGTTAGGCTTGCTTGAATTGATTAAGGACCGATGCGTCATCGCTTTGATACTTGAGCACATACCGTACAAACCACATGCTTAGTATGGGATGGGCAAGCCAAGTACCATAAGCCGGACCTTGCTATGGGACGGTTTGACACGGGTTGTGATGAGGGGTAGATGGCGGAGTCCGTTACCCCTATACATCTCCGGCCGCCCTCTCATCGCCGGGTGTGGGTATGCGAACGGTTGAGGGCATGAATTAACTCTTATCCTAGGCCGAGGGTATGGTAGTTGGTCTTGCGCCTCGTGTGGGAAAAGTTGTACACCCCTGCAGGGTTCTAAATCTATTGCAATAGCCGCGTTCTCGGATATGAACACGCTCATGTACTTTGACTTTAACGTAGAGTTTCGGAGAGAGCTTATGGAAGATTAAGCTCATGGTTGTTGATACATGATTACTTTACTTATGCAAATGTTTTGGTGTATGATGTAGGGATAGAAGCCATGTCTTTTGCTTACTCACTTATACAAACCCGCTTGCTATTTCATAGTTGGGTATTAAAACTTGATAATCCCTTGCATCCACCAAATATATATTTTTGGGATAAGTCCTGCTAGTACGAAATGTACTAACGGTGCTGCCGTTAAGTTGATTCCAGGTGAGGTGCCTTCGGAGCCCGTCCTTGGGTACTTCTACCCCGCCGACGGAGGTGCGGGCATGGAGTAGATGTCTAATGCATATCTATGTTTAATGAGTCACTTGTGGCATGGGAGTGAACTCATTTATTTTGTTGTAATATTTATGAGAGCGATGTTTAAACCTTCCGCTGCAAAAACCTATTATTTAGGCTTGAAATTTGAACTTGGTTTGTAACACTTGAATGCTTTATGTATGGTGAACTCTATGTATGCAATGCTATGGGTGATGAAGATGTTTAACTTATGCTAGTGAGGTGTGTCGTCCTGGGCCATCTCAAGGACGACCGGGGTTAAGTCCTTTTAATTAAATTGATCAATGAAAGATGATCTAATTAACGGGGTTTAGCTTGGAGGTTCCTCGCAACATCGACGCCGTCGAAGCAGCGGTAGAGCTCGAGCAGCTTCTTGGTTACGACCTCCGAGTGGCTGGCCATCGCCTGGTTGAAGAGCGTGTTGGACGCCTTGTCCCAGCTCAGGTGCTCGAACAGCGGCATGCCGTACGCCTTCTCGGTCGGTGTCACACCCTCCGCCACCGCGTCCTTCATGTAGTACCTTGTTTACATTATTTTTATTATAATAAATTTAGTTAAATTTAAAACTGTTTGATTTCTTGAGAAACTAAAGTCGTAAGTATTCTTTACTGGACAGAGGAAATATGAATTAGTGGTGTGCAACTTAATGTATATATATACCACGTCTCCATGAACGCCTTGTTCATGTTCATCAGCGCAAGCGGGGCCATCGACCCCTGCCAGCCGTTACTCTTCCGTGTAGCGAGCCACTTGCACACCGGCGCCGCGGCGTAGCTCCGGCGAGCCTTCCCGTCGGGCCCCACCTCCGTCGTGCACCTGACGACCCCGTGCGACGCGAGGAACCGCAGCATGCGGTCCGCCGCGGCGGCAGCCTCGGCCGGGCGTGGCCATGGCCGCGCCGCCACGAGCTCCTCCGGGGTCACCGCGAGCCCGCCGGCGGCGAGGAGGTCGTCGATGAGGCCGAGCTCGATAGCGGCCTTGACGGTCATGGACGCTACGAACCCGTTCAGGAGCTCCATGGCGTGGATGCATGCCTCCTCGTCGTTGGTGGGGTCATGGGACGCTGACGGCGAGGTGGAGCCCATCGGCACGGCTAGTAGCTGGAGCTGATGGGTATGTAGATGTATATATACGCGTCTATGGTAGATGGAACTATGGCCTGATGTACGGCTTGCTTGGTTGCTTGTATGGTTGTATGCGACTCTTCGCGAGCTTGCAGCATTTATGGAAGAGAAGCGAGTGGGGAAGAGGTCCGGATCGGAGCGAAGGTTGACGCGTATATAGATTGTTGGTATGGGCGTATGGCGCATACATGATACATCCATGATCCATCCACTGGATGATCAACACAGAATAAATAAAATTATCTCATGCGTTGTTGCTATTTTGAACTGCAACAGGGTTTATCGCTTAGACTGATTGTTTAATGATGGTTGCAATAATCGTGGCAGTTGAGCTATAATTTAGTCACCACATGCATGTTTAGTTCCAAATGATGGCGTGATACAATTATCAAAGCTGCTGAGCTATATTGGCCACACTATGTGTTAGTTTCAAATGATAAGTTAGTTATTGACTCTTGAGCTTGGATTTGTTTTAACCTTATTCTCATAATTTTATACCGCACATTGGTCACGCCGGACAGTCTGGCATGGCAATAATTTGCTGCCACGCTAGCACGGGTGATGTCGTGCTGCATGCGCTGGCACAACAACACCTCTCTCCTCCAGGCTCCAGCCTGACTTGCCATTGACCGCACCCCCCCCCCGGGGGGAATACGGGTGCAGGTGAATAGGCGTTTAGAGCAAGGCTGCCAGTAACAATCGGTCGACAAGGACAGTTAGACCGATCATAGCAGTGAGACACACCAAATGCAGCTCGAGCTTCTCCTCTACTTCTAGCACAAACATAACTTGGATGATAGCTATAGATGATATCATATAGAACAAAGAAGTCTATACACACAAAACTAGCACACCCAAAAAGATCAAAACGAAAGCACAAGTAATATTGCTAGACTTCAACGAGTGAGGCAAATCAAAGCAGATACACTTTGATCTGCTTGACCGAAGTTCAGATTCACTACGTGCTACTTCTAGCACGAAGAATCCTACTTTTCGTTGAAGAACTCGTTAGAATATGAGTCTATTTCAACTTCTTTCCATGGAGTTGGGTCTTCTTCTAACCACTTCTTCACTTCCACTAGATGACTTTTTTTTCTCTTACGGAGGCAAGATCTTATCTCGCACAAGCTTGTCTCTGCTCATCACACGGTTGGGAGCTAGGCGGCTACACCTAGCCCTCTAGGAGGCAAACCTCTAAGAGTTTTCTTGGATGCCAATCACAAGTACTCAAGCTATGTATTGCTCTTCTCATCTCACAAATGCTCGCTCAAGCTCACTCTCTCGACCCAACTAAAGAATATGGCTTGCATCACACAAATCTCACGAAGAGAGTTTGGGGAGAGCTTCTCACTGGTTTCATGTGTTCTTGGACGTGTAAGGGTGAAGTGAAACCAGCAACTAAAGGACGGAGTAGAGAGCTTAGCTTTATGCCTATACGCAAGAACAAATGTAACCATGATTTCATCCACTTAGCTTGTATGCCTACATTCATTCTATAATTCGATCATTATCCACTCGAGGGCTTTCAACATTGCTATCTTCTTGAGCACATTCCACTTAAGCTAATGACTTTAGATTTGCCATCATCCATATAGAGATATGCTTTAATTATTAAGTCACTCTATTTTATCAATCACAATATATAGGCTTGTTGCATTGCATTATTTTTCCCGACAAGGCTTATATATAATATATGATTCGTCACAATCCCCCGAAAACTAGTAGTCACCTAAGCACCACCTTGGCCTCTTAATTAGAACTCAATTAATGCCTATTAATTTGCTGTTGCTCTTTCAGTTCTGATAGATGCACTGTTCATTCATCGAAGACCTGATGACTAAGAGCAAGGTTAATAAAATCGCCGGCTGCTGGCGAGTTACGAAAGCCAGCTCATTCCTCGCTAGCATACTAGTTTCCTAGTATACTCGGTTAACGATTAAAGCTAGCGTCTCATTGAATATTTAATTACTTTCCTTTTGCATGCATGTACATACATTGGCTGAAGAAACCTTTTTCTCGGAGCTGCTTCTCTACGCCAACGAGTAGTGAGGCGCCCGCTGCTCCATCTTTCATGCTTTCTCTCTCGTCCAACTAGGATTTGTCTGACGTGGATGTTGATTTCGCCCGCTGAGTAAGCACCATAATACTTGCTCTAAGTAATATATACTCTCTTGTGTGATACAATTTTGCTTCTCTCTTTTTTTTATTGAAAATGGATTAAAGTACATCACTATCAATCACACAACGTGCGTGATAATAATACTCGTAAAGCAGCATGTCCAGGAGCTGCTGGTCATACATGCATGACATTTCAACAGGTCTTATTGCCGGTCGTCGCCTAGGCGTACTCGGACGGCAATGTGCGCCGCGAGAGCTGCGTGGCTAGCTACTTGGTGAACTCGAGCGCCCAGGCGCAGGCGAAGATGTAGGTGGCCTTGCACTCGCCGGAGAAGCCGGCCTCCACGGCGAGGTCGGCGAACTCCCGCTCCGTCCGCTCCTTCGCGCCGGCGAGGCGGTTCAGCATCACGACGTCGAGGGTGAACGCGCCCTTCGCCGCTGGCGTCGGCTCCGGGCTCGCCGGGAGCACGAACTCGACGATGATCACCTTGCCGTTCGCCGGGAGCGCCTTGTGGCAGTTCTTCAGGATCTTGACGCACTCCTCGTCGCGCCACAGGTGGAGAATCCACTGCACAGACATTTTTAAGAGACGTGTGGGTACATATAGTATGGAATATATACAGCAGAAAAAAGAACAATGTATTTTCTTTAGAACAAAAAAATTGTATGTGCTATGAAATTTTTGTAAACTAATGGTAACGAATCTTCAGAGGAAAGTTTTTTTAAAAAAAGACCTTCAGAAAAATTGCATTGCCACTGGGAATATAGTCAAACATGCTGCCGCCTACATGCTCCACACCTGAATGTACAAAATATGTCATTGTTACTGTGACAGACTAGTTCAGTCTAAATAATGTCAGAGCCAGCAATTTTAGCAAAATATATATAGGAGTGTATACCAATTAATTTTGTAGCAAAAAAAAAAGAAAAAAATCTGTAGCAAAATTGACCTTCAACGGGCGGCGCCTGCGCGATGACGTGGGGGAGGTCGTAGTTGACGCCTCTGAGGTTCTTATGCCTGGCGGTGATCATCCGCAGCGTGGAGCCGGTGCCGCCGCCGACGTCGACGAGGAGGTCGACGCCGTCGAAGCCGCGGTAGAGCTCAAGGAGCTTCTTGGTTATGATCTCCGTGTGGCCGGCCATCGCCTGATTGAAGAGCGTGTTGGACGCCTCGTCCGAGCCCAGGTGCTCGAACAGCGGCATGCCGTAGGCCTTCTCCGTCGGCGTCACACCCTCCGCCACCGCGTCCTTCATGTAGTACCTGCGAATTCACCATTGTTGGCAGCGGCACGTGTTTAGTGAACATAGTAGGACACATGATAGGAAAAGGGGTCAGTTCTTCGGTGTTGGAATGTTGGATGCATCAGGTATAAGAATGTCTAGTGTATAAACATTGTGCAATTATATTAGATTTTGTAGTCAAAGACTTTACACTGTATTGGTTTTGTAGTGGCCTTTATGTGCACAGATCTAAGGGAGTTTTTTTTTAAAAAAATAAAATTTGAGGAATATATAATGAGGCTATAAGAGTTAAGCCTATGGTATATTTTACAGGCTTGTTTTAACCCAGTAGTAATTAAACAGCTAAGATCGCCGGCTGCAAAAGCGGTCCTCTCTTCTAATTTGTGATCATTAACAATGACACTATATATTCCGGTCAAAATAGTCGAATCAGAAATTCACATGAGTGGAAGGATATTACGCTTTTGACTTCTTGGGTAATGGGTACCACCACCACGAGCTTTGGATTTCAGATATAACGAAACGACAAAAATTCTAAACGGGCTGACTAATAAGACAGGTAAAGTTCAGTAAAAAAAAATAGACCGGTAAAGTTCGGTCAAAAAATAAGACAGGTAAAGGAACAGCTTTCACCTGTACCTAGTAATTGTTTGAAAGCTTGTCAAGGCCGCGACAAGTCCGCTTGACAAAGACACAGTCGTGGACTACTGGTCTACTGGCCAATCTATATACTATGTGGTGACCGGTGAGTTTATTAGGAGAAAAAATACTATAGATCCAAAAAAACATTGTAGGTCGTGCTGGGAAGCGTGTTTTGTGAGTGGAAGGGATAGGATGAATAGAAAAAAGTTAGATAAATAGTGTTTTTTGGAAGAAGTTAGGTGATCTAAACACAACCTTAGAATTTAGAGAAGAGCTGGAGTGTCGGGACGGAATCAATCCGACACCTGGTGCTAAACATGGGTCAGATTTGTCCCTGACATTTATACGATACAGATTAAGTATCTTTGTCAACACTCAAAATTGTATAAGGCATACCAGTCAGTTTTACCATAATTCTAGCCTTCATTGGCCGTTACATGTTAAGTCGTAATACATGAATTTAACGTAGCTCAGTTTGGTTTAAATATCTGATTTCATGGTGCTCGAAAATTTTGTTGCTTATTGCTTATTTTTTTCAACTAGTTGGCATCATACTTGTCGATGATGGGTTCCCTGTGGTGACTTTGTCAATACGAAGATACGCCACTCCAGTTTCCCAATTAAGCTCATACGGACAGTTTGTGCGCATGTGGATTCATACTGGCGATGTGCGTGTGTACATGATCATATGAGTTTGTAATATGCATGTTTCATAAAAACATGTTAAATACTATATAACACCTTCAGGTGATTTTATACACAGGTTGGAATGAAATAATAATTACGTAGTATGTTACTTGCTTGTAATAATATTACGATATAAACGTAGGAAAAATTAATTAATGGGATGCAACTTAATGTATATACCAGGTCTCCATGAACCCCTTGTCCATGTTCATCAGCGCAAGCGGGGCCATCGACCCCTGCCGGCCGTTGGCGAGCCACTTGCTCACCGGCGCCGTGGCGTAGCTCCGGCGAGCCTTCCCGTCCGGCCCCACCTCCGTCGTGCACCTGACGACACTGTGCGACGCGAGGAACCGCAGCATGCGGTCCGCCGCGGCGGCAGCCTCGGCCGGGCGTGGCCATAGCCGCGCCGCCACGAGCTCCTCCGGGGTCACCGCGCGCCCGCCGGCGGCGAGGAGGTCGTCGATGAGGCCGAGCTCGATAGCGGCCTTGAGGGTCATGGACGCGATGAAGCCGTTGAGGATCTCCATGGCGTGCACGCACGCCTCGTCGTCGTTGGTGGTGTCATGGAACGCTGCTGAGATGGAGCCCATTGACCAATCAGCAGTTCAGCACAGCTAAGCTAGCCGGGGTAGATGCGCGTCTATGGCGAATGGAAGTATGGCCTGTATGGCTTGCTTGAATTGGTTGCTTGGATGCGAACGCTTTGCTCGCTGCATTTATAGAGGAGGGGAGTGGGTAAGAAGGCGTTTTCTTCGTTTTTTGTTCTAACTTTCGTTGTTAATATATACATATATATAAGTCGTTTCCTTTTTTAATATATATAATAATATTTTAGAAATAAAACCAACTATAGGGATTGTCTTGGTGACGACTAAACTCTAAGCAGAACCTGACTCTCCAACTAGTGTGCTTAGCGCTTTTAAAACGTTACTTCCATCTTAGTAGATCTTATAACTCATATCACTATAATTAAATGTTTATGCGACAAATTAAGATGTTTAGATGTATGTAGTTAAGAGCATATCCAACGGCCTAGCTAAACCAATTCGGATAGATAAAAAAATAAAGGGCAAAGGTGAAAATGCGGTCCAACATGCTCTCCTAGTCTCCTATCTCTTCTGTATATTGCTCTATATGGGCACGTTTGGATGGCTACTGATGACAACCCTGCTAATTTTTTGGATGTTGACCATGTGCTCTGTGTATGTTTGGATGGACGCCAAGTTTTGGCATAGCCATGTGCCCATGGTTGCTCGTAGTTATTTCTGCGCTCTCGCGACGGTAAAATGATGGCAGCGAAATCCTACGCCAAATAATCGGCGAGCCCTCACTTTGGCAGGGCCAACGCTAGCACAATCCAAACGTGACCTATATGTCCTTCTCTTCGCCAGCCATGTTTGTCTAGCACGTCTTACTCTCCATCTTTGACTTTTAAGATTTGGTAAGTCTACTAGTTTACTCCAGTGTCAAGCTTTCTGTTTGTTTACAGTCCTTGTAAAACTCTAAATTTAGCATGATTATATCTTGTCTATCGGAGATGCTCTACTACAAATAAAATACACGTCAAAATATCCTAGTCTAATTTTTAGAGCTAACGATAATCAGATTGAAAAAAATAGAACTCAAGCGCTGTAAAACAGGAGCAAAATTCTACTATGTTTTATTTTTGTGAATCATAGTCTATGCAGATACTTGCATACATGTATATACACTCATGTCTATAAATACATATACACAAACTCTATTGCTATTACCACCTTTAAGAGTCTCAGTCGGTAAGTCTTGAGATCGATAAAAGTCATCCTATGCACCTCGTTGTCGACAGAATCCTTCCGCACAAACCGAGTCATGGATCCCTCTCTGCGGTTTGGACTTTCGATCGGGTGAACCACTTGTGCACGGTAGGCACGCAGTGACTCTTGTGCCCTCCCCATCTGATTCAACTCACCCTGACTGCCCCGGGTCCTAACGACGTTGTGCGGCATGAGAAACGGCAGCGTGTAGTCCACCACGGCGGCCGCAACCGCTGAAAATCGCCCGGGAGAAGTTTAAGACTTCCAATCATTAAAAATGGACTACTATTTTCTTCCTTTTCTTTTGGAAAAGTAAAAGTATGAGGTAGGAGCCTGAAACTGACACTCTTGCCTTTTTCCCACCGTGAGCATTCACGTGTACGACCAGGTTTGTCGTGGAATTGAACCTGACTAGTCTGAGTGAGTGTATTGCCGTCGAATATTCACTGCAAAATTCAAACCTTGTTTGCCCTCTTGAATTTTATGCAGTCGGCTATGGGCTCTGTCGTTTACTTCTCAGCGCAGTAGACGTAGTGTTTTTGCTCCAAGTCAATTGCAAACAGAAGTAGCACTACCCGAAAATCCTAATATGCCGAGAGCTTAAATCTTTGCCGTGAGCCAAATGTCGGGCTCTCGGCAAATCAGACGTTCGCCGAGAGCCAAGCCTCTAGACTCTCGGCAAAAGAACAACCATCGGCAACAACAATGTTTGCCGTGAGCCTATAAGGTTGGGCTCTCGGCAAAGTTTGAACTCTCGACGAACGCGAACTTCGCCGAGAGCTTGAGCAAAGACACTCTCGGCAAACTTGGACCTCTCGGCATACGTGATCACGTGCCACGTCGTGCTCCCGCCGCCAGAGACGGCGTGTGGGGCGGCTAACGGCCGTCAACCTCTTTGCCGTGAGCCTACATGGTGCTCACGGCAAAGGGTGCTTTACCGAGAGCAGCGGACGTCCTCTCGGCAAAACTGGACACGTGGCACGGCATCCGTCAGGTCGGCATGGCCACGTGGCAGCCTCTTTGCCGAGAGCGTTGGCTAAGCTCACGGCAAAGGCAGGGTTTGCCGAGAGCTTTCCAAAGCCTTACGGCGAAAGCATGCTTTGCCGAGAGCTTCCTCGCGGCTCTCGGCAAACGTGTCCCACATTTTTCACATTTCAACGCCCAAACAAATTTTCTTAGTTCACACATCCTACAAAGTACAACATATGAGCATTTGACTATTTTACCAATTTGCTTGCTATTTTTAATTTCTTTGTATCAATTTGTTGGGTTTATGGAATAATTCGAAGTTGAATACAGAAACGATTCGAAAAATGGTAAAAAATGAATTAACTAATGAGATTCATGTAAGTAAGTGTGATGTGAAGCCTTACCAACAAAATAAGAGTATATTTTGATGAAAACATGCAAAAGACCACGTGGATTAATAGTTTTGCAATTATTAAAAATAGCAAATGGAGTCCGAAAATCATGATTTTTGTAGACATCTAGTGATTTGGTTTACTAAGAGTGTGGGAAAAGTTAGACGAGGTTTCGGGCAATTTTGTGTCAAACCATGCACAAATCCGAACATCTCCGTAGAATGTTTATTCTAGAATTTGAACTCAAAGGAAACTTTAAATTTGAGTTTGCATGCAAAACTTTGTGCATATGTTATAGACACTATTATATGTTCAATGTCAAAATTTGGTATTTTTTCAGAATAATTTGATATATATTTCTACTTCATATATACATGAAATAATGAAAATTTACTAAAATACACTTGAAATAATGAAATAATATGTAAACAAATAGGATTTCATGATTTTACTCATCATATGAAATAAGATCAGTATCACCAACACTTTAGAAAAACGAAATGAAGAGCACAATAAAATAAAAACTAATGGGGAAACAACTCTTTGCCGAGAGCCACAAAGCGCGCTCACGGCAAACAGGGTGTTTGCCGTGAGCTCGGCCTTGTGGCTCTCGACAAAGAATTGTTTGCCGAGAGCTTGCAAAGGGGCTCACGGCAAACTGCGTTGAATTTTTTCCAACTGAAAATTCAATCTTTGCCGTGAGCTAGATCCAGGCTCACGGCAAACACTGCCTTTGCCGAGAGCCTGGATCTAGCTCACGGCAAAGGCTATGTTTGCCGTGAGCTAGATCCAGGCTCACGGCAAACCTCCTAAATATAACCGTTCTCCGTCTCACGGCAAAGAGCCTGGATCCGGTAGCATAGGTCGCCTCTCCGCACTGGAGAGTACTCTTCGCTTAATGCATTTTTTTTGTTTTGTTTTAGGTAATAAGCACAAAATGGCTGGCCGTATTTTGGTTGATTGGAACGACCGGCCTGGTGTTCTTCTCTTCTCCTCCACCTTCGGCAATGTCGCAGACAAGTCTTTAATGGGGTTACCTGTTGCCTGCAAGCCTAGAGGAGGCTTCGGGAGCAACTCGATCGGGCAGTGGAGGCGATGCGGGCACCATCGGAGCTGGGCGGTGGAGGACTCTCGGCTGGGCGGGTGGAGGGGTGAGCACCAGCGACGAGTTAGCGTGAGAACGGTCGAGACGACGGTGGCGGATCCGGTGGCTCTGTCACCGGAGACGGGCAGATGACGTTGGTAGAGGCGACCATCCACGACGAATGAGGATGGAAAATAAAGAAGGTAGTGCGGTAGGGGTAGGGACTTGACGACGAGCCTTGTACGAGGCTAACGAGGTGGGGGGGGTGGGGGGGGGCTCGACGATTGTCCTTGGGTTGGGCACCCGCGAGGTGGGGGTGGGTGGTGATATCAAGGACGAAAGTATAGATGTCCAAAACGCCAACAGCCCGACGGCCCACATGGTAGCCCCCCGTTTTTGGCCCGGACCAATCCTGGCCTGGTAAACCACTCGAGTCGCTCGGTCAAACAAGCATAGGCAGTATGACTAAAGGTGCAATAGTTAGTATGAAATTAATTTATAAGTGAAAAATCAAATAAACCACAATCTATCTATAAAATAATGAGTAGAATTGAAAACGTTTCTCATCCGAATTGGGCCCGCGGTACCCCTCACGTCGGACCCACCTGTAAGGGTCAACAGGGGTAGGGAGGGGTCAAACTCACCAAAACCGAGAGTTAGAGAATGTTTCTGCCATAATCATAATTTTTTTGTCATCCATGTTTTCTTACCCACCAAAATTATTTTTCCTTTTTTAATTAGAAGTGCCACCAAAATTATTTATTCGCTGTCTAAAAGAGCAGGACTCCAGGCGCACACGGTCCGCGTCCGAACGCTCCACCTGCGTGCGATTGCTCTTCGGCCCATTAGTGGCCCACGCAAATTTACCAGCGAGAGCTAGCGACAGGAAGGCATGACGCTCCTGTTCGCTGCTCCTGCGCTCGCCTGCTTACGCGAGGAGATGTCCGCCAGCCGCCGCTCCTGCGCTCGCCTGCTTTTGCGAGGAGATGACCGCCGGCCGCCGCTCCTGCGCTGTCACCTGTCGCCGCTCAATCTTCCCCCCATGGCCGCCATGCCTCCCGCGCAGCCGCGCCTCTGCCGGACCAGCCGCCCCAGCTGGCCGCGCTGGCCGCATCGTCGCGCCTCTGCCGGCGCCGCTGTCGAAGGATTTGCTCCTGCCGCCGAGGAAACGACATATGCGAGCTCGAGCTCCTCCCCTGCCTTAAAAGTTAGAACTGGTAAAATAGACTCTTTTTTCCTCTAAACGACCATCAAAATTATGTAAATATTGAAAAATGAATGGTTTTAAGATTTGGAGGTGAGAAGATTTCTGGTCCTGTAAAAAAGTAGATAGCAGTGAAGGTGGTAAAATATATTTTTTTTCCATTCATTTTTCACTCCGATTCACGTGAATTTGGAGGAACATCCGAACATGCCCATTCGGATCAGCTGGCTCAACATCAGCATTCAGCAGCGCGAGCAAATGCTGCCCGCACCCCCCCGCAGAAGAATTGACTTATTTATTTTATTAAAACAAGCCCCTATATGGGCTAAAAGTAGCCCATTGTCCATTAAGTAGACAGTCTACGAAATTTATAAGCCCATACTAGATTCAGGCCCAGCCCATATATCAAGAGTGGAAAATGTGAAATGAACACCCAGCCGGCCCACCCTCCTAGGCTCCTTGCCCGCCCCTCTCGGACCAGCCGTCCCCACCGGCGCCAAAACCTCTCGAATTTCTCCCGCGCGAGCGCAAAACCGGTGCGAAAACGAAACCAGCCGCCAAACCCCGCGGCGGCAAGCGCCCAAACGAGCAAAACCCACCAAGCGCCTCCCGCCTCCCGCCATTTCCACCCCAAAATCCACCTTATAACCGCGCGCCTCCATCTGCCCTGGCAGCTCGACCCCTCCATTTCCGCCGTCGCTCAGCACTCGCCCTCGCCCTCGCCCACCCATCCGCGCGAGACCTCTTCCTCCCGGGAGAAGATTTCACAGGCCGAGACACAGAGAAAGGAGGCATGGACGCCGCCAAGTCCGTGACGCCGGGCGCCGTGTCCCACATCCTGGCGAACCCGTCGCCGGGCGACGCCGCCGAGGTTCCGGAGCTCGTCGTCCAGGTCGTCGACCTCAAGTCCATCGGCGGCACGGGCAGCCGGTTCAGGTGAGTTCTCATCTCCTCCCCTTCCCTCGTTGTGCTGGATCTAGCCTCTTAGTTTTTCCGTTCTGTAAACCAGCGGATCTGTTCTGTTCTAGCGCGTTTCCTCTGATCAGCCTCCCCCTGGGTTTGGATCTGGTGTTGTCTTCGCAGTTTCATGGCGAGCGACGGGAAGGACAAGATCAAGGCGATGCTCCCCACCCAATTCGCGGCGGAGGTTCGCTCCGGCAACCTTCAGAACCTCGGCCTCATCCGCGTCCTCGACTACACCTGCAACGCCGTCCCCAACAACGACAAGTAATTTCCCCCATCGTTTTTTTTTTCTGTCAATGCGAGTGGCCTAATCTTGCGAACTGCTCCCAAATTCATGTCGCCTTCGGTTCCTCAGTGACTTAATCCCTGTGCTATGTGTACCGCAGGGCCTTGATTATCACCAAATGCGAGATTGTGTCCCAAGCGCTCGATGCCGAGGTCAACAGCGAGGTCAAGAAAGAAGAGGAGCCAGCGATTGTTCTGAAGCCCAAGGACGAAGGCGTGGTAGTGTCCAAGCCCGCAAATGCTCCCCCGGTTGTGCTGAAGCCGAAGCAGGATTTGAAATCCGCTTCCCAGATCGTGAACGAGCAGCGTGGAAAGTAAGTCCTTGCAGTTGCAGCCGTTTTATTTCTGATGCTGATTATGCCCGACGATTATTTATATTTACTGTGCATTGCTGTCCTGTACGTGCAGTGCTGCTCCAGCTGCGCGTCTGTCCATGACAAGGAGGGTCCATCCTTTGATCTCTCTCAACCCCTACCAGGGTAACTGGATCATCAAGGTGCGGGTCACGAGCAAAGGCAACCTCAGAACTTACAAAAATGCCCGTAGAGAAGGTTGTGTGTTCAATGTGGAGCTCACCGATGAGGATGTAAGTGCTCTGCTGGCAAATGTTCTCATGTTTTGTGCACTGAGTTATCGTGGGCTCATAAGCTGATGTGAATTTGTCTATGTACAGGGCACCCAGATCCAGGCCACCATGTTCAATGAGGCTGCCAAGAAGTTCTACCCGGTGTTTGAGCTGGGGAAGGTCTACTACGTCTCCAAGGGATCACTTAGGATTGCCAACAAGCAGTTTAAGACTGTCCATAATGACTATGAGATGACACTAAATGAGAATGCTGTTGTTGAAGAAGCAGAGGGTGAAACTTTCATTCCACAGGTGCAGTACAACTTTGTCAAGATTGACCAGCTAGGGCCATATGTCAATGGCAGGGAGCTTGTAGGTAAGTCAGAATTATTGAAATCCGGCTGGCTTTATTTTTTTTGCACCCTGTAGTATCTGACTAACATGCCTTATCCCTATGTGTTATTTCAGATGTTGTTGGTATTGTTCAGAGCGTATCACCCACACTGAGTGTTAGGAGAAAGAGCGATAATGAGATGATTCCAAAGCGTGACATTGTTGTTGCAGATGAATCGTAAGCATCACTTGATTTACTTTTTCTTTGAAAGAGCATCACACAATAATTTGTTGACAAGTGCATGATGATTTATCTTTCACTTGATTTCAGGGGCAAAACTGTTAGTGTTTCTCTTTGGAATGATCTTGCTACTACCACTGGCCAAGAGCTCTTGGACATGGTTGACAGTTCGCCCATCATTGCGATAAAGAGCCTGAGAGTATCTGACTTCCAAGGTAAATTATCAAATCTCTCTTCATACTAACTTGATATCTGGAGTTACTGATAAGTTGTAGTATTAAATTGTGTTATTGAAATTTGTTTTCCAGGTGTGTCGCTTTCAACCGTAGGGAAAAGTACTCTTGTGGTTAATCCAGACCTTCCTGAGGCTCAGAACCTTAAATCATGGTAAATTCCCCCTGAACACTATAAGCAAGCTTTGTCTCTCTCCGGCTTTCATTCAGTACACTGAAACTCCTGTCATATTTTGTCAACCAGGTATGAGTCTGAAGGCAAGGGTACTTCAATGGCACCAATTGGTGCAGACATGGGTGCAGCACGGGCTGGTGGCTTGAGATCCATGTATTCTGATAGAGTTTTTCTGTCTCACATCACCAGTGATCCTAATATGGGTCAGGAAAAGGTAGGAACCTTGAACATTTATCAATTTCTGAAACTATTCCTATCTTAACGTGTAAATTGTATTTTGGCAGCGGTCCCAATTTGACTTGTTTTGTTTTGTTTTGCAGCCTGTTTTCTTCAGCTTATATGCCATCATAAGCCACATCAAGCCTGATCAGAACATGTGGTACCGTGCTTGCAAGACCTGCAACAAGAAGGTGACTGAAGCTATTGGAGGTGGATACTGGTGTGAAGGATGCAATAAGAACGACGCTGAGTGCTCACTCAGGTAAAAGCATTTGCCAGAATACGTCCATGGCCGCTAGTGTTCATTGCCTATTCGTTGTAAAATCTGAATATTTCTCTACCTCCTTCAGATACATTATGGTCATCAAGGTCTCTGATCCCACTGGTGAGGCATGGGTTTCCGTCTTCAACGAGCATGCAGAGAAGATCATTGGCTGCAGCGCTGACGAGCTCGATCAGATCAGGAAAGAGGTAAATTTCTATCGAAAAAACTCGTCTTCTCCACTTTTAGCCTTTGGTTTTCAAAATGCAACAGCTCCCTTGTTTGCCTGTGCCTCAGTGCCTGATATACTGTGGTCAACATTGTTGCAGGAGGGCGACGACAGCTACATTCTCAAGCTCAAGGAAGCAACCTGGGTTCCCCATCTGTTCCGCGTCAGCGTCGCGCAGCATGAGTACATGAACGAGAGGAGGCAGAGGATCACCGTGAGGACTGAAGCGCCGGTCGACTACGCAGCTGAATCCAAGTACCTGCTCGAGGAGATAGCGAAGCTTACTGCCTGAGTCCTAGAAGATGCAGTGCCTCTGGTGAAATGTGAAGGTTTCTTGTGCAAGTACAGGAAAGGCGAAGAAGCGCGAAGATGTGTGTTCCTATCACAAGGCAGGCTTTTGAGAATGTAACTTATGTTATTCTGTGTGTGTTCATTGGTTTTAGCGTGTCTGTAAGATATGTAGGTGCTTGATTTCAAGCAACAAGATGCTAAGACAGTTCAGTATGAAGCCTTCTGTGCAACTGCAGTTCCACTTACATCTATGTGCGAAGTTGAGCAACTTGCGAGATTATGGAACTAATTGACGTAAGCTTGCCGCTGCTCATTTCTCTCGGCAACCAAATGTAGAAATAGCCTTTCCCTACTCATCAGCGTACAAGATAAATTTCACTCTGCATTTTGTGCCAGTCTTATCGGGGATTCATATGTTGAAAATATCCTAGAACCTACATCTGAGATGGATATCTTCTCAAAGTGATCGAGAGCATTGTACTGAAACTCGTTAGGCAACTATTTTTGACACGACTTTGCACATCTAAGACACCAACATGGAAAAGGAAGATGCAGGATCAAACGAAGCTCCGAAAGGGAACACAATTATCAACAGGTCATCACCAAGGCGTCGGCAGGTGGGGAGCAATGGCCCTCGATTTCATCAGCATAACAAGCACTGTACTAAACAATCTGTCGATGAAATGTACTCTGATGCTAAGCTGAAGGGGATGCTAGAGAACTAAATCACGGCTTGGAAGGATCAAAACAGTTATCAACAGGTCATGTTATCACCGAGATGCCGGCAGAACTGGAGGAATGGCCCCCAAGTTCACCAGCATAATAAGCACTGTACTACAGTCTGTCGATGCATCTACTCTGATGCTAGGCTGAGTGGCTGACTCTTTGAAACACTTGAATTGAATGGGTCTTCCAGCCAAGCTTCACATGTTCTCGAGAGGGCTGACGACAATATGCCGCAGCGGGTTGGCTACTTTGCCACCCCCAGCGTGCTCGACGAACCCAGCAGGCGTGTGGAAGCTCCCATGGCAAATGCAAACAATTCGCACTTCTTCGCCTTTCCTGTACTTGTACAGGAAACCTTCCATCCTGTTGCCATTGGGCAGTCCCTTTGTGAACACGCTCGGCATCTCCCGCATCATCGCTCTCTCCACATCCCCCATGCTCCTTGCCCTTGCTGCAGCTGTGCCTGAAGTGCTTTGTTGATCTCCCCTGCAGCCAAGGGATGCCGCTCTGCCAGACAATGAAGACGAAGACGGCGGGCTTGCTTCCATCGCGCTACTTGCAGCCTCACCAGGGGGGGCAGCTGGTGAGGGGCTGTGCTCCTCAGAAGTGGCTGTTCCTGGAAGATCGAACATGAATATACGATTGAGCTTATCATGAATATAATGACAAAAAAATGATAGGAACAAACACTAGAATAGAAAGTGTTTCGACCATACAGAAACAAACAGCTCACATCTATTAGAGTTGGACATAATCAGAATGTACAATCTTGGACAATAAAGAATACCTTTAAAGGCTGATTTTGACTTCCTTTGCACTGCTGATAAATTATCATGTGATGTACTTGTAGCATGATGCTTCGGTGGAAGCCCCTTCATCGGACTATGATATTCGTTATATCTCCCGACAGCCCCATCACATGTTTCTAATTTATCAGTATGCGCCTTCACCTCTTCTGAGATCTGCCGAACCGCTTCTTTTGAGTTGTTGCAAGTGAGAGAGTTCCTCCTCTCAAGCCTCTTCCTCTTCAACTCGAGCCTCTTCAGGCACTGAGCTGCCTTTCGCTTCCTCCACTCCTCAGTGCCAGTAGCATCAATGCCAGCAGGGAGTGAAGCACTCCTTACGAGGGTGTCTGCAATATTCAGTAGTTAGTATTTCTCCAACTCAATGAATTGCTTAAAAATAGGAATACAGGAACACAGGGCTATGCAAGTTGATTTCTCACCGAACTACTGTGCCTTTAGTTTCACCAACTTCTCCCAAAAAAACACTATTTATCTAACTTTTATCTATTCATCATATCCCTCCCACTCACAGAACACTATTTATCTACAGTGTTCTTTGGGTCTACATTGTTTTTTCAGGAAATCTTTCCCAATCTATTAGTGTCAATCTGTCATGTGACAAATTGGCAACAGCATAGTATCCTGACACTAGCGTGCGGCAGTACACATCCCTGATACTAGCAATGTACCTCCAGAATTCATTAGCTTGCTAAAGCTCAATACTTAGAAGTAGTTTAGTTCCTAAAAAACTTCTCTAGAAATTCACTATCCCTCCACCTCACATAACACACTTTCATGCACAAGTATTCTATACATTTCTACTTCATACTTTACTCAACAAGCATAATTGGCAGACACTCGAGTAATTTCCCAGCTGGCCAGGTTAACATCAAGAATACTGCAAATAGCAACCAATTTTCTGAAAGATCCCGTCTAGTACCTATCATGTTTCCCCCCTCTGCAAACATAATAATGGCCTAATTAACGCAGTTTTACCAATGGACTAACAATTGACAGTTACCATCTATGAAAGCAATCGCAATCCGCACAGCTAAGCATGGAATCTACAAGCTAAATTACCTCCTAAGATGGCGAAATACTAAAGATAGTATAAACCCCCACAAGGAGAGAAGCCACACGCACCTTGCAACCTCATCCCTTCGCCGTCCGATGAGCCAGACGAAGGGCTCAAACTCGCCCGCTGCCTCGCCTCGGGCTCCACGGCACGACACGAACCCCATCCGTCCAGCCCCTGCTGCGTCCTCACCCCCTCCGACGCCTCCGCCTGGACCGGCAGCGAGCTCGTCCTCCCGAGCGCGGGCGGCGCCGCCACTTCCAGAGTCGCCGTCAAGATGGCCGCCATAGACGACGACCTAGCTAGCTTCTCCCCTTTCCTATCGACCCCGAACCGGCCGCCGAGCGACAGCCCGAGGCTCAGCTCCACCTCCTCCGTCTCCACCTGCACCCGCGCCCGCGCCGGCCCCGGCCTCTGCTCCTGCGGCGGCGCGTCTCCCCTGCCGATCCCGCGCAGCAAGTCCCTCGAATAGCCCTCCATCGCGCGCGCAAGCCTGTCAAAGGAAACGCCCGCATCCAAGAGGAAGCGCCTGCATGGAGACGGGAGCAAGATAAGGCAAGAGCAGAGCGACGCCGGCAGGAGCGACAATTCCAGCAGGCGCAGGAATTCCAGGCGGAGCCAGAGGCGCCGCCTTGCCGGAGCAGACACGGCGGCAAAAAGGGAGGCGGCTTACGCGGAGGCGGGGAAGGGGGGCCGCCATTGGCGAGGCGACGCGCTGTTGTTGCTGCTGCTGCTCCTCGCCGCGGCCTCCTCGCGCCTCTCGCGGGGAGGAGGGGGAGGAGAGAAGGTGGGTGACAGAGGAGGGGGGAAGGGGCCAAAGCTCCCTGCTCCTTTTTGGGCTGGTTGGTATCGCTTTTGAGGCATGCGGCTCCGGTGGGATGGCGGAGACGCGCAGGCCTTCTGCCTCCGGCGCGACGCGTGTCGACGCGGCGGCCGACGCGTGGTGCGAGCACGCGCGCCACCGCGCGGCCGCGGCGAGAGCGGAGAGAGCCGTGGCGGGCTCGGAAGCCGCGGCTAGAGCCGAGCCCGTGGGGTGTACGTGCCGAGCCGAGCCGCGGACGCGCGCAGCGACCGGTTGACGCGAGCTGGACGACCGACATCCAAATCCAAAAGTACCCAGAATCACGAACCGAGAGATGTGTGCCATGTTACATGTTTAGTTTCAAAAGATCTTTTCAACTTTTCTATTCATCTCACTCAGAAAACACGTTTTTTAGAAAAGTTCCACTTCAATTCTCTCAACTTTCTTATTCATCCCTCTCACAAAACACGCTTCCCAGAAAAAATTCTTTCCCAAACAACTAAACACCCCCGTGACCTCCCCTCGCTCCTGCTGTGTGCTCATATTCTATCGATGTGTGTTGCCTCACTAGCTCATGCATTTCTCTCGCATAGATCAGATCATCTTCGTCACATCCGGAGAAGAAATTTTATCATCTCCCCAATCTCTGGCAACAACAGGTTTTTATGGTGGGGTAGATTAGGAATTCACGGTTGAAGCTCATGATTCTGGGTACTTTTGGATTCAGAGGTTGGGCCAAAAAGAGCGAGGTTGTTGAATGTCATGGTATATCGTCGCCGGCCGGCTACACTGATAGATCGGCCATGGAAGATAGATTACATCATAGCTACTCAGTCTTATCAAATAGAAATGGTGGATTGATGGCTGGAGGTGTTGTGAACATGGAAAACTATAGACAAGGGTACAACTAGAGAAGAAAGGAGCAAAGGCTTATGAAAAAAGAGGACTTGAAAGACAAATTTATAGCAGCGAAAAGGATCAACTAGGGTCGAGAGCAGTCCACCCAGATGTGTATATTACGCCGCACCACGCGCCACGTGTTGCGGCGAGCCGCTCCACGCGCCATAGCACTCACGTGCCACGTGTTGCGGCGAGCCGCTCCACGCGCTACGTGTTGCGGCCAGCCATACCACTTGTCCACTATTGCGCCGCATCAAGCGCTATCTGTCGCGACCGTCTGAATGTGGGCATCATGTGACACCTTTCAAGGTGGATTGCTTAGTAGTGTGCCACAGTCCAAGCCACTTGGTGTAGACAAGCGCCCAGCCACACATTACCTTACCGCATCGTAGGCAGATTAGAAGTCACAACCAAAAGTATCATTTATGTAGGGTTTTAAGAGAGAAATAGGTTTATATTGTCAACCAACTATGTCAATAAAGTCATTACATCGTGGGAGGGTGCAAGCTATATTACATTTATCATTTGAAGATAATAGTAGTGAAGATGGTAAGTTTCTTCAAGGGGTGGGATAGGGCGCGTTTAGTCATCATTGGGAAAATTTATGACAATTCAAATTAGTAACAAAGAAAAAAGTACGTCAACTAATATTTAACATAAGGCTATGGTCATTGTTTCTATATTAGCTATTCAAGTAGCTTGGTTAGATGGACTTCAACATTTCTCTCTAAGATATAAGAGCAGCTACAATGTCGCTGTGAACATTAAGAAAGAGAAAAATCCAAGCAACATTTTTGCAAAATGCAAAAGCCAGGAACAAAAATAAAACTTCTGACATCGAGGTAACTACATTCACCGATACCGAATACAAAAATTGCTTCGTCACTACAGTGTTCTCAACACATGGGCATTTCACTACTATATCTTTTTTATTTGTTAACGAGCACACGGCAGCTTCAGTCGGAATTGGAGTACTCGAGATGATGTGATTTTCAGAACATTGATTTGATGAGAGGAAAAAAATCATTTCGTAGCCTAGCCGGCTCTGGAGTCGCAGAGCTCGTGGGCTCGGCTCGTCCCGGGAAGATCGGCCAGGCGGTCTCGGCGAAAAGGATGGTGGACCCACCTCCTGCCACGTGGGGACGACGCCACCCAACTTGCCCGGTCACTTTGCAGGTAACCACAGCCCCTCGTCACCATACTTATCTCCGACCCAGCCACACTCGCCGACAACCCGATCCCACCGAGAAGTATACCCCACCGCATCAGTTGCAGCCCCGCACGGCATCAGCAAGCGGCCCACCCTGCCAGCGTCCCAGCGCAAAATCAAAAGTCCGCGGCCGCGAGCAGGCTAGCGTGCCACGGCGCCACTTGCCCAGTTGCCCACCCGCTCTCCTCTCTCACACACGCATCTCGCGCCACGTGTGCCACCCCGCCGACCGCGACACGTCCTAGTCGTCCGCGCGCGCTCGCGCCAGTGCGAAAGGCGCGCGGGGTCGGCGGCCCCCACCGGCAAGTGGCCCAACTTGCCCACATGGACCGCGCCGGCCGCTCGACCACGTGTCGCGCGCCCGCGGGCGCTGCCGCGTCAGCCGCGCCGCGCGCCTTGGCGGGCAACCGTACGTACGTACGAGGCGCCGTGGAGGTGGGGCCACGACGTCATCGACCGGGGGGCGCGGCGTGGCACGTATCGCGCGCCGCAGCGCCGGGTGCAAGATGGGGCCCGCCGCGGCACGACTCCTCGCGGTCGCTGTTTGCAGAAAACAGTGGGCGGGCTGCGGGCACGGCGTGATTGGACGGACGGCGAGGATCGTTTGCGGGTGGGAAGGAGGACTGGAGGAGAAGAACGGACGGCCAAAACCGAATGAAAGATGCTACTACGGCCACTGGCTGTCTCCACGCCATCGATGGACGGCGTGGTGATCGTGGCGGTGGCTAGGTGGGTCTGTGAGCTGGCATTGCGGCATTGGTTGCTTTTGGGGGAAGGCAAGTGGCCTCGCTAATTAATGTGCCTTGGTCTTAGTTTATGCTTTTAATGCGTGGCTTGCTTGTGGATCTGCATGGGGCTCATGGGGTGGTTAGCTTAGAGGGTGTTCAGATTGCAAAGATTTCACTGTAGCTCGCGAAATTCACTGTACCAATACACTGTAGCGAACTTTGTGCTATCAAAGTTCCATGGGGTGTTCAGATTGTGAACTTTCCACTGTAGCTCGCGAAATTCACTGTAGCGGCACCGAGCAGCATGCAGGAACATTTTTTCTCCATGATCAAAAATTTTTTTGCACGAATAACGAACTGTTACCACCATAGAATATTCAAACAAAGCGAGAACTCAACATAGGGCCAAATTGAAACTACAATTCAACAATTAACATTGTACGGAAGCCAAATATTTTATTTGTAATGACAAAACAAATGCACTCAACATATCAAGTAATAGCCAAGCCGCAAATGTACACACAAACTCAACCACCAGGTACTCAACGCCTGCTCAACAATCCTAGGGCAATCTCTTCACGCACTTCATTCATGGATGCCATTTCCTGCCTTGCCGGCATACTTTGACCACCTACATCCTCATATGCTTCGGGTGGCACATAGTTGTCATCTCTATCACAACGTGCAAAGTACCTATCCCTTAAACCACTCATTCTAATGAAGTTATGTAGAGCCATGCATGCAACAATGATTCGGGTTTGCGTATCTGGGTGATAGCATGGTACTTCTTTCAAAACCCTCCACTTCTGCTTCAGCACTCCAAACGACCTCTCAATAACATTCCTAAGAGATGAGTGATGGAAGTTGAAGATTTCCTTTTTACCTTCTGGCTCAGGACCGTGCAGGAACTCTGGTAGATGGTACGTGCATCCCTTGTACGGCGCCAGGTACCCCGTACGATTTGGATAGCCCGAGTCAACAAGGTAGAATTTTCCTGCACATTTGTCAACTCGTGAACATAACATTATATGGCATCAGCAGCAGAGGGTAGTGCAGAAAGCAGTATACCTGGGGGAGGATGTGGGAACACATGGCCGTAGGTAGTAATGGCATCACTGAACACCCTCATGTCATGAACAGACCCCGGCCAGCCAGCTACCACAAATGTGAACCTCATATCAAAATCACACACAGCCATTACATTTTGTGTGGTGTTTCCCTTCCTGGACATGTACTTCACTATGTCTCGTTGGTCAACTACACACTTTATATGAGTGCCATCTATTGCTCCTATGCAGTTGTTGAAATATGGTGCAAATTGTGGCTGCTGCAGTCTAGAATGGATGGTCCTAAATTCTGGATCAACAGGTTTAATGAGGTCATCAGCTAGTTTGGTAACACTCTTCAAAACTTTATGGAACATCATGTGCACCGTAGCAGGAGACCTCTCAAATCTATCATCAGCCATCCTCATAGATGCTGGTTGGCCACACATTCATAGAAACAATCCTAAGGCCTCTAGTGAAGTACTCTTCCTAGAAGATTCTAGCCCATATGACTGCACAAGGAGGTCATGCAAGCGATGGAACATATTGATGCTCATCCTAAAAGCTGTGTAGCATTTTTTTTCATTGCATAGCTTCCTTTCTACCCACTCAAGTCCACTTAATGGAACTTCCCTATATGGCTCTCTACTGCAATATTTATCTAGAAGGATGGCATAAGGAATCATAGCGTACAACATGTCAATGTCGTCGTCCAGTAACAGGTCATCGTCCATGTCGTCGTCACTTGATGAATCACTCCACCAGCTCATGATCTCTGAACCGACCACTTCAGAAGTTACGGCTGTTGCCTCAACCTGCAAAAAAAAATTGCAAACCAATGTTAGATTGTCAAGGAAACCTAAGAATTTAGTTAGAAGACAAAAACCATTACTAAGTTATGATGCAGCAAGATGAAAACTGCACAGCACCCATACTTGACACACCCAAACAGCCAAGACCTAAACAACAACATATAAACATATACACACAAAAGTACAACAACATATAAACACCAACATAGATATATACAGCAACATATCAATGTGCAGAACAACCACCAAGCAATAACCAACATAGAAACAGCAAACAAAAAACTGGAAACAGCCAAGACAACCACAACATTGGCATGCCATAGATCACTGCATGTTCAATTACAACTCATAGTAGAATAGTCTGAATTAAAGTTTCTTGTTCAAGTAGACTACATATTAGAATTAAGGTCAACATAGATATTAGTGGTCCTCAAATTATTTGGGGACGAGTGGCCAATCAAAATAAGATAAGAGGCTCTAGGGAACGACCCTTCCAGCTGCTCTCATAGCATAGTTCTTGATGCACTCAAGTCTGCTCTTCTCGGCAATGTTGAGAAACACATCCATCCATGTATCATTCTCAACAATCCTCTGCACACCATTGAACCACAACGCCGTGTGCTGTTCTTCATTCACTCCACACTCTCGTGCCATCTGCAGTACCTTCTTCACCTTTTCCTCTCTTACATTGTTCAATTGTAGCATAGCCTGCAGTCTTGCCTGTCTTGCCTCTCTCCTGTCTGCTAGGTTTTCTTGATACAGACTCATCTTCTGCAGGGATAAATTCTCCATACTGTGCAATTTGCCCTCCAGGACGGCCAAGGCTCCCTTCTTGGACTTTTTGGTTGGGGTGGATGCAGTGGTGCTAGTGCTGCTGGCCCTCTTAGTGCCGCTGCTACGCGGCGTGTACTGGCTACGGGGAGTCTGGTGGCTACGCGGAGTCTGGTCGTCGGTGTCCTCCTCTGACTCGAAGTCCTCCCCCGCTGTATCCTGCCCACCTGCCTCCGGCTCAGCTGCCTCGGGGCCACTTGCACCAGGGCAGTATGAGGTGGACCCATCGGCTCTTACCTTGTGGAACATCAAGTCCATGTTCTCCAAATAAGGCGGCAAACCAGAATCCCTCAAGGCCAGATAAGCATTGTTTCCCTGCACATGTACATTATGTAAGCAAATTATGAAAAATATAATGCAGTATGAAAGTGGAAACGGTATATGAGATGGCTACCTTTGCATTTTGTGTCCACCAATGGTCAGGAGCGATGATTGTGCCGTCTTCTAGAATGACTATCCCCGTAGCTGTGCGGACTACATTACAGAAGTCCCACAGGCCCTTTAGGTACTTCAGAATATAGTCAAACTGAGTTTTGGTATGACGAAGGCCAGTTTCCCTACAAAAACCATCAGATATCTCCTTCCAACCTTGGGTAGTGATCACCCGGGTATGAAAGTTACGCTTCATGATTTGTTCGACATACAGTTCACAGAATTTGGCGATATGGCCTTCTGTCCAGCAACCTCTATTCGCCCTAGCCTAAATGTTTGTCGACAATGATAGAATAATGAATATGTGCAAAATTCATAGCATCGCTCATGGAGGTTGAAGGTGCATAAGATTATACCCGACGAGTGGCGCCTGGAGCTGCTGGTACGGTGGCCTGGAAGTCGTAAGCCGGGGGAGCTCGCGCTGCAGATCGACGACGGCCGCCGGCCCTGACCATTGCAGGTGGAGATGGCAATCCGTCGGCCGTGGGTTCGACGGCAGGTACACCGCCGCCTCGGCCTTGGGAGGCCGCCGCAGCAGCTCCTCTCGCGAATCTAGAAATCCGCAACCCTAGGGTTCGTCCGCTCGGATGCGAGACGCCCCTGCTGGTGCCGATGCCGGCGTTTTGGTCGCCGGACCGAAGGAGATCCTGGAAGGACTCCACCCTTGGCCAACGCAGGGAGGGGTCGAGATCCATCGAGTTCCCTCCCTGCCCGGCGACGCCGGCCATGCCAAAGGCGGGAGCGGGTGGAGAGAAGCTTGGGGATTGCGAGAAGAAGTCCAACATGTTGCTTCCCTCACCTTGTCCAGCCTCCTCACCGCCTTCGTAGCGAGCGCCTCCGCAGAAGTTGTCGCCGGCGGTGGGTGCGCTTCCATGGCTCGCTCCCGTCCATCTCCTTGGGGGAAACGCCGGCGGTGAACAGATCCAACGTCCCCGGGTGCGGATCTGGCGACCGGGAACCTGGACGTGGGCTTTGGCAAGGTGGATGCGGCGGCGGCGGCGCTCGGCGATGTGGGAGAGAGCGAGCGCTGCTGTAGGAAAGGGGAAACAAGAGCGGTGCGGTGGGAACGAGAAGGGTTGGGGTCGCGTGGACTCTTGAGCGGTGCGGGTAGTTTAGGGGGTGTGGTGGGAGTTTGGGTGCGGTCGGAGTAATGCTACAGTACCCCGCAAATTTTATTGTACCAAGTTTGGGGGGTGTTCAGATTACCAACTTTGCTACAGTAAAATCTTTGCAATCTGAACACCCCCTTAATTAGGTTAGCCTTGCTCTATCGGCACTCCTACGTTTTTTTGTCCATGACGGCAGATGAAAAGGACCCGGATTATAGAGTCAGCAGCGGCAACTATAACAACACCGTTGAAAGCCAAGACCAACTGACCACACGCTGGTAGTACATCAGCATTCACAGTTCATTACGATCCATCAATCCATTCACAGAATTACAACACCATTAGTTGATTCTTCTCCCCTCTTTAAGTCTAAGCTAGCAATACAATTTACAACGTATCCCTGCTGGTCGACGCGTCCGAGTAGACAGTGAAAATAAGCACCCTCCCGATTGTCTGGTAATGTCTCAATTAAAAAGAAAACAAAATGAGTGCAAGTGCTGTACATGGAGAAAAACACTGCAAACAAAGGTAGACACAAGTTACAAACGTTAGGTCGTCAGCTTAAATTTCAGACTTCTCCTCTTTGCCGGAGGTGTCAAACCAAGATCTTTGCAAAGCTCCTCGTCAGGCTGCAGCGTCTTTGGAACCACACCGAATGCACGCCGGGTGACTTCCAGACCTGAGAGCGCTTGGTGCAGGTAGACCGATGCGTCCTCTAAGTTCTGTTTCAGTCTACGAGTTCTCAGGAACGCTGGCAACGAAATCCTGGAGGTTTGATGGGTCCTGGGCTCTGTTGGATGAGGGTTTATATCGGCGGCCTCCATGAACCTCTCAGTTGCGGCCTCCCATGACAACTCGTACCTCTGCATGTCTGTCAATGGAGCAGGCTGCTCCGACAAAGCATTCAGCGTTAGCTGTACAAACTCTTCTTCGTTGTTATAGATACGGCAGTTGGGGAACTGCTTGAAGAATTCATTTGAAGGGTGATTGGCACATATGACAATCTTTCCCATTGCCAAGGCTTCAGCAGTGGTTGTACAGACTACATCCGTGGTGCTGGGGTTGATGAATACCTTATACCTGTTGGTGAATAAGAGTGTGTAAGACTTTTAACAGAAACAACTGGTATGTCCTAAGTGCAACAGTAATGTCCAATCTTATAATGAAATGCTCCGGTGATATGGCATAACTACTGTCTCTCCAACCTCCTTTAGATAACTTTGTATAATTTGTGTTTCAGTCCACTCAGATCACAGTTACATGCTATCTAATAATATCGACAGAAGGCTGATGAAGAAATTGCCTTTACTGCCTTGACAATGGAAGATAATATGCACCAATTTTGCAGTCATACTCAACTTTTGAATGGTGAGATATGTTTGGCATGCCAAACTTGTATAGATGGCTGACTACTAAAATAATGTTAAGTAAGAAACTCACTCATGGAACAAAGGATCTGCATGATCACGACCAGGGTGAACATTGACAACCAAACTTAAACGTTTGGCTGATTCATGCACTTCATCAGAATCTTCTCCACTGCCATATAAATCCACTTCAAGACCAGTTAACTTGGTCTGATATTTGGACAGCAAGTCAAGAAGCTCCCTGTATCCCTTACTCCATACCATCTTCCCAATGTAGTATGCCCCTTTTGTAAAGGCTTTCTCCCCATTCTGCAGCTGACTCAATTTTAGTTTGCCTACCTCGAGAAATTTTGGATTAACACCATGGACGTTGCATATAACAGATCTGGGCAGATCTTGAGTAGCACCTGACAATCTGATAATCTGCATTAGGTTCAGAAAAAGTCAGTATATGCCTCCCCTCAACCCTCATTCAAACAGGGCGGGATGACTCAACTAGGTATTCAGTTATCCAAATCCAACAGTTTATAGAGATGCAGTAAAAAGAAAATCAGCAAATGCATTTATATGAGGCAAATTCAAGGTACGTGACATATTTCTCCAAATTTTACTTCACTTTCATACATCAAAATATAAAAAAATACCATACCACAGAAATACCAGTGACTAAGTTTCAATAAGCAAGATGCAGCCATAACTTGCAACCAGGTACCACCATAAAACTATTCTGCATTGCAATTGTTCCGTGTGCATAAATATCTTCATCTACACTGTTCTTTCTATTTCTATCACAAAGCATCTGTCCCTACGATTGAAAGTTGAAAACACATGTTGGAATACCGATCATCCTTCACCAAATCCAATACTAATTGCATATGGTCCTACCAAGCAAATGCCAATGCAAAATGTACAGTGGTGGATATAGAAAAACAAAATCATTACATGGTTTCGCTTGTGCTTCTCAGTTCAATTTTCATGTACCTTTCAAGGACTTCACTAAAAACCCAAGCAGTTCTTTTTATCCATTTCTCCTGAGTCCTGACTATTAAGTTCCACATAGCACATACTAGTTTTTGTTGTTTTTTTGGGGGTGGGGGCACCTACTTAATTCACCGCATCAAACCAGGATATAGACAGGGCTACAGCTTCAAAAATAATAATAGCACATCCAGTGTTATCCTAAACGCTAAACGGTAAACAGTCGGTCACCCTTTGTTTGGTGTTTAGACCGTTTAAATGGAGTTAAACGGCCTAAACGGTTTTGCATAGTAACACTAAAATATACCTACTTGTACATGTAAAAGCCAAATATATTGGCTTTTCTACATATTTGCACATGTAAAATGTAAGTATTCGACGAAATATTTTTTTTCAAGAAATCTATATCTTTTATACAATACTCATATACTTATGATATTAATTAAAAAGTGTCGATTATGACAAATGTAATTCTCATATTGACTAAATTATGAATTAAATAGCCGTTTAGCCCATGTAATCATGATTAACTCAACTTTCTTTAGACGATTTAGACGGTTTTGAACGGTTTAAACGGTCCAACTGTTTAATTCACCGTTTAGGGCCTAAACGATACGGCGTTGTTTAAACGGACTAAACGGCCGTTTAGGCGAACAGTGAGCACATGTGAAGCATAGTTTTTGCCATGCAATGAATATCAAGCACACACGCTTAGTTACATCTGCGTGTTTATTACAATCTACAAAGCAACAATGTTGTAGATCATTAATGCATATGACAAAAGGACATGGCATCATGGACATAAGTAACCAGATTTACTGGATATAAGTGGAAGTAATGCTATTAAAACAAATGATTTACTGATATTCATGGCTGCAAACTCAAGCTGTTACCTTGTGGCAATAAATTCGAGTTACCCAGGTGTTGGCATACTTAAGGAAACAAGCAATCACTTGTCCGTTCTTTTCTCTCTTTACATATGCTAGATAATTTGTGTGAACAATTCCTATCACTCGCCGGAACTTATGCTTCCATCTTCGCCCATGATGGTACCAATTTAGATGCTCAGGCTCTTCCAATACAGCAATGTCAGCCACTTCATCTGGAATGCATTCTGTAATATCTCCAACAGGTAGAATGCTTCTCATTTCTGTAGAAAACTGCATCAAAAAAAAAGAAGAAGACAAGTTCTCTCAAATACCCACAAACTAAACAATAAAAAACACAAAACAAGAATATTGTTGGATGGAAGCTAACAGAAGCAAGGTCTACATGCACCGTACACTGCGTAAAGCTTCACCGCACACTTAGAATAGCTACATGAAAGGGGTCGGTCTAGTAAAAAAAAATGAACCATGTAACCACAAGGCTGACAGTCACATTGGATGAAACAACCAGTCAGTACAACTTCACTCAGGTTTTACTTGACTTAACAAATACGATGTGGCATCACATAATTATTCTAGGCACACAGACGGAAGAGTAGACAGGATGATTCTAGTCACTAATTTGGGCCGATATCCTCTAGGTTTCACAAAAAAATTTACATGGTAGTATAGAACTATTATACCTTCCCAGGGTAGAATTTGATGCTGAAGGATGGCCTGAAGTCAATCCTCTCGTCAATCCAGCGACGAACATAACTCTCTTGCTCCAAAGCCGAGTCAAATACAATTTTATTAGGATAAACCAACTCCTGGTCCCTTAGACAAAGCCAGGGGATGACCAACGTGACATCCTTATCACCATCCTTTGCTAGGTAAGCAGCTCGGAACAAAGGATTGATGGCGGTTCCCGTCATCCATGGGAGGCTTGCAGTGGTGAATATCGCGAAATGCCTCCTTGTTGACATGGCTTGCGTAAGTGTATGTCAGCTAGAGTAACAACCACGGTTGCTTTGCCCACCCAAATTTGCTCTGCTAGCACATTGCCATCACGCAACTCAGCTGGAAAGCACAAGACAGGCAAAGACATCAACCAAGTAAGCACTAAATGCACACTACTGGCTGAGTAAAAATAGATTTCCTTCCTAGCAATGACCGATGGAGCTACAGAAACAAGGGGCATATGCGGACATGCCGGTGCCGCAAACAACAAAATCAGGCGCATAAACGCGAGCTATGAACAGAGCCTGGCAACAAACGAATTGGCGACTCGTCCATGAATGGGGGATGGTTGGAATTGACCACAGAACATTAAGGGAAACCCAACTTGTTGAGGGACTCAGGGGCTTACCAATAAACCCAAATCCCCGGTAGAGCAGTGAGGAGGAGACGAGCAGCCCAGAGGCCAGACGAAGGGGAGCACACGGCGGGGTCCCAGAGGGACCGCTCGTGAGGCGGGCACGGGCCGCTTCGACGCGTGGGCGGCGGCGGCGACGGCGGCGGAAGGCAGCTAGAGTCAAGGCGAGGCTACGAGGAGGGTGGCGGCAAGAGGAGAGCGGGGAGGTAGGGGAAAGCGGCGGCGTCAGCGTCACGCTCCACAGGCAATGGGATGCCGGTTGCCGGATGCGTGCGGTTGGTGGATCTGGGCCACAACCCAGCGTTTGGACGGATGCGAGCGGACGACAGAGCCAAGCGTTGTGTTTTTTAAGAGACGCCCTAAGGGCGGCTCCATCGGGCGTCCAAATCGCCAGCTGACATAGGATTTTTTTTGCTGACACGGAGGTGACAGGAAGAAGAGAGAGAAGGCAGCTAGCTAGTATCTCGTCGCTAGTCTAGCACGAATACAGAGGCCAGTTTTCAAGGATTGAGAGAGAGACGGTGAGCCACATAGAGGAGAGAGCTAAGAAGACATTGAATAAAAAAATATTACATACAACTAAATAGCTAGCAGCTAGCTATTATTGTTGGAGAAGCCCTAACTGACCGGGGATGGAATATTCCGTCAAGGCTCGTTGTCCAACAGAATCCCAGTGCCGGGGGAGACCAAGCGGTTACTATTCTGTTTGCCCTGTTTGGGCGCGTCAAACGTCAGTACAACTCTTTATTTTTTTGGTAGACCAGAAACAAAATTAATTTAACTACGTACCAGTAGAGAGGAAAGCGAGATTAGCTGGTCCAGCTAATCCACCTAATTATATTCAGGTTATCTGGCTTCTGGCAAAGGAGGAGAAAAACAGTTATCGGGCTTCTTCTGGCAAAGGGGAAAAATCAGGATTAATCTACCCAAATGTAATTGGAAAACGTATAGCTTCGAATCCTCTCTGTCAAATTATGACACACGTACCTGTGCTCTTGATGAGTCGGCAACCTCCAGTGGTGCCGAACCATCGTGTGGGACCAGCATGATAAAAAAAAAGTCCCCCGTGCACTCTGCTCTGCTTGCATGGGAGGGAGCTGGAGAGAAAGGGATGAGATTGTGGTGTTTTGCTGTTCAAATCGCTGTATAGGAATATATTTTATTCTCCATGCGTCGAACGCTAATTGAGAGTCGAATTCTTGTACCGTAGAATGATTCGTTGATCTTCAGTAATGAAGGTTCGACTCACCGTTTGCCAGCACAACACAAGATTCGCTTTTCTATTGCCAATTCGCTTTTCTATTGCCACTGGAGAAGCCCTTAAAGACCAATTCACATTCCTCGTACTAAGCCATGATTGAATTAGAATCAAGAAGTGATGTTGGTGCCAGCCGGATTTGAAATGTCCTTGACCGCGAACCTCCGACAAATAAACAAGACAGTGGCTGACATGGGAGCGATCGAGTCATCAAAAGGGAGAGACGGGGGCAGGCTGGCCAAGTAAAAAAAATGTGGAATGGATCTGGACAGTTGGATGGTAGTTCTTCCATCAGTCGCATTACAGATAAACAAGAACCAAGTTAACTTACGTGGAGATGGGCCATATCAACGGCTAAACCACTGAAAACACCACATTGACTATATTTATCTCTGTTTTGACAGTTCAAGAATACAAAGTAAACAACTTCAGTAAGTTTGGACATGGGCACACCATTTTCTCTCTGGGAAGATAGGAATAGCTAGCCAGTACTTCGAGGTAGCGCCTCCTGCAACCACCAGCTCTCGACAAAGCTACCACGGCTTGTTCGTCTTGGCATGGAATACTATAGAATGGGCTCCAAACCACATGGAATATCTCGGCATGGAATCAATCCCAATCCACCCAAAATGTTTGTTCGGTTAGGCCTGGAAGGGTTTGAAACCCGGTATGGTTTGACCCCGTTCCATGCCAAAAAGACTATTTCGTTCCATGAGTCTGACTTCATCGAATCAAACCCCATGGTTTGAGTGACATACATGGAACCACTCAAACTATGCATGGAACTGGTCCAGCTCGGGAATCAAACCCGTGCAGCCGAACAAGGCCTAAGGGCTTGTTCGGTTAGGGCATGGATTGATTGGGTTCCATGTGGAATGGGTGGGATTGAGTCATCCATCTTAAACGAACAAGGGGGAACGTTCTGTAATCCTAGTCGCCCACTGCAATAGCATGGACGTTATCTGCTCATCCTGGCGGCAAAATATGGCCACCAAACAATATCCACTCTAAAGCATAAGCCACGTTAAAGAACGTGAGAAGTAAATACTGTAGTTTGTTAAATCATCCAGCTCTTAGCATGTACATTTACCACTACGAAACAAAGTTTTCATAGTGTGTCGTCCTATTATCCCATGATGGGGAAGAAATGGAAATACCATATAAACAAAACAGTAAGGTCATGCCTTACAAGGTATACAATAGATCAGGTTGCAAATCGTCAAAACTGGAAGAACCTAGACACGGGATATCCCAATAAAATACAGCATTTCCTGCGGAACTAGAGCAAAATACCTCACTGTGGAATGACCGTTTCATGCAGATAGATTACCAAACTTGCACCCTCACAAACTCTGTAACCTTGACAGTTCTGAATGGGTTCAAAGCATAGTTCCATTTACTCATCTAACTACTATGGCTTCACATACTTGTCCACGTACCCCTGAAGAAATTGTAGTAAAGCGGATTAGTGGTAGCCTAATACATCGGAACAAATACCAAAGAAAATGGTAAATAAACCCTAATCTGCCAAACAAGAAAATGGTAAATAAATAAATATTAGATATATGGGGGACCGAATCACATTAGTGTTCCTTCTCATTTCGAAAAAAGTACAAGTGCTGTCAAAACTTGCAGGCACAGAATAAGATAGCTCATGTATGACATCCCCATATGAAGGGCTTATTGACCCAGGCAGATTTTGAATCCCATGTTGGCATTCAGAAATTTAATCAAGGTATTAGTTTAAGTGATGAGACAAATACAATAATTCATTTACATCCCTTTTGACAAAAATATAATTAACCCAATATGTTGCACACTTGCATGATTCAAAACACATGACTCTGGAGGATTTTTAAAACACTCAACATGAAAAATTCACCGATGAGGGGTGCCCATACCCACGGGTACGGAATCTGCACTACGATGAAACAAATAATGGCCAGATAATGATCAGCCTTAGATAAATAAAGACAATATGCTCATTTAAGTCATTAAGTGATATTATCAGAATGAGCTTTCACATATAATGATATTTTGCCAAACTCAAATAGACAATTACCAAATGACTGGATGCCAACATAATGCAAGCTTCAGGAATCAGAGTAGGAACTCAAAAGGCATGACACCAACACTAAGGTGCACCTTGTATTTCTATCATGGGCATGACATAATTTTCAGTTGGCCACGATGCTCAGTTGATTAACAAATCACATGCCATGAACAAGACTATTGCATAGTGCATATTGTTACATAATGCTACAAACATACAAACAGAGTATAGACACAAAAAAACTAATATGCTAGACAGTGATAATAGACATACCATTACTAATTTGGTCACCTTCCTTTGAGAGGATTGTACATAATGTTTAATCTTGGCAGGCGTTTTTGGAATATGACTACTAGGGACCGAATTAGAAACCTTATCAACTGTTTTCCTGACAATAGTTTTGAAAGCCTCTTTGCTCATGTTTCCCTGCTTCCATGATGGCTTAAGAATTTCCTTAACAAAATCTGCAATGGCAATCTTAAAAAGCTTCATTGATCTGGAATCCTTTCCCTTCTTATTTTTATCCAATGTGTCATTGTCAATATCACCAGGGATATCAGAGTTCCAGTCTTTAGCACCTAAGAATTCAGGACTTGCATTCTCCACCATACCTGCTTCAGTTTCTCCTGCCACCTCTCCAAGTCCCTCAACTTCTGACTCAGCAACAACCCCCAGTCCATGCATACTTTCACTGTCCACTTCTATGTTCATAAGTCTTGACACATCATGACTATGTGCAGCACTCCGCTTTGTCTCTTTACCAGGATCCACCTTGTTGATTGAACTGCTTGATGGTTCAATACTGTCAAGCAATGGATCATATGGAGCACCAGAGGAAAACTCCTGACGGAATGGATTTTGTTTGTTGTGTATAGCTTCTCCAGAACTTTCATGGGCGTGTGCTCTGGATCCAGGAAATGAACCAAAAGAAGAGAGGGCATTCATGTGTTCTGCTTTTGTGGAAATAGAACCAACTGCGGTTGGGCTTACAACAGGACCAATATCTAAACTTGGATCTGATTGTTCAAAGGTAGATGCAAATGGGTTGTAGTGGGGTTTGATAGATGATTTAGGTAAACCAACATCGGATAAAGGACCAAGATCGCTACTTCCTGGCAGATTTGATGAAAATCTCTGGAAAGAAGGATAAACCAAGTTAGCTCCTGAATCCAGATTCCCAGGAGGCTGGTGCTGACCATAAGGCGGCTGATGAGATGGATAAGATAGACCTACACCACCAGAATACTCTGTCCATCTATCTGGAAGAGGTACTGGAGCACTTCCAACAGGAATGGCAGAAGGCTGCTGGTGAGAAGGAACTGCTGGTGAGAGTGTATGATGAGGGAAATCCAAAGGTCTGGGAAGAGATGGATCTGGTGGAGGATAGCTTCTCATCTGGTTCTGCGTAAACTCATTTGCTGGCGCAACAACATTATGCTGGAATTGAGTTTGAGGGAATTCCGAAGCTGCGAATGATGGCTGACCAGGTAGCTGAATCATATTTGAGGAAGACATGTGTTCAGGAGCACACAAACTCTGAGGATGAGGCTGGAGATGGTCACTTGTCATTGAGTTCTTGGTAGTTTGTACAGATGCAAATGGGGCACATGCAGTAGATTGGCTCATAGAAATTTGATCGCCAGATGATGAAGGCACATTTAAGTCTGATTGTGACTCCGATGGGGGACATGGTCTTTGCACCTTATGAGGATCAGATACATTTGCAGAGACAGCCACTGGTTGTGAAGGCTCAGAAGTTAAATTGTCACCATGGCAATGCTGTCCAAGGGCACCATCAGGTGCAGCATTATCTCCTGCTTTGTCAATTAAAGCATTTGAACTATTCGATTTCTTCATCAAAACTAGGCCCTCTTGCTGAGCAACTTTATCTCCTGAATCATTAACTTCTCCAGCATGATGAACCTGCTTAGCAAATTGTGGCTTGCTTTGCTTTCTAGGTGAGGAACTGAAAGAAATTTAATATTGTTAAGACTTACAAAGCAGCAATTTTATACATAATGAATACCAAAAGATTCTAAAAAACAGAAATGCAACTATGCAGATGGATGGATGCATCTATTTAAAGTTCATGGAAGGTACAATGTGTCGTACCTAAGGGATGGACTACAACTTCTACCATGAGGCGATTTGCTCCGGGTTCGTTTCCTTTTACTCCTTTGCCCTCCATCAAATTCACTCTCACTTAAGTCTTCTTTGGCTAGATGCCCAAGCACATCTGTAACATCCTTCACCGGGTTGCTATCATCATCGAGATGATACTTTCCAGCCTCACCATTTTGTTCAGTGCCAGGAGGGGCATTCACATTTCCTTTTGCATTAGCATGTTTCTGATAACCAATTTCAGTATTTCTATCATTTGGATGGCTGTGCTTGTTATCTTCAGGCAATATAACGAGGGTGCTGGCACTACCAGGACCAGCACCAACCTCATCAGCACTGTCATCAGAGGCATAACCTTGTATTAGTCGGAATGGGCTCCCACCATCCACAGTTACACGTGCACTTTTAGCATTATCATCACCGCCCGGCGGTAAATCCTTGTCAAGGCTTGAAACATCACTGGCAGACTTTGACACATTAACATCTCCAGTACATTCAGCAGTCACAAGTGAAGAATTGTCTGGGGTAAGAGGTTGCCTTGATGGAGAGTCCTCATCCCCTGAAATTTGCCATGATAAAGTAAATGTCTAGAGACAAAACAAATTGAAAATTAAGATGGAATGCCAAAGTTAGGTACGATGTCATGCACATAAGTGTGTTTTCATCAAACAATTTATCATTTTTTTATTGCTGTAACAAAAAAATGTAACAGCATGCATAAAGTGAGTTTCAAACAGAGTAACTGCCACTGTACAGAGACGGAGCGGAAAGGAAGTGCTAACCATCCATATCCATATCTGAGTCATCAGACACAATTAGCGGAGTAGCTGCTTTCAGAGTTTTGGCATCATGACTACTATCACTGCCTTCTTTACCTTCTGCCTCTGCATTCCATGACTGTGGAACTACAGCTGTGTGAGGTGCGGGCAGCATAGGAGGGGGAGGAGGAGATGAGGGTGGTGGTGGTGGAGGTGGTGGTGGGCCAGATGGAGGCAGCGCATTCTCCGGAGCAAAGCTTGGCGGCCGAGGTGGCGGTGGAGGGAGTGGCCCTGGCACTGGATACTGTGGAGGGGCCTGATAGATAGCTTGTTGAGGCGGTGGCGGCCCTGGCATTGGCATCGGTGCATAACCTCTCTGCTGCGGTGGCATTGGCATCGGCGCATAACCTCTCTGCTGCTGTGCAAAAGGGTATGGCTGGTTCTGAGGTGGTGGTACGCCATGCTGATAAGGCCCAGGCGGAGGCCGAATTCCTGGGTGTTGCGGATACGGTGCTGGGGACGGTGCGACAGGTTTCTGAGGGAAGGACCCAGTCACCCCAGGTTGGTGCTGGGGCGGCGGCGCACCATGGCGATAGTGTGGATTAAAGCCCCCTCCCTGCCCGTACATCTCTAGCTCAGAAACCAAAACCCCTTGCGCGAAACCTCCTGCAAAGTTCAAATTCCTCATCAGACCAAGTCAACAGTCATTACACAATCGAGAGCAAACGAAACCACGCAGACAGAGGATAACGCGATTAGCCACCCGAAATCACCCCAAAAATTCCAAACCCTAGATCAAACCTGAGGGGACCTCATACCAACCGGAGAAACCGCACCACAAAACAGAACTACCGACGAGAACAGGGGTTCCGCAATTACCTCCAAGGAGTCCGGAAACGAGACCCGCGGCGTCCTGCGGGAAGGCTCGGATTCGGACTGGAGCGGAACCCCCGGCGGCTCGCGACGGGCTGCGATCCTCCAGGGGCGCCGGCACGGCGAGGCGGTGTCAGGCGGCGGCGTCTCTAGGTCGCTGGGGTTGGTTCGGGTTACGAGATTTCGCGGTGCGCCATTGGGCGAGGAGAGGAAGGTTGGGGTGGAGGGGGCGAGGAGACGGGTGTGCGTGCGTTCCAGAGAGACTGGCTTCTTTTGGGTTTAGAACGGGAGATAATAATGACGGGGTGGAATTAACATGCTGCGAAAATCTGGGCCGGAAAGAATAGATCGGACGGTGAGGATTTCCCTTCGTCCGTGGCGAAGAAATATAGATGAAGCAAAAAAAAAATGTTTCCTTGATCTCTTTTTGCTAAAGGAAAATATTGTATTATTTATTTCTTCTTCTGTCACTGTCTGATATAAGAAGCGTAAACTCCGAATTTCGCCTGATGCCAGACAACAAAGAACTTGGCAATCGTTATTTTCAGCCGATTATCAGAAACTATCAGCATTGGTAATTTGTGTTTCTGTGTATAGATGTCATTATACTCGGAGTTTACACATTTGCCTACACAACTACAAACCCTAATACTTTGACTTCAAAAAAGTTTTCGGACAACAACCAACTACACTTGAAACCGAGTAACTAGTCATTAAAGACTCCATTTAACGCCTTGTGGACGATTTGGTTATTTCTCTTGGAAAGCATTGCGCCAGTAACCAAGCAACTACTCGAACAGCATAGCTTTCAGAGTTGCAACGCATTGGATGCGCCAAGAAAGAGTTTACTTGAATACCATCTGCTTCAGACTTCTGTAGTTAATACACTGGGCACATGAACGCTTTTGTTTCAGCATAACAGGAAATGATGATTCCAAAACTATCAATACAGTTACAGAACAAATTGGCAAACTTAGTAGGAAAATGAACAAACACAGACCATACTACCACTGATGAGATAGATGTTTTGTATTCAAGCCCTTCCATGATAATCTTGTATTACAAATGGAAACGGTAATACAGTAATAAAGAATTGAATGATGATAGGTTCCCTCCATGGCTTCTAATATATAAATATTTTGAGATCTTGCAGATCCTAGTCCAGGACTACCGTTCATCTATATGGTTATTACCAAGCATTAACCTACCCTACTGTTCAGATGAGGCTGTTGCAAAGGAGGTAATGCATCAATGGCGAACTTCTCATGAGATTTATGAAGAGCTTTACTTTTGAGTTGAACTGTTCTCTTTCCCTCCCTGCATCTGCAGTAAGTTATGCTGCTCCTCTTCATTGGTGAACTTCTCATCAGGTCTATGAAGAGCTTTACTTTTGAGCTGAACTGCTCTCTTGCCCTGCCTGAACCTGCATCTGCAGCAATTTTTGCTGCTCCTCATCGTTCTCTTCCTTTGGCTCAATCTTTGGTGCTTTCGGTTTTGTGGTTGATTGCTGGTAGAGCACACCACCTGACATGCATATCAGGAGCCCAATGGTGCCCACAAAGGAGGCATGCTTGTCCCAGATAAGCAGATTAATCACCACCGTCAGGAGCTTGTTCACTATGCCGAGTACTGTGAACCCGGTAGCAGAGATAGCCCGCCTGCAGGAGAACCCGAAGAAGGATATTGATAGCCCAAATAGGCATGAGAGGGCAACAGGGAGGACCACGTCGAATGAAAGCCAATTTGACACATTGGAGCTGTCAACCTTCATCTGATCAAACTCTCCCATTATAAGGAGCTCAAGGGGGAAAAGCATCAAAGCTTCAAGGTTGTTGTACAGGACAAGGCCCCATGTGTTCAGCCCAATGGTCATGACAACATGCTTGATGTACACAAAGTCAATGGACATGCTCGCTAGGTAGGCCACTGCCCAGGTGTAAGCAGTCACAGTGAATTGATTGTCTGTGAAAACATAGATCACACTTCCACCAAGTATAGTGGAAAGTGAAAGCCATGTCTTCAGTGATGGCCATGGCTGATGAAGATACAACGTCTCTCCAATGGCGACAAATATCGGCACAGCAGAGCGAAACACGATGAAAGTGTCCACATTGGCATGCAGCAGGAGTTCACTGTTTGTGAAGATGGAGATATAGAACATCACAGCAGCAGGTAAGAACTTCCACATAGTCCGCAAATTCAGACCATCATGCTCAATGAGCTTTAGCTGTCCACAGAGGAGAACTCCAGCAACACTAGTGAAGTACTGCAGTGCTGTCAGGGCTCCAGGATATGGAAATTTCATGATCGCCCATTTGTTGATGATGGAAAGCAGAGATGCTGATAAACAATACCCAGCAGCAACACCATAGACTGAGGCTTGCTGTAGAAGAGTGTTCCAGGCTCCAGTTTTCTGGATAGTACCTGAACCCTCTGGTGAAGCATCTTCTTTTGATGGATCTGAGAGATTAGACATCTGCAAAATGCAAACTGCAATTACTAAAGTTCCAAAGAAATGCATGAGCCCATCTAGGTCAAGAGACAGTTACTATAGAATATGGGCACAAACTAAGAGTAGGTTAAGAAATGTATCATATAGTTAAGATCTTAAGCGTAGGTTTCCTAAATGTAAAGGAAGTATGTAACCATGCAAAAGAATAAGAGGGCACAATTCAGTTTCCAAACTGTATCATCAGTTTGTATCATATTATGTGCTATAAGATAAATGAACTATTATTGGCCATTACAACTACAAAGCCCAGTTCAGCAATCATGAGATACTTCGACTTCGAATGCTACACAAGAGAGATTGTTCATCACATTGCTTGCATATGTAAGAGTTTACTCCTAGAGAGCAAAGCTACAACCATGGCAAAGGGAACGTGCAGGTTAACAGCATCAGAAAACTGTCAGTATGCATGATGAGGACACTAATATGCAAGACGGACTGGCAAGTGAACTCTCTCACATGTTCTGTTGCATTAGGATATGCAACTGCATCATAATATAGAGCACACCATATGTTGGTTTCACACCATAAAGAAACAATATTGAAAAGAGGGGGGGGGGTCAGAAATTGCTGTCCTCTAAATAGGTCTGCCCACTTTAAAAGTCAGCTTCGCCCTTAAAATTTAACAGTTTGCGAACCCAGATAGTTCTTTGATCAACCTTATCATTCTTATAGTGACATGACATCTATATTTTGACACTTGATGAATACCAGTTTCATCTTAAATCAAACCTATGGAAATCCAAAACCTGACTACATACTAATGTAGAATCCAGGACATTCCTGAAAATTACGCACTCCTACAAAGCCTTGACAATTTTGTAACTCAACAAATTTGGCTCTACCCCAGATTAGCACCTTCCAATCAGGTTCCATACAGTAACAATTCCGACTAACAGCGCTGTGCATAAAAATATTCATGGTTGCTAAATTTAGCACTACTCAGTAGAAACTTGTGCAATAAGAGTTCATCAACATCACATATTAATGATCAATCATTGTTTTCATGCACTACTTCCTAGCTGAGATTGCCAGATGGCCCAGATTGTATGAAAGGACTTTCAAGAATCGATTTTTAACACTTATATCCCAACTAGAAAATCAATTCTAAGGTGCATAAAAAAAATTTACAGATGTAAATGCTAATTTACTGAACAAAAGAAACAGATATAAAATATTGAGAAACTGCACAGAAAGACCATAAAACTCTGCTTTTTTGTGTTAGGCCATCCTATTTTTCTTTTGTGGCAAACATGTTACCCAAATCATATTTTGTGATTCAAAGCCAGAAAGAGAGGTAAAAACACAAGGTCAAACAAAACCTAAACAAGATGAAGCAGACACCAAAACACACAAGCAAAAGGCAGACAACAAATACTTAAAACAAGAAAAATCAAAGGCAAAAGATGATGCAGCAGGATCCAAAACAACTCACAACAGCATGAAAACAAGACCAAAGTATGCCATCTAGAGAACTAAAGAATCTATACAAAGATCAACAAATACCTTGTAACGTCCAACCCGGGGATTCGCCATGGCTTATAACCAAAATTCGACCCCAAATGATCTAGGTTAGAAGCATGTATCTTTTTAAGCCAGCTGAGGCTGCCCGAGTTGGCAAGAGGAGAGGGAAGACCAGTATACAACAACCACCTAGCAGCTAGCACAATCAAATAAGCTCGTGGGTGGCATAATGCGTTTGTCCATGACAGCCATGGAAGTCAAACAAGCTTGAGGCACGTCGCAAGCATGTTAGGTGCTAACATGACAGGACATGGTAGAAATATCAACGGCACGTATTGTACCACCTAAGCACTTGGTCCAAGTCAAGACGGACAACTTAGACGAGGTCCTAACAATGCGCAAGTACATCATATCATACCTCAGGAAGCTAGCTATCCTCGCTGCTGTGGAAGATGGACAGATCCCTCTCAACTACCGCAACGTGACAGATCCAGCACCTCGATGAAAGAATCTACAAGTAGCTGCAAGCACAGCGCGCGAGTGCTCCCTGAACTTGCTGCTGGAGCCTCACCGCTCGGCGCAATCAACCGATCAGTCACATGAAAGCGTTGCAGGATCTGTTAAAAACACACACACAAAAAAAAAATAATGGAATTAGTTAGTCGCCGGCGCATGCGTCGTATGCTAGCGCAACAGGTCACTGCACGAACTAAACGCCACCATGGACAGGAGGAAAAAAAATGTTAGGTGAGAGCATCCCGTCAGGACCAATGGCAAGCACTTCGCACAGTGGCAGTTTCGTGCGCAGCCGGAACATAGCAGGACATAATTGATTGGCCGTTTGGCACCCCATCAACCAATCTACCACCCATGGAGACGCCCGCAAGAAACCTCCCTAGTGGGCATCAAGCGCCGAGGGCGACGCCAAAAGATCGGATACTTCTGGTGCCCCGCCCCGAAGCAGAAACGAGAGCCAAAACCCCGGGGAAATCGGTAGGAGAAAAAAAAAACTCACCTTTCAGACGCCTCCTCCAGGCCGCGCAGGCGCACAGCAAAGTGAACTAGGCTGTGTGGGGAGGATGCGACGGAGAGCCAGACAGGTATCGCTGATTTATCACGGGTTCCCCTCCTCGCTCGGAATTGTTTTCTGCGCGGCGGTCGCCGGAGGATGGAGCTTTTCTGCGCGGCGGTCGCCGGAGGATGGAGCAAGCCGGATGTGGACGCCTACGATTACTAGTCAACTCGCGGCTCGGACCGGGTTAACTAGGGGTGTGCGGATTTGGGAATTGCCGGATTGGGGGATTTCGGAGAATGGAAGGCGAAGGAGGAGGCCACGGCAGATTTTTGGCAGGCGCGGGGAAATTGACGAATTCTCAAATGCAAGTTGCTGATTCTGACCCTCGAGCCGCGGGGGAGGAGATCTCGAGGCGCCTTCCGCCTCGGCGGGCACGCGGGTCGCGGTCGCGGCCGGAGACCCCGGCTACTTCCTTGAGACCCCCCGGAGTTCCTTCCGTCGTCTTCCTCGCCCGTCCGGCCGGGTTTGCGCGTCGTGCTCTGGGCCCAAACCCAAACGCATAGTGGGCCGTCTATGGGTTTGGGCCAGCCCCCAAGTTGCGGTCACGCATGGGGGTCCATCTAGATAGTGTGGCCCAGATAACGTTATCAGGCTGCAGGCCCAGATTTCTGCATCGCTTCTGCCAGGCTGCTTTTTTGAACGCAAAGGTGGCGCGTGTCAGCCCCTGCCGGCCTGCCGCGCCAGAGTCCTGCCCTGCAAGCCTGAGCCTGACCCGGCCGGCGGCGGCGCAGAACGGCCGTTGCGGCGGCAGGCGATTTCGACCGGCGCCGACGCGCGCAGCGCAGGCTACCTGAGCTGAGCGGCGCGGCAGCTGAACGCAGTGGTGAGTGGTCAGTGGTGTTGGTGTGTGCTCCAACCTCAACCCAAAAATTTGTGCGCGCTGGACGCTGGGTTACATGTTGCACACGCCAATTGAGACGGTCGAGTTCAGAGAGACATGAGTGGACATGCGTAGGCTGCTAGGCTGGGTCAACTCCTCTAAACTTGTGCGCCTTGCCTTTGTACACACACATCACAATACTGTCTATAACCAGCTAAAATAAACTACTGTCCAGTATAGTATGTATTAGGGACCACGAGTTTCTGAGATATAATGCATAATTGCATGGAAGAAAGAGCGAGGAGCCGGGCCTGCTGAGAAGATGCGCGTAGAAACGTCGAACAAGTTGTAATTTGGAGGCAAACATATTGGAGATGCACAGTATGTGCATTTAATTGTCGTTTGGCTACTGTGCGAGGGGAAAACTTGCTCACATGTATGATGATGGAGGCTATTCTTGATTGGGCTAGGCACTTGGGCCAAATGATTATGAGCTTTTTGTAAGTTGGTCATTTCCTTAAGCAAGTTTCACTCAGATGCCGAATTGATTTCTACACACAATAGGTTTACTAAGTTTCTGCGCGCAAGGATCATTCAGAAACCGAGGAGCCTTTGTTCGTTCCCTAATTTTCTTACAGAAATGAGTAGGCTGACATCTTGATCATTCCTTAGAGCATCTCTAGTGCTTCAAAAAATAAGACTAAATAATCTGGTTTTAGGGTCTCTCCAAAAAAAACATCATATTGGTACAAATAAAATCCCTCACCACCAACAATTCTTCTCCCACAAAATTAAATTTGCATCACATCAGCCATTAGTGGGTCCATAACGTTTTGGGAATATATTTTGGGAAGAGTTGTTCGCGATCGATTTTGGTGCAAACAATGGCTAGACCTTCCCTATACATGGCTATGTTTGCTGCTGTTTGTGTGATCTGATTAAGATACACTACAGAAAACGGCACATTCGTCCCATGTCCGTTAGTACCGATTGGTAACGGGCAAATAAGCCTCGGTAGTCGGGGCCATGGCCATTTGGTACCGGTTGGTAACACCAACCGGTACTGAATGGCTCTCTAGGACCTGCGGGCAACGGCTACAGCCGCCCGTGATGTCGTTTCGTACCGGCTTGTAAAACCAGCCGGTACTGAATGCAAGCAAACAGTACTGGCTGGCAGTTGGTACCGTACTGATTCCTTGCATTCAGCGGTACCAACTTCCAGCCGTTACTGTTTGCTTGCATTCAGTGTCGGCTGGTGTTACCAGCCGGCACCAACTCGCTGGTTATAAAAAAACCTTCTTCCTCCTCCCGACCAGCACACAGTCTGCATCGTCATTGGCTGCTAGAGCTCCGAGAGCATTGGCGCCCTAGGGGAGGTCATGCCCAATTTTTTTTTTCATTTTGTAGAAATTTTCGTGCATCTAAGTGTATCTAAGGTTAGTAGCTTGATTCTCCTCTCTTTGATGGTTAGTAGATTGCATTTGATGCTTTAAACTTAGAGAAATTCTTGGATTGAGGTTGAGTAGAGAGATATTTTTTATTTGTTCATCTTTTTTGTTAGATAAATCATATGTGGTTGTAGAATACGACGATGAAGATTGGTAGGATCGATCTAAAAGTTTGCAGCAATTGTATATGATACTTCTATGTATATATGCATATCTTGTACTTAAATATATCTAGCTATTGTGTATATATATGGATATATGTGCATATATAGTACTTAATTAATTCTATCTAGCTAGCTATTATTTCATGTACTTAATTCTATCAAAATAAAAAAAATAAATACATATTATAGGCCTATAGCACGGATATGAGTACGTATACAAATTAAAATACGTATATATACGATGTAGAAAAAGGAAAAGAAAACTAAAAAAAGAAAAAACAGAAAATGAAACAATTAAAACAGAAAAAACAGTTAGTACCGGTTGGTATTACCAACCGGTACTAACCGCGCCCACCCTACGCGCAGGGGTGGTGTGCCATTCTGTGCCGGTTGGTAACACCAACCGGTACAGATGGCGAGCATCAGTACCGGAAACCCAGTGCCGGTTGCGTAACCGGCACCGATTGGTGCCTACGAACTGGCACTGGAGGGCATTTTTCCTGTAGTGATACTTTGCATGCCTTTAGAGAAAGTATCATACAACAGACAACTCCTACAATGGTTTGTCTTAAATTATCTCATAATAAATGCATAATCTCTTAAATTTTATAGTTATTATTAGGTGGTCTCATTATCCTAAATTTTTGGCTACAAAGTGATTGCCCAGCAAACCTCGTTCTATCTCCTCCCTCTCCTTTGTGTTACTATAGAAAACTTGACTGCACGATTCCTAAGTTAATTCTCGAATGTTTCTAACAGTACCATTCCAGTGGAAATCATTAAAAATAAGTCTTAACTCGCAAGTGTGAGCTGTATATTCATAAGGCAAGGCCAGACCGTACAATAAAAATGTAAGGATGGAGATACTGGTGTGATAATGAATTAATGATACTCCTGGAATACAATATAATATTGATCAGACCTGAGAAGGAAACTGCAGTAGAATATCGAAGTAAGCTAATGGTAAATGAAATGGTCCTCAGTCTAATGGATGTTGCCCTAGTTCCCACGCGCATGCATGAAAGACTGGAGTTCTTCCTATTCATGCAATTGTGATATGTCTTGGGACCAATGTACTACCACTATATATATTATTTGCTCCCTAAGTTTTCCTAAGGAATTCAATGATAATTTCACTGCATTTTTATTATTCCATCATGCAATATTGCATCAGTTAAGATCATAACCTGTATATATGCAATACACATTTATAAAGCCTACAGATAATATTATGGAAGAGTAACAGTACTTTTAACCCCCCCACACATTAAGTCATAATGCCCCTGTTTTTTTAGAGAGGAATCATGCAACAGAAAACAAGAAAATTGTTTGTTTAGAATCTACTTCATATATAGAATAATCATATGCATCATATATGGAACATCACATGTATGCAGTTAAGTAAACACAAATAAATAAATGCACGTAAACATAGTGTGTATAGGAAATAAAATAATAGGACAGCGAATATTATATAGGGTAGCAGCTGTTCATAATTAAAAGGTGCGTACACTCCAGCAAGCAACAAGAACAGAACAGTAAACATAGGGTAGAAAATACAGGATGGGGTGGTGAGGATGAATGCACATATAGCGGCGATATGGGATAGGTTATCTGATGATACTAGCTCGATCCTGGGCGCTACTGCACCATCGGTCGACCTGATCTAGCTAGATGCTGCGCTCAATCTGCTTGAAGATGTCGAAGCTCTCAATGACCTGCTCCTTGGCCCTCTCCTAGAAGATCAGCATGTACGTGTACGTATAAGATATAGGCATAGCATACGATATAAATAATCTCGAAGCATATACATATATATAGGCGTTGTCTTTGCATTTTGTACTTCCAGCACATGACCAGATGAATAAGGGTTGTTCAGTCACCTGAGGAGCGGGCACAGCTCTAGGCTCAGGAGCACTGTTGGAAGTGGCAGTCGAGACAGTGGTGGAGCAGCGCGGGTCACACTTCGCCCACTGCAGGCACGTACGCAGCACGTCATGGAAATAGACTATGTGAAAAATGCTTTCAAGAATTAAGTTGTAGGGAGACGCAGCTAGCTAGCTGAATTAACCAGCAATAATCTTACGTTCTTCGCAGCCATGCTGAAGGCCTCCCTGTGAGGGATATCTGGCTTCGCAGCTTTGATGCGCTGGATCTCCTCCCTGCCACATGCACGTAATAATGGAAAGGGTGATATATATATAGTGAAAGAAAATTACTCAAGCATGAGCAATTTTTTGACAAAAGAGAGATAGTTAATAATTAATGTGATATAGGTTTTCACTACTCATAATTTAGAAAAAAAAAGAAAAGGATCTATATTCTGCAAATATTTTATTCTAATAAACCTATATTCCAAAATGTAAAATTCACTTTTCAAGTTACTCCCATCCCACTGTGGTCTTTAAGTTAACACTAGGACCGATAATTCCTCTAAAATTACAATTAACAAGAAATTTCACGAAAATGAAAAATACTTTCATATATAATCCAATGGTATCAAAATTTTATTTAGTAATCTAAAAATCCATTGGCTACTTTTTTTATCAAACATTAATACATTTGGATCTTGGAACATTCACATGCCTTAAAAATAAATGGATGGAATGTCCACCTGTGCATAGTTGATAATCTTGTCAACAGAATAATTAAATTGAAAAATTAGTCGTATATGGAGCAATAAGTAAAGAGGTGAAAGTGAACTTATAAATTTGGAAAAATTAGTCGTATATGGACCATTATCTTTGATTAAAATAATGAACGTTGCTGAGTAGAGAAAGAATAAAAACAAAAAAAAAAGGCAAGATACACATTCCATTTCATTCTTTTCATGTTTGCTTACAACATATCAGTGGACCAATGGTTCTAAAGAAATTTGTTGGAATATATTGTAGACACAGGATTATAAGGGCAGATTTATTTAGCACTGATATAATAATGATGAAAATTGCAAAATGGTGTACCATTTTTAGATGTGAGCAAAAGATAACGTGTGAACTATATATGATCTCGCTAGCTTTTATATTGTACTGGGGGTAATTTCATTTCGTTCGTTGACCGAGATGGAAAAGGTACATACCGTACCTCATGTCCACCAACAGGTATCATAGTTCTGTTACTGTACACATAGCATGCTTATATCGTACACATGCAAGCCTAGCTATTTCAGTGTAAGGGGAGAGGTATCCAGAATGCAAATCCGCTTTAACTGAACTTTATAAACTTAAAAACTTGAGCAGATGATATACAAGATCAGATTTATAAATAAACAGTAAGGTTTTGAACACCTTACCCAAGATGATGTATGAGATCACATGTAGCTATTTGAGACCATGAATTTGAACAGCTCAAAAGTAAAGGAGAAAAATGATTCCTCACCTCATGAAGCGATTGTAAGCAGATGGGAGACGGTGTTTCTTCTCCGGGGCTACAATCAGAGCAAAACAAATGCATTATTGAGAACAACCTTATCAGCTAATCATCTTAATTTGTCACATAAAAATCTAACAGATCGAAAAGTTGTTCAGAAGAAAGAATGAAAGATAGACTGAAAGCAATAAAGCATGGAACAAGGAAGAAGAGTGATGACGGAGTTACTTCTTACTACTACTACTTACGCTTAACAACAAAGGGCATTCTCGGGGTGGCATCAGCTGATGTTGGCGAGGCTAGCGGCATCGGTTGGTTCCTCCTGCAGTCGTTGCAGGGCCCCTGACACTAAGGAAATATAATGGCAGAATAGGAAGGCAAGGTTATTAGCCCCAGCATAATAAGATCTCATATTAATGTAGCGATGCATCATGATATGAATGTAAACTAAATCATTTCCTAATCATTGTCGACTAGGTCGTCAAATAAACCCGGTCTTGAATGCCTATCATTCCAAAAGAAAATGTGTGAGGGAACCATGCATGCATGAATATTGCCGTAGCAGAGCTTTCGCTGCTACTGCTGCTGCTGCCGCCTTAAAAAAGCTCAACGCCTTTTGCAGCGACGAGGGCTTTCCCAGGCCGCAGAGATGAGCAAAAGAAATCTTTTGTAGTCCAGCGTTGTTTAATCTTGCCTTGCAAACAGTACTTTTTGAGTAGTTCAATACAGCAGAGAGAACGAGAGAGAGAGAGAGAGAGAGAGAGAGAGAGAGAGAGAGAGAGAAGAAAAGTATAGTACAATGCAACTGATAGTAAAGCAAACCAAGGCCATATTTCATGAGAAAACCCCACTTATCTATTGCAATCTATTTCTGTCCTGATGAGTGCAACAATTTCTTTCCATTTCTAACATCTTTTTCTATTTGTTTTCCCCTTCTCCAGAAAGAGAAGTGACCCACAGATCGATACATGGTATGCATATATGCTGAAGAGATGTTTGGTATGCAATCTAAGAGCTGTATTTAACGATCTACCTGAAATGGCCCCAACGGGTGATCAGTCGGGGAGAGAGGCTGCACCATCGGCGGCGGCCGTGGGCTGAGGTAGGAAAGGTTGTTGCAGTGGCCGCACTTCACCGTGACAGTGTCCATCAGCCTCTTGCATGGAACCCCAACCTGCAGCTACCCAAGAAGCACAAATTTAATCACAGCATGCAATCGAATCAACCACCTGTTGCCAGATAAACTTCCTATGCATGGCACTGTCTAAGCAGTAGCTAGCTCTCAAGGGAGGAAATTAAAGGAGGTGCAGAAAGGCAGAGGGGAAAACAACGGAAGATTCTTGTCCAATTTACACTTTCAGCATGCATGTAACAACAAAGGAGAAGATATGTGTGGAAGCTTGTGAAGCTTCGAACAGATGGAAGTGAAAGATGGAACATGGCACTATCAGGTGAACCAGAAAGCAGAATATTCCACAAAGAAACACCACAGAGGAAGCATAGCACATCAATCACCTGTCCGTAATCCACAAAGAAACAAGAAGAGCCACTGAAACACTACAGAAGACAGCATCATAGCACGTGAATTAATCCCGTGACCCATTCTTAATTGTAGTGGATTTTTGTGTGCTCCTCCAATCGCAAGACAAGAAAAAAAGAAGGGTGTGATTTAAGTGGATGCCTTGTGAAAGAACTTGTAGTAGGACCACCGTACAAGGCAAACAAGGATATATACGGAACAAAGCAAAAGAAGAAAAAAAGACAGAACCAGAAGAAAGCTTTGTCTAAGTTGAAACATCAAAACGAATGAGAGAAATGCCATATATATATCTGGCAACCATTCTTGTGGCGATCTGCCCCACAGTTGATGGTTCATTCGGATCCGATCTCTCGAGGAGTTTACCGCGAGCACGGTGTTGCAGTAGGTGCAGCGCACGTAGCACAGGTGCTCGGACTGCGACGACACCAAATCCATGCTTGCTGCTTGGTGGTGGCCGGCCGGCGAGGGGAAGGTGGCCAGACGGCGGCGGCGGTGGTGCGTGGCTGTATGCTAAGCAGCAGAGCTGCTCTAGGGCTAGGAAGAGACGGTGGAGAGAAAGCCAGGCAGCTTCTGTCTGGCAGCCGTTGTGTGGTGAGGCGAGAACTAATAAGGAGGGGAAGGCAGGCAAAGCGGAAGGGAATGGAGAGGTGAGGTAGAAGAAGAAGTGACGAGGCACGGCGCAAGGCCTAGGAGAGAGAGTTTGGTTTCCAGGAGAAGATGGGGTAGGGTTTCTATTCCTGCAATAATGCCCTGGGCCCCACGCACACATGGCTCCGTACACACGAGACCAACCACTGCGATCGGGCGATCGAGCGCGAGCACACCACCGTATCATAAATCTTTTCGATCGAGACCAAGCAATGCAAGGTGCACACACACACACGGCCTAACCTGCATAGTGATCATCCATCGACCCATCTCAAGCTCGATCTCGCCCATGTATGTAAGTGTGTACACATCAAGGGAAAGGAAAGGAACAGTCATAAGCATCTCTTGGGCTCTAGTGCGCGCGCATAGTGCATGGCTGCTGGAGTGGCGCGTCGCCTCGTCCACCCATAATGCAATTTTAATTAATTACGCGCCTGTGATCGATCCAAGACCACTGCTATACTACTAGCTTCCTGTGGTAGGGGTACTGCCTATGTGATTGATGAACAGATACGTATGTAGTGTATGATCGATCGAGACGCGATCGGTCGAATAAAGGGCGATCTCGATTGGTTGGACAATTTGATGCATCGGGGGCCAATAGTTTGAATATATGTGTGATCTGATGATGATGGTGGTTTGATTTAATTGGTGGAATTTGGGATGTCATGATATCTTACGAGAGATTCATACGATTGTGTTTTCTGATGGGATCGATCGATGCGCATGTATACCCTGCCTCTTGCACGTTATTGCATTGTTTGATGCGGAGGCTGGAGTGTGCATGCTTTAATTTGGACTTGTATATATGTGAAGTATTGTCTTATTGGTATAATAAATAATATTTTTCCAACAACGATTATTAGTATAAATTTGTAAAATTCCATGTGTGAATATCTGTACATGGGATATGGCCAAAGCAAAGGTATAAAATTTAAACAAAACTTTTCGATGGTGACCTGTCTTGAGTTTGTATAGTGGGTCTAATAAAGATGTTGTTTTCAGCAATGATGTTTAATTGCGGCTTCGAGCAAAACTTCATCCTTTCCTATCTTGGATGGATTGTGCCTACGGCCAGCAACCGGGACCATTTTCTTTTAACAAAATATAACCTCATAATTATTTTGGTTTCGCTTGCGAAGAGAATAGTCATAGTGCATCCGACAGTTGTTATGATTAGACTGAAGCAAGGTCGTAACAGAAAATTCAACCACTCTCATGTGCTTATTACTTCGGCTGTTAATCATAAGACATTCCAAAGCCACCGACGATGAGAGCACAGACATGATCACACTCAATGCAAGCACTGTGGGGTTGAAAATCATCACAACACAAATCCAGATTGCTGCCGCGGAAACTTGCAGCTACGTACCTTGTTATGTTTGCTACCATGTATATATTATATGTCTAAAGGTGTTTGATACGTTACTGTGCCATTGTAGCTATGTTTACAGATCAATCTCATTCTGCCTGATAATCAGGTTGTAGGCCAGTGCAGTTAACACACTTCCATGATACTGGTAACATGCGGGCATGCCCTAGCAGGCTAGTGACGAGTGAGGTTTGGCAGGGCCTTTATTTTGATGGGTTTCATTTGTTGCACAAGGACGTACCAATTAGCTGCAGCTTTTGTGCCTTCTCAGAGACCTGCTTTTTTTATGTTTTTGATGAAAGAAGGTATCGGAGAAAAGGAGGGAGCAAGTGTACACATATTGTTACTGTCATGATTGAGGTCTCTGATGATCGAGATGCGTGGGCGCGACCTGTTCTTCTCATCATCGATGAGATTATCATTAGGTGTTGCTATTCATGTGTCATCATCGACACATGCATCCAAGACGAGGACGAACGATTTTCTTTATAGGCATGCATGCAGGAAAAAGACGACGCACGCATGCCAGTGGATGTCCCTGAAATATTTTCCATGATTGCTATGAATTTTGTTTTGGCTTTTTATTCCAGACTAGTTAATTAGCTCTCATAGAGAGTCCAAGTGTCGATCGGTCTGCTAGATACTACCATGTGCTCTAACCACTAGACTAGACACCATTTTACATGATCCTTGTTAATTTGTTCGATGCTGTACCCATCTGTCTATTCCACACATGGAGCAAAAAAAAAAGTAATTGCGTAAGGGATTATTTCATGATCTCAATGTATTGTGGACATTGTGAATTAAATAACAGCAAAGAAAATGCAGTGTGCAAATTGGTGAATTTTTTGCCCTAAACTACTGTGTGTGAGCCAGTTCTTCAGCAATGGCATGCATGGGCTCATGTCGTGGTTACCAGTAATGGACTGTTTACAGTCACGGGACAACCTTGTACTATTTCCAGGATCCAGGCAGCGGCGGCCATTGTTGCGAGACAGTGATTGCATAACGCAAGCAGCTGTTATCATCAGCTTACTAAGATTCTGCCGACATATCTCAATGATACGGCGGAAGCGAGGCTCATTCCCTCCAATCCATGTGACATATGATAAGGAAACTAGGCTAGCTGTTTTCTTCGCTCTCGAAGGTCTCGATCCCAAGTACTCGGCCGGCCGCCGCCGCCACCGGGCGAGTAGCATCGCATCGCAGCAGCATTTCTGTTGCCATGCATAGGATGATAGGATCGATTCGATTGATTGATTTGATATGGAATGAGCCAATGAGGGGGCATGCATCACGCATGCATGAGCGCGGATCGTGTTGCATGAACTTAACCAATGCGCTGCTGAGAGCTGGGGCTAGAAGAAATCTCGTATCATGCCAGCACAAATGGGACCATATAATATGCCAATGGTGGCACGGCCCCCGTCCCATCAGTCGATTGAGAGGACCATCGATCCATCGGATCGATCACTCGGATGCGGGCGGCTCATGCATGCAGCGCAGCGAGATGTCCAGCAGTCCGTCGGCGTCGAGGTCGAACTCGATCGATCGCTCGTCGCTCGATCGCCAGTAGTTTGAACCACCAGCAACCGGCAGGCAGGACACATCACAGGATGCTGCAGCTCAGCTCGATTAATGGAGTGGACAGGGGCTCGCTACCACCGCATCATGGAGGCCATGCATGCACGCTGGGGGCCGGCCAGGCTTGACTGACAGGTAGGGGGAGAGGGCCAGGGCTCTCACTCGCTCGTGCAAGGCTACGCGTGATGCGCGCTAAGGGGCAGCGCTGCGGCTGCGGCCGCTGCACACACGGCCGGAGGCCGGAGCGGCGGTAGCTAGTGTAGATATGTTAGCGAAAGAATCTGCCATTTATGCGGCGAAAGCTTGAGGAGGGGCGGGTGGCGACACCCAGAGCGCGACGACGGGCACGGCACGGCGCGCGGCTGCTCCCGCGCTCATCGATGGGATGATCAGTAGAAGTCAGGTCAGTACGCGCGCGCCCAGGCGGTGAATGCGCATCCCTGATGCCGCTCCGGACCCACGTGTTTGACGCACAAACGCATTCATTCAATCAGATCAGTGCGATGCAACAATGTGTGTGTGCGCGCCTGTGTGGCTAGCTAGCTGCTTGGATTGGATCTATCGCAGAGAGAAATAAGACGATGCATGAGAGAGAGAGAGAGAGAGTAGTGTTTGTACACTGTAGAACCGACACTGTTAATTGGAGCGAGGAGATAGTGGTAAAGGCGACACGAGTGATCGTACGTGGGAGTGAGAACTCTCAGATCACAAACTAAAGGAGGGCTACTCCAAGCTACTAGCTCATGTTTTTTTTCCCCGGCCTCAAGTAGTGCGTGCGAGAGAAAGAGACGCATGGAAGAGATAGACAGGGGTGGCCGGCCGGTGCCGGGATGATAAGGCCATAAAGAGAGCCCCGTCGTCTAGGTCGCTGTCTGGTGGAGGTTGGCGACTGCGACCCCGCGTGGTGATGTGACGAATCCTCAGTATCCTTTCCTGGAAAAAGCGCCCACCCTCCTCTCATCGCCCCAGCTTACCCTCGTCGTATAAGCCACCGGGCACCACCGCAGAGTACGTATAGGTGCCATCACTTTTAATTTCACTCCGATCACCACCAGCTAGCTGCTATACAGTACGGCGATCGATCGAGCAATTAACCTGCCTCAGAGCCATGAAATCGACGATCTGGATCATGCAATATCCCACAGCGAGCGAGCGAGCGAGCGATCGATCGACGATCGATCGATCGATGTGCTGGCCGGCCGGCCGGCCGGGCTTTAAAGCTAGCGATCGCATGCATGCCGGTTTAGGGTAGGAGGGGAGGAAGATTCTAGGATATCTTGTCACCTCACCTCACATCACACACACCACCTTTGGTTTGGTCGCTAGCTGCGTGCCCTGCGCTCTCGCTGCGATCCTGAGCGGGTGAGCATGCCGGCCGTGCCCAGGGCATGTTTTTTCCCGGGATGCGTAGCCATCTGCGTGTCGTCTGAAGCTCTGCCTGAACGCCGCTGCAGCATCGCATGCCCTAGCTATAGCTAGCTAGCTAGCTAGCCGGCCACTAACCTTGCTCACGCAGTTGGTACTGGCCCAACAGTGGCGGCACTGTTGTTGGGAGGGAGCAGCATGGCATCGATCATCAGATGCATGTGTCAATGTGTGCAGCAGGCCATTGATTTTTGGACGCCAATTGCAAGGATCCGATCCGTGGCTGGAGAGCTGCGTGCGTGGCTAGATGACAACGGAGCAGCTAGCGCGAGCGCAGCCAGATGCAGCGCGGCATCGATCACACGCCCTCCCTCGATCCCCCGCCCGTGTGGCTTCACACATCACGGTTGTTGTGAGCTCTCGATCTACTACTTCATAACGACAGTGATCCCCACTCTGGACGGTGTGTCAGTCACAAACCGTGCAGATAAAGATCTATCAACTCGCTTGGATTCTTGGAACAATCGGATGGCATGATAGCATGGTCCAAACGGAACAAGGTAGTCGTTGTGTTTGCTTTGCAAGCAGGACTGCATACATTAATAGCTGTGCGACGTGCGTGCTTGTGTGGCCAACGTGGCTAGCTAGGTCAGAACGATAAACACCATTTCATAGTACCTATGTTCACCCCAATTGAGCATTTAGGAAACTAGTATCAATCTGTCTTGTCTGTTCTAAATTATAAGTCATTCCAATTTTTTTTTAGAGTCAAAGAATCTCAAGTTTTACCAAATTTATACAACAAAGTACTAATTAATATTCATGATACCAAATAAGTAACATCACTTTCCTCGTTAAAATTTTTGCTATATGTTTATTTGGTGGCATAAATCTCTGCATTGTGATCCCCTATATAATGTTAATCAAACATGAAATGGTTTGATTGTCCAAGAAAGTTGGAATGACTAATAATTTAGAAGAGAGATAGAGTATTATGAGGTTCCCTTTGATTATTGCTATCATGGCATATATGTTTTTAGATAATGGGAAAAAAGCGCCCGTCTTTGAATCCTGGCATTTATGTGGGTACCTTAGATGTAGATTTAGTGTGTTGCTTTGAACTATTTTCATAATGGCAGGGGTGGCACTTTTTATTGACGATCCAAATTGGTGGCCAGATATTTCTGATATTTTGGGGGGTTTCGAGGATTTTTATCTTTTTGTGATTAGTAAGATGCTAGTGTACATTTATTTCGACATAAGTGTGCATATTTCATGAGTGTACAAAAGGTTAAAACAACAATTGCAAGGTTTGTCTTCCTTCACACGCTAAAAACATTTCACATAGTTTTCGTTGAATAAAAAAAAACTAATGTAGATGCGGAAGTGACATTTTTGTCAGCTCCTGTAGTATTCATTCTGGTCTCGTTTTGACCATCACATAGCTAGTCAAACTTCCCAGAACTATTTGACTATGGATAATATATTTTTCAGACAAACAAGCGATAATATTTGGGTTGAAAGCATGATAATCATCTCTGTTAAGAAACATGATAAACATATATGTATAAAATATGTATTTAAAATTACATAAAAACTTATAGTAGAAGTTAGTGATAAATGTTTTGTCTTGGAGATAATGCATGAACTTGTCCAATAGTAACTATTTGTGACCGTAGGCAACGAACATACATAATGTGTTTGCACGTCAACTACAACTCCTCATGCATTAGACTTTAAAAGTAAAAATACTCCAGTGAACATGGACTTATGGGGCTTAATAACTCAGTATATTTGTCAAGGGTTCATTCAAGTCATAAAAACATGTTTTAACCATCGTAATCAATCTTGCCACAGAAGTGTGAAGATTGAGAAAAATAGCAAATGATCTAATTAATGCTAGTTGTTGATCTGGCTAAGTATTTAGCGCTGGGTATTTATTTTTTAATATACAAAAATATTTTTTTTATCAGTACTTCCCTGCACCTACACGAGTATCACCAACTTTACCACCGCTAGATCTTTAGAAATCAACGGTTCTCATTTTGTCCAACCATCCTTAAACTTCTCAAATTTTATGGACCATATGATTATTCAAAATGTCAAATTTTAGTAACAAGAGAAAGTTATTAGAAAAAGATACAATGGGATTTTACACCTCTTGATATCACAAATTTGAGTATTCGACAATGCATTTAAATATTTCTTCAAGATTGTTGGCTGGTATAAGCAAAATAGTAACTATTTATTCCAAAACAAATCATATCACTGTTCTTAGTTTATTACCGAAGATGCTTGAAAGTTTAGTAAATGTGATCGGTACGAAGCAAAAAAAAAAAATTTAAGGTGCAGCCTATAGAAATCAATTCATTTGAATCATTGCTAGTTTGAACCGTACTCCTTGTCTTCATTTGAATTAAGTTACGGCCTATAGTCGTTTGCGTTGATGCACTATTGCTAATTGAAGTTGTTGTTTGCGTATATTAGTGGGGTCACGTGCCCTAGCTAGATCTCATTTGCCTACTTCTCATTTCTCTATAAATGTTTGTGGAGCCGGCAAAGTGAACATGAACAGTCACATCGGCCTGTAGATGTACAGTATACAGTCACATACCGTGAATAACTACAGTCAGGTCCTTTTTGACTTGTACTATGCCTACCTCCAGGAACACCGTACCTAGCAGTATAAACTACAGCGTGAAATTAACTTGATTAGTACGTACTCTCTCTTGCTACATGTGCTCAATATATATGTTGATATATCACCATCTACCTAGATGCTAGAATCAACTACCACTAAATCCTACACTAAAAGTATCGCGATGCATGATCATATCACAATCCACTAACAAACGTGTATATTTCTACAAGGTAAATGTGTCTCTGAGAAAAGATGTGACTCAATCTGACTAGAAAATTAGTAAAAATTGACGAACTAAACAAGGTCTAACTTTGTTCTTGTTGTCAGGAGCAAATATTAACGCACGAAGTTGAAGGCAGGCAAAGGCAATGATGGTGCAATGAGCTCGATGGCAACACACCCGTTGGTGGTACGAACGAGCGTGCGGGCCCTCGACCCTCTGCTGCGGCGGTTCGTACACAACTGATCGAGACAGTGAGCCCGCGGCCCTCCCCTAGTCATTGCCGCAGCGAGCTTAGTAGCTCCCTCTCTAGGCTCTAGTAACTAGCTAGCCTTCCCCCTTTCCGCTCTCGTCTAATCACGCCTCGCCTGCGCGCCGCGCCTCATTTTACCATCTCTGTCTCTCCGGCGTTTTAAGGCGGCTGTGCCTCGCCCTCCCGCGTCCCGACGCCGCCGCAGCGGCGGCATGCAGAGGCAGCCGCGGCCGCGGCCGCGACGCCACCACCACCAGGCACCAGCGCAGCCAGACTCCATTGCTACTAGTCCACCAATACTATAATTATTAACCGGGCCGGCTGTGCCATGGCAGCTCGTCGCACGGATCAAAAGAACACAAAAAATGCCCTGGAATCCAAAAGAACGGCTGGCACGGCGGCAAGAGCTCTTTTACAAGCGCACGATACCACCACTTAGTGGTATAAGGTATAGAGAAGATCTAACCGTCCATTCTTAAGGGTAGCTTAGTAATTATTCCATATATGTTAATATGCTAATAGAATCGCAAATCGTCATTTTCCTTCCGCGGCGTATCTGACCGAGCTCTCTTCATTGGCTTTTTCCTTGGCGCAAGTTCAGGCTCCGCCGCCGCTGCCGCCGCCGCCAAGCGTCATCGGAGAGAAGCATCATTCCTGTGGCGCCCCTGCCCGTCCACCGGCCCAGCCGCCCAGGAAGCCACCTGACCGTTCGCTCAACTCTCTGGATGCCCAGCCGCTGCCGTCGACAGTTCGCCGAGTTCGAAAAAGTCTTCCTACTCCCTGACTGCCAAACACCCAAAGACGCCATTACCCGTCACCAGTCCAGGCTGTACGTTTCGCTGCGGCGCTGCCGGCTCCAAATCGGCTCTCTGCCTACCCGGTTCAAGTGACGTCGACGACGCCCCTGTCCATCGGCCCATGACCCCTCGTGCACGTGCTGCTTCTGGCCATGAACTGGAGATGCATCCGCTGATTGAAGGTCCGGCGTGCGTGGCCTTGCCATCGAAGTAGCCATCACCTGCTCCTCGTCGGCTCCGTGAGGCCTTGCCACCGAAGTAGCCATCACTCATTTGGCCTTGTGCTTCTTTCTCAGGTGACCAATCCATGGATTTGGTCAGCTGTTAATAAACTAATGCTGAGAACGTAAAATAACTTTGTGCTTTCACATTTAAACTGATGTTTCCGATTTTGTGGAAGACAAAATTGCAGCATTTGTGTCAGTGTATCTATTAATGTGCTGGTACTTTATTCAGTTATTCACTGAATCACTGGTCACAGGATTCATCCTGATTAGTATTGCTGGGTGGCTGTGTGGTAAAAATATCTTTGTTGTGGCATGTGTGTGGTTGTATTATGTCATGTGATTGCCTCTCGCAAAGCTAGTGTCAGGAATGATATATAGCATGCAAGAGAAGTTCAGTGTTATTCAGAGTTCAGAGGTTCAGTTATTTCCAATTCATCAGACTCCATCACTCAACGACTTAGCCGGGTAGAAGTGAACGGTTCACCGAATTCATCAGCTGCATTCGTTTCTGATCCAAAGTACTGGGTGATCTCAGCTTATTACGTTTTCCTTAATGTAATGACCAGCCCATGTATAAGGCTTGGTCCCGCTAGTTTTCTCCTCTGTTGCATCTTGATCGATTTTCATTCGAGTCAACAAAGTGTCTTCTCGCATGCTTTTGCAACAAAAGTTTTGTTTCATCGCTTAATATAGAACTACTTGTGAAATGGAGATGTGGATTGAGGAGGATATTCAACTGTCGGTCTGCACAGTTCGTCCCAAATCTGGAGGTGACAATTTCAGTAAAAAACCTTCGCTCCCAAATCTAGACGTCACAATTAAAGTAAAACCTTCGGTAATAACCAAGTCTGCTCCATGAAAATAGAAACCTTAGCTAACAACCAAAGTAAAAGAAAAAAAATCTTCTTCATAAAAAGAATAATATTTGCTATCATGTGTGATCTATGGTAACATTACAATATTGATGGGAGGGATAGCAGAAGACACAAATAGATAATTATAATAGTAAGAGTACAAAAACTTGCATTACACATCGGAGGGATACGAGCAGGACACAGATATATATAAGCAACTGATTGCCATCCCATTCATATATACATAATTAGAAAGTTCATTGGTTTCAGATAGCACAGCTAATTATTGCAGGGTGATCAGGATGCTGACACTACCACCAGTGTTCTTCTAACAGCCCCTAGAACCATGGTGTACCATTCTCTCAAGCATGTCAACAACGCCATGGACCTGGATTAAAGATGGGAGAAACAAATATCTTAGTTGGCATAGTTTCATAAATCTTGAATGCAAACTGATGTGTACAATGCACATCATTGCTACTCAGTATATATACTTCGGTCTCATTACTATTACCTATGTTCCTTACAAACTAATCTAACAGCTCACTATTTATGTTGAAATTATCTCCCATTTTCATGCAGGTATTATGAACTGATCAAATCTCATAGACCAATATATGCTCCGTGTAACAATGTTAAGGAAAACATGTGTCTCGCTCCAGCCCTAAGAGTTAACTCATATAGTTCTATTTCATGATTTCATCCAGATATCCTGTTCTATCTATGTTAACGGGAAACATGTGTAGTACTGTTCTATGTTTTTTCTAGGAAAACATTACCATTAACTCGGTTAAAAAATTAGCACGGCATTTTGCAAGTAGAATTGCAGATGCGTCTGCTACGAGCATTGAACTACGTATCAGAAAACAAGAATGCTGCGTGAGCCGTGAGGCACGCAGCTTGTGACCTGAACGAGCACGATTCACGCGCTCTCAGCGAGGATTTGGTCTGTCGGCCGGCCGGTCAGGCGGTGCTTTAACTCGTATTGCTAACAGGCAACGTAGAAGGAGGAACGTGCTTACCATGGTGAAAATAGGTTTAGATGTCGTGGTTGCCGCCACTCCGCCAGGCTTGATTTCCGACTGCTCCATCTGGAGTGGTGACCTTCGCCCGCCCTATCTGCCTCCCCTACGACGAGTCAGCCGCGGGCCTGCTCCCGGAAGGGATCGCTGGCTACAGACCCATCTAGAAACCCTAGCCGCCCAATGTTAGAGAAACGAAAACATAAATATGTGAACGAAACTACATGGATGCAACTGGTATTATTTCCTATAATACCCTTATACTACCTATACTACCTAGGCATACTACCTATACCATAGGGGAAGTTTTAGAAGTATACAAATAATCTCAACCGTCGGATTCTTTTATACTAGTCCTTTTAAAACACTAGTATAGAGTAGTATTGTGCGCTGTAAAATAGCTCGGCGGCAAATGGCAGAAGCATCTCATCTCTGGCCGGACGGAGCGCATGCGGCATGCCCAACGCCACACGCATCCATCAGATGTGTCCCCCATGCATGGATTGGATCGGTCAGAAAGCTCAGAACAAAGTTACTTCCACCACCAGGCATAGCCAAGATCGGGAAGCTAGCTACTCCAAGCTAGATGCTCACCACCTCAGTGATCTGCTGGTCTCCACCTCGCTCCATTGGGCATGCAGTAGGGCGTGCGTTTGCTTAAAGAAGCAAAGGGACGGGACGGGCGAGCAGGCGGTAGAGGTAGACACTGGAAGGTGTATGGCGTCCAGAGCTGCCGGCCGGCCGGTGGTCGCCGGTTGCGTGCGTACGTAGCTAGTAGGCCAGGCGCAGGCGCGGCCGGCAGTGGCAGCAGGGACTTTGACGGATTTGGGACAATCATTAGAAGCGAGGACGCACTCACTCCCTGCCATTCTGGGAAAAAAGCTAGTACTCCATCTAGCGCCTAGCCCCGGCTCGCCTCCAGATCCACTGGTCGTAGTCTTCCGTCCGAGTCCGATCCACCACCATGGCCGGGGCGCGGCCAGACAGGTTGATCAGTCAGCCAGCAAGCCAGCCAGCCAGCCAGCGCGCGGCGCCACGGCCGGTGGACGGACGCGCGCGTCGAGCTAGCCGCTAGGAGCAAGCTAGTCTGCTAGCCCCTCTCGCTTCCATTGGCTTTCGCGGATCACGAGCCGAGCCGGGGCGGGGCGGCCGGCTTGGAGCACGGCATGCGCTCCCTGCCGCGGACGGCGGCGTGGGGAGTCGGGATCGGCGGGGATGGGGCTACACGTTTGACCGGCGTCGACTGGCGCCTCAAGGACGAGAACCACGTGTCCGCTTGCCTTACTTGTGTTGACCTGGTCTCGTCGCAATCGCCGTTCGCCGATACTACTTACTGCGTGCGTGAGTTGGTGCATACTGGTGCATGCTACACACACTGTACTTGCTACACGATACGTCGATACGGGGATTATAAGGCACCACTTACTGCGTGCGTGAGTTGGTGCATGCTACACACTATAGAGCAATTGGTGCATGCAGCCATGCACTACTCGTCAGGGCTATGCTAAAAAAACTGGTCAGGGCTAGTTAACTGTTACTCACTCAGTATCAAATTATAAGGCGCCAAGTCAAATCATTTTATGTTTGACTTAAATTGTAGAGGAGGTCATGAAGATTTATGAGAAAGATTTATTTCAGAAAGAAATTAATGATACTTATTTGATATCATTAAGTACGCGCGCGCGGCATCTGATCACCTGGTTCTATTTGCCCTAAACATGTGAATATGTGATGTGAGTGTCGGGCCTGTGCTGGCCATGTGTCCATGTTCTCTCAGTGTCCTTTTCCCCGAGAGAAAAGTACGCGCCCGCTGGTTTTTCCTTGGTCTCCGGCGCATGCGTCCGCGCACAAGAGTACAAACCCTTGGCGGGAGAGGGGTCAATAAGAGAAAGGAGAGTGGCAGAATCTTGGCCTGCCCATGACCTAATTCATGATCGAAATGTGAAGAGACTAGCTGCTGCTTATTAGTCTCAACCTAATGCATGTTCATGCAGACTGATCATATATATAGTCTCCAATGCAAGAATTTGGCTATATATGGTAGTAATGGCAGATAGAAAATTTAATGATATCATCAGCCGGGGTTTGCTGGCTAGATCGATCGATGGTTGAAAAAGAATAGGAGCGTGCAACTAAAACTACTTTCTTCCTCATTATACAACGCAAGATCACATGGAAGACTAATATCATTCCATTACTTGGGGATTATGGGTAGATCCTATCTCACTCCAAACTGACAAAGAGAGAGAGTGATGTGCTGAACTGCTGCTGATTTCTGTTCCTGGTGAGCTGAACGAACGAGTGTGTATCTTGCTAGTAGTTTAACAACAGACCCTTAATTCCCATAGTAACATTTCAACAGCATGCGTGAACCTCGAGTTTTATTTCACAAAAATGTTTTTTAGAAACTATTTCACAAAAAAAGGTTACTATGGTCCAAAAGTACTGTTTTCTGAAAACACAAATCATGCATGCAACTTGAAGTAAATCTCGTGAGCTTGCACAGTTCGATCTATGAAAGGTTAACCTGGCTTCGAGTAAGGGTAAGATCCAGTTGGAGGAGAAGAGGACGCACGGAAAGCGTCACATTTATATATGTAGGACATTTTACGAAATCGCATGCATGCATGTGCATGGTCCCTGAGACAACATCATCAAGTTACGATCTTTTTTTGTTATTGGATTTAGCAGCAGTTGTACCAGGGCGATGTAGTTGCATTGCTCTCGAGGGGAGCAGCCGGCCGGAATCCCACAACAAAATAGCCAGAACGGAACCAATACGGAACCACCTGAGGCTATCCGCACTGCTACCGGAGGGAGCCGCTACCGCTCCATCCAGGTCAGTTTAGCAGAAAAAAGTCCACAGCGGGGGTCTGGAAGCAGATCGCTATCGTAGCAATCGGCTCCCGATTCCCGAACCCCTATTCCCAGGGTCTGCGAGGAGAGACCATATGCACTGTGCGGGTCCACACACACACGCGCTCCCAACGACCACGGCGGCGAGCAGGGGAGAGCGGCCACGCCTCCTCCTCCTCCCGCGCCATGGCTGGCTTGGGCCTGTGTGCTGATGCACGGCACAACCGCCGCGAGGAGCTGCTGGCTGGCGCCGCCAAGCTCCATGGCCGCCGGCAAGGAAGAACTGAAACAAACAAAAAAAAAAAAATCAAAGAAAAAAAATCCAAATCAGCTCGCCGTCAGGAGGAGGGAGGAAGGGGTCCCGCGAAAGGGAGACTCTTCGGGCCAGCCCGCCGTGGAGGGAGAGCCTCGCCGCCGGCCGGTAGCTCCGCCGAGAGGGAAGCCTGGGAGAGAGAGAGAGAGAAAGAGAGGGGAGGAGAGGAGAGGAGCTGGAGACGCTGCGCTTCCTCGTCGAGCTCGAGGCCTCGCGAGGCACGCCGCCGCCTCCGCTGCTTCACCTCCGCGGCCTCGCTAGGCCTTGCCAGCGTTGGAGCTCCTCCGCCTCGCAGGCCTCGAGCTGGTGCGGAGAGCCCGGAGCTCGTGGCGGCGGCAAAGGCGGCGTGGGGAGGGCAGCGGAGAGAGCGAGGAGAAGAGGAAGGGGCTCGACCGCAGATTTCGCGAGAAATTAAATCAACTCAGATTTCGCGAGAAATTAAATCAACTAATTTCGAGTTTCCTTTGCCGTCAAACAATGCTAGGGTGGGAAAGAAAAAGAAAAAAAGAGAAAGAAAAAAGAAAAAAGAGAAAGAAAAAAAAAGAAAAAATAACAAAGTATTTAAAATGAGAAGGGAAAAGAAAGAAACAAAAATATGGAAGGAGGTAGAAAAAAGAAAATGAGAGGAAAGAGGAGATGATAATTGGGGTGGTTGAATAAAATATAGATTAGTTGGTATAGAGATTGAGATATAGAGTTTGACGGGTGCGGAGAATGTCGGGATAGAGGTTAAAATATTGATGACTAGACAAAAATATTCCTTTAGAAATTGAAAATAGAGGTTGGCGAGTGCGGATAGCCTGAGTGGAATAAGCCGTGAGATCCGGCAAGGGCGGGCCTCGCGCCCTCGTGATTTCAAGCACGGCCTCTCATCTACCACTGCCCATGCCTGACTCTGTTCAGTCTGTTGTACTGGATCATCTAAGGTTATTCAGTTATTGGAATTTCAGTTTCTAATGTACGATTATTATAGTTCCCAAAGCTGGCAAATCTCTTCAAAGTTATATATCAACGAAAAGTTGTGATGCATCGATTGAGTGACGACGGATATATATTGGTATCGCCAAGAACAACTCTGTTTCGAACCTATTTTTCGTTGAAAGAAAAAATAAAACGCATGCCAGACACTCCCTCGTAGCAGAAGGTATTCCGATGAGAAAGACTGTATGCAAGTACCAGCTAGTAGGGGACCAACTTTATGATCAACTTGCCACTTACCAAGACATGAGATGTCGACCAAAAGCTAGCTTGAATAATTCTGACTAGTTCTGACCTTACCTTTACACCTGGAACTGTAATTGTCATTCGAATAAATGCTATCAAATAAATCTCTTTTAGTGGGAAACTAAAAGAAAGAATTCACCACCCCATCTTTTTCAGGAGTATCTGACGAAGTCTACATATATACTACTTACACCCCATACTTTTCATACTATCTGACGAAGTCTTCATATTCCTTCTATCTTGGGGAGAGGTGGGTTGATTATTGGGTTATCGCAATAATTTTTGGGAAAAGAGAGATGCAATAGAAGTCCTACTGGAGCACTATTTTTTGATTCTGGAAAGGGAGACTGCTGGAGACGATCTTACAGAGTAAAGCATATATTTTTGTGTCATTACAATGAAATGTATCCCCGCAAATACATATTAACTAATTCCTTTGTTGTACATGTGCCTTCAAAGTAAAAATATTTCAATCATATTGCAAAAAACATACAAAGGTATTAAATAGAATTATGATGCTATTATTTAATGGTTGAAGTTAATATGCAATGTCTTGAAACTAATTTAAGTATGAATATATCAGTGGGTTCCAACAAAGAAATTTAGCTTTAAAATACCTCGTTTTGATCCATGATCATACTAAAACTGTGAGTCCATAGTATGTAAATTCAAGATACACTAAACCAATGGAGGAACTAGGGAGAAAATCAACGGGGAAGGGGAGGGCAGACATTTGTCGATTAAATGTACAATTAATTATGCAATGACAATGAACAAAGAGAATAATTCATAAAGGTGGTCTTGAGACCACAGTGCCAGAAAATACACACTCTATAGTTGTAGTAGAAACTGATAAAGTAAGAAATAGAGGAATCAACCTATTAATTAAATGATAACCATTTGCCTTTTAGTTTCTACTATCAACGACAAATGCCTGCTACACTTATCAAATTTTAAAACTATGAATTGGTAAGTACATCAAGCTCACAGTGACATTTTAAAGGCGTGTTTGGTAACTTCAAATGTTTGATTACTAATTTTGAGCATGGTTTTAAATAGAGGGTTAAGGCGTTTAACGGTAGGGTTGTCGCCTTCCTAGCAGCTATATTTGTCTTTCTCTTACTTTGACAACAACATATAGAAGTTTGATGCTACAGATCATATATTTAATAAATATTTTATGAAAGGTTATTAAAAATTTTATTGTTTGTTGGGGGGGGCATGGCCCCTACCAGTGCCAACCCCCCTCAGTTCCACCACTGAATGATGCCAGCAATGACAAATGCTCACCATGCACTACGACATATAAAAATTACCATTCTTCACATATATTTATTCTTCAATCTTTCGAGATATTTACATTGACATGACGACAGCCACGCTCTGCCATCCTGTGTGTTTTTTAGTAAATGCAGAACATTTCTTCTTAGGCCAGTCTCAGTGGGGGTTTCATGGACACAGTTACTTGTGCCTCAGGCCTCACATCCCTTGAAACTCCCCCTCTTAATTACCCTACCATGTCAGCAAAACTGCTGACGTGGCAGTGAATTTAATGCACATGAAACCCCCCATTGAGACTGACCTTAATACAAAGATATATAGTTGTCCTTGGTATTCTCAAAAGAAATAAATAAATACAGAACTATGCAGGTGAAGAAGAAAGATGAGCAACAATTTGGCAATGCAGGGCAGCCCCAGGCCACCGAGTGTACGTACCTTGCATGCATGCATGCATGTGTTTTTCTCTAGCCTACAAATAATGCATGACGCATCTACTGCAAAGTACAGTCCTCCCAAGCCCTGCAAATTTTACGTTTTAACTATAGTTCATGCTCATTTACTACTGTACATACCTGCTGATCCAACCTAATCCATGAGCTGAGCAGATAGATATAAATATAGGATATATATCCATGCGCAATTGCGCATTGAGTCGGATCGAGGACCACCCATATGTTCTTCTGGGACAAAACTCAGGACGACAGCGCAATCCTCGTAGGGTCTCACACTGCAGTGCTTGTCCCAAACCAGCAAGGGCACTCTCCATGCTAATAATGTCAGTAGTACACACACTACTGCACGTTAGACGTCTGGATCTCTGCCAAATTTCTCGCTTTACCTTCTCGCGAGATCTGAGAGTGCCACAAATCCATCCTTTTTCCCTGTTCCTCTCTTACTCGATCTTGATACCACATGGAAACTAATGTTCAACAGCGTCAGGTTTGGACGACGGTGTTTATTCACTCCACATTTGCTCAAGCTGATTGCTCCAACAGTGTATATGGGGGGAAAATCCAAGAGCAAAGTGCCACACATCTTTCATGGCAGCAAATAAAGGGGCAACTGGGCAAGATGTACTACTACTGTAGCGCAATCTTGGAGTCATATGCTTATCGACTGGAGCAACGACGACGATTAGGGGGTTCATCATGTGATCATTACATCTGGATGATGGGCACAGCCATCCATGTCTCTGATCCTTGAGGAGGTGTACGGTTCTTATTGTGAGAAACAGAGCTTGTGTGGTGAAGGGAGCACTAGTGTAAGTTGATAAGGAACACACTGATACGTTTGGATCGATCGATATGGGGTCCGTGCGAATTGATCTTGTTGTGGGGTTTCTGGGAATAATCATGCTATCCTGCCGGCAGCTGGGCGTGCCTCTGCTCCCCCGGTGCCGTGCAGCGACGTCCATGCCCGGCCCCGGCCGGGGCGAGCGCTAGGGTGGCGACGGAGGAGGAGGGGACCGGGAGACCACTCAGGCACCGACTGTTTCAAGAGCCGGAGAGGAGTGGAGTAGCGGACGGGAGGAGGGGAGAAGCTGCGCCGTCTGAAGATGTCGCGGCTGCGGGCCATCATCACAATCAACACCAATGCGGCCCATCGTTACTCAAGATTTTCCTTGAGAAATATTATGTGAAGATGCTACGGCCCACGGGCTTCCACGCGCAGACGGTCCAGTCACCAGTTAGCCTCGCGCGCGGGTGTGAAGATTCGGCCCATGTACCACGGGGCCCATGTTATTCGGCGAGAGTTCGGACGCGTTTTTTTCCCTTCGGCGCGGCGCGGCCCGGCGTGGGTGCACTGAGCAGAGCAAACACAACACAAGGAGCCCACGGTACCCTGCCGCCGCGGATCCAGCGTCAGGCACTCAGGCTTGCTGGGTTTCCGGTCTCCGAATTCCCAAAATCCCAAGTATAAAATCCCCCACAAATAAAGATTCTTCTGGTTGCAGTCACCACACATATATCATATAGATGCATAAAGTTCCAAGCTTCACACACAGCAGTACGAGCGGGGTCTCAAACCATTACAATCACACACGCGCACAACACGGCATCATCCGGGTCAGGCTCACGCGGCGGAGACGCCGCGCTGCCGTCTACCGGTGGTGCTACAGCACAATACGCGCTCGAAATTGTTCGTCCCTGTTTTCTTCTTCAACGTTCAGGAAGTCACAAAGAGCAGTTTCACTAGTTCATCGATACATATAAGAGGACCAGAAAGCACGCCCTGCGCCTGCAGGATGGATTCCTGCTAGGCCGACCATGCCTGCATCGGCTTATTGAGTTCTTCAGAGCTTCTCATATCCATCCGGATCGACCATGCTCATTGGGGTCGCCCATGTCCTCGTGGTTCAGCTGGTCCATGTAGGCTTGGTGATGGTACCTTCGCAGCGGACGAACATTCATTCAGTTATTATTATTAGCTATTAAAAGAATGAATGAAAGCATGAATCCTAAAAAAATGAAATTCTCAAGGCACAAGTTCAGATAACAGTTGTGCCTTGAGCATATTCAGTTGTAATGTTTAGGAATTCCTTTACAGCTTTCTGTGTGATTTTTTTTCTTTTGCGCTTCTATAAGTTTTCTTGTTATCAATCATGTGTTCCAGGACTGGAGAAGCTCACCCAATCTGCAGGGACGGATCATTCTCTGGGTGCTGAAGGAATCCCTGATAAGCTTGCATGGCATTACCCCCAATGCCACTGTGCCCACCTTCTTCCCAGGAAGCATGTAGCACGCTCTCTGCATTTGTTTCTTGCAACTGGCATTTACAACAGACAGTAATGTTGTTCAAAAAAATAGATCAGTAATGTTGTCAAAAAAACCAGATCAGTAATGAATTCAACAAGCCTGGTTACAGAAAACTGAGGTCATTTTGTTCAGGTGTTATGTCTAATCTTCAAGGATAGGAAAAAATATGTGACGTCAAGCGTTAACATTCAAGTTCATCATCGTCTCAAAGAAAAGGCACAAGTTCATCATAGCAAGGAAAAGTATTAAAGTCGTTGAATTTACCTTCTTCCTAAGGTCCTTGTTAAGGTCATTTAATTCTTGCTCCTGCCAAACATAGTTGTTCACAGCTCGCCTTTACAAAGTTTAATATGAATGCAAGTAAAAGAAATAAAATTAGGCAAAAAGGTAACGGAACTCGTCACTATTACCTTACTTTTGAGATCAAAGAGCTGATCAAGTAGCATCTGATTCTGCAAACACATCAACTCTCGACTAAGCAAGCCAAACAGTGAATAAGATGTAGGGTATAAATAGATGCTAGTCATTTTTTTCTACCTTTCTTGACCTGATATGTTTCAGGGATATCTCTATTTGGTTCTCAAGCTGCTCAAGCTCCTTCGGGCTAAGTGGACCCAGATCCTCACCAAGAATATTTCTATAATAATGAATAAGTGCCAAATGCCATACATCAAATACAACAGAAACGAATTTCATTGCCATCTTTGAACATTACCTTTGAGCAGTTTGAAGAAATTCAACTCTGGTCTTCAACTTCAAATAATCCTGGTAGTTGATCTAGTTTTAACAAGAAAGATCACAAGAGAAACAGAGCTAAGTCAGAGTGAGATAAAGTTCAAGGTCTGTATATGGATCTTGTTCTCCAAACAAGCAAACATAGTTTCTGAAACAGAAATCCTGCAAAAAAGATCAGGCAGGATGTATGCACATTCAAAATACAAGACAATTTACTAGCATAAATCTCGTGCCTGGCGAATATGAAACATTGGTGAGACTAAGAAGTTCAACAACTATTTCATATAAAAAAAGTATTGATCCTGCCGGCAAAATAATATTGTTTTGGCAACTAGCACATAACTTCGTGTACTTATGAATTCATGAGGTTGTGTTGAGATTTTTTTAAGGAAAAAGTCTGAATGCAAACTGTCCTTGTAGGAAGACACATGGGCCGGGCTCAGCGAAAGAAGCGAAATGGGCTGTATGTATATGGCCCAGTTATCGAGCAGCTCACCCCACCCACGAACACAATCCAAACAAAATGTCCGGCCCAGGGCAGCCCAATGTACAAGGCTGAGCGCAGCTTTTGCAGCCTCAAAACTTTATCTTGACGTGTGGCTTAAACCATATAGGCCTCGGTTCGGATTGGAGGGTATTGGGAGGGATTCATGCCCTTATCCCTCCCTCTCAATCCCCTTGGAAAGAGGATTAACCTAACAAATCATAGTGGGGATGAGAAAAAATATTGGTCTTTTGCCAGCCCACCTGTTGGTGAAAAGCAAACTAGTTCATCTTTGACAGCACAAGTTGGATGCACTTGCGCATTCACCCACGTCCACGCGGACAAGGATCCTCTGTAGTGCTGCACTCAGCAGTTGAGCCCCTGACTTGTGAACCCAATCCTACATGTTATTGACTCAACTAGTACAGAGGAAGCAACTACAGGCGAGTCCTGTCGCGATCAAACACGTACACCAAGATGTGATCTAGCACACATCTAATAAGATAGAATGTATCTAGCCAAATTCGATTGAGTAGCTAGGCAGGATCCCTCCCCCTAATCCTAACCAACAGAGCTACGTTATCAGGGAAATAGTTTCTTGATGTTACATTATTCAAGTCACAGCAACACTGGAACTTGATCATATGGCTTTCTGTATTCAAGCCTAGGACAATCCTACGAAGCTTTATGATGTTGATGTGAAATTTAAAAGAGAAACTTTAACCATAGAAGTATAGTATGATATATATCAACTAGTTTGGAAATGACATGAATATATAGTAGTTTTGGTTCATTGTTTTTGGAGCGATCTATGTCATTTGGCTAGACAAAAGAATCACTATAACTTTATTATAGTATTATATACATAACGATAAAAATTTCAGAAGCACCATTTACTCATATAAATGAATCACAAAAGAATTATGTAAAAAAAAGGATGTTAAGAACTCATTTAGCTTACTTCACTGTCCAGTGGAGTTTTTACTTCCTGTGAGTTGTAATTGGAGCTGCGGTATCTCTCGAGTGTTTTGTACATGCTGTTTTCACAAGAAAAAAGTGGTCAGCAAATGTGTTGATAAAACAAGCAAGCAATTTAAAATTATATATTTCGGAAAGCCATTTACAAGAAAGAGAGATATTTCACAAAAAAAAGTATCATACTGAGCTGAGAAACACATGATCTAGCAGTTGTTGATCAGTTATTGTGCAACAGCATAAGCATCTTTGCTTCTCTCTCTCTCTCTCTCTCTCCGAAATGTACTTCTAATGTTCAATTTAACGCATGCAGAGAGTATTTGCAACTAAGACTGATTTACAAGGGCTTCTCATATCATGCATTTTTCCCTTCCTTCTCATTAATCTCCTCGCCATATCTTACTCGCCTTCTTAGTTTTACTTTACCAATCAAAACTATATAAGAAAAAAAAATACTGCAGCCTTGCCAGACAAAAAGTGGTGATAGAGGGAGACCCTCCCTGAGTCCCACCGACCATGCACCGTGATCCAAATTTGGGTGTGAACGCAACACAGAGGATGTGATGTGGTGTGTCCTAGGGCCGATAGATGGTGCTGCGCAGAACGGGCATCAGGACATGGCAGTGGAGGCGCGCCAGCTGCTTGTGCTGCGTCGCAGACCTCACTGTGTACAACAACTGATTCTATGGCGGCATAGGCCATACGTGTAGTCATGACAGGTTACCTCTCTGTACTGTGAGCTGGCCTGGTATGAGTATAATATTTAAGAACCATTTTGCAACTGCAAGAAAAATCTGTTATTACGTACTACACGCTAATCTATCAGTAGGAGTCTAATATATCAGCCTCACTACCTCAAGCCTCACACAGCATTGTTCATTATGAGGACAGTAACACTAAGTTTATATATCGCAAAAAGTTTATAAAGCGTTTATTTGTCAAAACTGCAAGCTAGTAGTAGATTCCACAAAAACAATCATCTGATAAGTAGAATGTCCACTGATAAAGAAGGTAGTTAGGCTGGACTAGGCTGGACTGAAATTCAACAGAGAATCCCACTATAGGCCAACAAATTTCAATCTACGATTATCAGATGATGATCATCGTTTTTTCCTTCTTTTTGAAGACAACCCAATAGTTGACACATACAACATTATTTTTACTTAATGGTACCACCCATCTATTTAACAACACTGAGTTGGAGAAAAAAATAGTAAGAAGTACGCTTGCATTTTTTTAGCACCTACCTGCTGTGCAAAACTAAAGTACACGACGATGCCCCCACAACAATAACAGGTACCAAAGTATTTTGGTGTCCATAAAGTCTATGTTTAGAAATAATTTATAGGCCATATATAGCTCTTCATTTTACCCATAAATTGGATATCATGACAATGAGTAACATTTAAGCTGACAGAAGTGTCAACCTTTCAAACACTAGTTCTTACTGCTGTTTGAGCAGGTCAGCCATCTGGATCCGAGATGTGTTATCTCTAAATTCTTCCTAACTATACTTTATGTCAATATTTCATGTGTAACTAGTTAACTGAACCCTGATTCATTAGGTGGATTTCTTCTTCTCTTCAAGCGGCAACAGTTGCCATATAGTTCTAGTATTATCTCTGCTAAACTATATTTTTTTTAAAAAAAAGACTTCCTATATGACATAATATAGCTAGTGATGTGCATGAGGAAAAATTTGCATTTATCAACATAAATATAAAAGATGGATCTTAATGCATGCATTAGGCTTGTTTGTTTCAACAGTATATATTAGTATTACTATTGCGATTTAATTTTCTTTTCCTTTTTTTTGGGGGGGAGGGGGGAGGGGGAGCTGTAGGGGGCGGTATTGACTAGATCTGACTCCATCGTCTACTAAATATATCTATCAATTAAGTTAGAACAAATTTATATGCATTTCTATGATGCACTGGTGTTATTAACTAAAAGTATATTTCATATTTTTATCCTTTGCCTTCTGATTATTATCCAAGACCACAGCTTAAAAACTAAAGTAGCTATTCATTTCGATCCATTGATCTTTTGGACAATAATAACATGCTCATAAATATAATATTGACTTTTGGCCACTGCCCTATATTAAAACATTAATTACTGTATCATGGAACTAGCATTCACAGCAAATTTTACATAAGATTTTCTCATTATAGACTAAACAATTTAAAAGGCATGCCAAAGTTTTTTATTTTCTGACTACAATGTCACATGTAGTGCTATGTCCAATTAAAAATAAATACCGAGATCACTGATTTTGAACTGTTTTTGAGTAAAGATCTGATTGCTATTTTTGTTGAAATATATTTATAGATCTAATAAGTTCATGAGAACATGGATTCATTTTGCAAAAAAAAATATTTTTATGTTTTGAAACTAAATATTTTTAAATTCATCAGCGGGTAATTTTTCCTGGATAGAAAACTATAAGTTAATGAATCGTATGTCAACAAGGATAAAACAATAAAAATTACCACTATGATGTCACTTCAAGGTGAAAAAAATCTTTGAAAATGGTCAGCAGAGTGGTAACTAACCACATACAGCAACTTCCAGAAAAGCTGACAGACAAGAACTGCCCAGGGGCAATCTTCTTCAGAAAAAAAAAAACCTTCGAAATGACATGCTCCTGCATGCGGTTAAATGCAGGTTACGCACATGGATCAAAGCACTGACGAGTGACGCTCATCCTCGACAATATTGCATGCGATGCTGAGCTGAGCTGCTTGATATGACGTGTGAAGGAGAAGTTCACCTCATGGCAGTTTTGTCAGTGGTTTGGGAGTCAGATCGGTAGTCACTCGGCTCAACACGGGACTCAAGAAAGATAAGATAACATTGCGAGATCGCGAGCATCATCACTTTACCTCGCTTGCTCCAATGGAACAGTAACGAATGGAACAGTAGCATATAGACCAACAATGAGGAGTTCGCTGCAATAGGTCTAGCGAACGAACATGCATGGAGCTCAAGCTAAAATATCAGCTCGTTTTGAAGATAAAATTATTTTTTAACAAAAAGAAGATGACATGTGTTGACGAAATAAAATAGATGCATGGCCGATCTGAAGAACAGAACCGGGAAAAGGAACGGATCGGAACACATGCAGATTATTGCAGAGCAAAGGGAATGAACTTGGGAGTGGTGGATAACTGGAAATGGAACGGCAATGCTAAAAAGGGAAGGAACACGGCAGTAACTGAACTGATGCTTTTTTCACTCTTGCCTCTTCTAGGAAAAAGAACAAGTTGACAACAAAATTCTAGTTTGATGAGGTACACAGCCACACAGGTCTACTATTTCCGTGAAACTCAAGAGATCTACCTTGGGAAAAGGAAGAACTGTGAACAAAAGTGAGGATATATGGTACTAGTCCTTTCGGAGAAAATAAGATTATATTATCTTGTTCCTTACTGCTATATATAGAACACAATTAATAGAGGAAGACCTAGGTTTAGAGTAGGTTTATTTGGCCAGATCTTAGTTACTGCAGTGATCGATCAAACCAGACATCAAATTAATGATAAACATCCATCAAGAACAAGAAGGAAAATGAAGCAGCCAAGACCAAAAATAAGAAACTACTCTCCAAAGGGAAAATCAACTCATCAGTGATCATGAAACTCCAAAATAAACGGAGATGGACGGACAAACATAAAACCATGTATGAAAACAACTTAACAAGGCCGCCAAGGCTAACAAGAAAAGAGAGAGTGCTTTCCAAAGAGAGATACACACGAGATCTGTAAGCAAGTTGCTGAACTAATAAGCACCTGTTCGTCCAAGCCAGAAACTGAGAGAGCAAACCTAACAAGCCAAAACTCTCTGCCCAAGAAGATTATATATTCGATTCGATGACAAAAGAGAGGAAAGAATCAACAAAAGATCGAACGACCCAAAAGTACACACGCTCTCGTTTAATTATATTGTTCGTTTTAGCGATGCTTGATGCACCATGGAGTAGTAGATTTAGGGCAGATGTAGCTAGCTTAGGGCAGGCGCGCTAGCTCTCGTGCGTGCGTACGTACCATGAGGAGCTGGAGAACTCGAAGAGGCGGCCGCGGCCGGAGAAGATGATGAGCGCGACCTCGGCGTCGCACAGCAGTGAGAGCTCGTACGCCTTCTTGAGCAGCCCGTTCCGGCGCTTGGCGAACGTCACCTGCCGGCTGATCTTGTTCTCGATCCGCTTCAGCTCCACCTTCCCGCGACCCATCTTCCTCCTCCTCTCCTCCTTCTTCCCTCTTACTTACTGTCTCTAGCTCACCGAGTTTGGGTTGCTTTAAGCAGAGAGATGCTTTGTTATGTGATCGTACCCTCGTGTTGATACCTTTTTGGTGCTTTTGTAGAGTTTTTTTCCCCTTGGTTCTTCTCCTCCGCCCCCTCTCACTCTCTCTCTCACACACCTACATGTCCCGGTCACCCATCTTTCTCTCTCTTATCTCCCACGCACCCTCAACTCCTCAAGCAAGTATCTACCGATCGATCCCTCGCAGTGACGCCGTGATCTACTACCAGGGCAGCGACCGGTCACTCGCCCCACCACATGTCGCTGTAGCTTTTTCCGCCGGGTGCATGGTGGGGGCCGCCCTCGAGGGCGAGGCGACGAGGCATGGCCGAGCGACGCGTGATAGCCGATTGATGTGCCGCCAGTTCGACCCGTACCGGAGAGCTGCGTGCGTGCTGGTGCTGCTTGGCGCCCCGTCCAACTCCAAACCGCAATAATCTTTGAGATGGGAGAGAGGAGAGTCGCAGAGAGGATGGAGAGAGGAGAGGGGGGCATGCAATAAAGGGGGTCATGGCCGTACGCCGGGTGAGTCGGAGAGAGAGTTTGCATGAGGAGGAGCCAAGCAGAGCATGTCAGGAAGTGGGCGACGCGTGTCGATGCGCGTGCGGCTAGCTGGGGAGTCCGTCGTCGGAACCGGCCGGGCTGGGCTGGGCTGACCCCATGCCCTGCTGGCCTAACGGCGTAGGACTTCGGCTCTAGGGCTCGTAGGACTTCGGCTTTCCTTCCTGTCAGGGGTTTTCTTTTGGCTGCTCTCTGCTACAGTATCTGCCCTTGTTTTTATCTAGCAAAAGAATTCGATGGAGCTCGATCGATCGCCGCTTTCCGCACCTCAAGTTCAAAATGCATGCATGTGTGGAGTAGTCGCATGCTGTGTGGTGGTGTGTGCTACAGCCTACAGCTTGATTCGTTGGGTGGCTTTCTAGCAACTGTATGATCAAATTTAAATGCCAGTTTTGGATTCGGTATGGGTTTGTCAATGGTTTGATTGGATTAACCTGGAAGAAAACTTGTCTGGGTTTCTTTCGAGTAAATTCCAAACCTACAGGTATTTTGGCATATTTTGTGGAAAAGTTGTAACTTTTCATGCCCGTCTAAATATCCAATACATGATTCTAGGCTTCTTCTCTAACCATGTAAAAAAAAACCATTTATCTAGGTTTTGCTATATATATGGTTGTGCGCTGCTTCCTGCTTGGCTAAGTATGTTGGCCAATTTTCTCCTAGACCTTTCCTTTTGGAGGGCAACTATTCCCCACATACTTCCTTCCCATGCCTATTTTTTTACTTACAAAATGTGTTGCTTTAATATTCTTACAAGAAAATGCTGATTTATAATTTTTCTCGCTGACTCAGCTTTTCCCCGAAAGTTGACCCGACATTTTTATGAATCAACTTTTTAGAGATTTATTGATTGAACAATCTTACAAAAATGCTGAATCGGCATTTCTTGTTGACTCGTTTTTTAAAAAAGAAAATCATTGAGTGATTCAATATTTATCATTAAATTAAAGGAAGAAGTATTTCGTGACACATCGGGTACACAAGTACAACGACAGATAGGCAGGCAGCAGGTCCATTTTGCTAAGGGCTTCGGGATTCAGAATCAATCATGCTTAGCAAAACCAGTCTATAGTAGCCTATGATTTCCCTTGAACCGTTTTTTAAGATCCATTTCAAGTCGAATTTTCATTTCAGAACACCATACCACATTTCAATCTTGTGCAAAAATACTAGCAGTGAGGTACGGAGTAAATATCTTTCCACGTACACACTTCTACTGTTACTCATTTTATTAAAAGAAACTGTTAGCCACTAGCCCGTGCGTACTATAGTATTCTGGTCATTACCTCTCCGTGAAGATACGCCCGTGCACTAGTGCCGGCCTTTCCAAAGTAGTAATTGCGTTTTCTCAGTTCGATTAGATTTGGCATGCAGTACATCGCGTTCGCCCGGGCCCCGGAGAGAATCTGAGCTCATTAATCCGTGGAGAAAAGGTTGTGATACACAAAAGAAGAGTACTTCACTTGCGGCGAAGTATTCATGCATGCATCTTTTTTATTTTATTTTTCCTTTGCGTGGGCGGGCGAAGTACTTTGTTGGACGCATTTGCTGCTGCATCGGTCTCCATCCACAGGCCCCAGTCCTACTCTCCTAGATCCCCGAGCAACAGCTACCAGCTCGTGATTCGTGAAGTGGCATGTGGCATGGCACACACATCACACCAGCGTTCCAGGTCTGTGCAGTGCTGCAGCAGCCAGCAGCAGCAGATGGTGTGCGCCAGCCAGCTTCGAGCCTTCGAGGTCTCGAGGACAAGGTGGGAAGGGAAACCCGGGAAAGGCCGGCCGTGGCAGAGCAAAGAGAAGAGAGGAAGGGGGTAAAGAAAAAAAAAACTAAGGACGAGGGCCCCACCCCAGCAGGGAGGACCGGCCAGCCGGAGAGGCGGCGACCCCATACGTGAACAGTGCGCAGCACTGGATTGGGGCTGGATGCCCCCGCGGGTTCGGGTCCGAGGGGCTCGCAACAAATGACATTTGTACGCCATGCAACTACCCGGCAATCATGGCCGCTGGTGAATCCGTGACGGCACGCTAGGGCGCTGGGGCCCCTGCTGCACCTGCACACTGCACAAGCTTGCAGCATTCAAGCTTGCTTGCTTGCTTGCTCGTTTCCACGCAACACACATTGACAGGGAGGCAGTTACACAGCAATTCAGAGCAACAGGGGGGGGGGGGGGCTATATGGAGGTGCTTAGATACACTACATTCATTTCAGGACGAATAAAACAGGGCATGCAGTGAGGCCCCGTATATTGGAGAAGTTAGAGAAATATACTGTAGCAACTTTGTTAAGGTTAAGTATAAATAGTAAAGTTTTGATAGTGGAAAGTGAATGAAACTAATCAGGAATCAGAGTACGGTGCGTGGAGCCTGGGAGTGAAATGGTAAGCAAAATATGAGTTGGAAGGGACACTCCATTCTTCTAAATCATGGTTGCTTTTGGGGTAATCTGTACTGGTTTGTAGGGGTGAAAACGGATCGAATACGGACAGATATGCCTGAATGTGAATACAGATATTTATTTTTTTGTCGGATCGGATTCGGACAGTACAAAATATGTCGGATATGTATCGAATATTGATATACATTACATATCTGCAATAGACATTTAACTTTTGTTACACGGATACGGATACGGTCGGATATTGATTTTCCGGCTCCGGATACGGTATGTACCATTTAAGGCCTGAGGGCCTTCGGTCGGTCGGACGAAAAATATCCATACCACTTTCATCCCTGCTGGTTTGTACTCAAAATACAATTTTTCAAATGGAAATACCAAAACTTTTCGGCAAAGGTGATTCAAGAACTATCACTTCCAATGAAATCAGATAAAGATTCGGTCAGATGGTTGCAGCTCGGCCATGTGCCTAGCGAATCTCTCCGTTTGCTATGGTCTTGACCTTGCAGACTCCAGCCGAGGTTGTGAAGGGCACATCTTTGTAGCATGCCACGAGCTCGCCGTTGCTGTGCAGCTCGGCTGCCAGCTTCTCCCACGTCTTGCTCTTGCCGCTGAGGGAAGCCTCAGGCTCCCCCGAGTACCCAGCAAAGGTGACACGCTCCCCGATGGCAGCAGATTCTGGCGGCTCCACCAACTCAACCTTTACAAAGTAAGCAATCGTGATCAGAAATCGAAGTGGCTGGTTCCTCCATACAGTCAGTGACGGTGTTCATCAGAATTGGTGATTAGATAGATGCCTCACCTTCGTGTGGTCCTCATTTGATGCAGCCAAAACCATTGCGTGTGATTTTATACCACGCATTGCCACCGGTTTCAGGTTGCAGAGAACACAAACTTTCCGATTCTGCATATTCATGTTAGATGTTTTTTAAAAAAAAAGTGGCAATGCATCACAAGACAATCTAGAAAGACCAAATGATGATTAGAAAGAGCAACCTGCATTTCTTCAAGAGGTATGAATTTCACAAGACCGCTGACTACTGTTCTTGGTGCGTCCTCTCCGACATCGATCTCCTCTACATAAAGTGAATCAGCATCTGGATGTTTCTCTGCTTTTCTGATAAGCCCCACTCGAATATCCAGTTTTGCGATTGTAATATCTGCTTCTGATGTCTTTGATTTTGAACCACCAGATTGTTTCTTTTGTTCCTTCTTTGGACCTCCATCTGCAAGATTCGTGAGAGGAAGACCAACTAAAGACTTCGCTGGATTTGAAAACAGCTCGGCACAAAACAATTCATATAGGAGTCTAATCTGCCATGGAAGACATTCAAATAATTGATTTTTTAAGGAAATATAGTGCACAATTCACCAACAGCCACATGAATTTCAGTTTGTCTCCAATAAGAAAGAATTAGAATCTTCAAATTATTACCAGATAATTTCGTGCCCTTGAGCTTGTTGGCAACTTTGTTGGCTTCAGCATCAGCTGCGGCTTTCGAGCTCCTCTCAGCTTGGCTGCCCGCATATTTTTCTCTGTGCAGAGCTACAGTTTCATCTTTCTGCATCCATATCAAGTTAATACATGTAAAAGTACATCCAAGCAGTAAATATCTTTCTGAAATGCAAAGACCCACCAATTCCTTGAATAGAGGTGCAGGCTTCCCAATTTTGTGGCCTGCTGGTACAAAATCCCAAGGAGATTTTGCCTTTGCAACTTCTCCTTTTTCTTCACTGAATGACAGGCTTTCTTCTGGGGACAAGTTTAATTGGCGTAACACCTTGCAACAAGGATCACATAATGAGATTTAGGGGAATAATGTTATTCAAATACATTCTGGGAAGATACAGTAGCATCATACTTCTTCAGAGAAGGAGGGCATGAAAGGCTCCAGCAGACATGCAAGGAGGTAGACAAGACCAACAGAAGTTTTTATCACGATCGCACATGCTGCTGAATCTTCCTTGTAAAGTCTCCAAAACTGGCTCTCCTGTGTAAATTTAGCAAAGCAATGTTATTTCGGTGCCATTGCAGTAACAGAAGAAAACTTGGGAGAAACAAAACGTTAAAAAGATTTACTTGCAGATATGCATTTCCATCACTAGAAATGGCCATTGCAATCCTCAGTCCTTGTTTCAGTTTAACCTGACATAGATCAAAATGTTGTCAAACCTAACAGAATGTACATGTAGTGGCTATAATGGCTATGTTAGTAGTTCAAAATAAGTTACCTTTTCCATAGCATCAAGATATTGCTCAACCCATTTACTGGTTTTTTCAGCAAGTACCTTTGTCAATGAATGTGATTCCGCATTAGAAGCATCAGGTACAATAGAATCATATCCAGCTCCTACAAAAACAATATCAATATGAACTTACACAAAAGTGTACAATGAGAACAGCGATCACACACAGATGATTAACCTATCAATTGATAATCCTCGTACAACAATAATGTCTGGTTCAGAGAGACTAACCAGCTGGTTTTGCAACAAAACTTAGCACTCGATTGATGAAATTCCCCAAATTGCTCAGCAACTCGTTATTCAATTTGGCTTGCAAATCAGCCCAAGTAAAGAGCGTATCGGATGCCTGAGTATATCAGATTAAACATGTAAAAAAGTAGCATGTGCTATCACAAAGTTGAATTGATGTAAACAGATATCTTTACTGACCTCAGGACGATTCATAAGCAGGTAGTATCGCCATACTTCAGGAGGTATATCTGTATCCTTTGCATCATTGCCAAAGACTCCTATGCCTTTACTCTTGGAGAATTTTCCTGTTACAATGATTCCCATGAAATAGATGTCCACATTAAGTGTTATATATGCATATACATCAGAATCTTTATCCTGAAGTAGCATACCAGTAGGCCATCCACAAGAAACCACTTAAATTATCTGAAATGTTTTTTTAATTGGTAACTCGGTACAACAAACTAAGACTAAGTGTATCTGAACTCTGAAGACAAAAGCAAGAAAAGGAGAATGAAAAATAGGGATAAGCAATATTGTCTTATGAGCACCAAAAGTATCATGCCACAATTTTCTTGAAGCACAAGATCAGCAAGTAATCAGTGTGCCCAGTGTTTGGTGCAATCATTGCAAAATTGATTTTATCAAAGAACAAACATCTCTCTGAAGACCAGAGGGACCCAATTCCAGTAAATAAGCATTTAGCAAACACCAATAACCCACATGAACTGTGGACGAATCAACATTAGGTAAATGAATATACAACCGTGTCATGTACCTGCTTCATAGTTTAGATATTCAGTAACACTTATTGTCTTCATCATTGTCCACTTTTCCTCAGTTCCAAGCAGTGTTGAAGGAAACATGATCTAAAAATTGTATTTCATCAAATAAAAACTTGATCCAAAAGGAGAACAGGCATAAGCCATATTTCATCAAATAAATGTGTATTTCACTATGTCTGTCCATAGCACACCATGTGCAATAACGAGGTATGAGTTCCAAGAAAAAGGCATTGTGAAATGGCTATCCATACCCCTAATATTAAATAAAAAGATGCAACCACTTCTTTTTAAAAAAAAAGACATTTAATTAGGGCCATGGAGTGGAAATCTTGCAATAACTATGTTCTTGATATTCTCAATGGACAAAAATTGTGCCATGTATTTCCTCAAGGCCATGGTCCATGGATACACATAGTGAAACGGGTAGGGTGTTGGAATCTATAAAACATCCTGAGTTCTTTACCAACGGAAATAATCAAACATGGTGAATTATAGAATAAAATTGAAAAAAAGGCTGGCTAATCATTCTCATGCTAGAGATTAGAGTATAATATGCAATTTATGTTACATATTGCAAACCACCAAACTGCATCATTGGTGAGAAATGGCCTTTTATAGATGATAAACTGATAAATAATGAAGCTATGGTAACATTATGAGAGGAACAAAAGCATCCTGTTAGTCAGGAATCATGCCAAAACTATCAGAAAGTTTAAAAAAATGTCGAAACGTTATAGTCACTTACCGTGTGAAATGGCACATTATCTTTGCCCATAAACTGAAACAATTCTACATTATCAGGATCCTTCCACCACTTCTCCCATTCAGGTGTATAGGATGCCGTAATAGACACATAACCAATAGGTGCATCAAACCAAACATAGAACACCTGAAAATAATCATTAATGAAAATGAGGAAAAGAAACAATCAGGAAATGCATAAATGTAGAATTTCTATGCCCATACCTTGTCTTTATACTTCTCATGAGGTACAGGAACACCCCACTTAAGATCTCTGGTGATACAGCGTGGCTTTAGCCCTTCCTTCAGCCATGCATTTGTTGCTTGAATAGCATTTTGACTCCACAAACCAGCTACTGAAGTTTCGTTGATGTAGTCTACCAGCTTGTCTTTCAATAGAGGAAGCTCCAAGAATAAGTGATCTGTGTCACGAATACGTGGAGTATTCTTACAAACCTACATGAAAAGTCAGGAGACAATGAGGCAATTCATATTTTATAAAACATTATATTCTTAAATCAATTAAGGGAAGCACACAGCACGCAATGTAAATGCTTACCTTACACTTCGGGTCGATAAGTTCAGTTGGATTCAACAAGGTGCTACATGTTTCACACTGATCTCCTCGTGCTGATGCATTACAGACTTTGTTTGGGCATGTTCCTTCAACAAGCCGATCAGCCAAAAATCTTTGACATGTATCACAGTAAAGCTGCAAACAGAAAATTTGTGTAACAGAAACAAAATTTGAAGATGAATATACCAGTACAACACCAAGAATAAGGTAAACCTGCTGCATTGTATTCTCTGTAAGCCATTTATTTTCCATCAATTTATGGAAAATTGAATGGCAGACTTCTGTTTGCTCAGGAGACGAAGTGCGTCCAAACTTGTCAAATTTTATGTTAAACCACTTGTAAACTTCTCTGTGGATAGCATGGTACCTACATTTTTCAGCAGGAAAAGCTTCCTATGAGGAAAGTGATTTTCCTTCAAATGATATATGCAGGTTTTCAAGAAACACATATAGCAAATCACAGGTAGATAACTGAAATTCTCATGTATAACTATGTAAGTAACATGATATTACAAGATAAGTAAAACACTGAAGTGTTGTAGAGCCCAATCTTTATTGATATAATGAAAGATATATATATATTAACTTTAACAAAACTGCAGCATTAGAATTATTCAGCACATGCACATCGAACTCGCGAAAGTAAAAAACAAATTACATTATCAATGATTATGTCATCAGCTAACTACTACCTTGATTTTTCTTTATATGACATTGGTGGTTGAAAACTTTGCCATTAGCATTAAAATAGTTGTCAAAATTGTCATATAAGCAAAAACAAAACAGAGGTAGTATTTCACAAGCACAAATGAAACACCAATCAACTCATGCAGAAATCAAATAATCAACTAAGTACTGCATCACTAGTCCTCTAGTTCGTGATTTTGGAAACCAAAATTCATCAATATAATCAGTTTAATCAAGAAAATCAACCGATATGTTAACCATTTATAGAATTGGCCATAATTCCCTGAGCACTCAAGTTATCAGTTCTCTGTGTATTAACTTACTTTAATTCTTTTATTATTGAACAATCCAACATCATACCACCAAAATTCAAAATTGCGCATGAGAATCCTAACGAATTGATGTCCGCACACAGCAAGAATCTGTTATCCCAGGATAATTAGCTCACTTCACCATGTTGTCCTGAACCTAAAACTCCCCAAATCAGACAGCTCAAGCACGACCCTATCCAAACTGATTCCTCTACAGCAACTAGGAAGCAAAAAAAAAGGTGATGTGAAATGGATAAGTACTCACTTGTCGGAAATCTCCTTGGGCGTGCACTTCTCCTCCATGGCCTTGGTCTCGGTCGCGGTGCCGTACTCATCAGTCCCGCATATGTAGATCGCGTTGTAACCCCGGAGCCGGCAGTACCGCGCGAAGACATCGGCGCTGAGCACACCTGCGCACAGGACCATCGAATTGAATCCCAATCAAACGGAAAACAGCAAAGGGAGAGGAGCCGAGTAGAAATCCGAGGGGAGGCAGATGCTCACAGCCGATGATGTTCCCGAGGTGGGGGACGTTGTTGACGTACGGAAGCGCGCTGGTGATGAGTATGTTCCGGCGGCCGGGGATCGGCAGCTTCGGCGGCGGCGGCGGCGGGGAGGACTCCATCGGGACGGAAGGGTTTAGGGCTAGGACTAGGAGAGGCAGAGTGGGGTGTGTCACTATCTTGTCTCACCCGTTAAACGTTTTGGCCCTCTGGATGTGGGGACCCGCTTGTCAGAGACGGCTCGAATCTTAAAGCACGCTTGTCCAACTCCAACGGGAGTTGGAATCGTAAAGCGTTCCTCTGGCTCCGATGCCCTGCCGCGCCGACCCGTTGGTCCCCGGCTCGCCGCTGGCGTGCTCCTCGCCGACCCGTGTGGCCGTGTGCTTTGATCATTTCGCTCGTCTGGCCTGGTACTCACGGCTTTTGGTTCTTGGATTGCGTGTTCACCTCACATACAGGGAATTCTGGGCGTGTCCAGGATTGCGCATAAAATCAAAGCTGAATATCTTGCCGGTTGCTAAAGTGAGGGTGTGAAATTAATCCGGCATGCCTGACGTGTAGTGTACAACTCATACCACTAGCCCTTCTGAAATTCTGATCTGAGGGAAGTTTGGCTCTAGTTTTGTTCCACTGGGCAAGACTTTTTTACAGAGATCCAAACAGTTCCAGACTCGGCTCAACTTTCTGTGGGATTGTTGTGTTTGTATTTGCCAGTATGCCATCTGATTTATTGTTTCATTTGATTTTCAGCTGATGAACTTTAACATGGAATTAAAAGCATGCAGTACACAGGACTTCCTTGATGCAGGTGTCCTCAGCACGGTACTCCTCACTTATCCTCTTATGTTTTGGAGAGCTTCAGTCTTCTGTACCTTCAAAAAGTGCTTAATGAACTTCACTTTATTCTTCGTGGAATTGAAAAAAAACTGTCAAAGATCACAACAACAGAGCCTTTTGTGAAATTGAAACAACTATAAAAAAATAAGTTTCTTTTTCATCATTATGAAAATTACATAAGAAAAGTGCAAAAGAGGAGTAAACTGTAAATCCTGTGAGCAAAATGGACTCAAGAAACCAAAGCACTCACTTTTCTGTTCTTCTTCTTATGTGAGGCACTGTTGTAACCTTAAACCTAGTGGTAAGAGTGCATGTTTTTGGTGGTTTAGGGTATGAATTTAAGCCTAATCCTTGTTAAATCAAAATTGATGTTCCTTCTATGTATCGTAGATTTCTTTTTCTGTTGCTTCAACGCACATTGTGCTCCCTGAAAAAAAAATATATCCAAACAAAAAAAAATTGCAATACATAAAACATTTTCAGAACCACGTGGCTGTAGCTTAACCTAAAAATTAAAGCCATTATCAAGTACCATTACTTTATTGTTCATAATTATGGGCCACTCAAGAGATAAAGTCCACTGCACATTGGATTGAGAAGGAAAGGTACAAGCAAATAACAGACCAGTACATCATGTTGTTTGGTTCATGTCACATTACTAAAAGCTGAGTACAAGTGTCCGTGATCCATGTTAAGGACAGCATGAGCACTACTGCAGCTTGCCCTACAAATTAACCCTCCGGTGGTTTATCACTTTGTAATCTCTACAATAAAATTATTGCCAATAGGCTCAAAGGAATGAAAGAGAAATGCACTGAGACACTGAGAACACCACTACATCATGTGGGGTTAGGTCCACGTCCAAATTCAGAAAAATCATGTTAATGATCCAAATTATTGGCTCTAGACAAGCATGATTACTTGGATAATCTTGATCTGACTATTAACAACTTGCACTGACATCAAGACTGAGTCCTGACCTCCATATGTTTCCAACAACCAATTCATGCATCATCACTAGCTCAATAGGGGGTAATAATTCAAGTATTCCTGGATAGTTCTACTCTATCAGCTTCATGAAGTCAAGTAACCAGTTTTATGTAACTGAATATTCAACATTCTCGTTTAATTTATATATATGCCTTTAAGGTAAACTTATTGGAGATCGAGATAAAGGAGGCCTTGCATTGTAGGGGTTAAGCACCACTGCGAACCTAGTGCTGCTTTTCTAGAACATTATAATGAAAGAGTATTTGTGCTAACGCCACGAGTATCTCCTCAAGAAAAGGGGGGAAAGTCTATCATGAGTTTTATTGTCTGTCTGATTAGACAAATCATTTGGTACCAAGGCTCGCAAACATCCGATGCTTACAGCTATGTTGATCCAGACTAGTCAGGAGACTCCACAGTTTGTTACTTCTTAACCATCTTCTACCCCCTAATTAATACAGGTTGCTCGAGAAGGAAAAAACCACAAGAAATATCCACAGTTCCACAAGTTTTAGTTTGCATGTATAGTAGTTTGATTAATGAGTAAAGCAGCTATTATCATAATACTTGGAAAATCTTTTAAAAACAAAATATGCACATAGGCTACTAATAAGTTTGATTGGTCTAAAAAAACTGCTAAGTGTGGGGTTAACTCAAAAGCCATATAATAAGACATAAGCTATTGGAAAAGGGCAGAGATCACACGAACAGGTCCACGTGTCCTGAACCCCCAGAATAGATTGATTTTGCCACACTTCACCTACAATTTCCAAAATATTTTGACTTTCACGCATAAGCTAATGAATAACTTTAGGGCTACGCTAAAGTACTCCATTCACCTCCTAAGAGGTAAGATCTTAAATAAATCTCAGCCATTGATTTTTAAAATAAATAACACATTTTAGTAATTAATATATAGAGATAAAATAAAAAAAATCTGTAATATCTGTAGCCTTCCTTAACTAGTCTTCCTAATTTCCTCTACTTTCCTTCTCATGCCAAATTCCTTCCTCGAATTGGTGGACTAGAAGCAGCACACTTCTTTTTTCTTTTTTGAAAGGGAAAACTTTCCATTACTTAACCAGTCCCAAAATCATTGGTCACCACTTACCTTGCAGAGACATAATACACGCCTACACTGACAGCCTAAAACTACCAATTCATCATGTGCCACTTTGTTACAACACCTGGGCATAATTAACTTGCAAACTAATGAAGTTATTCGTAACTGCATCTTTCAGCTCGTGAAACAAATGGCCTGGAAGCAGCACACGTTCTTGGAACGGTGCTTTGCGTCCGTGGACTGCATGTTCTGCGACCATGATAGAAGAGAAAAAAATGTGTTCAGCCTAAATCTATATGATACAAAAGGAAAAAGGAAAGTTAAATCTAACTCAATCAAATTAGATCTAATAAGAAGATATTTTCTCATATCTAAAAATATAAATACTAAATATTAAACCTATTACCTAGAAGGAGGTAATATGTTATTAAAATTCCTTTTATAGACATTTAGGAGTACCTTAGCAAATGCCATAACTTTATCTTGGAAAATATCTTTGGAGAAGACTTATTGGTGAACACTTTTAATAAGAAAAAAGTTATTTCCAGGCTTTATTGACTCTTGAAATTGCCTATAGTTACACTTTTTTTATCTCGGGAAATGATTTAACTGCAAAATATGCACAATAAGTACCCCTACCAACTTCAAAAAAAATATTCTCATGACCTACTGACTGATATATAGGTTGTTTAGTTAAGAGTGTATCACACAGAAGGGGTAGGTTAGCACTTTGCCCACCTTTTGCTAGGTGTTTTTTAGGGTCCTGAAAAAGCGTCAAACAATTTATAAGTGAAGCAAAGCCTCCTCTAGCTTCTTACCTTAAAAGGTTGCCAGCAAATCCGCAATGCTTCTCCCTCTGCCATTTGGAACCTTGGAGTTTATCCAATGAGTAATTCTGTGGTCACACAGACGACAAAGGGAAGGCTCCTTCCCTATCCCTGTAGTCAACATCAGCAATGGGGGCGTTACACGTTTCAGTGTGCATCAATATATATCTATTGTTCCTCAGTGACGGTTACGATGGGCAGGTGCTTTTGGATTCTGATGGGGTGCAGTGCATTGTACCTTAAAAGCGATCCTTTTGCGCTCAGCTAACTCCTAACAATATCCATTGCCCAATCAACGTTGCATTTAACACGGTTTCCTGTCAGCCGTGGTTCACAGAGAAGATTGATAATCTTTTGATTAATCATATCCAGTTTTTAAAGTGTGAAACCTTTTTGAAATATCTTGGCAGCAGTTAGATGTGATGATAAGTTATTGCCGTACTCGATCTCGTTTGAATTCTAGCAGTAAAAGATGAATATTCAGAATATGAAAAACTGAATATTTAAATTGGTATAAGTCGCCAAATCATCGTATAAAGATGTCGCATATATCGACAGGTCATCATCTGCTGATTATGCTTGCTTGGATCAAATGTTTGTTTTGCAGTGTAATTCGGTTCCAAGAAAAGGTCACAGCAAAGTCGGCGTCACTCTCATGCCAGCTCTGTGCTATACACGGCCACACTGGTGACTTTGGGACACCGCTCCATTTGTCGCTGCGGCCGGGCCGCCATGCCTTCTCTTCAACCACACTCATCTGGCCTCCACTCCACAGGTCAATTTCCTCACGTAAGCTGAGCGGCGACAATGGGGTGCTCCTGAAGAAACCTGCAGTGCCATATAATCCCAACCACGCCGGCTCGTTTTGATGTGCGCAGCTCTTCCTCCTATCATTAGGTGAGAACAGCAGAAACTGCTAGCGCTATAGCAAGCTTGTGGCCGAACCTTCCTTATTGGCATTGTGGGAGATGGGTAGCTTGGGAGAGGTTGATCATGGCAAGGAGATGTTCCATGGCCATGGCCATTCTGATCCTGTTGTCGACGAGCTAAACCGACTGGAGAATCTCCTCAGAGGTTTGTTTTTCCTACGTACCACACATGCATGCTTATACGATCTAGAGATAGATTGATTAGTCATAACTCTTCCCGTCTATTTAGCCATGCTACACTGTGGAGTGATAGTGCATTGCGCAACAGATCGATGAATCAAGGATACAATCATAAAATTACTATGACCCGGCCAGTTGCACCACTACAGATTGCGCAGTCATGCATGTAGTATGTATGAATCATATCAGTTCCTTTTGAGGACCAAATTCATGCATCAGTTTATGACCAGGAGACAGAGATAAGAGATGGCCTAGAAGCCCCGGGTGAACATATACCCTGAACCTGAAGCCGTGCACTTTCCTAGTTCCCTTTTCTTTTGAAGTAATTTGCGTTTGCACGGTTATGACTAAGCTTTACAGTAGGCTAGAATCTGGGAAGGAGGTTTTCATATGTGTGCAAACTGCTAAGGCTAATTAAACAAGTGACCATTTTTTTTGGAACGACACAAGTGACCATTTTTACTCAAGCGCGTGACTGACTGATTGTCTTGGGAATATATATAACTGGAAAATTCTGACGATCTAGCTGATGCAAGGTTGATTAAACTTCCTCGTCAGTATGAATGAACTCAACTAATTTTATTCCATGAAAAAGACTAAAATGTCTCAGCAAAAATTCATAACGTCCTTCCAGTTCTGACGCAGTTCGCAGTGTGCTGAAAGTAACTGTGGAGGGACGATGCATGAATATTGGCTACTATATATATATATCATATATACAAAAATACTTTAGAAACTCTATTTTATCCGCTTTAAAAAAAAATGTTTTGCATGCTAGCTTTGGGTGACTGCGATTCTTCATTCTATACTCTAAATAGAAAGCTTTAGTCAGATGAAACTACATTTTCTGCTGTACAAAAAGAAACACGGAGGGGTACAAGTAACCCCATTCTTATAGTTGGTGGAGAGATTTGCTCAGATTCTAAGTTACAGGTGTGACAAAACCTTGGAAAATTTCAGTGTATGCTTTGGTTGGTAGGACGTCAAAGAATTGAATGGAGAATTAACATGCATAGTTGGTGGGATGTCTCTCAGCACCCGTTTTAATTGGTTCGCGAAATTCAATTGAATGTAACCCAAACTATAATTGTAGCCTAAATGCCATTATCATCAAGAATTAATCACAGTTACTCGTGTCAGTGCACAGTGCAGAGCTCTGGTGGTGCTGTGACCTATTCAATTGAGTTACCCGGTTGTTTCAGTGGGCAGATACTCCCTCCATTTTAAATATATGATGTTTAGAATAACCCAATCAGTTCATAAAACAAAGAAATTAATTTCACAAACTTTGAATTGATTTAAACTATTTTATAATTGTGGATTCACCCAATCTCTTTTCTTAAATGTTGTACTACAAGGAAAACATCATATCTAACTTTACTGTTTTATAATAGACGCACTCTGAACTTTTCAGTGCAAAAATTCCTTGTCCACATCATTCACTGTCCACATCATTTTGATTTATGACAAATCAAAATGTAGCTATATTTTAGGGTGGATGGAATATTTATTTGGCTAAGCCTTCCAAAAGGCAAATGCGAAGTAGAATGACGTAAAACTTCAAGTATGTATTTATTTGAAAAATATTATTCTATAAATATAAAAATACATTGTTGCCATTAAAGTAACTTTTGGACATGCAGAAAAGGAGCGAGAGCTAGGACATGCATACAGTGAAATCAAAGGCTTGAAGGTAACGGAAGCTCTGAAGGACAAAGCTATTGCTGAGGTAATTTGCTCAACGAGTTAACTCCCATATTGAGTGTATTTTCCTTTTCTGTAAAGGGTACCAGGAGCTCTTTTCACATAAAAGGGTATATCATTTAAAATTTACATCGTCGGTCAAGGTGGACACTCCAGAAGGGAAAATAATGAGTGTACCGTACACCTATGCACCACGATATGAAACAAATCTTGGGCCTCACCGTGGACAAGAAGCACCTAGACTCAACTACTTGGCATCCTTTTCTCTTCGGTTGCTTTAACTGCTTGCCATCTTTTTTTTCTTGGGTTGCTTTGCATTGTCCATTGCAACTATGCAAGTTGACTTCCACTGTATCAGCTCAATACAACTCCAGACAAAGATGCCTGTCCTTCGCTGTACTGACATCAATTCATATTTTTTAGCTGAGCAAGGAACTCAAGAAACAGGACGAGAAGATGAGAAGTTTGGAAAAACAGCTTGAGCAGAAGGTCTGATTACTTCTGGCTTCAATAAATTTTGCTTAAAAACTGAGGTCTCCTTTAATATTTCTCATTGTGGTAACAAGTTTATTTGATCTAGCAGAATTTAGATGTGAAACGGCTAAGCAATGAGCGTAAAGAAGCATTGTCTGCACAATTCGCTGCAGAGGCAACACTGAGAAGGATCCACTCTTCTCAAAAAGATGAAGAATCAGTTCCCTTCGATGCCATCATCGCACCCTTGGAGTCAGATATAAGAAAATACAGACATGAGGTAGTCTGAAAATATATATACATATTTTCACCATCAAGACCACTAGAAGATGTCCATAAGTTACTTAAATTCTTGTGTATGTATGCTTTTATGGTCACTAGATTGCAGTTCTCAAGGACGACAAAAAGGCACTAGAACGGCATCTAAAGTTGAAGGAGGCGGCACTTGTGGAAGCAGGGAACATTTTGCGTAGCGCACTTGAGAGAGCACTGATTGTTGAGGATGTTCAGAACCAAAACATTGAACTGAAGAAACAGATGGAGATATACCATGTACCTACATTACCCATTGTTCACTTGCGTAGCTAGCAATAAAATTTTTATGCATGTGCTTGTGCAATTTGATGCTAATCCTTCTTTCAATTCTTGTATTCATCTGTAGGAAGAGAACAAATTGTTAGAAAAGGCTAACAGACAGAAGGTACTGGAGGTCGAGAAGCTCACCCATACCATTAGTGAGCTTGAGGAGTCCATTCTTGCGACCGGTGAGGTTGCCAATGCAGTGCACTTCTATCAGAATCAGGCTACCAAGTTGAATGTAAGTGCGGTACCAGAGAGCAAGTAATTTAGATGTTGTGTTCCTTCGTTCTTTTGATTATTCATGTGATATTATAATATGTAGGAGGAAAAGAAAACTCTTGAAAGGGAGCTAGCTCGAGCCAAGGTTTATGTCAATCGTGTTGCATCGACAGCTGCGAATGAATGGAAAGACGACTCTGATAAGCTGATGCCTGTCAAGAGATGGCTTGAAGAACGAAGGCTCTTGCAGGTACCCTATGCCGTGTTATATTTTGAAATGATGGCATGATAAAAAAAATGATGTTGTAACTTATAATTGTAAATGGAGAATTAACCATTTAACAATCATGCAGGGAGAGATACAACGTCTGCGTGACAAGATAGCAATAGCAGAGAAATCTGCAAAGATCGAAGCGCAGCTTAATGTAAGCCTATTTATCTTCCGTCCTAAAGAACTATTTCCAAGCAACTTAAACCATCCAATTCTTAAAGTAATTTCTTCAATTTTTGGTCTATTTATAGGACAAACTCAAAAGGAGGCTGAAGTCACTCGAAGAAGACATGAGAAATGAGATGTCCAACTCATCGACAAAGGAAATTAATAAAAAGGTCACTTCCAAAAGATCAACATCTCAACCAAGACAACCCAATACCGCCAGAGTGTCGCCTCAACCATCCTCACCTGAAATCATTGATAGGAGAAGGCCAATATCTCAACCAAGGCCGTCAATAGCAGGAAAAGTGCTAAAGCAACCTAATTCAGAAATAGAATCCGCAGAGAAGAACAGGGTTGCTAAGCGATTCGAAAGTCCGAGAGCAAGGATGGTTGCTGGTAAAGGAGAGCGTCCCACGAAAAATCATCTGTGGGCGCCAAGAAGCAAAATGGCCGCTGATGCGGGGAAGGAGAACAAAGAACAAAACCCAAATTCCAAGGCCCATCTGAATGTTTCACATTTACAAGGGCACGGCGACGCAAAAATATTTGATGGAAGTGAAGAATGTGGAGTCCAGTGCGTCGAACATCAAGAAGAAATGGAGAACGAGGGAAATGTAGACAGCTCCAATGATGAACGTTGCCCTTAATACAACACAAGTTCGATCGGGGATTTCCTTTTGAGAGAGGATACCTAGTATAGTGCAAATAACATTGTCAATTACAGGTCAGCGTTCTCAATTCACCATTGTGGTGGTTCACAAGATGGATTTTTTTCTTTGATACAATGGAAGCTGAACCGTGGCTTCCAAACATTTTGCACGAAACCTTCTACACCTACAACATTTTTAGTTGACATTGTTTATTTTTGTTTGTTTCTTACAGGTACAATTCGGCACGTGGCATATTTTAAGAGTGTGTGCACCCATCTACAGTGCAATTTATTTTGTTTGGGAGATTGTTTGAACAGCAAAACCAGCCATGGTGCCCTCATCTTATCTTGTTTCTTTGTAATCTTCTGTACATATAAGATATATACCTAAAACTTTACAAATGTAATTTGTGTGTGATCGCTGAAAAGGAAGAAATCAATTTGCGCATTTTTGTGGAATTTTTTTTTCAAATAAGAGTTTGTCACTAATATAACGAAAGCGGTCATAAAGAAGTCAAGGCTGTGAGTTGTGACATTGTGGAATCAAAATTACAATGAATCTTGCCCTTTTTATGTTTGGTGCTCTCAATTTGCTATTTTCATCCTTCCTTCCTGTGAGTTTCATACACAAACTTTTTAATATAATAAACTAAGAATTAAAATAAATGTTCATTAAGATTCGAAAAATAAATGTCATTAAGATTCGAAAAAAATAAATGTTCATTAAGGGATACAAAGTAGGGCTCTATGGGCCTGAAGCCCTGAACGCTCTTGGGCTCAAACACGTAACTGCAGCTGTGGCCTTCTCTGCGCGCGCGAGCAAAACCCGAGTCTGTTCGGCCTTTTGCAGCTGACCCATTATACTGCAGCTCTCGTTCTCCTCTCGCTTGCTCGCCATGGCGGCTGCGACGGCGGCAGGCGCAGCCGCCGCGGCCGCCGCCGTATCCCTGATAGCCTGCTATCTCCTCTTCCGCAACAGAAGCACTAAGGTACCGTGGGCTCCTACAGTTAGGTCCTCTTGCGCGAGCGGCCGGCGGACGCGACGGAGGGGTCTTGTGGAGGCCATCGGCAACACGCCGCTAATCCGCATCAACAGCCTCTCTGATGCCACAGGGTGCGAGGTAGGCATGTGGGTATCTTAATTTTTTTCTCCACTTTGCTGTCTGAGCAAGTTTTGGAGGTGGCGAATTGCAACTGCTCTTCCTCGTGTCGCAGATTCTGGGGAAGGCCGAGTTCCTAAATCCGGGAGGCAGCGTGAAGGACCGCGTTGCGGTTAAGATAATCGAGGAGGTAACTTCCTGTCTTCCTCTGTTATGGCTAGATTGTACAAATGATTTGGTAGGAAGGGAATAATTGCAAACTAGAGTTCCTGGTTAGGCACATTTGAAGTTTCTGGAGAAAGCACGAAAGTTTTAATTTCGACCTCATTTGTCCGATTAAGAATGTTTTCTAAGCACAGTTATTTTACGTATTGTCTTTTTAGTTGATGGTCATAGGATCCTTGCTATATGATAACTCATTGTTCTGCTATTTGTTTTGATTGTTTAACCTAATGACGCTAGAGCTTTTATCATTCCCAGGCTTTAGAATCTGGAGAGCTCACCTGTGGTGGTACTGTAACAGAGGGGAGTGCTGGAAGCACAGCTATTAGCTTGGCTACTGTTGCTCCTGCTTATGGCTGCAGGTGTCATGTTGTTATTCCTGACGATGCTGCTATTGAGAAGGTAGGGAATTCATATGATTCTGGGTTTCTTGTTTGCTTCTTTCAACATTATATCTTGTAGCATCTGATCTGACCCTGCTACTTGATTTACCTTTTGATATGACCAGTTGAAGTGCTGAACTGTGTTAGATACTTCATTTTGCATTTATGCTAAGACTGTCACAAGCTATTTTGTTTTAATTCCACGAGGTTATACAGACTTGCAGCCAGCAACTCTTTGTTTTGAGTTTTTGTTGCTTTGGTCCTGTGCGTGGAATTTACTTATGGTGTTGTTTTCCAGTCTCAAATAATCGAGGCACTTGGAGCTACAGTTGAACGAGTTCGCCCTGTTTCAATCACTCACAGAGACCATTTTGTCAATATTGCCAGAAGAAGGGCATTAGAAGCAAACAAATTAGCAGCAGTGCAGACACAAACTAATGGTTTAGTACATGTCGATTCTAAGACGGCATATGACAAGTTAGCAACTATGCAAAGAGAGTCAAACAGGACACAGAACAATGATCCATCACATGTCAGCGCACAAATGCCACGCAGCGGGAAATGTAATCCAAGTTCTGATTCAAAAGGAGGTTTCTTTGCCGACCAATTTGAGAATATGGCAAATTACCGAGCACATTACGAATGGACTGGTCCTGAGATATGGGAACAGACTAAAGGATCCCTGGATGCCTTCGTTGCAGCGGCTGGCACTGGAGGTACAATTGCTGGAGTCTCACGATATCTTAAGGTTAGATGCTTATTGATTTATTTGTTATTTATTTTCCCTCTGTCTCAAGTAAACATCTATCTATAAATATGATACCCTTTGCTTAGGAAAAAAACAAGAGCATCAGATGCTTTTTAATGGACCCACCTGGATCTGGTCTGTTCAATAAGGTTACTAGAGGGGTAATGTACACAAAAGAGGAGGCTGAGGGAAAAAGGCTGAAGAACCCTTTTGATACTATTACTGAAGGAATAGGAATCAACAGGGTTACTAGAAATTTCATGATGGCGGAACTGGATGGAGCTTATCGAGGAACAGATAGGGAAGCTGTTGAGATGTCAAGGTATAGTGGTGCACACTCAGTTGAATTTTTTTGTCGATGTTTAAAAGCTCTGATCTTTTATAAAAATAGGCACATAGAAAGCTCAGCATTGCAAGTTTTGCTTAGTATTAACATGTTATTTTATCCAACTAGAGCATTTTTTATTCTGTTATAGCATTCCACATATCTTCACTTGTTGACAACAAGTTGTTGTGTTCTGTCTTTATCTTATCACAACAATGGCATTGATCTTTTTATGCTTCTCCGAAGCTGGCAATGCCATATATATATATATATATATATATATATATATATATTTTATCCACATCTCACTTAAAAAAGAAATTAGAAGCAATTAATGGAAGTCTCATGTAGTTAGCCGATGTTTAGTATTTCATCTTACAGAATTGGATGCAAAATTCAGATTATCTGACCGCTTTTACTTGGAACATAAAACTTAGGTTCTTGCTGAGAAATGATGGACTATTTGTTGGGAGTTCTTCAGCCATGAATTGTGTTGGAGCTGTAAGAGTTGCTAGAGATCTGGGTCCAGGCCATACGATTGTTACAGTTCTCTGTGACAGTGGGATGAGGCACCTAAGCAAGTTCTTCAATGATCAGTATTTGGCTGATCATGGATTGACGCCAACAGCTACTGGTCTGGAATTTCTCGATAAATGAGCAAATATCACAGGGAATTATCAGATTCAGCAATCTTGCCATGCTCCCTGCGACTGAGATGATTGCCTTGACAGAGGATGAACACTGAATAGCTTGCAGCATGAGAATATGCCTACAGTAAGCAAACCCTAACGGATGAAGGATTGATTTGTGTTAAGTACTAATAGTTGTGTAGTCTACTAGGTATTTCCATTTGATAGGCTTCGGATAACCCTTTTTTTTTATACATATTCTTGTTGTTTTGGTATATTTATGGCTGTTTTTAGTAAAGAATGCTGGATTAGGCATCTTTACTGCAAACAACTGCAATACATGCAGTTTTCCTTTTAAAATATTTCAAGGAGCTATTCATCCGGTTTACACTTAGCATGGCATCACTATGATTCAATACTCAACTTTTCATTTTCTCACTTGGTGCCGATCAAGTTTTGCTTCCCAGTCAGTGGCCAGGCCTTTGTGTTATGAAAACATCCGCAGGCCTCGTTTCCATGCAGATAAGTATCATGCTAATGTTCCGAAAAAAAATCGTTGTACTTTCTCAGTTGAATGCTGGGCTGAATCTGGCATTCCATTGTATGTGACAATCTGGATGAGAAAAAAAAGTAGAAAGGGATCTTTAGAAACTACAAGGAAGGAATTGAGCATCTACCTGCAGAAATCGTTTGAGGAGGGTATCAGATCGGAAAACACCTGCAGATTACACAGAGAAATCCTATGTATACTCCCTAAATGAACCAGTCTACACTGCTACTAATTCAGACGCCTTCTTCGTCTCCAGCCAGTGCTTGGCCGCAACGCTCGTCGTCAAGAACCAGCCGGCCTTGTCGGGTGCCTCGTGGAACGGCGCGTCGAGTTCCTTCAGATGCGCCTCAAACATGGCAGCCAGCCCTCTGTCCGAGTATGTGTTCTTCCCCTGCCCCGTGTGGATGCCGAGCAAAGGCGGCAGCCCCTCGCCGCCGCTCTGCAGCGCCGTATACAGATCGTTCATCCAGACGTGCAGCGTCGTCAGTGCCGCGCCGCCGGAGAGGCCCCTGAGGTGCAGCGACCATTGCGTCTGCGTCCGTGTCTGGATGTTGGTGTAGATGCCAAGCTGCTGCGCGGCGTCGAGGAGCGCGCAGGCCTTCTCCATCTGGTTCAGGTTCACACACAGGTCCATCAGGCAGTTGCAGTAAGGCATCTTCACCATTCCGCGGGAGCTGCTCAGCAGCTCACTGGCTGCTTCTCTGAAAGATTCAGAGGAGGCGCTCCTGTCCACCAGGAGCTTTACCACGGTGCCAAGTTGAGCATTACTCCTCTCGATGCAGTTGATCACCTTGTCCAATTCTTCAGCCGGCGTGTTCCCGGCCACGCTGAGAAGGCAGCCACAGAATCTGTCATCGGGGCTGATACCAAGGTCCTCGAGCATGCCAAACGACCTGACAACGTCGTCGGTGCGTCCTACTTTGCCGTAGCACCGGATGAGTGAGGTTAGGACGAAGATGTTCGGCTTGAAGCCAGCCTCTACCATCTCGTTCAGTATGCCCTCTGCGGCTAGGACGTTGGCAGTGGAAGAATACATAGTCACCATTGATGAGTAACTCCAGCTATCAGGCTTGGACCGGGCATCCATGGACGCTTTCATGTCCCTAAAGATCTCCTCAGCCTCGTCGACATAGCCAATGTCTGCGCACATTGAAAGGAGCATGTTGTACAGCATCACATCGATGTCCATCGCCTCCTCCTTCATCAGCCGGTACGCAGCCATGGCATCCTCACCATAGCGCGCCCTGGTGTAAGCTTGCAGGAGACAACAGTATGTTGCCCTGCTGGGCTGCACCTGCTGGTCAACCATCTCTCTGTGGATGGTCTTCACCACCCATGGCCGCATTGCACGGCCCATGGCGTCCAACATCGTGTTGTACACGACGAGGTTTGGCTTCACCCCGGCCGCCTTCATTTCCTCGAACACGTTGAGTGCACCGTCGAAGTTGCCGGTGGTCGAGTGTATCTTGATCACCGTCGAGCAGATCACAGGGTCGAGCTGCCATTGCTCGGCGCGAGCGCGGTCGTACAAGCGGAGGGCCGCCTCGGCGTCCCCGGCTCGGCCGTACGCATCGATGACCGCGGAGTACGTGAGCATGTCCGGTGAGCAACCGAACTCCGGCATCTTCTCGAACCACTCCACGGCCTTGACGGGCAGGCCGCAGGCGCGCGCGCAGCTGATGATGGTCGAGAAGGTGGCGTTGTCGGGCTGCACGCCGTCCCGCAGCATCTCAGCCCAGAGCGCCTCGGTCTCGCTCCAGCGCCGCTTCTTGCGCAGCAGCTTGAGCACCACGTTGTAGAGAATGACCTTCTTCCGGACCTCGGCGTTCTCCAGGAACCAGCGGAGAGCGAGCACGGCAGTGTCTGGCCTGGCGGCGGCGGCCGTGTTGAGCACGATGACGGCGTCCTGCTCGGAGGGCGGCTCGGGGAAGGCGGCCTCGAGCGCAGCCGCCACGGCCGCCTCGGTGGGCTCGCACGCGTCGAGCGCCGAGGCGGCGGAGGCGAGACGCGAGCGGCGGCCGGACCCCGCGCGCGCGCGGACGACGCCGGCGGCGCGCGGGCTGTTGGGGTTGACCCAGAGGTACCTCGTGTTGCTGCTGGGCCCGGTGCCATCCAGGCCGGAATCAGAGGGAGGCGCCGCCGGGTCTTGCGGAGGCGAGTCCTGGACGGATACGTGAGCGGCGACAGGGGAGGAGGTGCTCTTGGGGTGGAACGAGGCGGAGATTGGCCGGTGAGGCCATGAGGGGAGGAGGGAGGACGGCGAGCGGCACAGGGGCAGGGAAGCCATGGGTTGCTGCCGCGCTCCCCGTGGCGTGGAGTGGATTGGGGATGGGGAGTGGCCGGGAGGCTGACGAGTGATGACGCGGCCGTGCCTTCGGTCTGTCAGTCTTGGGACCCACGTGTCAGTGGGCGTCGAGGGGACAGGAGACGACCGTGACAGAGGAACGGCGTGCGAGAGAACAGGGCTCTTTCCCGCCGCTCCCCTCGAGACTCTGACACTGGAAGCCGCGCCGCCCGGCCGCCTGAAAATCGCACACCAATCCACGTAGGCGGCGCTGCCGCCGATCCCACCTCCGTGAGTCTGTGACTCTTTCCTCATCCAGCCCACTCCATATCCGCGCTTAACCACGCGACGCGCTCGGGGCTCCTCGTCTTCTCTCGGCTCCATCGCCGCGGCGGCGAGATCAGCGCCCGTGTCGCGCAATCGCGCATGCCCCACCGCCGGGTTGCCGTGTGGTGCGGCCGCTTGCTTTGTGCTTCTCTCGGGCGCGTGTGACGCTGCAGCCTGCAGGGAGGTGGGTGGCGTGTTGTGCGATCTAGATTACGGATGGGTTTGAATTTGGTGGTTTATGTGGGAGTTGCCATCAGCTCGCTCGAGGGCGCGCGCAAGGTGTTCGATGAAATAGGGGCGGCGGCTGCCTCTCCCGAAGACTGATCGTGTTCTAGAGTCTCGCAGTGCTCCTTACTGGTTTACCCAGCTCCCGGGAGTGTCTGATCGGTGTTTCGCGAGTTATGATGATACTGTTATCAAATTCAGAGCAAGGTGATGATTTTCTAGCACATGATCGCCACTTTCCTGTCATAGGTAATTTTATTGAATCGGTCTTCTAATTTTGTTGTGGACGGAATGCACTCACATAGGAAGTAGGAGCCACGTTTTTTGATAATTTGCACTACATTCATCTGAATAAAATCCTGAGATATTATGCCTCCCCCTTGGAATACAATAGATGATCCGTTTTAAAATCACAAACAACTTACTGCCCTTGAAATTTGGGCACAGATAGAGCAGGAAAACTGTTCCTACATGTAGAATTACCTACATCACACTTGAGAATTTGTGACATTTGTAATTTCTATATAGCTGAGGTTCCACTTTTCGTGCTGATTGATGAGATTCTATTTATCTATTAAATTGATTTATTTACAGGTTGTGACTTCTAAATTCTAATCTTCATATTTAGGGTCATAGAAAAGTTTTATCTGTTTTTAATGGGAATTTCCATTTTTCACTTTCAAATTTAAGCACAGCATCCACCAACATGTTGTGATGAATGGCAATAGAAATAAACTGCCCCTATTGCTTATCTTGCTCTTTAGCACTGCCAGAAAGCAACCTCGGTGTATTTTAGAAATACCCATCAATTGCAGAAATTCGTGTGACTGGATTAACCTTGAAGTTACAGTATGTCACCTACCGTGGTATCTGCTACTTGATCAGCTGTGTTGGCATTTTTCAATGTAGATTAACCTTGCATATTATAACAACGATCTGGATTCTGGCATGAGAGGAGACAGATGTGAGCAAGACAGCGTCAAAATGGGATGAGTTCGTCTGGCTTTTTTCTTGGGATGGTCTCGTCCCATAATCTAAGGAAATATTCAATTGTTGGAACCACTCCTCAACCAAATTCTTTCAAGAACGGGGCCGCTCCATCCCACAAACCTAACGCTATCAAAGCCAGCATGGAGCATTGAAGTTGACTTAGAGCCTTAGAGGTAAAATACTGCTGCAGGCTGCCCTAATCGTACATTTACCTTCTAGTATCAATGTATCATTCAACTGTGAACCTTCTTTGGTCGATCTTATTGCACTCAAATAAAATAAAAAAAGGGAAAAAAAACTGAACCAAATGTTTACACAAACTTCTTGATACATACTCATAGATTTTATGGAAAATGTTTCATATGATGATTTATCTTGTCTTTCAGTTAGTTCTTTCTTGGACTCAATACACGTAAAGGAACTAATGCAATAGAAATGCTTGTAAACCATGTCAATGAAAACAGAAAAGTACATGTAGACAACCATGTCGAGGCAGACATTCCTGATTTCTTCTGGAGTACTTAAAATGGTGCGTTGTAAGTTTGTAACACAGATCATAGAGGCAGTCCATTAACGGCTTCATTGCTCACTCATTTATCTGATTTTCGCTGCTGCTAGAGAACCAAAAGCAAGATACATGGACGGTTGATTCATAAAACATCATGAGCTTGGCAACTTCAATAGCAAGCAGTCAGGCAAAATTCCACATTCAGATCCACTGCTCAATCAGACTTATGAAGTGACTTCTCCCAGGCGTGGTACCTGAAGTTGTTTACCATCTATAATTGCTTGATAGGCACTACTGAGTAGAGGCTCCTAAGATGGTAAGTAGATATTGTCTAAACACTTCATATACTGATTCAGAATAACATAAATAACAATAAGGATCAGTACAGTGAGTAAGAACAGGTAACATGGGAAAAGGGAGACTATAGGCCTTTTGGAAAATGTCATTCGTGGGTTATGGGCCATAGTCCAGATTCCAGCTTCAGCGAGGGTTCTTGTGATCTCCTTCAATGATGATTGGCATCCCATGGAGGTAGAGTTTGAGAATTTGTGGTTCAATCGCATATTTCAGTTTCCAAGTGGTTAACATTTTTTCTTGTATTGATACTGGAGGAATGCAGCTAAATGATAGGGGGCACGCCTCCTTGAAACTGGAAGCCTGTATCAGCATGTGGTAATGTTATATGGGAACCCTAGTATGAATGATAATCACCCACTTCCATCACAGGTGATAATCCTACTAATGGATTTGCATAGGTTCCTACGTGTTCAAGAAAAAAATGGATTTGCATAGGTGTTTTCTCATGTATTATGGTGACACTTTTCTTTGGTTTACTTTTGGAACTTAGAAGTTACAGTTCGAAGGCAAAAAGGTGCGTTCCTTATTTCTTGAAATCGATATATGCATATTTTTTTTTTAAAAAAAACTGCTCTGTTTTCTTTGGAAAACAACATATCTATCTCTTGTATTTTAGATATTAATAAATAGCTGCAAATCCAACTATTTCTGCTGCTATGTTGTAACTGTGAGGTGAAGTAACTCAAAGCTAGTAGCACTATTCTCTATGCGATCTTTCATATATAATCATTCCAGTCACATCCAAGCCCACTCAAGTTTATCATGAATATTGATTGCTGCAAAGAGTGGGAAACATCATCACATGCTCCGTACATCTTTAACTTAACTGCTCTACTGGAAACTGAATGTCAATTCATTCAGTCAGTGAACTTCCCTTTTCTTTGTTACACCGGTGATAAATACTAAATAGTATAGCAGTATGGTACAAGAAGCGTTCAATCATGTTTCTTGAATAAGGTGTGCTATTCAGGATCATTCTTAATCTTGGTACTGGTCAACTCATTAGCGTCTGGAAATTATTCCATCTAGTTGAATTATTCTTTTTTTAATTCCATTTAGCAGTATTAAATACATAAATCTGTTTGTAGTTTCGTTGTCATATTCAGAACATAATTATCACTATAATGCTCTATGCTTGATATTAGTCCACTTCTCTTGTAATTAAACATTCCTGTCTGCTTAATAAATCACAAAAATTAGAAACAGGTATTTGCTTGCACAAGTGGATGTACCATTGCCATCTTTAATATTGTGCCTGCAAGCACTAAGCTATACTTGTACTATTTTCCTTGCTCTATATTGTACCTGTGAGCAATATTGGCTAATTTTTTGCGAGCCAAATACTGTCTATTATCTATTACAGTAGAGACATTTAAATTCTTTTCATTATTTTATACTATGAAAGCTTCCATCTGTAGTGTTGCAAGAGGTCCCTGGACCCCTAGGACTGACGGTGAGCTTTAAGAGGTTTTGAACTACCTGTATTTTTGCAAACTTCAAAATTTTAAACTACACCTTTTGCATGCAGGGTTTATCCTTGAAATTAAGTTCTCAAAGTTTTATTTAGTTTAAAATTTTCATAGAAGGTTAAAATGCTTGAAACCTTGTGTGATTCTTTAGGCCATTGCAAATATATGTGTGATTCTTGCGCAATGGATTCCTGTCAGTTCAGGGAAGAAGGAACATAGGTCCAAGGTTTTTGGTGTCTTTCTATGAGTATAGATGATGCCTTCTCTGTACCTACGGAATATATCCACTCTTCATATATGTATGCCTGGCTTAGCAAGATATTTATCTGTGGCTGCTTTCACATGCCTGTGAAGTCACAATTGTGGACCTGCAGGCTGCAGTAAATTTTGGACTATCACTACTTCTGTAATTCAGAAACTTAGGAGGATGCTATGGCTGATCAAGTTTGTTACTATGAAATATGTTGGTATGAATAGTAAAAAATGGACAATCATTTCTTCAAAAATCCCATCTAAAGGCATAAATGCCGAACAATCTATGTGCTGTCCCATCATATTTTGCTGATTTTCATCATCTTGTGATGTTGACTTTAAGCAGTCATATATATGAGCCCACAAGATTAGACCTATAATCATTTTAATTTTATTCAAACACGCGGAACTACTAATAATTGCATACTGCATTACCATGACATATGAGCTTAGTGTTCTCATTTAGTGGGTTGCCATGACTTAGAATTGACAGAAACATTTCTTGTCATTGTACTAGCTTTCACGTGACATGTTTTCTTCAGTTTCTTGACTGACGTTGGTTGGTACTTCATCAACCAGTTATTTCGTTTTCTTGTGTGTATGCAGAGCAGAACAGAGTCACTGTAGGAGAGCTGCACTCGCATCACATCGGTCATCCACTGGACAGCACAGGGCTCCTCCCTGACAAGGGGTGGCAACCATTATAAATTCATGTTGCTACTATGGTAAGCAGATGTTAACTGTGACCTTAAAACACATACTTGATCTGCTTTGTTGTGAGATGTAGCTAGAATATAAGAGTTCTGGTGTCAGGAGGCCGTGTGGGTTCCTTCTTATTCTACCTGTTTACATGCCCAGCTTTTTGTGTGTCGTGTAGAAGAACCAGGATTTCGCTGGTGTACTTTTGATGCAAGCATTTTACAATATATGCTGCCATCTTGGACTCCCCTGAATTTGTGAAGCCTTTTTCTTGGGCTGACATGATGCATGGCTGTTACCTTCAAATTTCAATGTCCAGACTTCCCAGTCCTAACGCACACTCATTTTTCAAATAACTAAAGAAATGTACCATTAACTGGATTGAAGATAACTTTTCGATCCTCTTTGCAACTTAGATTGGACTCTATCTGCCCATAGGAAGATGTTGGTGGTGCGCTCCTATTTAGGCTACTTATGTAGCGAGATTCAGTACTGATTTATTGAGCTATACATACAGGGCAGGATACAAATCTGTGGTTGCAATATTGTCGAAAATAAAGGCGCGCTGTCCAGGCAAGGACCTACATATGGTCTAGGAGCAAAAGTCTAGCTGTAGTATAACATGGAGGTAGTACAGGTGCATCATAGCTAGCTGTAGTGTAATATGGGTGCTAGGGCTGCAATTTCGATCTTGTCTTGGGAAATTGTTGGCTATGGCCTGATGGGAGGTATGTGCCTGAAATGTTGCCTCTTTGTGTTTCTTTCTTTTCCTCACTTTGCTGTCAACCTTCAGCCTACCCGATTCATTCTTTTTAATCTCATTAGGTATCATTTGAATATTTAACCAAAATAGGACCTCCTTGGCATTTAGCAGTGGAATATTTAAGTTGTTCATTGTGGTGGTTTACTTATAAAATGTTGCGTGTACAAACTCCAAAGAATAGTACAAAGTTGTTCTGCCTGCAAGATAAAAGTGCTAGATTCTGTCCCCGGCATTTTTGAATCTGTGGCCTTGTGGGCTGTTCGTATTTGCATGCAGGAGGGAGAAAACGACACATCCTGAAGTTGCATTGGATCTATCACCAACAATAGTGACAGGAGCGACAGTAGGGGAGACTGTTTCCGCTCCAAAAAAAAAAAGTGACAGGAACGGCAGTGCATGAGCAGCAACATCAAAAATGATGGCATTGGACATTATTAAAAGCAGGACATTCAAATGATATCCACTCTGAGACCACTTGCTAAGGCAGGCACGGTATTGGCCAGTTACCTATTGAATGGTTGGTAAATACTCCCTCCATCCCTTAAATTAAAGAATGATGTTTTAGGATTTTTCAGACAAATTAAGAGTAGAAAAGAAAGACGCATGTGTCCCTGATAAATGCCATTTTAGGAGGTAAGATATTCCTATTTTGTTATACATGCATGCCAAAACATCAATCTTTATGAGAAAAATTTTAAACGCTAAAACATCATTCTTTAAGGGATGGAGGGAGTATTCATTTACCCCATAGCCATATTCATTCATATACATGTACAGTTAAATAATTAACTGTTTCATGGGTTGTTCAAGTACCAGGTTGCCCTAGTCCAGTTGTTAGGTAACCGTGTTATATGCGTTTGCTGTTAAAAAAATCTTCACGTTTTTAGCATTCAGTGGGCTTTTCGGTTTTCACCCTTATTTTTCTGTGTACATGTCTTGCAATTATACTGTTTCTTTCCTTCTTTATACAGTGCAATAACATGTATTCCTCCTGCATGTTCAAGAATAAAACAACAGTTCTTCAGCCATCGTCAGTAGAGGGTCAAGCAATGCTCTCTGTACAGAAACGAGATAAGTGGCAGTATTTCTTTTCTGGCCAAGTTAAACAGCTCAAAGTATCTACTTCTACGATAATGTTATTAAGGTGAATTTATTCTTTCTGCTACCTCTCTAGCTTTCATCTCGAGAAAAACTCGATCTGGCCATCTGTGTCCAAGCACAATCCATCCGGTCTTATCACTAGACATTAGATAAGGTTATCCTTTCAGCCCAGCAGAGCCTCATTAAGGGCAAAACCCTAGCGAGCACAGCATCAGGCTGCAGGAGCTAAGTGGTCATGGTACCAGTTACATGGCACAATTTTCATATGCCAACAGTACAAACCCCTTGTTGGATGGAATTAGTGGGAGTAACTGGGGGGGCGACCTTTTCAGATCAGGTCATTTTTTAAATGACCAGCTTGATCCACCATTTCTCATGTGCCTAGTCTTTCTGCACTCCTTACCTTATCCCTTCTGCTCCCTCTTCTCATACTTGTACTTTCCTTGCCTTTCCTTGTTGCAAGTGTGCAGGCACTTTACTCTTTTTGTTATATATTATTATTATTATTATTATTATTATTATTATTCTGTAGGACTGATGATATTACATAGTTGAACCTTCTGTAATCAACACTGCACATCTTCAACTTTTCATAAGTCCTATCTTTTTTTTAAAAAAAAAAGAACTTTCCAGAAGTCAACTGATAAGAGCGTACAATGTTTTTTTAATCATCTCCGTCTGTTCAGATCTCTTTAATATCTGTGGGTATATATAATGTATATTTATCTTAAGCTGCAGATATTCTTACTATACGCTATAAAGCACAGCCTCAGTAACCACATACATACATGTGCACACTTACATTTGGTCCTTCAGTTTCTCTTTACGAATTTAATCTTTCCTTGATGCATATTCATAGTACAAGAAATAGATTGTTTTCCATTATCTCATTTGAGATATTGTTTTGCATCTATGTGGGATATTAGTTCATTTTGGCATTGGGTATTTGTGAAAGATGTTGTAGCTTGCCATCTTTCTTGGCTATGATGCTATAAATTGAACTAGGACGTGTCTGATTTTACTTGCAATTTTTTTTAAAAAAAAACTCTGATTGTAGCTTATTTTTCTCTGGAGCCTAGACATCTTTGCCGCCTCCGTATGGAATTGTTGCAACTTGCAAGTTCCATGGGATTTACGGTTGAGCATTCATACAAATTTAAATTGCATTGGCTAGTTGAAATGTTGTGTTGAATGATAAAACTCAAAACCCTAATTATATAATTCAAGTGAATCTCCCTATTTATGCATGCAAATGTAAGGTTGAAATTTTGATATTTTCTTTTGCACTGTATCAGAAAACAAGGCATGTGAAGGGTAATTGCAGATAAGGAGAGGTAAGGAAATCGGTTCGTAGGTTGATCCGCTAAAAGCAGCAGCGGAAAGAAACACAATTATAGATGCAAGTCTAAGCTTACACCCTCAGCTGCGGTGTTCGCCGGCTGCTCGCAAACAAACTGACCTTGTGGAGACAGCAACAAAGAGGAAGAGGAGGAGGGCGATGCCAAAAGAGAAGTTGAAGCCCTTTGTTCGTCCCCGCGGAACACGGACAGCGCAACTGGCCGCCGCTCTCCACCCGGCGGCATGCTCGTGTTCCCATGCCCAGCAGGCGACCCCCTCCAGAGCCCAGCCGTCAAGGGGTTCCCGTTGATCGGCTGAGTGATCGACCCGATCCCGCTGTAGAACGGTGGGCCGATGGAGACAGCACCGGCGCCTGGAGCCCTCATTGTGGACCACGAGGGGTACAATGTCGCCACCGTTGGGCCTGCCACGCCGAAGCGGTGCTGTGGGTAGCCGAGGAGGTGGTGATGGTGTGCGCCGCCAGCCGCCGCTGCTGCAGCGGCCATCGCAGACTGCATCTGCACCCGCTTGGCGTGCTGTCGCTCGCGTTTATGCGCGTTCTGGTGGCCTCCGAGCGCCTGCGACGTCGGGAAGTGCCTGCAGCAGTAGTGGCACTCGAACTTGCGGCTGCTGTCGGTAGGAGTGGCAACCGCAGGGCAACTGCTGCTGCTGCTTTGTGTGGCAGCAGCAGTGGCAGCCATGGTAGTAGTTTCTTTATCCTTGCTCTCTGGTGCTGATGAATGTGGAACGTCGATGCCGAAGATGCGGATGCCGGAGTTGGGGCTTTCATGGTGCGGGGCGGAGCGCAGGAACGGAAGCTCAGAGAAGGACGCGACGTTACTGAAGCCATGAGGCTCCCGAACGCTCGCCGCGCCACCGCCACTGCCTTCGCCGCCGCTGCCCATGCAGCCAGGTGAAGAAAGGTACTAAATTTTTCGTGTCTTTGCAGAATAATTTGCACGACGTGCGAAGTATCCGGTACTGTCTAGCTAGGAATGAGGTTGGGGAACTCTCTCGCTCCCAGCACTCTTCCTTGGCGATGGCAAGGAGAGAGGAACGGGAGGGGGAGAGACGAAGGAGTTGAAGGGTGCTAGGGAATATAATAGAAACGTCAGAGGGAGACCTGTGCTCGTGTTGCTTGCTCAAAGGAGAGTGCCAACTGCCAAATGTATACGAGTGAGAGGTTTTGCATGGGTACTGTGGAGCAGGCTGGGTAATTGTCACCTTACTATATTGTGGTTAGTTATTAGGAAGTGGGCCTGCCGGGAGGCTAGGGGGAAAGGAGACGTGGATACATCGTCCACGGTGGTGTTGTAGTAAATTCTTGAGCAGGGATCGGTTGGCCATAGTACACAGTAAGCTCTGGCAAGTACTACTGCACTCCGAGGCTTTTGAGCTCTCATAACAAACAAGTACCTGTCACTGAGAGAGGTCGGCCATCTCTCTCTCGCTCTCTCTCTCTCTGCAGACGCACAGGCACAGCACATAGAGGCAGTCACTCTCCCTCTCTCCGCTCTCTTTTTCTTTGCTTTCTTCATTTCTCTGGCTTTCATGCATGTGTAAGCATCAGTGAATATGTGACAAGCTCTGAGCGTGGGCCTGTCGCGTTATATAGCTATATGTGGGGGTGGTACTGGCTGTTTTATGGAGGCTCTTTATAGCTGTTGGCTTCTTTACATCTGGAGCTGCAGGCTTGTGTTTGGAAGTGGTCCTGCGTACAGATCTAGTTGTAGCCTTGTGCCTTACTGCCTTGCATTGGCTAGCTCCGCCTGCCTGTGACTGATTTCTCTCGACCTCTCCAAAAAGACTAGTACGTCTGTGCCTTAGTCGTTTCTTATCCTGTTTGTTTTTCCTTTTCTTAAGTCATACCCCATATGGAACGTCCTAAAATATCTCCCTATTATTACCACTCATCATAGAGCTAGCCTCCAACTAGCCATCAGGTTATTAAGTAATAAAAGTTGCTAACCTAATGACTAGAGAGAATGAGATACCTACATATAGGCACTCAGATCAACATGATCAATGCGGTAGGATGTTTATAACTAGGTTCATCATCATATGTTTTGCTTTGCCCTTTTGCTATAATCAAGCTACTCCACCACTCGCTTTGGTTTTTTGTCTGTATGATTAAAGTGAGGCTCACTTGAGGTAGCGGACACATGCATGCTTTGCAGGTGAGCGCACTGGTTGGAGAATTGGAGGAAGAAAGGAATGTTCGAGTTAACCTACTCAAGCATGTATCATCCATTCGTGAGTTGAAACAAAAATACCGTAGTGCTGCCATTTCGTCATCCTTCAACCTGCAGGTTAGCTATGGCTTGTTATCTGAAGGGAATTGATCCACCATTTGCTACTTACAAAATCTATGATAGATACCCCAACCACAGCAACAGAAAAACAGATCATGGTATTGAACACTCACATTTTATCCAGAATATGTCATTGTTTCAGGTGAGAAAGGTATATCACTGTTTCTTCTCTGGCTGGCTAATCACGTTTCCTGGGATAAGGGGATTCTGCTGATCTGCAGCAACGTGTATATATGCTGCTTGCTCTGCTATATCAAAAGGTGCGCTCCTCCCAACCTTTGTTTTTGTGAAGCATAACAACCTTTGTTAAAAGATCAACTACTAGGTACTTTTCTCATCTTGTCCACTCCTATCGGGTCTTTGGGGATTGTTATAGCTTCCCAAGAAAAGGGAAATAGTCGGCAACAGCTGAGAATCGATGTAGACACATGGCCCCAGAATGATTAGTTAGTTATCAGCACTGCCACTGCTGCTGTCGCCCAAATCATTTCTTAAGTGACGTCACTATTACTGTCGTCCAAATCATTTTGCAAACATATCATAATACCTATATAGTTTTGAGTCCAAGAACTAGAGTTCTCACCTGTATCAAAATCGCTGCTACTACTTATGTGCATGGGACTAGGAAATACAAAAAGTTCTCAATATGTATTTGTATGTGCACATACGCATGGTATGTCATATAGCATATATGTATGTAGGCCTCCTTATCATATTCCTGTGAAAATATTAAAGACGTCCACAGCATATATATAGTGGTGAATTTAAACCTACATAACTGTGCATGTAGAAGCTCTCAGATCCAGCAGCTGGGGTTGGCCGGGTTGCTATCCAGGCTTCTGTGGACTAAATCATGCTAGGTGCGCTGTACTACTAGCTAACCAGTCGTACTAAATGATCCAGACAGAAAGAATAGTTGCTAATTGATTGACCAAGGCTCACTTGACCAGAGGCAAAAAACATACAAATCTTTGTGGTTAGCTACAGGTCTAGATCTCACCAGCATTCCCCAGCACTTGATCAACACTTCAACAGCTACTTGTGCTAATCAGAAAGGGACATCCCTGCCGTTCCCAGGGAAAATGCCACCATCCTTGTCCTCCTGAGGAACTTGTTGCTCTTCATGGTGGCGGGGCCAATATGAAAGAGAGAAAAAACGAACCTTGTCAGTTCTTGTCAGCAGTCCAATGGAACAAGGTAGTTAAATAGCTACTGCTTGTGCAGTTTGCCCATTCATCTCTCGTTTTCTTTTAGGAAAAAATGCCAACTTCTCTTTCACTATGGATTCTCATTCATGTAGGAGTACTCAGTGTGCAGTGGCTACTGACTTTTTTTTACTGTGGGCTACATATGTTACTACCAAAGCAGCAACTTGATCATTAAGGCATGGCTCCTCGCAGATTATGATCCTTTGTGCATGCATACTATATTGATAAAGTGGAGTGTCCATTATCATCTGCGCGCATTTTGATTGTATCCCTTAGCTAATTACAGTAAAGCTTGTAGCAGTTAGGGCTGTTTCTGCATATTAAAATGTCGCTTTGCATAGAGGAAATGGAACAAAAAGATATTTACCAATAAAAAAATATTTGAGACTAAGTATGCATTTTACACTGGGAGCATGCCTATTACGAACCCAGAATCAAGTGTATTCATGTCCATCTTGGCATGAACATCATGTGGATATGAAAATTTTCCAAAAATACACAGGGCTCGGTTGTGCTAGATGCTTCCATGATGAACCTATGTTACTGGCCAGTGCCCAAACTTTCACGAAGGGCTGATAATCATATAAACTGTGAACGAATGGTGGCTTTTACCTATGCAATTCCTGACTCATATGCAATTATTCCTCCTAGCATAAAGGCTGTGCAATGTCTGCATTCTGCAGTTCGCATCCACCACCCTGGGTTCGTGATAACGAACGCCGCTACACCAGCCAGCTATTGGCTCGGCAGTTCTGGCTCAGCTCAGGACAGGTGCGCAACCACTCCCCAGCTCAGCTAATCTGCTAGACGTTGGAACAAGGTACTTCAGTACTTGGCTGCAGCCTCGCATCAATAGATTGTCCAGTCGTGGGCCCACCTGTTTTGATAGCCTACGTGGTGTGTCTTTGTTTATTCTCTCTACCCCATTTTACACAAGGGAGATTAAATAAAATATAAATCACAAAACAAGTACTTTCAAATGACTTAAGGCGGATGACACGTGCTGATGATTCTGTTGGTCTTCAATAGATATCACTGAATAGGATGACGATAGTGGCACTGCAACATTTTGGGGATAAGAGAGGAATAAAAAACCGACTCTACTCGCTACCGGTGAGGTTGGAGCTTGGTGGATGGTGATGACAATGGGGTGGGGGGAGGGTAAAATAGAAGGCCCATACATAGGCAGCTCGCGCATATGTTGAGGTTTGGGTGGATCTGACATTAAATCAAAGAACAACTCATTGGCCCTTGAGGCTTCAATGCAATGCTGAATCCAAAAATCGAATAACCTTGGATATTGTAGGGCCTTCTATATCCGTATCACTATGCTATGGGATCCTCATGAATCAAACAAGCATCAACAACTAGATGGAGCATGGATTCCCCCCCCCCCCCCCTCCTATATACGGTGAAGAAGACTACTATTAGTATGGTCAATAACTGTATAGAAATTTCTTGATAACATGAACACAGATATATACTAGTATTCTTATAATTATGGTCCCCATCAAGTACCTTCATTACAGGGAATATTCGAGCCCTTGGATCAAGATGTAGAAGTCTCTGTTGGCCTCGCGCGCAGGTAAAGAGAACTTCATTCTATTACTAGCAATCAGCAGCTACCTGTTGGACCGATATTAAAGAAGATGAGAACAAACTAACAGCATGGGGGATTGGGGGTGCACTGTATGAACAATGCATGCAACCTTTGCCCACGGAGGCACAGACCAATCATTAATTGGCTGGGAGTTTTATTATAACTTGCAAGGGCGGCTGCATGCTCCATTTCACTATTCTCGGCTGCACTATCATTATAAATTGCATTCACACACCTGCATGTTTAATTTGCAGCACCTCGCACCTATTATGTCAAATCATTTTGTAAACTCACCCTTAGGCTTAGTTTGGATAGAGAATACTCCCTCCAATCATATGTGTTGGAAGGGAATGATATAGGAAAACTAGTTTATTTTCGTAACTAATTTGTTTGTCCAAATGAACTCCATAAAGTGTTTTCAGGATACCAATATACATTTCGCCAATCACCATGATGTGCTTCTCGGGCAGGGGGAGAGGGGAATGTTTATATAACAGTAAATCAACACATGATGGCCCGGCCGGTTTATTGGTACGTATATATTATAACCCTCCAACTTTTTATAAGTCATATTAGGAAATGAGAAAGCCTGATGAACAGAAATAAAGTGTATATATACTTCAATTAGATAATAATCCCTTACGTCTTATCATATACTACTGTCAAAAATAAAGTGTATATATACTTCAATTAGATAATAATCCCTTACGTCTTATCATATACTACTGTCAGATGAAAATCAAATCTTATTCAAATAAGATTCTTTGTATTCTAAAAAAAAATACAGCTAGTGATGCATCTTTTGTATTCTAAACATCATGTGCACGATTTTATTAATTCTTGGCCAAAATTTATAGTGTTTGACATTTTTAATCCTATTATGCCTTATATTCTGAAGCAGACAGAGTGAGCACCTTCATCATGGCAGAATATATAATGATTTGTGGTAGTAATACCCATGTTTTCCAAATAAAAAAAGGCTCCCTAATTCAAGTTTGCAATAGACAGGATCCTTGCTGCTAAATTTAACGTAGAATTTCATTTGTGCGACGTTTTTTATTGGTAATTAATTCAAATTTGTTAGCTCCTAAAATGGATCCAAAACCAGACGTGGCCTTGTTTAGTTGGAGAAAGTTAGAGGTATGAATAGTGCATTGGTAAGCGTGTCTGTGAGAGAGTTATGAATAGTGCATTGGTAAGCGTGTCTGTGAGTGAAGATGTGACTCGATGTGACTGAAAAGTTAGTGAAAATTGACGAACTAAACAATACCGTAGTTTGTAAGGTAGCCACTAAAACCAGCATTACTGCATTACACCAACAAGCCCGCCATGCTGGCGCGCAGTCTAGTCAAATACTAGTCCTTTTTTCAACTTGCTTAGCGTGGGCCGCCGCGCCGGTCCATGCTGCATATGCGTCGACGAGAATACAGAGACCACGACGTACACGTACTATGTGCGTCATGGTCGCGCGAGTCCGACGGCGGGCGATGACGGGGCAGAAGTGGCACGTAGCCTTCGCTACCATCCTAGCAAGACGGCATGCATATACTATGCATCACGATCACCGATCACGTACACATGCGACTCTGTCCTCTGCACAGCGCACGGACACGGACAACGCCTACTGCGCTCGCCACGCAGTTTGCTTGCTGGGGGACCCTCCGTCCCGTCCCCGGCCGTGCATATCAATGTGCGTGTGTACGTCCTCCGAATTGATCCCCGTCACAGGCTTTGGCGCTGCGGCCAGCCGGCCGATGGGCACGGCGTTATAGGCCTGTGACCCTGTCGGGGTATAGATCTCGAGACCTCCCTCCCGCAGGACCACCCCAGCCGCGCGCAGACCGGGCCGGGCACGCACAGCTACCTGGCTAGCGTGTCCGACGAACTGTTCAATCACACCCAGGTCCGTGCGTGTGTACGTCGTAGTACTACGTGCTAACGTGAACAGTTTGGCAGTGTCTTTGTGATGTGAGGATCGGATCGGCGTACGTGCATGCATGCATGCCGGAATGCGTGTACCGTTTTGTAGTACGCGTACGTGCGCAAGGGACGACCGGCTGTGTACAGCGTGGGTCCCGCGACACAGAGAGTGTGCGTAGTATGCGGTACGCGTGCAGAGATGTGTGCGCGCGGGGTCGAGAGTGACTACGTACCTGCGACTCCCGCGCAGGAGCGCAACGTGTACCTGCATATGCGAGCAGAGCAGGTGTTGGTCAGCCCATCAGATCATTCGGTCTCTACTATCATGCAGGAGTACTCCGTCCGTAGGCTGCATGCCGTGCGCATAGATCGAGTACCGCACCCACAGTACAATAGTGCTGCGTCGACGCGCCCAACGGCGTGAGGGTGGGGTTATTAATTGGTTTACAAATGAGCATAGCCGTGTTGTGACTATTCTAGGCCTGCTGCCTATGTACGCAGTAACATGCATCATGCATGTACGTGTCGTTACAGAGGCTTGCAGCTAGTACGTGCGCGCTGCGGTGCTATAGGGCGTGTTTAGTTCGAGAGGGGAGAGAAAGATTTTTTCAACTTTTCTATTCATTCCTCTAACAAAACACGTTTTCCAGAAAAGTTCCCTTCAATTCTTTCCCTTCAATTCTCTTTAACTTTCCTATTCATCCCTATCACATAACACGTTTTCCAGAAAAAGTTCTTTTTCTCCACTTCCAACTAAACACCGCCATAGTATCTGCACACATACGCGTACAGGCACGGGGCAAGTACATACAAGAGCTGAGCTCCCAAATACGAGCCCAGGGCTAGCTCCGGCCCTAGACAGCGATAAAACCTAAGCGTGTGTTTGGTATGGAGACTAGGAGGGATGGGATGGTTCCGTCCTTGTTTTCTGGGATAGGATGATCCCATCTCTTGTTTGGTTATAGGGATGGGACGGTCCCTGTTTTTTGTTTGTTTGATGGGATAAAAGTGGGATGGGATGATCCTATCTCCTGTTTGGTTTAGAGGGATGGGTTAGGACATGGGGTTTTGATCACCCCAATAATAGACATGGTGAGATTACCTCCTCATCTAATGTATGGTCTCATTTTATCTCTTTTAATCAAACTTGTACGCAAACATGGGATCCATTATAATTTCAGCTTATAATTTCGTATAAATACAAAGAGCCTGCACGTGTACCTCTTTTTTAATAAAACACAAGACATTGATGCATTTGTTTCACATGCGACCAGCACTAAAGCAAGCCATCTTTGCAATACCAGAGTACTTAATAGCAAAGCATATATTTACAAGTACCAGGTCCAAGGCTCACAGGCCACCAAGATACAGAACATAAGTTTTAGCCTCACAGGCTACCACAATAAAGCAAAGTTCATGTCTTACACAATATATAGAAAGTTCAGGGCATAACTTTTGCATTACCATTAACCATAAGATCTAAGCATCTAGCATTACCTATGGTTAGCAAAAGGAAGGACCATCAGTTCTAACACTGTCCCCTGTTAGCAAAATAACCATCTTTCCAAATCGTCCTACTACTGTCCAGGAAACTTCTCGCTAACAAACATAGCTATCCAATTTAACTTGTGCTCGAATGGCAAGTTGTAGAAAGCTTTGGCAATGAGAGGATTGGCCACCAGATGAGCATAATACATGGATATTTGGAGGGCATCAAAGCCTGAAACTGAAAGGCTATTCACTGTCTCAAATAGATCTTCTGGAAGTTCATTTTCTGGTTTGGCCGTTGCAACCTGAGTGATAGCCATTGCGAGCTTGTCACCTACCCCTTTGAATGCACCAATCAGCCCCTCCTCTTCATTTTCAACAATTTTGGCCCTCTTGGCCTTGCCTCCCTTTGCTGCTGCCCCTTCCTCACAAGGGTTGCTAGGACCATCACCATCTGCATTCCTCTCTTCAGTTTCACCATCTTCTTCTGTACCAAGAGCTGCACTTGAATCCTTTGCAAACTTGCCTGTAGCCATGCTATTTCCAAATATTGTTTCCATGTCAGCATAATTTTCAATAGGCTTGTTTAAGTAATCAGCATCAGCCTTGTGATCCTAGAATACAACACAATTCAGTACCCAAAATATGTTAAGACCAAAGCGTGATAGAAAACTGGACAGAAGTGTACCTGAATATAGTTATTGTAGTGCCCAGCATCAAGTGTGATGATGTTGTTATCTTCGTCAAATCCAGAAGCACTCAGGCCCTTAAGTCTAGTTATCTTTGACCACTTTCTTGACCATGTTTTCAGGTGATTTTTAATCTGCTCACCAGTGAGTCTAGTAGAGAAGTTTTCATTGACAGCCCTAGCACATGCATTCAGATATACCTTCTTGAACCCCTTTGATGTTTTAGCACCACCGGCCACCACATTTGCAAGGTGTTTTAGCATGAAAGTGGACATTGCCGATGTCCATGTAGCATGCCCATTACCTCCCCCAAGTCCTTCAACTGAATCATCCATTGCCTATATTGCAATAAAATTTCCGAAGCAAATAAAAAAAATTAGCATACATTTATAACATGAATAACCTGATTTCAGAGATACAATTGAGATACATCAAGCAACAAGTCGATACAACTGAAATACAACTGAGATACGGCAAGCAACAAGTCCTTACAACTGAAATACAACTGAGATACATCAAGCAACAAGTCCTTACAACTGAAATACAACTGAGATACATCAAGCAACAAGTCCTTACAACTGAAATACAACTGAGATACATCAAGCAACAGGTCCTTACAACCGAAATACATCAAGCAACAGGTCCTTACAACTGAGATACATAGAGCAATACAAGTGGATATCAGTTAACATTGTTATTTTCGCGATCTGCCCACATCTGATCAACAATTTCTTGCCTAAAATTAACCATCTCTGTATGCTCACTTGCTTGGCCACTATATGTTGTAGCATGGGTGTAACTTGGACAGTCAATTTCATCTCCAATAAATTCATCAACCCCATCTTGTATAACCCAATTGTGAATGATGCAGCAAGCAACAACAATGTCTACTTGAGTAGGGAAAGGGAAGAAAGGGGTGGCATCATCAAGAATTTTGAATCTTCTCTTTAGAGCCCCAAATGCACGCTCTACAGTGATTCGAAGAGATGAGTGCCTAAGGTTGAATAGCTCCTTTTCATTCTGCCCGGGATTATTCCCCCACTCATTCAAGTGATACCGAACACCGCGAAAAGGGGGCAAAAATCCCGGTTTTGCTCCATATCCAGCATCAACTAGGTAGAATTTACCTAACATGTGATGGAAAGTTAATCATATTTCTATACAATAAATATTTTTGTGGATAATTTGATATGCTACTTATGTATTACCTTGTGGAACACGAAGGCCGTTCTCACGCTCTAAAGCATCCCGTAAAACGAGAGCATCATGTGTTGTACCCTCCCAACTAGCCAACACATAGGTGAACCGAAGATCAAAATCTACGGCTGCCATTACATTTTGACTGGCATAGGATTTTCTACCACGAAATGAAAGTTCCATATCCTTAGGAACAAAGGCTCTTACATGTGTACCATCGATAGCTCCAATACAATCCTATTTTATATTAAATAAATCATAGTGATTAGGAACCATGCTGCCATTATAATAGACAAATGTCCAAAAGTAATATGAATATGAAACACACCTTAAAATAAGGATCCCATCTGTGGTTCCCTTGTATTTTGCTTGGAGTTTCCAATGACGCGGGCCTAATTAATTCTCCACGTAGCTCACCAACAGCACGAAGAACCTTGTTGAAATAACGGCTGACCGTTTCTCCAGATCTATCGAAATTAGTACCAACTAACCTATTCCTAAGATTATGCCCCACTGTATTCAGAAACATGGCCACTTGCTGCTCAACACAGCAGTGGATGCTATCTTGCAGCAAACCACGATCTCTAAAAAGGTTGCAAAATCTAAAGAACTTAGCTCTATCAAGTCTAAGCATGTTCACACAGACTGTGTCATCTTTCCATATTTTGTTGTCTAGGTACTCGAGTCTCATCCTATCCCTCTCATCCATAGGCCCATAGGGAATACCTTCTCTCCTGGCAGCTAGCTTATGTTTTTTATAGTCAACAATAATTGTGGCCATCATTGACAACAACATATACGCAGCAGTAGTACAAATTATAACTTTCGTCTGCTTATCCATCTATAATAGAAAAACCAAAGATATATCATTGACATGCATGAAGAAGCAATAGCCTCTCAGAAAACACATCATAGAATTTCCCCGAACACCTAGATGTGTTCTGGATCCTATGCCACATAAAAAAAAACTATTGCAAAATGATTATCAATGAGCTTCGTCAGAGCATATCAGGACACGACAATAGCAAGGAAACCAATGTTTTTTAGACAACTATTTCGAGCTCAGATCAGACAACGAGACAGGATTTCAGCCGCACAAAACCAAAGTCAAGCGATTTGAGATAAAGGAGCATGGATGGGGATTTCTTACTTTGGAAACGCTGAGAGGATCTAGTCACTATTTCATGTAGGGGAGCGACGGACACGCTGCTGGTCTGCTGCTGCCGAAGCGGACGAAGACGGCCAGCGCTCAACGAGGAGCGACGCTCGGAAGGGCCGAGCAGCACCCCAGGAGGACCGACGCCGACGGGGATCAGGGGCGGCGCGAGTTGGGGATGGGCGGCGCCCCAAGAGGAGCGACGCCGGCGCCGACGAGGATCAGGGGCGGTGCGAGATCCAGATGCGCCGCTGCCTGTTTCTTGCGCCAAGGAAAGGGCGAAGTGGTGAGCGGTAGGAGTCGGAGTACGAGGCGTCGCACGCCCTTATCACGTGACGCGCAGGGATCGACTGGGATGACCCCGTCCGCTCGTTTTGGCCGGACGGGGGCGTCCCGGATCTCACAGGTATATTCCTATTTTGGGATGGACCTATCCCATATGACTCCAAACCAAACACTACCATATAGGGGACCGTCCCGTCTCGTCCCGTCCCGTCCTCCCATCCAAACACTACCTAACCAACCAACAGCGGCCGTAAAAACCAAGCTGCCGGCGGCGCACATGCATGGTACATGCATGCAAGAAGCAGGCAGGCAGCAGGGCATCTGTGCTCCGTATGACACATCGACACGACAGGTTTACGTCGCTCGATCTCCTTTTCCTCTATGGTTCTGTATCACCGGCGGCTAACCGATCGAGCAGCTTGTCGGGGATAGGAATGATGGGTAGCTGTGGCTGGACACGGAACGGGAGCCGGTTGATCGATCATCGTCATCTAATAATTCAGATAGCTGGCTAGTTTATTTTCTCTAGCTCCGTCTGGCAGCAGGAATAATTCGGCAAGCAGCTAGTACTACTAGCAGAGAGACTAGAGAGAGCTAGCCAGCCAGCAGCCACTCAGCCAGCACACATGCGCATACGTACGGCCTTGCAGGTGTGGGCTCTGTGCTCTGGCTCGGCGATGTACGTGTGACACGGACACGGTCGATCGATGTGCATGCGCGCCCGCCCCCCCTGCCCCGCCCGAAAGGCCAGCCGACCCGCCAAGCTAGCTGCCTAGCTGGAACTCTCAGCGCCGCCGTGTACGGCCGGTCTGCCCCGGCCGTCGGCCGACCAATCCCTATGCGCTCGATCGTCTGCCTGCCTCCTCGCGCGGCCAGATCGGTCCAGTACACTAGTGGCAGTCTATGCAGCTCTGCCACCGCCCTGCTGCGCCCCTGCTCCGATCCCTATAGGTCGCCGCTGGATCCGAGGCTCTCTCGTATTGATGATGATTGATCACTCCTGACTCCCCCCGCGTGCGCGCCGCGGGGTTCAGTTCAATTCGGGCACGGGTAGTAGTGTACTCCGGGCGGGACCTCTAGAGCTAGCTAGATGGGTCTGTGCGCGTGCGTTGCCGTGTGAGTACGTGACCGGCTCCGGCCGGCCGCGAGCTCCGGTCCGGCAGGCCGGCCTGCCGCGCAACAGCGGCCGCCAATTGGCCGGCCTGAGAAGAGAGCGGCAGAAGTGGCGTAGGGCCACGGCGTGCACATGCACATGCATCAATGCATACACGTTGGCCGGAATTCCATGGACCATGTAGGCGCATATGGTCATGTCCGGGAGCGAGCTGATCAGCGAGATAGAGAGAGAGGATAGCCAATAGAGAATGGACGGCGTGCACTCGCTGCAGTGTACGGGGGTGATAAGGCGCCCGTTGCGCTTGCGCCAGCCATTGGCGCGCGCGTACGTCCGCCGGGCACCCCGGCACTGTCGTCGAGAGCAGCTAGCAACAGTTCCGGTTGGCGTTTAGCTGTCGCGATGGGGATGCAGCCTTGTCAGAGAGGGAGAGAGAGGGAGGCCATTATTGATTGTGCCATTCCGCAACGTGATCTGATGATGATTGATGAATCGGGCGCGGCGTGCTGCTGCTTTCGGGGCACTGTTGATCAACAGCTAGCCCCCCCAGATCATGCATCCCCTTCTCGTCTGCATTTTGCACGGAAGGGACTGTGGATAGTACCAGTGCTCTGCCTTTTCCATGCACGAGTTTTAAGGTAGGTAGGAGCATTAGGTAATCCGTTCTGTGAAAATCTGAAGCGATGCACCAGCTACATCCGCCCATGTGACGCCGTGCCGCCGCTAGGCGCTAGCTCGATCGACAACGAACCGGCCGGCGGCGTGCAACCTTGCCGTGCCGACGAGCACATTGTTACGAGTGAAAATATTTTAGGTATTTCTTTATTTGACCGAAGTCAGTAGGGGAAGTCCTAACCTACTTTTTTAATTTTTTTAATTTCAAACACAATTTTGCTTTCACAGGTGTTGTAACACGGTTTTTCTGGTATTACTAACAGTGAAAAGATTACAATTGTCTTTTTTGTCTCTCCCAAAAAACATCCTCCGTACAGTTACTGTTGACCTGCTATTTATAGGGGCCAACCTCGTATGTTTACAAGACCGTTACTTCCCGCCAAAAAACTTATAAACTATCTTAGCTTTTAGATGACCGTTGCTTCCCGCCAATCTCCGCCTTAGCCTCGTAACAGGAGACAGATTCGTCTTGGCAGTTCCTTGTCTTGTGACCAGCCTTGTGCTATTGTCTTCTTCGCCTTGACTTCTTCAGTTCTGCTCGAAACTCTAATCTCTTCGAATTAGATTCACGCTCGTCATCTTCGTCTTGACCTCTTCGATCTCGCCTGCGACTCTAACCTTTTCGAATTAGTTTCACGCTTGTCATCTTCGTCTTGACCTCTTCAATCTCGCCTGCGACTTTAACCTCTTCGAATTAGCTTCACGCTTGTCTTCTTCGTTTTGACCTCTTCAGTCTCGCCTGCGACTTTAACCTCTTCGAATTAGCTTCACGCTTGTCTTCTTCGTCTTGACCTCTTCAGTCTCGCCTGCGAAAATAGAAAATATGATTCCAAGGGGCGTCTCCCCAACAGTAGCCCCTTCGTCCTTGGATTCGAGTTCATTGCTTTTCGACCCTCGAACTCCTGGGACGAAACCCAAAAGGCGTCCCCTTGGAAAAGATTGGCGGTTACTTTGGCGCCCTTTCACCTCCCAAACGACGCGGTCTTCGAAACTTACCGTGCGTATAAATAGTAGAGGTTACCTCCCCTCGGAATTACCTTCGCTTTCATCTCTGACTTCGTGCTACTATCTTCACTTGGCTCTTACTGTTGCTGCCTGTCGAGATTCTTGAAGTGCTTCGTGATCAAATGATGCCCTGGATACGCCTCCTGATGATGACGAAGCTAAATCTTCCCAAGAGGAAGGAGAAGTCTAGTTGCTGGTAGAGATTAATTTATGTAAAAAACTTATTCCAAGTGATGTTTGTGGATTCGAGAGCGACTTGAACGCTGAAATTGCTCGATATTTTGTTTATATTAGCCTCGTAATTATCTTCGATCTTTATTTCGTTTCGAAGTGCATGCGTTGAACTCGTAGAGATTCTTTTCCCTTGAAATTGTTTGTACTTTGTTCTCTTTCTATAAGATCATGACCTTTAGATTCGTTTTGCTATGGAAAACGCTTAAATATTCTTTGGCTTCTTCCTGGGCTCTCGTGCCTGTCGATTCCCTTGTTATCTCGAGGCTGCCTTGAAGCAGATGCGCTCTTCTCCAGGATTCCACTACTTGAGAAGACGTTGCTGCACGAAGTATCTATGGGCCCTGTGCTATTGATGGTCCTTAGCCTGGACAGATCATGCCGTCGAGCGTTCCTGTGACTCCTGTTGCCTCTCATTTCTAGAGAAAGCTTTCTTTTTCATTTGCTTTGTTTTGACTCTTGCTGAGGCTTGATTTCCCCTTCTCTTTTATAGTGGTCTTTCGACCCTTGAAGAGATAATGATTTCACCTAACTTCGCGTCCTTTTGATAGTACAGGTAGGTGGTTTGTTTTAGTGCGTTTGTTGTTTGGTAGAAACCTGTTTTTGAATAAATGCAAAAGGGGGCTTCTCTTTTTTGCCTTTGAAAAAGACGTCCCCTCCCTCAATAGCCCCTTTGCGTTTATTCATTGCTTCTTGTTTCGAGCAACGGATTCTGAAAGGTTACGTTCTCTTGTTTTACTTTCGAAATAGGGCAACTCTGTTGCTTTTTTCGTTTTCCTTATTGCTTTGAAGTTCTTGCGAGGTTTTAACTTTGATCTCGTTTTCTTTTTGCGAAGTTTTTATTTCCAATCTTGGTCTCGAGCTGTTTTGCTTGAGTTTGTCTTTTTTGCGAGGTTATATTTCCAACCTTGGCCTCGAGCTATTTCGCTCGAGGTCTTATTTTTGATATTGTATTTCCAACCTCGGCCTCGAGCTGTTTTGCTTGAGGTTGTCTTTTTTGCGAGGTTATATTTCCAACCTCGGCCTCGAGCTCTTTTTCTCGAGGTCTTCTTTTTGTGAGGTTATGTTTCCAACCTCGGCCTCGAGCTATTTTGCTCGAGGTCTTCTTTTTTGCGAGGTTATATTTCCAACCTCGGCCTCGAGCTATTTTGCTCGAGGTCTTCTTTTTGCGAGGTTATTTTTCCAACCTCGGCCTCGAGCTATTTTGCTCGAGGTCTTCTTTTTTGCGAGGTTATATTTCCAACCTCGGCCTCGAGCTGTTTTGATCGAGGTCTTCTTTTTTGCGAGGTTTTATTTCGAACCTCGATGTGTTTTTTGTTCAAGTGCTTTTAGGGGAATCTCCTTTGTTGATTTTTTGGAGAAATTTACATAGGTTCGCCTCATTAAAAACCTCACCTCCAGTTTCCTGGAGCCCCTTTTGTGAGGAAAAGAGTACGACCTTTTGCGATGAAAGAAAAAGAGAAGAGAGGTGCTTCGTATTTGTGCTTATAGCTCCGCACATTTACGAAGTTGACCTTTACAAAAAGAACTAAAACTTAGAGAAAACTGTACACCTTTGCTTGTTCCGATTCTAGTTATAGTATTTGCGAAGTTGCTCTACGTTCCATGAGTGAGGTAACTCCTCTCCGTTTTCGGTGGAAAGATGATAAGACCCTGGCCTCGAGCTTTTTGTGACAATGTATGGTCCTTCCCATTTTTCCTCGAATTTGGATAAGTTTTCTGCATTATGCTTCTTTTGATTACCAGGTCCCCAACTCTGATCTCTCTTATCTTCGCCTTTGGGTCGCCACTTTCGTGTTTGCCTTTGGTATGACTCGAGGTTATGTGAGGCAACGAGCCGATCGACTTCGATTAAGTCTTTTTCCACCATTTCTTTTTCACCTTCCTCACTACTAAATGTTACTCTTAGAGTTTTGGCCTTGATTTCTTCTGGGACCACCGCTTCGGTTCCGTATAGCAGTCTGAATGGGGTGAACTTGGTAGCTCTGGATTCTGTAGTGTTGTGTGACCATACTGCGATTGGTAAATCGTCAATCTATTTTCCCTTTTTGTGATCGAAGAGCATCTTCCTTATAGTCAAAAAAATGATGCCGTTGGCTCTTTCGACTACACCGTTTGACTGCAGATGATATACGGATGCGTACTTTACTTTGGTTCCCATTGTTATGCAGAAATCTCTGAATGACTCGCTGTCGAATTGCTTGCCGTTGTCTACTGTTATTTCTTTTGGTACGCCGAATCTGCAGATGATGTTATGCCAGAAAAACTTTTGTACTATGTGCGAAGTTATCGATGCTAGGGCTTTTGCTTCGGTCCACTTTGTGAAATATTCCACGGCGACTACTGCGAATCTGCAGTTTCCTTGAGCTGTTGGGAGAGGCCCTACTAGGTCTATTCCCCATCTTTGCAATGGCCAAGAAGGTGTAATGAGCTGCAACAGTGAACATGGAATCTTCTGGTTGCTTGCGTTCTTTTGGCATGCTTCGCATTTCTTTGCTACTTCGTCTGCATCTTTTATCATTGTCGGCCAGAACATTCCCTGCCTGACTGCTTTTGCTGCGAGGGCTCTTGGACCAATGTGTGTTCCGCATAACCCTTCGTGTATACTTCTTAGTATTTCCGTTCCTTGTTCTTTTGTAATGCATTTTAGCTATGGTGCTGATATCCCCTTCTTATATAGCTCACCTTGTCTCACCTGATATCCTTTTGCTCTTGCTGGTATTCTTTTGGCCTCACTTGCAGAACAGGGTGTGAAATTGTCTTGTAGGTATGCCATGATTGGTGCTCTCCAATCGTCCCAGCAGATGTGCGCAAGATACTGCTTTCTGATTGAGGGGACGGTTATGACCTCGTAAATTACGTCTTCGGGTAGCTCTTCCTTCTTTGCTGCTTTCTTGGCTAAATCATCAGCTTCGTTGTTGTCGTTTCTGTGGATGTACTCTACAGTGAATCTTTTGAAGTATTTATCCATTTCCCTGACCTCTTCGAGGTAAGTGATTAGCTCTGGTTTTCTAGCTTCGCTGTCCTTTTCAATATGATCCCTTGCTATTTTCGAGTCTGTCTTCACAATGAAGCTTTGTTTTCCTAGCGATTTCATTTTTCGTAGCCCAAGTAGGAGTGCTTCATATTCTGCTACATTATTTGTGATTTGGATCTCTTGATTCTTGAACTCCAATCGTGATGCGAATCTGGTTTTGATTCCACCTGGTGAAACTAGGATTGCGGAGATTGCTGCTCCTTTGCTACAATATGCTCCATCACAGTAGACTGTCCATTGTTTTTTGTCTTCGTCTGGAGTTTCGTGTTTTGGAGAAGTCCAATCTGCTACGAAGTCCGCTAATACTTGAGACTTGATTGCATTTCGTCTCATGAACTCGATGTTGAATCCGGAAAGTTCTACGGACCATTTGCTGATCCTATTCGAAGCTTCTTTGTTTGCATATAACTCGGCTAGAGGTTTGTCGGTGACGACTGTCACTTTGTGAGCTTCGAAATAGTGCCTGAGCTTTCTTGATGCCATAAGTAATGCCTATGCAATTTTTTCGAGCTCAGAGTATGACTTCTTGGCTCCAGATAATGCTTCGGAGACGAAGTAAGCTGGCAACTGCTTTAAAATGCCTTCAATTTCGATTTCTTGTACTATTGCAGCGCTTACTGCTGACTCGGATACTGCGAGGTAGAGGAGAAGGTCTTTTCCTTGGGCTGGTGGTGATAATTTGATCATTGCCGCGAGGTATTGCTTTAATTCTTTGAATGCTTTCGATTGTTCTTCGCCCCAGTTGAATTTCTGTGCATGTCTGAGAGTTTTGAAGAAAGAGAGGCTTCGCTCGGCTGCTCTTGGTACGAATCAGTTTAGAGCTGCGATCCTGCCTGTCAATTGTTGCACTTCCTTAACCGTCTTTGGTTCCTCCATGGATGCCAAGGCCTGTACCTTGTCTGGGTTGGCCTCAATTCCCTTTGAGGTTACTAGGCATCCCAAGACTTTTCCTTTGGTTACTCCAAAGACGCATTTTTCTGGATTTAAGTTTAAGTTTGACATTATTAGATTGTTGAAAGTTTCCTCGAGATCTTTGATGCGATCCGCTCTTTTGATGCTTTTTACGACGAGGTCATCCACATAAGCTAGCATCTTTCTATCAATTTGCGAGTTGAAGACTTTTTTGGCCATTCTTGAGAAAGTTGATCCTGCGTTTCTCAGCCCCTCTAGCATTCTGACGAAGCAAAAAGTTTCGAAAGGTGTTATGAAGCTCGTCTTCTCCTCATCCTCTTGTTTCATCCAAACTTGGTGATACCCTGAAAAGCAATCTAGTAGAGATAGGATCTCGATGTTGGCTGCGTCGTCAACGACGCTATCGATTCTTGGTAAGGAGAAATCATCTTTTGGGCAATGCTTGTTTAGGGTTGTGAAGTAGATGCACATCCTTCACTTTCCGTTTTTCTTTTTCATCGGGACAGTGTTTGCCAACCATTCTGGGTATTGTACTTCTCTAATGACTTTTGCTTTCAGTAGCCTTTCGACTTCGGATTTTATTCCCTCTACCTTCTCATCCGACATTTTTCTCAGTTTTTGCTTCCTTGGCTTTGTCTTCGGGTTTATGTTGAGGCTGTACTCGATTAGAGTTCTGCTGGCACCCTTTAGATCTGCGGCTGTCCATGCAAAGACATCTTTATTTTTTCTTAGGAATGCTATCAAATCTTCCTCTTCTTGAGGGGAAAGGTCTGCTCCGATCGTGACCTCTCTACCCTCGGTTCCTGGTTCGAGAGAGACTCGCTTGGTGTCTTGTGCTTGAATAGCTTCTTTTGCTTTTTCCACTTTGGATTGCGGTGGCCTCTTTTTGATCGATTCTGTTTGAACCTCATCGTTTGGTTGTTTCGTTTCTGTCTGCAAGAGGTTGACGTTTTTCTCGCCTGGGGTGATTCCTTGTTCGATGTCCCTTGCGACTTGCTGGTTTCCGAATACTGTGATTACTCCGTTTGATGCTGGAAGTTTCATGCAGAGATACGCCTGTCGTACAATGGCTTCGAATGTGTTGAGGAAGCCTCTTCCGAAGATTGCATTGTAAGGGTAGTACATGTCGACTATGTCAAAAGTGACTCGTTCCGTTCTGGGATTGCTCAAGTCCCCAAAGGTTACCGGTAGCTCGATTTTTCCTAAGGCTCGGATTCTTTTTCCTCCGAAACCAATGAGTGGAGTTTCTGATGGTTGTAACAAGCTTCTGCTGATGTTCATTTGATCGAAGGCGCTTGCGAAGATAATGTCAGCTGAACTGCCATCGTCTATCAATATTTTTGTTAGCTACCAGCCTGTCACATTTGTTTCGATGACCATGGCATCAGTGTGAGGATAACATTGGAGCTTGAGGTCCTGCTCGGTGAAGGTTATTGGGATATGCGACCAGTGAGTTTTTATTACTGGGCCATCAGGTAGTATTGCGTGCACTCTTCTGAAGTAGTCTTTTCTTTGTCTTTTGCTTTCGAAGTCAACTGAAGATCCTCCCGCTATAGGCAGAATCATTCCGGTGGAGGGAATAGGACCCTTGGTAGGTGTTGAATTTGATGTTGTAGCTGTTTGCATCATGGTTTCGTCTTTTCTTGCCGCGGTGGATTGAATTGAACTGTGCGCTTGTTGATTTGGCTCTGACTGGGTTTGGTGCCATGCCAGTCGAGGCTGGTGGTATGTTGAATAGGATTCTGAATTCGTCGGAAGTTGTAGCTGTGGATTTATCGTGTTGTGAGAGGTGCATTGCCAGGAGTTTGTTTGAACTGTACGACCTTGACTGTTGTTTTGGTTCATTTCTTGCTTCACCCTGATGGTTATGGGACATCTCCCTGTACTGTGATCTGGGTTTTCGCTATGGAATTGGCAAAACCAAGATCGAGGTTGATTATCTTGTTGGCCTCGTCCTCTTCCGCGGCCTCTGCCTCGTCCACCTCTTCCTCGTATGGATGAGGAGTTGAAATCTTGCTTTGTTGCATTTGATTCGTTGTTGTTTTGCTCGCTCCTATTTTCTATGTTGAAAACTTGAGCTGGTCGGTTGTAGTTTTGCTTTTCGTATGTGGGTTGCCTGTAGTTTCCATTTGCTTTTCTGAGCATGGCTCTTTCGTTGATTCTTCTTCTGTGATCATCGTCTGATCTGCATAACTTCTCCATTTCGTGGAACAGTTCGTGGAGGTTTCTTGGTTTGTTTTTGACGAACTCTGACGCGTATGGCCCTGGTCCTAATCCGTGAATACATGCGTCGATTGCTATTGAGTCTGGAATATCGTCCGTTTGAGCCTTCAATTGGATGAAGCGTTTAAAGTATTGGGCCAATGGCTCTTTTTCCTCTTGTTTGCACGCGAAGAGATATCCCGAAGTTAATAACTGTCTGTTGAATCCTTGGAAGTTCTGAAGCACTTTTGCCTTGAGTTGTTCCCAACTAAATATTGATCCTGGGCTTAGTCTTGTGAACCATGTAAGAGCCGATCCTTCACATGCTATGATGAATGATTTTGCGAGAACTAGTTCGTTTCCTCCAGCGGAAGCCACAACAACTTCGTAGCTCATCAAGAACTGCCTTGGGTCACAAGTGCCATTGTATTTGGGCAAAGTGATGGGTTTGTACGAGGTTGGCCATGGTGCATTTTGAAGGCCTGGAGATAACGGTGAATTGGAGTCATAGCTTCTGAAACCCGCGTTGTAATTTGTTGTTTCGGTGTGGTATTCTCTCTCGGGCTCTTGAATGGTTTCTTTGCTCGCATTGAGCTCGTTTTGGAGTCTCCTGAGCTCATTCTTAGCCTCTGCAATTTTTCGCTCTTTCTCGGTTTCTTTTCTTTGGTTCTCTGCTTCCTTCAATAGATCTTCTTTTTCTTGCTTGAGCCTCTCGATTTCGTGTAGCAGTTGTTTGAGGCTAGCTTCTTCTCGATTTTGGGTATCATTGGTAATGGCTAGCTCCACTGAAACTTGTGGTTCATCGTTTTCTCTTTCGTTTTTGTGAGCTTTTGAGGTCTGCGGATCATCAGACCGTTGTTTTTTCTTTGGTGGCATCGTGAGTTTTGATTTCGATCCTAACACGCGGACGGCGCCAACTGTTGTAACACGGTTTTTTTGGTATTACTAACAGTGAAAAGATTACAATTGTCTTTTTTGTCTCTCCCAAAAAACATCCTCCGTACAGTTACTGTTGACCTGCTATTTATAGGGGCCAACCTCGTATGTTTACAAGACCGTTACTTCCCGCCAAAAAACTTATAAACTATCTTAGCTTTTAGATGACCGTTGCTTCCCGCCAATCTCCGCCTTAGCCTCGTAACATGAGACAGATTCGTCTTGGCAGTTCCTTGTCTTGTGACCAGCCTTGTGCTATTGTCTTCTTCGCCTTGACTTCTTCAGTTCTGCTCGAAACTCTAATCTCTTCGAATTAGATTCACGCTCGTCATCTTCGTCTTGACCTCTTCGGTCTCGCCTGCGACTCTAACCTCTTCGAATTAGTTTCACGCTTGTCATCTTCGTCTTGACCTCTTCAATCTCGCCTGCGACTTTAACCTCTTCGAATTAGCTTCACGCTTGTGTTCTTCGTTTTGACCTCTTCAGTCTCGCCTGCGACTTTAACCTCTTCGAATTAGCTTCACGCTTGTCTTCTTCTTCGTCTTGACCTCTTCAGTCTCGCCTGCGAAAATAGAAAATATGATTCCAAGGGGCGTCTCCCCAACAACAGGGAGTCGAACTTAGGTCTGCTAGGTGCTACTTAGGTGCTCTAACCACTAGGCTAGAGACCCTTTCACAATTATTTTAGGTATTCCCTCCGAAATTGAGACGGTATAAAATATGTATAGAATATATTTTAAAAAATAATTTTATTAAACTATATTTCAATATAATTCTACTCATATAATTTCCCCATGTCTAAACTTAACACATATTTTTTTTTGCAATCATCCCCTTTATTTGGGTCTTGTCACTCTCCCATGCAAGACATTATTATTAGAATTCTAGGCGATATACAATAGGGCATTCTTTTTTTTTATAGTACATAATAGGGCATTCTATATGGTTGCCCTACCTTATATCTCTCTTTTCGTTTAGAAAATATAAGGTGAGCTTTAACTTAATTAGTGCGAACCTTACAGCTAAATTTTAACAGTTAACTTTCAATAGCATGTTGTTGCTGAAAATGTAACAAGGATCATGTAAAAATAAACTTTTAACAGTGATACCATTTTTGTTAATGAGTTCCACATTTTATTAATTACTACTAGTTATTAATCAAAGACTACAGGATTGGAATAAAGTCCTGGTATATGGCCTCTGGGCCTTTTTCTTCTTTCTAGGGAGTGAAAAATCGAGCTCGGTTAGCCAAAATCGGAGCGTGACGGAAGTTGCCGCCGCTTGAATGGTCAGCCCGGCCCAACGAGACGAAACGAAACTTGCAAACCCTGCCGTTTCCTCCCGCTCGCTCCCCTCGCCGGCCGCCGCCGCCGCCTCCTATGCCCTTCCGCCCCACGCTCCCGCGCTGCTGTCCCCACGACCGCAAGCTCACCTCCTTCCTATCCGCCGTCGCCTCCCTCGCCGACTCGCCCTCACGCTCGCCCTCTCCGCCGCCCGCCGGAGCAGTGCCTGCAGCCCCCACCCCCGCCGCCTACAACGCCCTCATGTCCGCCTACTCTCGCGCCGGCTGCCCCGACGAGGTCATCCGCCTCTTCGACTCCCTCCCCTTCCCGCCTACCGCGCCGCTCTTCACCACCCTCATCTCCTCCCTTGCCAACTCCGGCCGCCACGGCGACGCGTACACCGCCTTCTCCTTCCTGCTCGACTCCGGCATCCGACCCACCGCCTCCACCTTCACCGCGCTGCTCAAGTCCCACGGCACCGTCTCACTTGAATCAGTGTACCGCTTGTTCAAAACCATGGCCGACGAGGGCTGCGCGCCTGATGCCGCCGCGTACAATTGCCTCATTTGGATGCTCTGCGATTCCCAGCGGGTGGAAGAGGCTTGGGGCGTCCTTGACTGGATGATAGAGAGCGGCATCTACCCCACCGCCCGCTCTTACACCGCGATCCTGCGTGGGTACTGTAAGCAGGGCAGGGTTGCCGAGGCAGAGAGGTTAGTTGACACCATGATCCAAGTCGGTTGTCTGCCGGATGTCATTACATACAGCGTGCTCATCGATGGGCTTTGTCGTATAGGGGAATTTGGCAAGGTGGAAAAAATTTTAGAGGAGAGTGAGGTGAAGGGGTGGACGCCGAATGCTGTTACCTATACTATTTACATGTCTGCCCTGTGCAGAATGGGTTTCTCAGATGAGGCATTTCGTCAAGTAGATATTATGCGTAGCAGAGGAGTGTCTATGACGGCTGAGACAGTGAATATTCTCTTTGATTGCTTGTGCCAAGACCCGAGGTTTTCAGAAGCAGTGTGCTTGCTGGAATATAGCGAAGAACTGGGCTGGGATGTTGATGTGTTCTGCTATAACACTCTGATGAGTAGGCTCAGCGATGTTGGTGAATTTGCTAGGGTCTTGAAGCTGTTGGTTGATCTTGTAAAGAAGGGAATCGGACCAGATATGTTTAGTTTTACCATTGCTATTCGGAGCCTCTGTGGGGCTGGGAAATTCCAGGTGGCAAAGTGCATATTGGATAGTAAGGGGATTGAATATGATGTTGTGGCATTCAATACTTTGATTCATGGATTATGCATGGCTGGGGATCTGAAGGGAGTGCTTCTAACTTATATGGATATGGACAATAGGAATATTAGTCCAAATAACTTTACTATTTCTTTGATTATTGACAGTTACTGCAAAGAGCAAAAATTTGTTGGAGCAATCAATTTTCTTCTTCAATCTTCAAAAGAGCATGTGGTTCCTGATCTTTTTCTTCGCCTGAATAATTGGCTGGTAAAAAAAGAAGGATTGGGATATGTACTGATCCTTGTCAGTAAAATACGTTCCGAACGTCTTGTACTAGATGTTTGCTTATTTGATTCATTGATTAGGATTTTTTGCCGGAAGGGGTACTGTAAGCATGAGAATTTCTATGAAGTTTCACTTATACTTGACAATATGCTGGAATGTCTCCCCAGCAACCACAGCCAGTGATGTAACTGTATGATCGTACAAAATCTAGTTTGCTTCCTGAGCTATTGAATTAGCTGCCTGTCGATAGATTGAACTACTTGTCCTTTACAAGGTCAGTTGGCACTGATAACAACAAATTTTTATGTTTCTATACTTCATTGTATCCTATACATGATGTCAATTCCATATAATTTTTCAGGTGATGGGTGAAATAGCGGTTAGCAAACCACTTTGTGTGGCACACAGATTCAAGGAATCTAAACAAGGCTATCAAGATGGACACAAAGGTATGCTCTTTGGCTTCCCATGAAGGTTTTCTTCTCGTATGGGCAATACAGTTGTTGAATCCATCATTATTGTTGCCATATGCTTTTGCTTTTGATGGAAGAATAACCATGTTACATGTTAGAGTTCAATCTTTTCATTGTCGGATTTGTGTTGTTTGTATGACATAGGGATTTAGAATGTTCCTCACTGCCCCTCTGAACTCTAAACTGAAACTATGGTGGACATCAGTTTCAGTGTCAACTAAAGGGTTCAGTATGCCTCTTCATTGTATTGATAGTGAATAGGAAACCATGCTTACTGCTTAGTCTGTATGACAGTGCTTGTGGCTATCTCAACAGTGTATTGCTCGTCAGTCAGTAGTTCCTTGCTTGATTACTATATCTCATAATATTTCATTCAACAGACAATAATATCTCAATCAGCTGTGTCGTGCTAATCGCGTTGGTTGTACTATGTTGACAAATGGTACAGTAGGTTTCATATTACGACTTCCACCGATTGATACACCTAGGGACAATGAAGACAATGTCTATTAGTCTAGTTTATGAGCCATGTTATGCTTATAGTCATGATGTATCACATATACCGTGAACATATATGATGAAGTTAACCATTTACCTTGAATTGGACTTGAGCCCCTTATTCTGAATGTGTGTGTATGTGTGTGTGTGTTTTAATCAAATATTGAATATGGAATGGTGCATGGATCATGGTGTCAATTTGTATAAGGTGAGATGGAATCTATTTCCTCCATTTTCAAATACGATGTTTAGGTCGAGCTAATTAGTTCAAAAGCAAAGTAAACTAATTAACTTATCCTAAATGTCATATATTTAAAAATGCAGATAATATTGGGTACTTGGTGCAGGTATATACAATGGTCATATTGTAAAATACTGTTGATATTCTGGCTCTTGATGAAATATATGAATTTTTCTGTATTTATAATAGACTGCATTGTTATTTTAATCTTTTATAATAGGTCGGCCACTTGATCATCTCCAGTTTCATGATAATTGGAGTCAGCTTTTGCCGCAACAAAAGCGATAATAATGAGGCATGGGTGTGATGGACCCGTATTGCTAGAGATTTTTAAGGATCTGTACCTTTTGAGTTATCAGTGTCTCTGGTAAAGCAACTTCTGAAGTTTTTCACATGAATATGCTCTGAAGCAGGAGCTGCTAAATAAATGTTGGTATGTGGTTTCTCACCTCAGTAATTTGTAAGGTTTACTGTTGTTGAATTTGGTCCAGCTGTTCTTTCAGGAAGAAATTTATGGTCTCAAGTTGTTGACTACTAGTTTTTTGGGAAGAAACATTCAATAGTGGTAGGCCGTATATCGTTGGGTTTTATATTTGCTTATTTTGACATTGTGGGGCATATGTTCTTGGTAGTTCTCTTACTCTTAGAAATTTAGCACCAAAAGCTTTCACTGAATGTCATTGGCCAATTTCTGTGTAATTCTCAGCTTGTAATCTTGAAGTAATTCTTTATTGTTTGTTTATTTTTTAGGGTCTGGTAACAGTCTCTTTTTGATGGCGCGGCAATCCAATGTTGGAGGTGACCTATGGCCAAACAATTTTCCAGTATATATTAGCTACCTGCTTACTTGGATCAGGCCCATTGTACCTACTGATCTACAGCATGATATGTTTGATGTGACCTGGGAGATCCATTTATGATAGAATATAATTACACTTCCATAACACTGATGAGTTCTGTATATACGGAGCACCATATTTTTCTGTGATATGAACCTCATGAGATTGGAAGGTTGCAAGTTGTAAATAGCATATTAGTATTGCTGGATGCTGCATACATGCTGTAAGAATTCCAATCTAGTTAGGTATGCTTGGCCAACCTGTGAGCCTGGCTTGTTGTAACTAAAAGAACTCCATCTACCATCTATGTATAGGCAGATATGCTTGTCTGCATCGCGACCCTGACCTGTTGTAACAAACAGTCAAGAATCCAAAACAGTTATGGATGATAGGTTTGGATTCTTCATTGACCATCTGATTCAGTTTACTAAATAAAATCCTTGTTGAATTGGGACCTTACGAAATTTTGCATTTGCTTTTGATTTATAGTTCATCGAAGGTTAAACATTGTGCCTTTGATATGATCATTGGTGCTATGCTTAGGGCTTGTCTGGGATTTAGTCGTACAATCTTTGAAAATCCATTTTCTGGAGCACTAACCCTCCTATAGTTCATATTGGTGGAGCAGCCAAATATCAGGTGCTCCGAGCATTGAAACATAGAGCTTTTTCTTTTTCTTTCTTTTTTTTTTTTGGGGGGGGGGGGGGGGGATCAGGTGCGCTGAACACTGAATCAGAGTCTTTTTTAGCAAAGTAGAAAACTTAGGATAAGCAATCCCAAATTTCAACCCTTTAGATCCAAATATTTTTTTCTCTCTTTAGATCCAAGTACAGGCGGCAGTCTTTTCTATCTTTCTTGCAGTCATCTTTTCCCTGACAGCACAAGCATCCTCCCATCTTCCCGCATCAGCCAGCGACCTGGACATGAACGTATACATGCCCCCGCCGGCGTCCACTTCTCCGTCGACAAACCGCTCCCACAGCTGCTCACCTCCGACGCCGGCGACGCCTCTAGCTCGCCACTCACTCACAGAAGCACAGTAGACTCCAAGCACCTGATGGTCATCGCACTCCACCGTCATCTGCCTTACAATTTCCTCAAACTTGTCAAGCCGACCTGCTCGGCCGCACGCGTCGAGCGCGCACGTGTAGTGCTCCTTCCCCGGCGCGATCCCGTACACTCGCCTCATGCCGTCCAATATCTCCATCGCCTGGTTTGCCAGCCCAGCATGGCGGCAAGCAGAGAGCAGCGCTAGGAACACCGCGGCGTCCGGCCGGACCCCTCGCCGCAGCATCAGCGACAGCAGCAGCAGCGCCTCCCTGCAGCGGCCGTTCACGGCCATGGCCATTGTGACGGTGCCCCAGGACACCATGTCTTTCTCCGGGAGCTCGCGGAACGCCCGGAACCCCATCGAGGCGTCCCCGCACTTGGCGTAGGCGTTGACCAACGCGTTGCCGACGACCTGCTCGCCGGCGAGGCCTCGCTTGAGCGTGTACGAGTGGAGCGCCTCGACGCAGGCCAGAGAACCCGTGCACGCCGTGGCGTGCAGGACGCTGACGACGGTGGCCTCGTTGGGCGCCGCCCCGTCGCCATGCGAATCCGAGAGCATCGCCCGGAACAGCCACACGGCGTCGCGGGCGCTGCCGCTCCGCCGCGCGAGGCCCCAGATCATGGCGGTCAGGAGCGCACGTCCCTCGTCGGCATTTCGTCGAACAGGCGCCGTGCGCTGAGCAACGCGCCGCACTTGGCGTACACGTCCAGCACGGCGTTGTCCACGATCAGGTTCGCGCCGGGCACGCCCCCTCGCCGGAGCCAGAAGCCGTGGACGGCGCGACCCGCGCCGAGGCTCCGCAGCGCCGCGCACGCCGGGAGCACGCTCGCGAGCGTCAGCGCGTTCGGCGTCGTGTCCATCCGGGCGAACAACGCCACCGCCTCCGCCGCGCGTCCGCTCCGCGCCAGCGCCGAGATGCGCTTCGTCCATGACACCACGTCCCCGCGCGAACGGATCATTCTAGCAGTGGCCAAGAGAGCGGCGACTCCATGCTGGCCCTAGTCCTATGGTCCTGGCGCACAAAGCGACGCGCTCTGTTCCTGCGATCGTCTCTCGTACTGCGCGACACATTACAGGGTTGGATTGCGTATTTGTACTGCTGCATCCAGAAAGCGCACTCGTCGTCGTCGGCGAAGCCTCGCCGTGCCGGTGCAAAGCCACGCGTCTAGCACCCCGTCACTCAGTCACAGGACACCGGCCATCTATGATCTACATGCGCAACTGTCATCGTCATCTCTAAGCTCTTGATGTGTGGGGATCTAGACTAACAAAAAGATAAGTGGCACATCGATTCATCTGGGAAAAAAACACCAATGTGCACCCACATACACGCAGAATTATACACCCACAGTTGCGCCATAGAAATTACGGTGGCTCGCTCCTCTACTTCATGTCAGGTACGCTAACTCGTGGCAGAGCAGGTGGCCCTGCCGGCAGCGGCGATGATGCCATTGCTCCGATCGGGCGTCCTTCTGAGGAGCACGACGCACTCGGAGTCGTGGCGGTACGTGAGCCTGACCAGGCTCCCCACCACTCGGTACCGGGACTTTGCCCTGACCGTGATGGTGACCGGCAGGCCGCGGCTGGTCTCGAGCAGGTCCTGCATCCCGCGCCCCGCCGCGTACATGGGCTTCTCCTGCGCCGCCACGAACAGCCTCACCGTCGATGTGCCGCGTGGCCCGACGTCGTGCGATCCGCCGTCTCCCTGCGCACAGCAGATAGCCGGCTTTGTCATCGCGTGCCCTGTACGTGCTCGATCAGATGGTCGAGATAGAGAAGAGGATACGTGAACGTGACGTGCCTGTGAGGTCGCGAAGACGAAGTGGCCGAAGGACATCTGGAGCAGCGGCGGGTGGACGCGGAGGTTGAAGACCTTGGAGTGGTTCTCGATCACCATGTCGACGGAGGAGTTGCAGTCGAGGAAGCTGGTCTCGACGCCCGAGCCATCAAGGCCTTCGCCCAGCGCGAACCGCTGGACCCTGCCGACCCTGAAGGAGACGCCTGGATGGCGCGGCCTGGTGGCGAGGACGAACACGAGCAGCGCCAGCGCGGCACTCACCACCACCCTCCACGCCACCTGGAACGCCACGCAGCAGCAGGGGGCATCCGGGTCCAGCTTCACGTACCTCCACGCCCCGTTCCTCTGGTCCTCGCCGTCGTTGTCGTCTTCGTCGTCGTCGTGGACGCCACCCGATGAGAGAACCCTGAGCACTTGCTGCCGGCGGCGGCCCGGCTTCTTGTCGCCGGTCGCCGGGAAGGAGCTGTTGGAACCGCGGGAGGAGGAGTAGCGGGAGAGGGTGAGGCGCGACGCCTCCTCGTGGTCGTGGTCGTGGGAGGCGTTGGCGTCGTGGTGGAGGTTGGGGAAGGGGGAGAGGATGAGCGCCATGGATTCGGACGGCGGGTGGCTGAGCGTGGTGTGGTGCGACGCCGCGGAGGGGCTCTGCACGTAGTAGTGCGCGCACGGAGGGGACGACGGGTGGAAGAGCGGGAGCTCATGGTCGTCCACGCCATTGGCCGCAGCAGCTGCCATTGCCCCGAGCAGAGAGCTGCGCGCGAGTCACACTTGCGGTCGGACTTGCCAAGGCGACAATTGGCTGTGCCACTCGATCGCCTTGCAAGTGACGAGCAGACTGTGATCGCTTATGTAGGAGAAAAAGGTTTGCTTGGAGCTTGATGCCAATGATTCTAATTCTAGTAGGCAGAATTATCCCCCTTTCCGCTTTCATTTTTTATGAACATCTGAACTTCGAACGGTCTAAGTAAAACGAGGATGCTTAATCCAACGCCGACCTCCTGTCTTTTTCTTTAACACCTACACAAGAAACGTACGGGCAAATGATTTCCAAAAGTCATAGGTGTAAGACTTGTTAGGGTAGGGAATATAGGAGTAATGACTTCACTTCACACAAACAGTTAAGCAGATTACTTTCACGAATGACAGGCAATATTTCGTCGAGTAGCCCGGTTGGCATGGCAAACGCCCATGATGTAACGCACTTAGCAGTGAAACGGGGCGAGTGATGATTACACACATGCCGCAGTTCATGGACCTCGCCCTTATGGCTGGGCGTGGGCATTCGATCGCCCTCCGAGTACCTCCCCTCCATAGTTATAGCTCCAACATTGTCTTACTCTAATTATGAGGAGCAAACCTCTTGCCTTCCACTTCGAGCAGGAATAATTAACCCGGAACGTGCCGGCGAGGGACGCCCAGGGTCAGCCCGGAATGATGGGTGACCAAGCATGGCAATTTGGCAATCGATTTGCAAAGATAATTTAAACTGAAAAGCATTGCAGGGTAGATATATAGATGGCTAACCTTTCTTTAGGCATGAAACACATCTCCATTTGAATTTTTGAATACTGCTCCGGTGCTCCCATTGGGATCAGGTTCTCTTCGCTGTTGTCTGCGCCGGAGATCTTTGAGCTTTTGGCAAGCCTGACGATTTAACAACGCTGATGGCATGCCCCGGGCCGGCGCCACGCCATCATGCGTCATCATGGACGACAACCGTGGTGCATGCATTGCATGTGCTTTGCTCCGATCCGGTGGCGAGTGAGTAGTGACTTAGATGGCAAGGCAGCAGATGCAAGTGTACATGCAGAACATCATCTTGCATGATGGCACGCAGCGTATGCATGAAAAAGCTCTTCAGCATAGAGTGGCGTACTGCCGAATGCTGATGACTGCCACTGTCCAGGGCTGTGTTTAGTTCCTAAAAATACTTTTTACTTCTTATTCATCCCTTTCACAGAACACACATCTCCAAAATTTTTTTTTTACTTTTTCTATTCATTCCCCTCACATAACACATAGAAAGTACTTTTTCTACACCTCAACTAAACACAGGACCTCGGTCTTAGTCTGGCTGGACTCTGGAGCCCAACTCTAATTGGCATTGACCCATGAAACCTACATGAAGGCTGCTATGGGCTAAAAACCTTCAGGGGGAGGAGTATAGGCCAGGCCTGCTCGCTCCAATGGGTCCAGCACAGCCCAGTCTCCTCCCTTCCAGTCCGGCCGAGGCGAGGCCCCCCAGGGCAGTCTAGTACTACCGTCTCTAGTCCCAGATCCACCCCCGCCACCGGCCTCGCCGCGCGCACCATGGATCCTCCGCCGCGGCGGCTAGCCGCCGCCCAGCTGCTCCTTCTCCTCCTCCTCGCCGCGGCCTCCCCCGCCGCGCACGCGTGGAAGAAGGACGAGTTCCGCAACTGCAACCAGACGCCCTTCTGCAAGCGCGCGCGGACCCGCGCCCCGCACTCGCTCGACGCGCCGCTTTCCCTCGCGGCCGACTCCCTCGCCGTGTCCCCCGACGGCTCCATCTCCGCCGAGCTCTCCCACCCGTCCCGCCCGCGTCCCCTCGTGCTCCGCCTCTCCGCGCTGCCGCCGCACGCGCTGCGGCTCCAGATCGACGAGGACTACTCCACCGCCACGCCGCCGCACCGCCGGTTCCACGTCCCCGATGTCCTCCTCCCGGACCTCGAGGCACGCACGCTCCACCTCCCCGAGCCCAAGACCGCCGATGGGGTCTCCACCGTCGCGCTCTCCTCCGACTTCGACGTCGTCGTCAAGCACGATCCGTTCGAGCTCACCGTCCGGCGCGCCGGGTCGGGCGATCCCGTGCTCTCCTTCAACTCCCACGGACTCTTCGACTTCGAGCCGCTGCGGGAATCGAAGCCGGAGGACGAGACGTGGGAGGAGCACTTCCGGAGCCACACCGACAAGCGCCCCCGCGGCCCGCAGTCGATCACCTTCGACGTCTCCTTCTATGGCGCCGACTTCGTCTACGGCCTCCCGGAGCACGGCTCCACCTCGCTCGCCCTCCGCCCCACTCGCGGTCCAGGGGTCGAGGAGTCCGAGCCGTACCGCCTCTTCAACCTTGATGTGTTCGAGTATCTCCACGAATCGCCCTTCGGTCTCTATGGCTCGATCCCATTCATGATTGGGCATGGTGCTCATGGGTCGTCAGGTTTCTTCTGGCTCAACGCCGCGGAGATGCAGATCGACGTGCTTGCACCAGGATGGGACGAGGCAACTGCCCCTGAGAATGGGCGGGTCGACACTCTGTGGATGGCTGAGGCTGGTGTCGTTGATGCGTTCTTCTTTGTTGGTTCTGAGCCCAAGGATGTGGTCAAGCAGTATGTAAGCGTGACAGGCACACCCGCCATGCCACAACAGTTTGCTACGGCGTATCACCAATGCCGGTGGAACTACCGGGATGAGGCAGACGTTGATGGAGTGGATGCTGGTTTTGATGAGCATGATATTCCATATGATGTGCTCTGGCTCGACATTGAGCATACTGATGGCAAGCGGTATTTCACATGGGACCACTCAGCCTTCCCCAACCCAGAGGAGATGCAGCGTAAGATTGCAGATAAGGGGAGGAAGATGGTGACCATCGTGGATCCCCACATCAAGCGGGACAGTTCCTTCCACCTGCACCAGGAGGCAACCGATAAGGGCTACTATGTAAAAGATGCAAATGGAAATGACTATGACGGATGGTGCTGGCCTGGATCATCATCCTATCCTGACATGTTGAACCCTGAGATACGTGAGTGGTGGGCTGACAAGTTCTCGTATGAAAGCTACAAGGGATCAACTCCAACGCTGTACATTTGGAATGATATGAACGAGCCATCTGTCTTCAATGGCCCTGAGGTATGTCTTGATTTGTGATGCCCTTGCATTCTCTTGTGAGTTCTGATGACAAGTGCATAGAAAAACATGGAACCTGTGCATGGATCAATCTTAGTAAAACATTTTTTCCTTAAATAGGTCACCATGCCTAGGGATGCGTTGCACTATGGAGATGTTGAACACCGAGAATTGCACAATGCATATGGGTACTACTTCCATATGGCTACTGCAGATGGGCTTCTGAAGCGAGGCGAGGGGAAAGACAGACCTTTCGTTTTGTCAAGGGCTTTCTTTGCTGGAAGTCAGCGGTATGGTGCAGTTTGGACAGGCGACAACTCTGCTGACTGGGATCACCTTAAATCTTCTATTCCTATGGTCTTAACTCTTGGTCTTACTGGGTTGCCTTTCTCTGGTGGGTCGAGCTTTCTGACTTCTTCGCTTCAGTATTCCTGATACTAGGACCCTTGCTAACATTTGAAGCTTCAACAGGTGCGGATGTTGGTGGATTCTTTGGAAATCCAGAACCTGACCTATTGGTACGTTGGTACCAAGTAGGAGCCTTCTATCCTTTTTTTAGGGGCCATGCTCATCATGACACCAAGAGACGCGAGCCATGGCTATTCGGGTAATTCTTCAGATACTGAACTTTGTGAAAGTTTTTTTTATTTTATTTTGAAGTTCTGTGACTTTGCCTTGACATGTCTGATATTACTGGGGAAGAAATCACATGATGTGACTTCACTCTTGTCATCTAGACATTTTTAGATGCATAGTTGGGAAACATAAGTTTCATCTACATGCTGCTGCAGTACTAACATAACCTTGTTTTAGGGAGCGACGAACTGCCATCATTCGGGAGGCAATACATGTGCGATATTCATTGTTGCCTTACTTCTATACACTGTTCAGAGAGGCTAGTGTAACTGGAATTCCTGTTATGCGTCCTTTATGGTTAGAATTCCCTGGTGACAAAGAAACATACAACAATGGTGAGGCATTTATGGTGGGACCAAGCCTTTTAGCTCAAGGAATATATGAAGACGTAAGTTTCTATTATGTTTTCGTGGTTAATGAATAGTTTGCTGAATAATAAAAATATTTTACTTGCTAATGTACCATTCTTCATGCAGGGCCAGAAATCAGTGTCGGTCTACCTTCCTGGGAAGGAGTCATGGTATGACTTGAGAAATGGATCTCCATACAAGGGAAGCGTGTCACACAAGCTGCAAGTTGTAGAAGATAGCATTCCCAGCTTCCAGAGGGGTGGCACAATTGTGCCAAGAAAGGATAGATTCAGGCGCAGTTCTACTCAGATGGTGAACGATCCATACACCCTGGTATGCCAAACATGTTTCCTTATGTTACAAGGCATTTAATGTATTCAGCACACATCATTGTCTTGGATTTTATTTAGTATAGTCGTTGTTCCATAATTCCATTGACTTGCTGGTTTCGTTGATGTGCAAGTAGTTGCTAAATATAAAACCTTAGTCTGATGTTTCTTGATAATATTGTTGCTACTCGAGGGAAGTTGCTAGTGAACCTTGGTAGATAGCTACCTTCTGACGCTCAGCTAACATATCAATTTCCAATAGTTGTTGAAGGTACCATATTCATTGGTGTTTTTGGAGAAGGGCATATATGACTTCATGCTTTGAGTTAGAACATTGATTTATAGGAGTACACAATTGTCTCATTGTTTACCAGCTACTTCTTTGTCACTGTTTCCCTGTTTGATTGAAGTAGCCACATTGGTAGTACAATTTAGTCTCCAGTATATCCAAAGAAACAAATTAACTTGTGCCCTAAAAAAAGAAATTAATTAACTTGTGATACATTTCATTGATCAGGTGATAGCCCTCAATAGCTCAAATGCTGCCGAAGGCGAACTTTATGTGGATGATGGAAAAAGTTACGATTACCAGCAAGGCGGATTCATCCATCGCCGCTTTGTATTTGCCGACAATAAGCTAACTTCATTGAATATAGCACCTGATAATTTGGGCAAGAAGTTTACAAGTGACTGTGTGATTGAAAGAATTATAATTCTTGGCCTACGATCGGGAGCAAAGAAGGCTATTATTGAGCCTGGAAACGAAGAAGTGGGAATTGAATCAGGGCCGATTAGTTTAAGGAGTGGTTCCAGCCCAGTTGCACCAACAATCCGGAGGCCCAACGTTCGCATTGCGGATGATTGGACAATAAGGATAGCATAAGAGGTAGGCCATTCACATCTGGAGCCTGATGTCTCTTTTGGTCGCTGTTAGGTTGCAAAATTAGGCCAACCTTTAGAAGTTTAGTTGTGGCCCAAGCACTGTCTGTGATACTGCAAATCAATACGCTTTTGTGGCCTCAAAATTTCTACATGTAACTGGTACTCATGCTGTTTGAACTGCCAATTTTGACATAAATCAAGACAAACTTGCTGATGTATATTTGTAGCTTCGGTACATTACTTTTTGAGTTTTGGTCTTGCAAAAGAGATATACAACAACATTACTTTATCTTCAATATTTCTTTGTATGATACTATAATGTGATTGGCCACGCTGTTGTATCATACTATTTATTTATTTGTTTGTTTTCAACACGTACACAACTAGAACAACTTTATGTTGTTCGCACCTTGCCTATATATCTTGCAATACCCCAAGCTTGAAATCTTCCTGGAACTGTACAACTTGCTTGTTCGGCAACCCAGGAATTGCTCCGAAGCTGGAATTCCATGCATGGTTTGAGTGGTTCCATGCATGTCACTCAAACCATGGGGTTTGGTTCCATGAGGTCATACTCATGGAATGAAATATGCCTTTTTGACATGGAACGGGACCAAACCATGCTGGGTTTCAAACCCTTCTATGCCTAACCGAACAAACATTTTGGGTAGATTAGGATTGATTCCATGCCAAGATATTCCATGTGGTTTGGAGCCCATTCTATGCCATTGCATGCCAAAACCAACGAGGCCTAAGTTGGCCAGGCTTCACTCTGCATTCCATTCCCAACTGTTGGGATTTGTTACCAAGTTCCAGTTGAATGAACAATATAGTCTTTGTCGTTTTGCTCCTTTCACGTAACAATATAGTTATTGCATGATCCCAAATATCCTGCAACAAAAAGAAGAGTGGGATTTCTAGACCCATGTAGTATGATATTAAAATGTCATCACTGGCGTGCCACAACATCATGAATAACATGGGCAACGTGAACTCTTCCCCACACGTCAACGATCAGGAAGCAATGGCTCCATCTACCTTGGAATACCCCAAGCTTGAACAACAACACAACGCATACTATATACTATGCTGATTTTACATGAGGCGCGCATGCGCGACCTATCTATCAGCAGTGTGCCGCCGATCATCTTTGAGGCCAATCCACTCTCAGTCTCATCACTCCCGGAGAAACGTCCATGGTCCCCTCGCTGCCCCCATCCTGCAGATAAAAGCAACAGTATAGGTGAGTCCTACTACATCCTAATGGCCAGAGCCCAGAGCTAGCAGCTACTGAGCGAGAAGGATAAGGTGGTAGGATCATACCTCCAGGTGCTAGCTAGGGTCCTCAGGCTCATGTAGATCGTCAGTGCGATCCAGATACCGATGAATCCGTTATGCGCAGATAGGTACACCAGGCATGGTATCGACACAGACGCAACAGCAACCTGAAGATTCTCATTAGGTTCATTCATTGTTGTGATGGAGAGCTGAAACATGACCTGTTGTTTTATCAGGTGTGAAAGAGAGTTTACCATGGAGTAAGCAGAGTATGTGTAGTCTGACGCTCCAAAGTTTATGCCGTCGAACACGAAGGCCAGGGAATTGATCGTCTGTGTGCCGGCGACAAACTGAACGGAAATAACACTCTTGTCACTGTCTGAATCTTAAGAAATGCTCACAGACGGAGCTCTGTTTTAACAGTCAGGCTAGGTTGTTACCGGGATGCCTCTGTGAATGACTTCAATCACCGGCTGGTCCTTAGTGAAAATGCCAGCTCCAAACCTCATAGCAAGTCCCAGCACAACAGTGAGAACCATGCCCAGAACAATGCTCAGCTGCAAGGTGAAGAGGACCATTAGCATGAACCCAATCTGCAGTAGAAGGAAAAGAATTGACAAAAACCTGGTGAATGCTACTAGTAGTCCATCAATTGTGAATTACCTGCAGCACACGAGATGTCGCGGTGACAACCTTCTTGTTATCATTTTTGGCAAACGCACTTGCAAGCACAGCCTGCAATCAGTTATTGACAAAACAGTTTAGTTTGGTTATGAACTTTCTGTTCCACAATTTTACCATGAACCAGACTACATGATTCTGGAATGGTAGTCTGACCTGTCCTGCAACGGCCAATCCATCTGCAAGAAGAGACGTGGCGAGCCAGAGCTGGCAGCAGATTTGGAAGCCAGCCATGATGGTTGGTCCTTGGCGAGCAGCCAGTGAGGCCGCCAGGGTGACGCAGAACGTCACTGCTACAACCCTTGCAAGGAGTAGGAATCCTGAAACAGAAAGAAAGTTCAGAGCCCTTTTTCGAGGATCCGTTAGAGATGTTATCTAGTTTCAGGATTTCCAACGGCATCTCACCACATCCAAGAAATCGCCCAAATTTCAGAGATTTAATGCTTGGTGGGATAACATCAACTTGCTGGACGAGCCGGCACAGCAGTATAAACGTTATCAGGTACCTGCAATAAGAAGAAAAGAAATTAGAGATAAGCTTATCATCATCAAAATATAGAAGAAGGTGTTGTTTTTCTCCGGGGGAAAAACAAGTAGCTGTACAAGTGACTGGAGCATGTAACTTACTGAGAAGTTACATGAGCAACAGCTGCGCCGGTGACACCCATATGGCAAACAAACATCAAAATCGGGTCCAGTATGATGTTCGTGGCATCCCCAACCACTGATAAGAAAGATTAATAGGTAAGGTATGCTTAAATTGAAACATACAGTGACATGCTGCACTTTTAATAAGCTCAACTTCGAAAAGAAAAAACTGCATTTTTAAAGCTTTCTACTTTGAATTTTGTCGGATGAGTGAACACATCCTCAGTTTCTTTGGAACTGAAGGTGAGGGACACAGTTTTTCTTCCTTTTCTTACCTGTAGCATATAACGGTGTCTTTGTGTCCTTGAAACCTCGGAAAACCCCTTGCATGGCTAGGGAAAGTAGAACAGCCGGTGCACCGAGTGATCTTATTGTTAGGTAGCGAACTGCAGGCCCTTGCATTGGCGACCCCTGAATAGTGCAACATAAACAAAAAAAAAAATATTATGATGTATGAACTACACCGGCAAACTAAGGGTGAGCAGAAATGGTAAGATAATAGCACTCACAGATTTCACACCCATGATACTTAGTACAGATTTGGCTGAAAAAACCAGGAATATGGCCTGAAGCAACCCAAGAATCGAACCAACTATTAGTGCTGACGTGACTGAAGGTATGTACTTCTTCTTGCTCCCATGGTTAGAGAGATCTGTACACTCTGTGTGGATGCATGAGTTGACACATTCTGCCATATCACGACATGGAAACAAAGCTTGGAATTAGATATATGCAGAGGTGAATTAAGGTACGACTAAAAATTCGAAACCATACTATGTTCCAAGAACTAGGTACCAGGTGCATGCAAATTGTTGGCTTCTGGATGCACATGGGAAGCTTTCTCCAGGTCCTGGCTGTTGTTTTCTTCGATAACTTTACTAATGATAGCATCTTCCTCCGCGACAAATGATGTGGTTACGCTAACAAGGGGGTAGATGCAGACTTTTGAGACTTGGTTAAATATGGCAATTGAGACACCAACAGCAGCAATCTCCACCGAACCTGATAATCAGTTGCACACATGTTAATTTGATAGCATTAAATTTTAGGATACTAATATTGATATGATCGGCTATATTTCTAAAGGAGGAGAAGAGGTTAAGTGTTTCCACTTGTGCCTTGCACCTAACATAGATTTTTGGTGGCAATGCAAACTATAAAAGTACAAGAGTTCAGAAGTGGAAAAATTAGCTAAATAGGCTGCCAGGGTGCAATTGACAAAAGGAAACGCGCTTGGTGCACATGACTATGTGAGGCAATCAGGCAACCGATGATGACTAGAAAACGCAAGCACGTGGAGGAAGATTCATAAAGGACGCTATTGTGATGTCTCAATAAAACGACATACACTTGTCGACAGAGTTTTATATGCGAAGAAAAGGGCAGTTACCAGAAGGCTTTCTGATGAAAATTTAAAATTGCCTATCTAGATGAAGCGTAAAAAAGAAAGAACAGGAGAGGAATATTGTGGAACCAATAATAGCTCTCACCAGCATTGATAAAAACATAAAAGGACCTGGTGAGCATCATTAGTAAACATGAAACGTTCGAGAACACGCACACGTCTTGGAAGTTTTTAGCATGCATTTTATTCGATTGGCCGGCGGCTATATGTAATTCAAACTGAAAGGGACATTGCAGCTTGAATGAAGTTTGTTACTTTGCCAAACTGACGAAAGGGAAATGAACCCAAGGAATATCCATTCACAGCAACTGCAAGACTGTTATTGTGTAAGGAAATGAGCTAACGAATATCGATCCATTCACTGGAACTGCATCACTGACATCTAAATGGAAATGAACGAAACAAACATGTGCTGGCCAGTGGCCAGCCGCATTGTTGAGGGTTAGCGGCCAGCCGCGTGCCCGCAATAATAGTACTTTTAGCGACGAGAATAGTAGACTTGCGGTTGATCTCAACCCGTACGTCCCACTTGCAAGGATACTATTAGGCGATGAGATTGCTTGTGAACATGGTGCAGTAGTAGCAATGTCCCGATGAATCTTCGTAGGAATGGCAAGATATAGGAATGGTGGCATGGTGCAGTAGCAGCTGGAAGGTTTACCTAAACGGCCGATGAACGCTGTGTCCACCAAAGAAGCGAGCGGATCGGCTGCCAAAGCAAGGGACGCAGGCACGGCAATGCGGAGCACCTCCGATCCGAGCTCGTCCAGCTTGAAGACGCTCCTGTCACAACAAAGTTCCAACAGAATCAGACATAATCACAATTCACAAGCATGATCGATCGACGAGCAAGCGAATGCAAGTGTCCGTAATAAGCAGGAATGAAACTCACCTGATGTTCATGACAAAAAGATGGAGCCCCGTCTTCCTTGGCCCGCAAGGCAATGCCGACGCCGGCGACAAGTCCTCCTCCGCCTTGCTCTCGTCGGCGGCGCCGTTCGTTGTCGCCACCGCCGGGATCGCCACGTGCTTCTCGGCGTGCACGCTCGTCGCAGAAGCATCAGCGGCGCCCTTGTCCTCCATATGCTCCAACAAACCAGAGGCAAGCCGCAAGGGTAGACGCTTTCTTGCTGCCGGAGTGTGGAGACCGAGCAAGTAGCGGACGCGAGCAGCGAGAGACGTCGCAGCTGGTGGTAGCCCAAGACGGTCCCGTACTTATACACCTCCCGCCCGCGCGTGCCGTGCCGTGCAGCGCTTTCTCTTGCTTTTGCTTATCGATCAGGGGAGGTGATCGATCGATCGATCAGCTGTCACAGGGAAGAAAAACGAAACGAGGCAGATATGTCAGGCGCGTTCTCGTCTCTGACAGCGTGGCGCCGCGGTAGCATCAGTTACATACAGCAACCCCGTCGAGGCGTCGAGTGAGCGAGCGCACCACGCGACGACGACGGAAGCAATGCAAAGTCCTCCGAAACAGAAAGGTGAACGTGACGCTAGCTAGGCTAGCTAGAATAGTCTCTCTCGGCCTCAGCCACCGGGATCATGTCATGTTGAGACCTCGTGCCACTAGGCGATCGAGTATGGAAGCGCCGCGCGCGACCCGAGCCCCCGGCCGCGCCGGGGTGAAGCGGCGCCGGCAAGGTGGTGGAGTTGGGACTGTGCGTTGCGGGGGTGCCTGTGTGTGGTGGTATTGATGGGTGCCGTTAGGTTGCGTGCTTGCCGGTGCAAGTGACGGTTTGGGCCGCGGCGGCGTGTCTCGCCACCACGATCCACAGCGCCGTTAGGATCGGACGATCGCTCCGGCCTTGCCTCTTTGCTGTGCCAATTGCCATGATACGTACGGGCACGGCTCGCCGGCCGTACGCTACGCGACGGCAGCATGGCGTCGCTCTCGCAGTCGGATACCCCCAAGTGACAAAAGGAGAGACAGGAGAGGTTGGCAGATGCCCAAATCACAAGGAGGCAGGAGGAGAGGCTGCGGCTGGTGCAGGTTTATGCAAGCTCTGCTCGTGTCCTCAAACCTGTTTTCTCGTACGGGAAACGCGGAAGCGTTTGCCCCGTAGTGAATTCCAAGCAGGCAAGCACCGAGGTGGCGGTGTGTGGTCGTGTGGAGATGTAGGGCCTGTAGGTGCAAAGTAAATCCTACTGGGCTACTGGCTACTACACCGAGGGGCGCGGGCAGAGCCCTGCCGGCGCCGGCGCGAGATGGATGATGGTCACTTGGTCAGGCCGTAGCCGGCCGGCTAGCCACAAATGGGACTTCTGCGACCTTATAGAGATTCGGATCAACGGCGGGGCAACATGACATGGGCAACAGCAGTAGGACACACTAGGCGAGCAAGGATTTGTGGCTACAATTTCGACTGACCTGAGCATTTGTGGCCTGGCCCAGCCCGGTCCGAGCCCGGTGGGTTTTGGCCAACCCATGCCTTCTAATGGGATGGGCGTGGGCAGCCAAAACCAAGCCCGAAAAAAATTGTGCCGGCCCGAGCCCATCCGGAAGCTTTATTTCATTTATTTTTCAACTAAAAAAGAACATGAAGCCCGAGCCCGCCCACGGCCCGGCCCGAAAACTCGGCCCAATCTTGCCCATGGGATGGGCGTGGTCACAAATTTTCAGCCCGAAACAAACCGGGTTTTTTTGCGGCCCGGCCCGCAAAATGCTCAGGTCTAATTTCGACTAGGCGAGTAGGATGACTGGATGGATTGGTGGCGGTTAATTTCGTCCTGAAGATTCTTGCAGTTACAGAGGAGGGACCTACGGCGGAGTTGTAGATCAGTTTCATGGCGATCTCGAAACAAAACAGCACTAGCTCTTGCTGTTAACTTTGCTAAAAAAAACTAATAAAAAACAAAAAAAGGCCTGGTAAACTATCTGATCCCTCCAAAAGAAAAGGGGGACAAAACAGCATCTATCTGACTCCACTAACTGTCATATTAGTGCCGGCGTAATGCTAATACACTAGCAGGAGTAAGCACGGATTTAGATTATTACAATGATAAGAAGGTTAGTGGATATACCTTTCCCAATGTGACTAGCAGTGTTAGTACCTTGCTATTCTAGGTCATCATTTTGACATCAAAGTAGAATCATTTTTATATACGTGTCAAGTAAAAAAAAAAAGAAAGAAGCATGCCTTAGAGTACGTTCCTAACGTGCATGGTAAAATGCAGTCTTGGGTGTCTCTGTACAAGTAAGAGCAAACAGAACTACAGAAGGCGTCATACAAATTGTTATACCGAAGGGATGGTCTCCACTTGATATGTATCAGTATATAGGCCATATTTGTTCATGGATGAGGATGTCTTGTCAAATAATCAATGGCATTCATGTCCAGAAAATGAAGACAAGGTTTGAGTGATGGGATCTTTTGGAAATCCTTGAAACATGTCTACAACACCGGCTGTCTGATCATCTCAATTATTATGCCCATTTTCTTATTGAACAAAGTGTATGATCTTTGGACAGTTTCGCTCCACCAAAAGAGAAAAACAAAGAAAAACACTCAGTTCTTAGTTCTTACTTTTTTCTTTTGCCAAGGGCACATGCATTTAAATAGTAGTACTGCTAATTTTTTTTAGAAATAAAATAAATAGATACATACTAATATCGCTCCACAACAGAGAAGTCGTTACACCATATATATCTAACATACATATTATATTTTCGTGCAACCGGTGGCCATCGACCCCATGTCATCAGTTCAACAAATAATACTAGTTCTTCAAAAGTGAGCCTCCATTTGGAAATTTAGTATTGTTAGTTGAACCATCCCTAGAGCTAGTTTTCTCTGGCTGCACAAATTGTGCTTCATGTTCAGTGCTCAGTACACCTATGATGTTACCAGGTTCGTCATATTTTACTCTTCTATATTTGCTAATTTATTTCGTTCCAAAAAAAACGGATACGTTTATCTCATCAGTAGCGAGACAGGAAACGTTTAGAAACACCAAATCAAATTGATTGTTTTTCAACACACTGAATGCCTCCAGTTCTCCGGAGATTTAAAATATGTGAATCATATTCATATATGTATTCTGCTCCCAACGAGAATGCGTCCAAAGATTCGATCACAGAAAAAAAAAGGAAATTTCGATATGCAAATCTCTTTTTTATTTTGTTTCTTTTTTTTTTTGTCAGATCGTCAGGGTGTGGCAATCTTTTGACTGTTCAGCCACTCCAGAAGCAAAAGGAGAGAAAAGAATGCTGATCACGGCTCTTATATGCCCAAAGAAAGGCACTAAAATGCGAGCTGCGTCATAGGCCAAGTTAAGCACCTTTAGGAAACTTAATACCTCCTCTCTAGACTCATCGTGTATCCGTGTCTGTCAGCTTTGGTTGTGCGATCTAAATGAACGAAGAAGAAAAGCGATTTTGTAGATCCAGCTTCAGTGACGTATGTGCGTGTGCGGTGCCTAGCACCCTAGCCCGATGGTTGTTTTCTTCAACAACGACAGGGCCTGCTTTTCCGTTTGCGCCAGCCATGCGTCTCCTGAAACTGAAATGTGAGACACTTGATGATTCGCTCCCTCGAATTTGTTAACGGGTCACCCAACGGGACAAGGACGAGGACGACGCAAGACGCATGATATCTCTCTGATGATGGAACTTCTGTTCGAGCCTTCGAGGAAATGTTGATTTTAAAAAAGTTTAAAATATTCATTTCAGAAAAATGTCAAAATGGAACCCGTATAGCTAGTGAAATATTTCTTCCTTAATTTGGAGATTGGAGTGGTCGTGAAATGAAGAATTTTACAGTGTGTGACCCCCTGCACCTCCTAACCCCAAACAACATGAAGGAACGACGCATGAGGGTCAGTTAACTCACACCATCGACATGCACTAGGTCTATTCAAAATCCATGCCCGCTGGCCGATACCCAGATGAACTAACTACTCATGCACGCATACTTTGTTAGAAGCCTACTGGAAGGTACAAGAACCCCGTAACATAAGTTTTTCTCGATCGATCTCAGTCAGTCGTGGCTGCAAGGAAACTTGATTGGTTATGATGATCACATTTTTTCTAGCGCCACGAAAATGGTACGGCAACAACCGGCAAAGCCTGGTCGCTGGCGGGTTCACCTAACTGAGAGTGCGTCACCGCACGTATGCAGCTCAGCCAACAGTGTGTGGTCACGCCTCGTATGCGTGTGTGTATGGTGCCGTACGTGTGCGCGACCCGTCGCTGGCTTACACCCATTGGCGTGTAGCCATGACGAAACCGGTTCTCGGGTTCAAGGGGCATGCATGATCTGATCTCTTTTGCGAATTCAGATCAAGGAGGAACACGCTGGATCGATGCTCGAAATGAAGGCCGAAGCATGCAGAAACGGGAGCCGATCGCACGTACCTTTGGCCTTGGATTGACTAAGTAACGCGTCCGGCCGCCGGGTGTCCTGCCCAGTGTCCACCGGATCACTCTTTGCGATCAGCTTCGTCGTCGACGTCGAGCTGCTGCTGCTGCTAGCTGCTCACTTGCTTTGCTGGGGCTGGCTGGTGGGCTGTATAAATAGGCGGCATGCGCCGGCAAAAGCAAACGCAAAGGCGAAGGCGTGCGCGGGCGGGCGGGTGCGCGTGTACTTGTGCGGCGGTCGCGCGGCGGCTCGAGGGCCCGGCGGATTCTTCTTTCCTCGGCTCGCTCAGGCTCAGGCAGCTCTTCTGTCTGTTTTGCATAGAAGAAAATGGATGGAGATGGAGTCCAGGCGGGAGCCGCAATAGCGAGCGAGGGCAAAGGAAAGAAAAGGAGAAGGAAAAGAATGGTTTGTTTACTTGCGCACCTCGTGGTCTCCACACGCCCGGCGCCTGTCGATGAGCACCGTGCCCTCTCTGTCTCTGTCTCTGTCTCTCTGATGTGTCACCGCGCCATTGGGGACTCGCCGTCGGCGTGGCGGGTGGCGGAGTGTCATGCCAATGGAATGGGCGCGCGGTAATTTGCAGGATCGGTAGTGTTCCAGTATACAAACAATAGAAATGGAGGATAATATATCATCATCTTTTTTTAGCATGATAATATATCACCGTCTATCTAGGCTAGTAGGGAAGGAGGCCGGTAATGGAAAGCCTGGCCCACTTATCCCAGCCCATGTCGCTCTCGGCCCCCGGTTTTCGTCGACTCCGGCTGTCTGGTGATTGGGCCTGCTAGTGCAGGTGACACCCACAAAAAAAAGAAAAGAAAAGAAAGGAAAAACCGTGTGCCAATGTTAGGTCTGCCACGGCCTCACCCGGGAGAGAGACGGGAGTGTGGTAGCGAGCCAGTGTGGTCTGTGGTGCACGCGCCAGGGGTTATTTTTATTTCACCAGCTTCGCGAGAGCACTTTGGAGGAGCACTGCGCCGCTTAGATAAGCCTTTGATAAGCTGATCTGGTGATTACCTTTTTGGCCTGATTGGCTGCATGTGTTTTAGTGTTTCTCGCTTTTGGGTGGCCGGAGGAGGCACCATTCATGCCGGCAGCTGCTCGACCTCAATCACGCTAGCTAGCTAGCTCTATGTGCAAATATACAATTAGAGGCCATGGAAAGTTCTGTGTGCATGACCAACTTCCTAATAGCACATTTCCCAACTCCTGCACAAACCTCTCTTCATTCTCTACTGTAAGAATGCAAGTGCTCATATCAACTCTTCCCTTTTTCAAAGTGTTCCTGCATAGTTAGTAAGTTAGAGATGGATTAGTTTTTCAAGTGGGCTAGTTTGTTCCAATCACGCCATGGACTGGCCCTGGCGGCCGTCCGTGCACTTGATTGCTCTTTACACTTGCTACAATTGCTGCTTCATTGAACGCCGAAAAAAAGAGCACGATGGGAGGTGACATACTGACATCCGTGCACTTCGATTGCTCTTCACACTTGCAATTGCTAGCTCGTTGAACGCCTAGAAAAAAGAGCACGATGGGAGGTGACACCTAGCGCATGATCGAAGGGACGACGGGAGAAATTCTGGAAATAGGAAGTGGTATGTACTGTACACCTTAGAGGAAGAGCGAAAGCGATTCCATTGTCGTGTTATGTTGTTCAGGAATTGTTGACACCTCTGTCAGTAAGTACAGTAACATCCTTGACATCCCGGTCAAAAAGTGAGGTTTTTTCATAGATGCCTGCGATTTGCCGAAAGAAAGCGAGCCAAAGGGCCCGCCGATAAGGGCGGCAGTGTGATGGACAAAAATAAAATCTTGCCCCATTGATTTCTCCTGCTTGTCTCGTTGAACCTGAAGGAGCCTTTTATCGCGACGCGTGTGTTCGTGGAAGCTGTTGGCGTTTGGCCAACGGAAGGGGATGGAGTTCGCACGTCGTCACGTCCAAATGTACAACCCAAATATTACAGCACAAATATTAGTGCAATTGGGCCACCAGTTTCGCTTTGAAGGGTTCCCATGGGTGATGGGCCGCAAAGACAAGAACCTCGAGGGTCGTACTTGTGTCATGTGTGTGCTCTGGTTGAGGTGACACACAAAACAGTTTTTTTTAAGAGGCAATATGCAAAAGAAATGTGATAGTACTAGTAGGGACAGGTAAATTACGAGTCTAAAAAATAGTTAAGTGCTTCACAAAGACTACTAGTTAATTATGAGTCTCCTATCAAAAAAGAGAGCCAATCAATGAATTTAATTTCGAAGTAATTAAACTGTTCTAAACATCATATATATGAAAATAGGATGAGTAACTGCAAAAGGGCCTAACTTATTCTATTCCGAAATTCATCTAAATTAGCAATTCCCAATATAAGCCTGAAACAAAAACAATGCCTGCACATCCCAACTGAGGTAGTACGTAGTAGAGACCCAGTAGCAGTGGACACGCTCTTCGAAGCCATATTTGATTGTAAGCTCAAAATGACGAGGCCAAATCCACAGGATCTGCTCTAGCAGGATCACAATAAGGGCACCCCTTGCCTGTCATCTGTAGAGCTCCCTAGCAACCCAAAAGTCATGCCCAGCAAGCCCGTTCTCTCCAAACAACTTGGATGCTAATAACGCTCGTCACTTCCTCTCCTCCACTAGTAGCCGAATCTATTTCTTCTCCACCGAGTGCTTCAGCTTCACATGGGTCTAGAGAGGCTTCTTCTAGCCTCTTTCATTGCCATGTCGATCTTTCCTTGCATGCTGCTACCGCTTGCCGATTCGGAGCAAGTATTTCCAGAGGCTGACGCCCCAGCGGCCGAAAGCTCGGACGAGCTGTGGCTCAGGTCCGGGCCGCCGCCTCGGGTCGTCGATGTCGACGACTACGGAGCGGGATCCAACGGCTGCGATGACACCGAGGTGAAAAATGAAAGTGAAACTGAGAGCTAGCTGTTCCCTTGAATTGCTCGTTGCTGCAGTCTTTTCTGGCAGTGCCAGGAGGTTTGTTGTTCAGGCTGTTCTGAACTTCTGATCAGTTTCGTCTCAGGCGTTTCTGGCAGCGTGGAGCGAGGCTTGCAACTCCTCCGATTACCGGCCCATGCTCCTCGTGCCCGAGGGGAAGAGCTACCTCCTGATGCCCGTAACCTTCCGTGGCCCCTGCAGAGCTACCTCGATCACAACAATGGTGAGGTTGCTAATACTATTACTGTATCAATGCACAAATTGTTCAGCATTATTTGTGTCCTGACACTCATTGCTTCATCGCGAGCGATCAGATCATGGGGACACTGGAGGCTCCGTCCAACCGATCGATCTGGCAGGATCAGAATCTGCAGGAGTGGATCACGTTCGAGGACATCGATCGCCTCCATGTCCTAGGCGGCGGGACGCTCAATGGAAACGGACAGGAATGGTGGGTCAACTCGTGCAAGCTCAACAGATCGATGGTAACATTTTTCTTCATAGCAAAAAAAAAGAATGCCCTTGAACTTCACATGACCTGCACATTTCCATCTTCTCATTCAAGAATCCTCTTTTGGCATGTCTTTTGTTTTTATACATCATCAGCGATGCGTCACTGGCCCGACGGTACCTCCTTGACCCTGCATTTTGTGCCTGAAGTAGTGTGTATCGGCGAGTTTCAGTTGGCGACATGCAGGCGTTGTACTTCAGAAGATGCACACACCTGGTCGTGGAGGACCTGGAGGTGAGAGACAGCATGCAGATGCACGTAGCTTTCGCCTACTCTTGGAACGTGCTCGTGTCGAAGCTGTTCATCACTGCGCCGGGATGGAGCCCCAACACTGACGGCATCCATGTATCCAACAGCAAACAAGTATCCATAAGCGAGTGCACCATCAGCACAGGTATGTCGCAACATCTCATCACACCACTGTTCTTGCACATGTTCAAGAAGTTTGTTAGAGCAGAGATCATATGCCAAGGGCAGTGCATAGGGAAACAAGGAAATACACCTGGCTAACATTCTGTACCTTGTGCTCAGGCAAAATATTGGTTGTGTTTCTTGTTAGTGCAGGTGACGACTGTATATCCATTGTGACTGGCTCAACGTTTGTACGGGTGACCGGCATTTTTTGCGGACCAGGCCATGGAATAAGGTATTGCCATATATAGCTGAAATTATATGCTAGACTGAACATTGCAATAATAATCTGAAAATAGCATTCAAATGATGCTACACCATCCATTGAAAAGTTGGGCTTTGCATGTGTTTCCGACGAATACCAAACCCACAGCTAACGGTAGGCATTTCGTGTTTCAAACTTGGCATTTGCAAGGGTTCTGAATTCCTGGTGCTTTCTTGCGCCGTTTGCTGCTGCAGTATTGGTAGCCTAGGAGCAAACAACTCGTGGGCCCATGTCTCTGACGTGCTGGTGGAGAAGGCAACACTGCTGGGCACTACCAATGGTGTCCGGATCAAAACCTGGCAGGTAATGCATGCCCTTCTTGGCTGTCCCTACCAGTGGCATGGAAACTTGGACGGTTCCTTATTTTTTTTAGAAAAAGGTTGCTCTGAAAAGGAGTAGTATAACTATAACCTGTAGTTCTGTTCCTCTAATTTTACAATCCCCTAGCCTGTTTCTTTGTTTCCTACAAGTCTTATATACTACTTGTCGGGTACCTGTAAAAGGGGTACCCTAACTTAGGCCCAGAACTACTCGGTAACAAGGCACACAAACAAAGTTGGCCTGGCTCCGTAGCCCAGCAAAGGCCCATCACGACAAACTTCACCACGGCGCTCGTCCCGCTTGAAGACCCTTGAGCGGGGATGTCCGTGACGATCGAGCCCAGCCAAGCTCGAGGGGGACGTTCACCCTCGAGCTGGCGCTTCCGTCACGTTCGAGGCTCGGCAGTCAGGCTCGAGGGAGACGTTCACCCTCGAGCGGGCGTTTTCCGTCACGTTCGAGGCTTGGCAAGCTCGAGCTTGCGGGCCAAGCTCGAGCCTGCCGCGCCGGGAACAGCGCCCGTGTCGGCGAATTATGCTGACAACATTCTCGAGGGGGTGCCCCGAGAGAAGGTTTAGGGAGAAGTCGTCGAGAATATAGAGCCGAAGGTGACAAGAGACGATTTAGACAGGTTCGGGTCGCAATGTGCGTAATACCATACGTCATGTATGGTGTATCTTGTATTGATGAGATGTTGTAATGCCTGGCGGCGTTGCCCCATGGTCTAATCTAGGGACCCCTGCCCTCCTTTATATATCCCAGGGGGCGAGGTTTACATGGTAAGTCTCCTAGTCAGTTACAATTGAAGAGTCCTAGTAGGACAAGGTGTCCTAGTAGGAGTCTAGCTTGATTAGGGAACCTGGGATTTCAATACCCAACAACCCGAGACTCTGCGACCATCATCACCGATTAAATGACTCCTCTGCGGTAAAAAAGAAGGATTCACTGCACCACGCCACCGCCCACGCTGCGGAGAGGACATCGGTTAAATCCACCTAGTGCGGTGGATTCTGATCTGACACTGCACAGGCCGGTCCTGGCAGTGGTACTATGCCAACCACTCCTTTGACTTTGCTTGCCTCGGATGCGCTTCCATCCTCGAAGGCAGCCCTCGAAGGAAACTACGGAGCTTCGATCCGGACGCCTTACTCAAGTTGCCATCCTCGAAGTCCTGATCTGTCACAAGAAGAACATCACGTCAACCGCTGCCATGTCGTCAGCCGGAGTTGGAAGGCGCGATTCCCGCTCGCATCGTGCGCGGCATGGGCAGCACAGTGCACTTAGCAGCGTCAGCACCACGAACACATGTACTCGCGCCCTTCCCCTTATGCCTATAAAAGGGGAAGGGAAGCCCATGCAAAGGGCAGGTTGACACAACAGAACTCACACAAAAGCACTTAGCCACCAAAAGGCCCAGGGACTAAGGAGTTCGTCTCCTTCTCCTACCTTGCTTGTAACCCCCTACTACGAGCAACATGAAACAAGTGCTCCGCACCACTGCTGGACGTACGGCCCCGTGGCCAGAACCAGAATAAAAACTCCCGTCTCTTTCCACCCGTCATCGGGGCAACAAGTGGTTAGCATCGCAATCACTTATTTGTGCCGGTGTGACCAAATCAGGCACCAACAGTTGGCGCGCCAGGTAGGGGACCAGCGCTGCGCAACTCTCGTTCCATTCCCGATGGCGAGCTTCAACCAAGGACGGCCCCGCTGGACGAGAGCACTCTGCTCCCGGTGGGGCAGGAGATCTGGTTCGGGAGCTTGCGATTCCAGGCATGTGGTGATTATTACCACCTGCGCATCCTCCAAGAGGAACCAAGCAACCAGCCGGAGCCTCCTCAACCGCCACCAGCAGCACCGCGACGACGGAGTCGTCCTGGACCCCGCGCACGACGAGCATGCGCTGCGAGGCGCGCCGCCGACGCCAGCATCGCTCCTCCCGCGAGGGATGGGGAGATCCTACGATCAGGGTCATGGGAAAGGGCTGCACCCTTCCTCCCGGAACCCATTTCTGCACCACGTGCTACGACAGCACGTCCCTATCCCTACGGGCTACGCGGCCCCACGGCTACGTACGCCTCACTCATCCGCACCGCCATGGGCGCGTATGATGGCCAACCAGGCTATCATCCGGCCTCAGAGTGCAACCTCGCCGCCCTGACGCCCGACGATTCCCACACCAAGTCGGAAGATGGACATGCCTTTGAGCATGAGCACCCCGGTTGGGACTACTCTGGTCTCCGCGACCCAAAGGCCTTTTTGGCCTTCCAAACAGTGGCGGATTATTGCTTCGGCTATTCCGATGATGAGTATGATCCGACCAGGGAGTGTTTCGTCATCGATGACGGGCGGGTCAGCGAAGGATCGACGTCAGACGACGATGGCGAAGATAACGACCAGCGAGGCAACAACGACGTAGATCCGGTAGGCGCACAGCCACCGGACCCGTCGGATCACTTGTCTTCCGAGGACGAGCGGCATCCACGCCGCCAGCCTCGAGTTGCTTGCCCCCGCGACTTTGGAAGCGGCGACGTCTCACCACCAACGCGCTCCAACCACGAACCGCCCAAACAGGGCCACGAACGAAGCCCGGACGTGCGGCGCGCGGGGCGGGTAGCTCAGGCTCGCATCCTCGCAGAGGACAGAGATGATGACCTCGCTCCCAGGACGAGCCAAAAGCTCATCGCAGCGGCCGCGCTGCTCCGAGCCATGCCGGAGTCAGCTACCCCCGAGGGGCGGAAGCTGCATCTCGAGGCCCAGAAGCTGGTTGAGAACGCCGCTCGGCAGCAGGCTGAGAGCTCAGCCTCTCGTCTTCGGCGCTCATCGGCCTCAAAGGGCGAACGAGGAGGGGAGTCATCGGTGCGCTCACCCAGGCCGAACGACAGGGCACGAGCGCAGTCCCGGGGCGACTCCCACCGGGACGTTGCGCGACGCCACACCGATGAACCACGCGCGCCCTTAGCAGAGCTACTTCCCGCACGGTCGCCTGCGAGGTCGCGCCTCCGGGACACCCGAGGCGCAATAAACGATGGCGACGCCCGCAACACACTGAACCAGATAAGGCAGCGGGCGAGAACTTGGACCCGCCAACACGGGCGCACCGACGTTGGGTGGGACCGGGATGCGGCCTCGGAACCAGTGGGAACGCGCGTATTTAATCGCAACATCCGCACCGCTCTGATTCCCCCTCGTTTCCGACAGCCTACTACCATCACCAAATACTCTGGGGTAACGGACCCCAGGGTATGGTTGAACGACTACCGCCTAGCGTGCCAGCTCGGCGGCGCTACAGATGACGACATGATCATCCGCAATCTGCCACTCCACTTGGCAGATTCCGCGCGGACATGGCTCGAGCATCTGCCCCCCAATCGGATCCACGACTGGAACGACCTGGTCGAGACCTTCGTGGGGAACTTCCAGGGCACCTACGTGCGCCTCGGGAACACATGGGACCTTCGAGGGTGCAAGCAAAAGCCCGGCGAATCCTTGAGGGATTTCATCTGGCGCTTCTCCAAGTGCTGCACCGAGCTTCCCAACATCACCGACCATCAGATCATCCACTCCTTCCTCGAGAGCACCACATGCTATAGCTTGGTGTGCAAGTTGGGGAGGAGCCCGTCCCCCGACGCAAACCGGCTATTTGAAGTAGCCTCGAAGTACGCCTCAGGGGAGGAGGCGGCCAACGCCATTTTTAATGGTAAAAAGGGAAAGCGTCCCGAGGAAACGTCCGCGGGGGACGACAAGGCAAAGGGCCCCTTGAAGAAGCGGAAGCACGGCAAGAAGGGAAAAAAGCTCAGGGCGCCCCGCGAAACGGGCGACGTCGAAGACGAGGCTCTCGCAGTCGACCCTAACCACAAGGGCCTTCGAGGTCCCCCGCGTGGTGGGGGCATCTTCGACGACCTCCTCAAGAAGCCATGCCCGTACCACAAGACCACAGTCGCTCATACTCTCGAACAGTATGAGATGCTGCGGAAGTTTTACAACCGCATCCCTCGAAAGGACGGCGGTCAGCCCAAGGATGGCGGTGGCAAGGACGACGACAGATACCCCGAGGTCGAACACGTGTTCTTCATTATGGGAGGCCCCACGGCCAACCTAAAACCTCGACAGCGGAGGAGGGAACGTAGGGAGGTCCTGCTGGCCCGACCAGCAACCCCTTCGTACCTCGACTGGTCTTCAGAGACCATCTTGTTCAGTCGCGAGGATCATCCCGACCATATTCCGAACCCCGAACAGTATCCCCTTGTCGTCGACCCGTCATCGGCAACACGCGCTTCTCCAAGGTGCTCATGGACGGTGGCAGCAGCCTCAACATCCTGTATGCTCCAGCTTTGGAGCTCATGGGAATCGGCACCAGTGAGCTGCGCCCCAACAAGTCCTCCTTCCATGGAGTTGCGCCCGGAAGACGCGTCCAAACTCTCGGGCAGATCGACCTGCCCGTCTGCTTTGGAACCCCGGCAAACTTCCGCAAGGAAGTGCTCACCTTCGAGGTAGTGGGCTTCAAAGGAGCCTACCACGCCATCTTGGGAAGGCCGTGCTACGCCAAGTTCATGGCCATCCCCAACTACACTTACCTCAAGCTGAAGATGCCAGGGCCTCACAGAGTCATCACGGTCGGCCCAACGGTCGAACACGCCTATGAGTGCGGCGTCGAGAGCATCGAGCTCGCGGAGGCTCTTACCCTCGACGAGTTCCTCGTAGCGGATCTAGAGGCGATCGTCAACACGTCCCCTGACGCCAACGAACGGCAACCTGGGAACTTCGCGCCCGCCGAGGACACCAAGACTGTCCCCCTCAACCCTGACAGCCACGATGGCAAGGTGTTGAGGATCAGTTCTTCCCTTAGTAATAAATAGGAAGTGGTGCTCGTCGACTGTCTCCGCGCCTACGCTGACATCTTTGCTTGGAGCCCCTTCGACATGCCAGGCATTCCGAGGGAGGTCGCCGAGCACTCTCTTGATATCCGCCCCCACTCCAAGCCGGTCAAACAGCGCCTCCGCCGCTTCGACGAACTGAAACGGCGGGCGATCGGCGAAGAGGTACGCAAGCTTCTGGAGGCCGGGTTCATCAAGGAGGTTTTTTTATCCTGAGTGGCTAGCTAATCCTGTACTAGTAAAGAAGAAAAATGGGAAGTGGAGAATGTGTGTAGATTACACCAGTTTGAATAAAGCATGCCCGAAAGTTCCATTTCCTTTACCACGTATAGACCAGATTGTAGACTCCACGGCGGGATGAGAACTTCTATGTTTTCTTGATGCGTACTCCGGTTACCATCAGATTAAGATGAAGGAGTCCGACCAGCTCGCGACTTCCTTTATCACTTCTTTTGGCATGTACTGCTACGTTACGATGCCCTTCGGCCTTCGAAACGCCGGGGCCACGTATCAACGTTGTATGCTCCACGTCTTCGGGGATCATATAGGTCGTATCGTAGAGGCATATGTCGACGATATCGTTGTAAAAACCAGGAAGGCAGACGATCTGGTGCGTGACCTCGAGGTCGTGTTTAGCTGCCTGAGGGCGCACGGAGTAAAACTCAACCCCGAGAAGTGCGTCTTCGGTGTACCCCGAGGTATGCTCTTGGGTTTCATTGTCTCCGAACAAGGCATCGAGCCCAACCCTGAAAAGGTCACGGCCATCCAACAGATGGAACCGATCCGCGACCTAAAGGGCGTACAGAGGGTGATGGGATGCCTGGCGTCCCTAAGCCGCTTCATCTCTCGCCTTGGGGAGAAGGGGCTACCTCTGTATCGACTTTTGAGGAAATCAGAGCACTTCACCTGGACCACGGAGGCCCAGGAAGCTCTCGATCGACTCAAAATGGCGTTAACGAATACGCCGATCCTTACCTCACTAAAAGAGGACGAACCTATACTCCTCTATGTCGCAACGACCACTCAAGTCGTCAGCGCGGTTATAGTGGCGGAAAGAACCGAGGAAGGACATTCTCTGCCGGTCCAGCGACCGGTGTACTACATCAGCGAAGTTCTGACCGAGACCAAGACGAGGTATCCCCATGTCCAGAAGCTGATCTACGCCATTGTGCTGGCTCGACGTAAGCTGCGGCACTACTTCGAGGCTCACCCAGTGACCGTCGTGTCGTCCTTCCCACTGGGCGAGATCATCCAGAACCGCGAGGTCTCCGGGCGAATCTCGAAATGGTCGACGGAGCTGATGGGGGAGACCCTAACCTATGCGCCAAGGAAAGCCATCAAGTCCCAGATCTTGGCGGACTTCGTAGCCGAATGGACTGATACTCAGCTCCCCCCCCTCGAAGTCCAGCCTCAACTGCTGGGAAATGTACTTCGATGGGTCGGTGATGAAGACCGGCGCAGGCGCCGGCCTGCTCTTCATCTCACCCCACGGGGAGCACCTTCGGTACGCCGTGCGACTCAACTTCCCTAGATCCAACAATATGGCAGAGTATGAAGCGCTCCTTGCCGGCTTGAAAATCGCGCTCGAGCTCGGCATTAAGCGCCTCGACATCCGCGGTGACTCGCGACTGGTCGTCGACCAGGTGATGAAGGAGTCGAGCTGCCACGATGAAAAGATGGCGGCCTACTGCCAGGCGGTACGCGACCTCGAAGACCAGTTCGACGGCCTCGAGCTTCATCACGTCGCGCGAAGATATAACGAGGAGGCCGACGAATTGGCCAAGATCACGTCAGGACGAGCCACCGTTCCCCCGAACGTATTCGCCAAGGACATCGACAAGCCCTCGATTGCCATCACCCCCTCGGCCAGAGCCTCGACCGCAGTCGACCCTCAAGGGGGCGCCCTCGGCCTCACGAGCGCGGAGCTCTTGGCGGATGAGGACGAGCCCATGGGGTACGAGGCTTGCTCGGAAGAAGAAGATGAGGCAGAGGCGATGGAAATCGACAAAGTCCCAGCACCTCGAGATTGGCGGAGCCTGTACCTTGACTTGCTCGATCAAGGCGTTCTGCCTAACGACCGAACGGAGGCAAGGTGCGTTGCAAGGAAGGCTAAGCGGTTCCTCATCATCGAAGGGGAACTATACAGACGGGGAACCTCGGGGGTATTGCAGCGTTGCATCCCGATACCCGAGGGAAAGGAGCTCATCCTCGACATCCATGCGGGCGTGTGCGGACATCACGCTGCCCCACGCACGCTCCTAGGCAACGCCTTTCGACAAGGCTTCTACTGGCCCACCGCCGTGGCCGACGCCACGGAGGTGGTACGAACCTGCAAAGGGTGCCAGTTCTACGCACGCAAGATGCACCTTCCTGCCCAGGCGCTTCAAACCATCCCCATCACATGGCCGTTCGCCGTATGGGGCCTCGACCTTGTCGGGCCAATGGCAAAAGCGCCCGGGGGCTTCACGCACCTATTGGTGGCGGTCGACAAATTCTCCAAATGGACCGAAGCTCGACCCATCAATAGAATCAAGTCTGAGCAGGCGGTGCTCTTCTTCACGGACATAATCCATCGGTTTGGGGTTCCAAACTCCATCATCACTGAGTGGATTGGTCGGCGGTGGCCCACCCACAAACAAACGGTCAAGTAGAACGTGCCAATGGCTTGATTCTGCAAGGCCCGAAGCCTAGAATTCACAACAAGCTGAAGAAATTTGGGCACAGGTGGGTGCAAGAACTGCCATCGGTGATCTAGAGCCTAAGAACGACCCCGAGCAGAGCGACAGGGTTCTCCCCGTACTTCCTTGTCTACGGGGCAGAGGCCATCCTCCCCACGGATCTGGAGTACGGATCCCCTAGGCTCCGAGCGTACCAAGAACAGCGAAATTGCCGGGCTCGAGAGGACTCGCTGGACCAAGTCGACGAAGCTCGAGACGTGGCCCTACTCCACTCGGCAAGATACCAGCAAAGCCTGCGTCGACAACAGGCTCGAAAGGTCCGACATCGAGGCCTCTGCAAGGGTGACCTCGTCTTGAGGCTTCGGCAAGACAATCGAGGACGGCACAAGCTTACACCCCCATGGGAGGGGCCATACATCGTCGCCGAAGTCCTCAAGCCCGGGACATACAAGCTGGCTGACAAGGAGGGGCAGATCCTCACGAACGCCTGGAACATCCAACAGCTACGTCGCTTCTATCCCTAGAGTGGCCCGTGGCCCTCGAAACTTTTGTACATACTCTAGACTTGTACAAATCTTTTGATTAAAGTGTCGGCTTTTAACCCCCACAGTTTGGGAATGAATAAAACGAACTTTTGTTCCATCACGTTTCGAGGGAGGAATGGCTCTACCCTTGGTAGAACCATCCCTGCCTCGGGGGCTAAATGGGGAAGGACCCTAGAAAAAAATCGTCACTTTTTTCAAAACTCCTTTGCAAAACCTCGAAGGGAACGCGCTAGGCGTGAAACGGACAAGGGCAGGGTCGCCTGAGCCGACTGTTCGCCTACGCCTCAAGGCTACGGCAACACCTCACTTCCCTCCGCCTAAGTCATTCACGTACGATTGATTCTAGTAGCGACTTCCTTTCGAGGCACATGCATCGGACACAATGCGCGTCGCGAAGATACCGCACGAAAATAAAACCTCGTTTAAACGAAACAAACGATGTTTAATAGGATGTAAGCGAATTAATCTTACATTAAAAAAGTTTGAATTTCTAAACTACTTTTTTACACTCAGACTCGATGGCCCGAGACTTTCAGGGGTTGCCTCCGCTGCCAAGGTCGTCCCAGCCGCCACCATCCTCGCCAGGGAAGAGGACGCCCTCAAAGTGGCCCGCAAGCACTCGCGCCGTCTCATCGGCGGCAGCGTCGGCTTCCTCGATTGCCGCCACTGCCTCCTCATCGTTAAGGTTGTCGGCGACGACGTACCCGGCGGCGAGCTTCGAGAGGTCCGCTTGGTAGTGGGTCGTGACCACTCCAAACGCCTTCCGAATACCGAGCAGGAGGGCTTCCTTCACACGTGAGGTGAAGTGCCCCCCAAGCGCTTGAAGGCGGCTGGTGAGGGAACTGCCGGATTGCACGTCGGCACCAGCAATTTCGTTGCAGGCCGCCGAGGCAGCCTGCACCAGCTCATCGAGCTCACGCTGGGTCGCCGAGTGTGCCACCAGCAGAGCCTCCTTCGACTCCATCTCGACCTGGAGCGCCTGTCTCAGCACTGCACCAACAAGGCTGTCAGAAACGAAAAAACAACAAAGCAAAAAAGATCGAAACCCGAGCAAAATCGGTTTACCCTCGACTTGACCCTGGGCAGCCTCGAGGGCTTTCTCCCCCTCTCGAGCCTGCTGCTCCGCCGTGGCCCGAGCCGCTTGCTCTAGCTCGAGCTGGTCTCGAGCCTCCACTAGGAGACGCCGTTCCTCCCCAAGCGCCGACTCCGCCGCACTACGCGTGGCTCGCTCATTGTCCAGCCAAGTGTTGCTGTTCGTGAGCTAGTCGCGCAGGGTGCGGACTGTGTCGTCTAGGTGGGTGATGACTTCGCCCTTCTCCCGACACTCGGTGGCGACCCGGTCTTGAGCGTCTTGGAGGTCGGCCAGTTGGCAGTCTCGAACTTCCACCGCCCCCGACAAACGGCGGAGCTCCAACAACAGCGCCGCAATTTGGTCGTTCTTTGCGAACGCCTCCTTGCGGAGTTTCTGTGTAAGACAAGCTAAGCATCCTCTGAAAAACAATTACGACAAAACATCGGCTGCAGCGAAACGCACCTGGTGGACCTTGCCGGCCTCTTCATGAAGACGAAGAGCGTCTCGCAGCGCCCGGACAACATCCTGACCGTGTGCCAACTGAACGTCCCACAGGCGCTCTTCCGCTGTAGCTTCACGAACGAACTGCTCGGGAAGCTCGCTGCGGGATTGCCATATCACGGGGGATCCACGTTCGTTGACACGGGCAGGTATCCTGCTGGGCTCGGCCGACGCTGGCCCCGTTGGAAGCGAGACGAGAGCCAACGATGCGGCCCCGCCACTCTCGTGCTCCTGCGGCACGGGGGCTCGTACCTCTAGAGCCTCGGCCAGCTCCGACAGATGGGGAAACCCGCCGCCAAGGGCTCGCCCCTCTCCCCCCTCATGCGGGGGGGCCACCACGGCGTCCGCCTCCATGGGCGCCGCAGACGGCTCCTCGACGCGAGAAGCCCCCCCAGGCGCGAGGGTGGCGTCCTCGGTCCGAGCAACCTCGGCGCGGGGCTCGACGACGCCCTCGAGGAGTTGAGGTGGCCTTGGCTCCTCGAGGACCCGGGGCGCCTCCTTGCACGGCTGCCGCTCGACCTGCAGCCCCGCCTGAGTGTCGAAAAAGGTGACGAAGTCCTGGACCGCCTTGTTCGCCGGACACAGGAGCTGCGAGGACGGGTGAGGCGACGAGCTTGGCCCGACCTTGAGGGCTTTGGTCGGCGCAAGGGAAGGTACGGTCCGTCCACCAGACCGACTGTGCCACGAAAAAACTCAGTCAGAAACAAAAATGAAGTCTCGATGAACGAATAAGCAATGAAGAAAGCTTACCGAACGATGGGGAGCTTCCGCTTCAGCCTCGAGACTGAGACAGGAGCCACCCTTGAAACCTCGCCTCCTGTAGAGGCGCCGGCCTCCCCTTTAGGAGCCACCCTCGAAACCTCGCCTCCTGTAGAGGCGCCGGCCTCCCCTTGAGGAGCCACCCTCAAAACCCCCTCGCCTCCTGTGGAGGCGCCGGCTTCTCCTTGGGAAGCCTCTACTCCCGGCCCACGAGCTGGGGCCTCCTCGACAACGCCCGGCCGTTCGGGTGCCTCGCCTCGATCTTGGGGTCCCTCGAGGGCAGCCGCCGCTACCCCCGACGGACTCCCAAGAGCGGGCACCGTGGTCGACGGCGGAGCTTCGAGGCTGATGGGCTCTCCGCTGCCGCCCACAGACGCTGCAGCACCGGCGGCCCCACCGGGGGAGGCCCGAGAGGAGATGGGAAGCCCGAGAGGAGACGGACTCCTCGCCCCACCGTCCTCCTCGGATCCTTCACCGGCGGGATCCTGGGAAGTCTCCAGCGTCGGGAGCGGTGAGAGCCCCTGCCTCTCCCGCTCGTGGTTCTCCTCCAAGTGCTTCCTCTTCTTCCGCTCCTTCCACTTCCGCCGCGCCTCCTTCCGATCCTTCTCCTGCTTCGCCCGCTCAGCGTGGGCGCGGTTGGCGGCCTTGTCCTCGGGGATAGGGGGCTTGGAAGTGTGGCCGCGGGACAGCCCCTGAGAAACACCATTCACGAGGTAAAGAACACGCGAAATCGAAACATAAAGCAAATACGAGGGTCGAAAAGTCGCTTACGAAGCTCAGGTGGCCATCCTCGGGCCGCATGGGCACCGCCCACGGGTTGTCCGCCAGCCGGTCAACGGCACGCCGCGCCCGCTGAACAACGATGGCGTCGGGCAACGGCTCCGCCGCCATCGTTGTGCCGGTGACGTCGGCGCCAGGAGTCATCCCAAACAGCGGGAGCCTCCTCTGCATAAGGGGAAGCACCCGCCGCCGATGGAAGTTGGCGATGACTCCACCAGCGGTGAGGCCGTGCCTCGACAGGCGCTGGAGTGCCTCGATCAACGGAGCGAGCTTGTCCTTCTGCTCCGGCGGCGACACCCCGTAGGCCCAGCAGTCCAGCTTCTCTGTCAGCAGCCTGCCGGTGTAGGGCGGCAGACGCCCCCCGTCGTTGCGGAGGTAGAACCACCCCTTGTCCCAATTTTGGTTGTTGGAAACCATGGAACAAGGGATGTAGAGCTCCCTGCGGCTCCTCCGGACTTGGAGCACGAGGCCACCAGCGCGAGCGGGGCGACGGATCCCCTTGGAGACGCCCTCTAAGAAGAGCTCGCCGAAGAAGAGGTGGCGCCACAGGTCCCAATGGGCCTCGATGCCCAAGAAGCCCTCGCAGACGGCGACGAATACCGCCGCCTGCGAGATCGCGTTGGGCGAGAAGTTGTGTAGTTCCACTTTGTAGTGGAAGCACAACGCTCGCAAGAATCGTCCCGCCGGGACGCCAAAGCCTCGCTCGTGGAGACGAACGAGGCTGACGACGTAGCCCGCCGGCAGGGCGGGCTCCGTGGCAGCCCCCGGCGAGATCCAAACCGGTGGTTCGCCGTCAACGTTTGGCGGCAGCACTCCGACTTCCACGAGCCCCTCCAGACAAGTCTTGGTGGCCGTCGATGGCTTCCACGGCGCGGGGTTGACGAGTTGGACCATGGCAACAGGTGGAAGCTTAGTCGAGAGAGGAAGACGACGCAAAGGCTAGAAGACGAAGGCTGGAAGGCAAAGGCTGGAAGGCAAGGGAGGCGTACCCTTGGCAGGAGCCCCTGCCGTGCTATTTATACTCCCCCGCGAAGGAGGGCGCAGCAGGACACCGGCCGTGACACGTCAGCCCCCTAGGCGGACAGTCAGGCCCACCCCGGGAGACGTAACGGTGCTGGCCGCGTCTACCGCGCTAGCCGCGTTAGCTGCGCCGCAATGATCGCGGAGTCCGACGCAGTAAACGTGCGGTCATGTCGAACCGTGCCCACACGCCTCGCCTGAAAAGGCGCGCCCACTTCTCCCACGAAACCACGAAATCTTCCTCGGTGGTCATCATGACCCGCGCGAAACAAGGGCGCATTCAAGGCGCCAACCCTTGAAGGGAAAGCCTCGAAGCTCGAATGCTCGAGGAAGACCCGTCGAGGGACAAAGGCCTCAAAAGCCCCGACAGACACCTGCCCCCGTAGGGTTGCACCTCACCCCTGCGGAGGCTCGGGTGCTACTGTCGGGTACCTGTAAAAGGGGTACCCTAACTTAGGCCCAGAACTACTCGGTAACAAGGCCCACAAACAAAGTTGGGCTGGCTCCGTAGCCCAGCAAAAGCCCATCACGACAAACTTCACCACGACGCTCGTCCCGCTTGAAGACCCTTGAGCGGGGATGTCCGTGACGATCGAGCCCAGCCAAGCTCGAGGGGGACGTTCACCCTCGAGCTGGCGCTTCCGTCACGTTCGAGGCTCGGCAGTCAGGCTCGAGGGAGACATTCACCCTCGAGCGGGCCTTTTCCGTCACGTTCGAGGCTTGGCAAGCTCGAGCTTGCGGGCCAAGCTCAAGCCTGCCGCGCCGGGAACAGCGCCCGAGACTCTGCGACCATCATCACCGATCATAAATGACTTCTCTGCGGTCAAAAAGAAGGATTCACTGCACCACGCCACCGCCCACGCTGCGGAGAGGACATCAGTCAAATCCACCTGGCGCGGTGGATTCTGATCTGACACTGCACAGGCCAGTCCTGGCAGTGGTACTATGCCAACCACTCCTTTGACTTTGCTTGCCTCGGATGCGCTACCATCCTCGAAGGCAGCCCTCGAAGGAAACTACGGAGCTTCGATCCGGACGCCGTACTCAAGTTGCCATCCTCGAAGTCCTGATCTGTCACAAGAAGAACATCACGTCAACCGCTGCCATGTCGTCAGCCGGAGTTGGAAGGCGCGATTCCCGCTCGCATCGTGCGCGGCATGGGCAGCACAGTGCACTTAGCAGCGTCAGCACCACGAACACATGTACTCGCGCCCTCCCCCTTATGCCTATAAAAGGGGAAGGGAAGCCCATGCAAAGGGCAGGTTGACACAACAGAACTGACACAAAAGCACTTAGCCACCAAAAGGCCCAGGGACTAAGGAGTTCGTCTCCTTCTCCCACCTTGCTTGTAACCCCCTACTACGAGCAACACGAAACCGGTGCTCCGCACCACTGCTGGACGTACGGCCCCGTGGCCGGAACCAGGATAAAAACTCCCGTCTCTTTCCACCCGTCATCGGGGCAACGAGTGGTTAGCATCGCAATCACTTGTTTGTGCCGGTGTGACCAAATCAGGCACCGACACTACTAGTATACAGATATTGGTACACTACAACTTTCTCGGAAATGCACATAGTAAATGTACAAATCAATTTTAACCGCAAAAGAAGGGTACAAATAACATAAGAGAAAATATGGAGAACGCTTGGGATGTCTAAAGTAACATGTCCTATAGATATATTTTTTCATAGTAAGTCTGCATATAGTCTTTTGCAGATATATTTGGCTATAGTTCTAAAAAGAACATTATGCGTGTGTTTTTCATATAAATTCTGTATTATGGCACTGGAGGGCATCATATTTCTCTAGAATAATAAAGTAAGCCCTCTAGAAAGTAGAATCTATAAATTTGCAAATAGATACTTCACCGGTTTTAAAATATATGACAGTTAGCCCGTCTTAAATTTAATACTATCTTCATATCAAAATATTTGCCGTTGTTGACTTTTCCTCACAATGTTTTACCATTCATCTGATTCAAAACTTAATTGCAAATATACAATGAAGATAAAACATGGTAAATACATTTGATGATAAATTACATCATACATAAAATTTACATATTTTCGAATAAGATGAATGGTTAAATTCCGTGGCTAAAAATCATCGGTGACAATTTTTTTATACAAAAGTAATATATTTGTAATGGAGCATTAATTTGTTTGATCGTGCTATATATTTTTAAATCTAATGTTGCTTCTTACGGTTGCATTAACAGGGAGGGCATGGCTACGTTGAAAGGATAACTTTTCAAGATATAGAAATGCATAATGTTACTAACCCGATAATTATAGATCAGAATTACTGCGACTCTAAGAAAAAATGTCATGAGCAGGTAGTGTCCTCTGCAGACTATCCGAATTCTTTGCCGCTTCAATTCAGATCATCCTCCATAAAACTAGCACTTCTGTTATATCCCGTGCCTTTTACTTTGTATAGGAATCAGCTGTTGCTGTACATGATATACGCTACAGAAACATACATGGAACCAGTGCTTCAAAAGCTGCCGTCAGTTTTATTTGCAGTGGAGCGGTCCATTGCGACGGTATACTGATGCAAGATGTCTACTTGGTCGGGGAAGGAAGATATGCTACGTGTTCGTACACGAGCGCCACAGTTGTACAACTAGGATATAGCTTCCCTTTTTGCAGCGCAGAAATGTAGTACCGTAGGAGTAGACGCAAATTAATTGTATATGCATGTTTATTCATGGATTTAGGATGCTATATTTTAAAAGAAGCATTTGGATGGGACATGCACAATTTGGGAATAGTCTGGAGAACGAGAGGAGCACACATTGTTATGTATTTTCTCAAGGTGAGGTTGGAGTTTTGGTTTATATTTAAGGACGACCATGGTGTTTTTTTATTTGAGAAAACAAGATAAGCTGAATAAAAGCCTGCTGTAAAGAATGGTCTCTCGCTCGTGGAACGAAAAATAAAAGCTTTTTTCTTCAGACAGTTTCAAATTCTATTAGAGAAAAGCCAACTACCCTAACCCCAAATGTTTGCAGGACATGAAAGTCGAAGAACTTCTGGGGTATGAAGCCATTAAAATTTTGCACCCGAGGCCAAAGAAGCCAGGGTTTTCTTGAAAGAGAGAGAAGCCATGATTCAGATTTCAGAAGGCACACAATCACGCATCACCAGGACTACGCTGCAGTCATCTAAAAAAAGAAGAAGGAATACTCTGCAGTCGGGGTGGATGACGACGAAGCGAGGATCTATCGTCCAATCCAACCCGACCCTCTGGCCTCTGGGCTTGTCATGGCAGGCAGCCTGCCGACGAGCCGTGTGACGGCGGCTCGACCACGCACGTACGTACAGCTTCAAATTTCGGATAGTGAGGCGGAGATAGTCGGAGATTTACCGTTTTCGGATTGGAAGAAGTAGTTTTAGATGAATAGTGTACTGGGAAGCGTGTTCTGTAAGTAGGATGGATAGGAAAAACTTATTGAAGAAGTACTTTTTCCTAAATCTGAACACAACCTGATATGTAGGTTGTGTTTAGATGCAAAAGATCTTTTGCACTTACTATTCATTCCCCTCACAGAACACGCATCCCTAAAAATTCCTTTTTCACCTTTCCTATTCATCCCCCTCACATAACACGCATCCCAGAAACAAAAGATCTTTTCCCTTCATCAACTAAACACAGCCGTACTGTAGCAATGAATAGTGAGGAAAAGATGGGAAATAATATGATGGGAGGAATAGTAAATATCTACTGCCTGCTGCAGGGCGCATGGCTGGCTGTATGCCCCTGTCGCCGTGTCGCTGGCTTACAATTAACGGACCCTCTGCCTGCTGCCTCCCTCGCTCGCTGCCCGGCAGCAAGCAGCCTTGGCTGTTGCTGTCATATCCTCCTCCCCGAGACCCCGCCAATTCAAAACCCGGCCTCGCCTGCCTGCTCGCCGCGCCACACGCGTTGCGTCCAACTCCCAGACTACTCCGGCCAACCAACGAGCCGGCGCCGTTCCCGGCCAGGCGCGCCCACATGTCAGATACTCAGATGTCACAGAGCGCACGCACGCGCGCAAGAACCAGAGGGAGACCGACGGGGGTCGGGGGCTCACCATCACCAATTCACCACGTCCAGCGTCGCGGTTTGAAACTGGCCAGCGTTGCGTTGCGTTGCACTGGGCTCGCTCGCCCGCGCGCCGAGACGACACGACACGGTCCCGCATGTCACCTGCGGCGCAGGAAGAAGCGAGCCGGCGGAGCCCGAGGTCTCCCTCCGCGGAACGAGGCCGAACCGGCTGGTGTGCGTGCGTGCAGCGTGCGTGCCTGGCTCTGCCTGCCTGCCTGCGCGGTTAACGAAACGGAACGGCCACGGTTAATACCAGTCTACGACCCGGTCGAGCTACTTGCCCAACGCGCGGGGGTTTAAAATTGGCAACGGACGGTGTTGCACTTGAATGTTTTACGTAACACTACGGTGATTTTTGAAACATACAGTTAAATATCATGCACTGCAACAATGACGAAGGGAAGTTTGAAACATACAGGAGATACGCAACATTAGCCGATGGAAATTTGAAACATTTGGACAAGTCGCAAAACACAGATGCAACAGAACCTCTATAACGGTTGAAACAATAAAACATTATGGTGATTTTCCAAACATGCAGTCGAAAGTATTTTTGAACATAATCTCCACATCCGATATTTTCGAAACAACGTGGTGAAATATTTGTAACATTGCAACATGAAACATCGGAACATTGCAACATTTAGGGGAAACGAGAAGGAAAGATTGCAACATTTACGAGAAACGAGAAAAAAAACATTGGAACATCCAGAGAAACAAGGGGCATTGCAACATTCAAGATAAACGGGGGACCCTGCGACATTCAGGAGAACGAGGGACATTGCAACATTCACGAGACATTCACAAGAGAAGCGAGGGCGACAAAAATCATCAATAATGATCGGTTGAGTTTGAGCATGTAAAGATACACTGAAACACAAAAACTGCCACACGAAAAATCAATGGATGAAACACCAAAACTCAATTGTTGCATAGTTTATCCAACTAAAAAAAAGCAAGCATGCAACATCACAAGATGTAGACATCTGGAACATTCATATACATCTAGAATTCTGCAACATACACAATATTCCACTGCAACGTAATAGGGTACCTAATGCAACATGGACTTCGATGACTCAATAAGCACAAAAAGAAGCATTTTCCAGAGCTTGGCTAGTATACTGGCGGCCAGAAATCCAGTGATTGATAGCAGTAGGATATCCAAAGCCCGAAGTGGAGTTGTGGGGCTTCAAGCTGGGAAGATAGGGGAGCTATTGTTGCAGTCGATTTAATTTTGATTGAGGGGGCATGACTTATTTAGGCAGGGAGTAGAGCTTTGCCCAACGGTGACAATGGCGGCTTGACTGGCCACGTGATCTGAAATTACCAGCGAAGGGAAGCTCGGCAAGGGCTCAATTTGCTGGAGGGAGTAGTGGAGGTAGAGATGGTCTGGACAAAGGGGATTTAGAAACGGTGAAGCGCTGGACAAGGATTTTGGCCAACGGCTTATGGTGGTGTCCGTGGAGAAGAAAGAGGAAGAGAGGGAGGAACAGGCCAACAGAAATTTCGTGGGAGATTGGGAGGCACGGACGTGCAGCAACATTTACTTTAGTTAAACATAAATAGCAGTGTCCGCTCGGGGTCCGATATTTCTACGAAGCATCGGACGTACGAGTCCTAGCATTAACGTTTAAAATTTGTGCAGGGTTCCACTTCCACGTTCCACCCCGGCGAGTAACCGCAGGCAGCCAGGTAGAGGCAGGCGCTACTGCCTTGCAGTTGCAGGGGCTCCCGTTCTGCTGTCCTGCCGGTGGCCTGCTGCATGGCGAGCGCGCAGGCGGCGAGAGCGGGTCGCAGGTCACGAGAGTGGACCCCTGACCGCCGGCGCCACGTAGACGAGCGGCGCGGGGACAGTTATTTTGGGGTGGCTGGCTGACTCGCGTGACATGGCGCGGCCCGGCACGGGAGGCTGTACCGCCGCGACGACACCACCGTGCGGTGCAGGCGCTGGAGGGCACCGTCAGTCCGTCACGGACGGTAGGCGGGTATTTTCTGTTCGGCATCGGGTCACAATCGCGTCCGTTACCGACGATCAGACCTCTAGTCTCAATGTCTCATGATGGGAATGGGACGATGCGTGTGCTGTACGTACGGTGTACCGGCAGGCCTACCACAACCAGGGGGGTCATCTAGGCCGTGTTTAGATGGAGGGGTGAAAAAGTACTTTTTTTGGGACGCGTGTTATGTGAGGGGGATGAATAGGAAAGGTGAAAAAGGAATTTTGGGGATGCGTGTTCTGTGAGGAGAATGAATAGGAAGTAAAAAGTACTTTTGAGCTAGTCACGCTTGGGATTCAGGGATTGTCGGACCAGGAGGATGTTCCATCAATCTCGACCGTGGCACGGACTGTTGAATGAATGTGCAGCGCAGTGGTGAGTGGTAGTGCGTGCTTTTACGTACGTGGCGTGTGCTAGTCTGCCAGGAGTGGTAGCTGCGCTGCATATGTGGTGCTGGCTTTACATGAGACCGTGGAGTAAATAAATGCCATTCTTGTTTGTACTCTGTTTATAGTAAATTGTTGTGCACTGCGTCTGGTGAGCGCGCGTGCGACGGCCAAATGGTTCGGCGTTCGTAGCTGCTCGTTGACTTGCAGACGTGCGTACAATGACGAGTAATCGGCAGGGGATTTTTTTTAAAAAAAACCATCAAAATCAACTGCGAGAAACACATTAATTAACAATTTATTGACATGCCCAAGTTTGCCGTATAAGTACATGTTTTTGTACCAAAAATACCGCCCATGACCTGTGAAGCATGTGGTCATCGTGGAAAAGTCACGTCCGAAAGGCCACATGGCAAATGTTCCTTCTAATTCGACAGACGTTGAGCGAACGCTTGGTGCAACACAAGAAGCCCCACGAATAGCACGGCACAGTTCTAAATTGAACTGATCTCTAACTTTATAAATATATTTATTGAAAAGCTTACAAACCTGGGTGTGTTTAGATTGGGAAAGATTCCCGAAAAAACACTGTAGACCTAAAAATACACTGTAGATGAATAACATTCTGTGAGAGGAAGGAATGAGATAAATAGAGAAAAGTTGGATGAATAGTGTATTTTTGGGGGAAATGTTTGGTAACTAAACGCACCCTCTTCAAACGCTCACTGTTCCCATGGTGCGCCGTCAGCATTGTGACGCTGGAACAGAGCGACACCCTCGGAGAGAGCACAGCACAGAGGCGAGGCGTGTTTCAAAATGGTAAAAGATGCTGCCTGGCCGCTTTCTCGTAGCATGGGCCACTTGCAGTTGCGCCTGCGCCGCATCGCCAAATGTTCACCCGCTGCGACGCACACATCCCTCCCTCCCAGTCTGCCTGTCTATATGCATCGATCGGCAGCTTGCCCATCCCATCAACAACCCGGTGTGCTACTCATTGCGCAATCGTTTCTGTGCGTCGCAGCCGAGTCGGAGGGCGTAGGGCAGTCCGGTCATTTTCGCCGCGAAGATCCTTTCAAATCGTGGCTTTTCACGGAAAACGAGAGGAGAAAACTGCCGTGCCTCCTTCCGTCCCCCTCGGCGCTTGTCGTGCACCCGGCCTTTTTCCTCCCAGCGCCTTCTCCCTCCGACCAACACCTTCCACGGACGCGAACCACCAAAAGCACCCGACCGTTGCCGCCTCACCCCGAGGAGAAAAGAGAAACGAACCCACCACCCACGAGCCCACGACCTCCCGTCGACATCCATCCGCGCACGCTTCGCCGGAGACACCCCGTTCGGTTCGAAGGGCCGGGCCAATCCGATCCGGAGTGGCCTCGATGTCCGCGAGGCGGGCGGGGAAGGGCCAGCACGCGGCGGCGACGCCGAGGATCATCAGCCTCAACCTGGCGAGGAGGTCGGGCGGCGGCGGCGGAGGGAGGGCCATCCGGGGCGCGGGGCGCGCGCAGCCACGCCCGGCGAGGCCGGTCAACCTCGGCGCGCTGTTCGAGATGGAGCGGCGCGTGCGCGGGCTCGAGTCGGCGCCGGCCTCGCCGCCGCCGGCGTGCTCCCGGGCGCCCGCGCGGTCGCAGGAGGAGGAGGAGGTGGACGACGGGGAGCAGGAGGAGAAGTGGCGGTTCCAGGCGGAGATCCTCCGCGCCGAGTGCAACTTCCTCCGGATGGAACGCGAGGTCACGCTCCGCAAGCTCGACCGCCACCGCGGCCAGATGGAGGCCGCGCTCAAGTCCGCCGTTGAGACGCTCGTTTCGGTAATCCTACAAGACACGACGGCGCATGTTCATGTTCCAGCTAATCATCATCGTCTCTCTCTCTAGAGTAATTGTAGGTTGCACCGGTCTCTCATGATATGATGCTCGTATATATATGCACGCGACGAACAGGGGAGGAAGAAGATCGACGGGAAGGGCGACGTCGGCGTGGCGGCGGCGCTGGACGAGGGGATCGAGGACCTGGAGGAGATGATGGAGGAGCTGCGGGTGGAGAAGGAGAGCGGGAGGAGGGCGATGAGCGGGACGCGGGAGCTGCAAAGGAGCCTCGGCCGGAACTTCGATCGCCAGGCGTCCTCGCTCCGCCGCCGCCTCGAGAAGATGCCGCCGCCGGCCGAAGCCGAGCCCTGCGTCAAGGACATCCGCGAAATCGCCCTGCCTCTCTCTGTGCTACCGACGCCTCCGCCCGTGCACAGCGACGACGACGATGACCACGTCCACAGCGCCAACACCTCCGATGTAATGCGTCGTCCGGATATCAATACCTTGATCGTGATGATGATGTTGTGTTATCGCTGCTTCAATCTCTTTGTCGATTGCTAAACGTTCATTGTGTGCCTTGCAACGCATACTGAATGAAGGTGGAAATGCTGAGGATGAAGATGGAGGGGATGTCGAAGGGCATGCGCGAGCGGATGACGGAGTACAGCCGGCGCCTGGAAGCCGTCGCCTCTGGCGAAAACGCCGGCTGCCAGTCAAGGAGATGTGTCACCCGTCACAGCCGAAAGGCGAGCGCGAGCAGCCAGAGGAGCTGGAGCGGGGGCAGCACCGCCAGCAATGGCAACGCGCCGTCGGGCTTCGACACCGCAGCCCTGCACGGCCGCAGCCGCCACGCCGCGGCGGCGGAGAGTACTCGTCAGCACCACAAGGTACAATTCAAACATAGTTTATCACTGTTCATAACACAACAAGCTTAAGTTTTGTCCATTACGCCAGTTTCGATATTCCTCTCTTTCTCGGGAAGCATGATTAGCACCGAGCGATTCGCGGTTAGCCTTGGGCACCCGAATGTCCTTGACCTGGGGGCAGTGCTGGTCAGCGGCTCGACTTCGCTTGACGCCATTACCAATCCGCGATTAGGCCGTCTTTGTCTCATCCGTAGGGGTGTGCATTGAGCAAGACCAGTTTTGAAATCGCCTACAGCTCCGGGTGCAGCCGTGCAGGTCGTTGCTGTGGCGTGGGGATCACTTGCACAGGGCTCTGCACTGGGGTTTGTTGGGACACGAGTAATTGGCCGATGATCCCCTGGGGCCACACGGATCTATGGATTGGCACGATGCTATCGGCACATTAATACATTGTGGCCATAATATGGGTGCCTTCTCGGATTGATAATTTGATGCTGTGCTTCTGGTCTTAATCACTGTTCTCATCTCGATATGGAGGATGATGGGACCATCATTGAGAACCTTGGTACTTTCTAGGCTTTTTACCTTTGCTTCACCTCGCACTGCCACTCCTAGTAGAGTGGTACTCCTAAGGGCGTCTCCAACAGTCCTAGCCAGTTGCTAGCTAGGAGAAATCCACATCATCTTGTGAACTTATATATAATATCTTAAATATTCTCTTTCCTTCTTTTAAGGCCCGCAAATGTACTATTCTTTACCTTTTCACAGCCATCTAGTAGAGTGTTGCATGTATTTTCCTCGATTCATGAGCTTCTAGCTAGTTAGGAGCAAATAGCTGGTGAGCTGATCTCTCTCCTCCACGTCATGCACTAAGCTGAGTCAGCCATCAAATAGCTAGCTCAAATAGCCTTGTTGAGGACGCACTAACATTCAAAAGATAGCTTTACTGCTTTAGCATGTGTTCCCCTGGTTTGAACCGTCAATGATTGCCGGGCGGCCCAAACTGTCAGCGACGCTGCCGCCTCGGCACAGGTGGTCCAGTGGTCCTGCTAGGCCAAAGAGTTGGAGCTTTTCGTTAGTTCTGTTTGTTGTTACTGTTCATGCGAGGTGTGGGGGCCCGCGGTTGCATATCTTCAAATTGTTTTGTAAACGTGGTTGCTGCGCGTCTGAACTTGGGCACTGCGTGAACGTGTCTTGTCTGCATGGCTTGACTCTGCATCTCGTCCAACGAATGCAGTCACTTGGTTCTCAAGCATGAAGATGCCGTGCCCGATTGTTCCGGGGACGTTTGAATGCATGCGAAAATTTCCAGCGTGCAAATTTGAAACTGCAGAGGAGGTGAACTTCAGCTAAGACAAAACAAGCACGTGCCGGAGCAGGAATGGAAGTACCCCACTTTGGCAAAGGAGTATTCATAACTTTGAACCCACAAGCCGGCACATGATGTATCTGGCCCAAGCATCACCTTAGCATAGGATATGTTGCCCCCACAACGAGAAAGCAAAGCCTTTTTTCTTTTTCCTAGCAACTGCAAATGGTCTGGGCCAGACTATCCAGGGGTCCAGGGCATGTGCACGACAGCACGAGTTAGCCTCGCATCGACTAGTTTGTGTATCAACTCGACCATGTCTGATCATCACCTGATATGCATACGCTTGCGTTCTGCATGCATAGACTGAAGTTGGTTGGGGTTCCAATTCTGAATGGCAACGGGGTACTATGCATTCACAAAGCCAGCTGAAGAGGCAATGCATCCAAATCTGAAGCAACTGGTACTAGGACTAAGATTGTTATATTGTAGGCTTCAGTTTGGAGGAATAGAAATATTTTCAAATTTTGTCGACACATACTGGGTAAACTTTTATGGCGTTCTCCTGTCTCTGCTCCCTGCCTCTATGCCCAGAGATGTTTCTTGCATAGATTTGTTGCGCACCAAATCATTTATTGTGGTCGGGCTAAAATTATGGCCTGGTAAATTCTATACAATTTTTGCTTGCAGGACGTTTTAGTAATAATTGTTTCCTTCTCCCAACAGACTATGGCTGAAGAGTGCAAATTGGTGAGCTCGGGAAGCTGCTGTGACTGCAGAGAGATTGTGTGGAAGATAATGGAGCAAGTGAAGGCAGAATCAGAGCAATGGACAGAGATGCAAGGTATGTTGGAGCAAGTTAGGTTGGAGATGCAAGAGCTGCAGTCTTCCAGGCATACATGGCAGCATCGCGCTATGGCTTCTGACATCAGCATACGCTCCTTGAATTCTCAAGTAAGTAAATGTTCTAGCTATGTTTATGCATTGGCAATTAATTTTATTCGTATGTAAATGCGCAGAAGTACCATGTGTAGTCCCGAGTAAAAAAAAATTGTGAATGGAGTAATTTTAGTCAGTCACTCTGTCATCTTAGCATCATGGCAAAGAAGATGCTACTGCACTGTGAAGGCTGTGCTGAATGATGATACCATCTTAGCATCATTGTAGTACTTATTCATTGCATTACTTCAGAGACATACTTGTTTTTTCTTGGGGCTTTAAGATGAAGTGGAGTACCCCATATTCCAATACATTAAGTTCCTTTACAAAAAATCCATTTCGGTACTGAGATTTTACAATTACTGTATTTGTTATCTTTGTTCTTACTCCAGTGTTACTGCTCAACAACTCTGTCAAATCGAAACAGCAAAATAGTGGACATATTAGCTAGTCATGCTGAACTAGTATTGATATTTTACGTTGCTCATTTTCTACACAATGTTATTGATTCATGAGTCGGTAATTTCATATTAGCAGAAAAAGTTGAAGTAGCTATTATTATTGAATCTACTCATATACCAAACCCTAACATTTCTGAATATATGGATAGTCAAGATTTAGGGAGCTCAACAGCTCATATTCCCAAGACCATTTCTTTAAAAAAAGTGGAGGCATTTCCAGTTTTTTATCAGTACGGTCATGACAGTACTTCCTTGTACTAAGATGTCAAACTGGACTGAAGAATGCTTAATTCTTTAGTTTCATACTTAAGCGCAGCATTTCTTTGTGTTTGTGACTGAAGTACTGAACCGTGAATGTTCTCCATTATTGAGTTCTTTATTTTCACATGAGCGCCAGTATCCATTTTAGTACTGCTTCATGCTTTTGTCAACGCCCGTCAGTGAGTTAGTCGATCTAATTGAAAATTTCACTATGTGCCAGATACGGGAGTGGAAAAACCGAGCACAGCGATCAGAACAGCGGGTGGAAGAGCTGCAGAAGAATATTTCGGAGCTCCAAGGCAAGCTACACACGTTCAAAGCCCACTTGCCAACCCCAGATACTATTCCTAGCCAAGATCAATGGTCAGAAGCGTGCAAGATGGAGGACCCAAGAGCAAAGCCTCAGCACCAGCGATCACAGGAATGCAAGGAGGAGAAGAAGCACGTCCTCATCTGTCGCGTGAAGCACTCGCCCAGCAGCGTGATCCCGAAGCGCTCCCCGTTCCAGGAGATCGGCAACATCAGCTTGCTCCGGCAGCGGTGACCGGTGAGGACAGAGGAGTATGGGTGCCCGGCGGCCTACTGGCGTCAGCTGGAACCTTAGCGAGTGATGGGCTGCTGCAGTGAAGCTGCCAAGGATTCATCAGGCGTGAGCGGAAGAGTGAAACTCTTTCAGTTTGGCCTCCCCAGTAGCATCGATCGATCAACATCTAATAATAAATAAATCCATGACCCACTGATGAGTAACGATGCCTGACTTCTCGTCAGGTCGCTAGTAATTAAGAGTAGTCAGTTGGTGAGCTGAGACGGAGTTAATTTGCCAGGAGGCCGGTACAGTACCGAGTAATAGGTCAGATATATGTATTTAAGCTAATGCTTCTTTTTGCTGGTACTAAGTATATGCAATTTTGTTCGTGCTTCTGCACAGGCACAAGTTGTGCCTATTTCATTGATATAAGAGTGTACAAGACCCGATAGATCGGGTTAAGAAAACAGAAAGGACCTATTCTCCCGACACTACAGACACCAGATCCTTGGCCCCTGCCTTAATCCAGGCGGCAGCCTCCTCTCTAATTGTTGCCATTAGCGCTACCGTCGAATGCTCTTGCCGCCGGAATATTCTCCCATTCGTTTCCTTCCAAATTTCCCATGTTACCAGTATGGCCACTGAGCGCGAGGCTTTTCGCGGCAGATCCTCGGTTGAGGTTAGAGCTTTCCACCATTCCCTCGTCGTGTCCGTGGGTCGCCAGTGCCGTGGGTGAAGTAGTGACTGATTTAACCAAGAGCTCACCAAACCCCAAATCTACTTTGTGTAGCGGCTGTCCGCTACTAGGTGTCGTGTGGTTTCCATTACTTGACGGCAAAGGGGACAGGACGAACTGTGATCCCACCCACGCGCTACTAGACGGTCCGATGTCCACACTCTGTTTTGAAGAATAAACCACGTGAATTGCTTACATTTTGGCGGCGCCCATGTTTCCCAGACCCGCAAAAAACTGTCCGGTTCGATTTCTCTCAAGGTTAGGAAATGGGGCTTTGTTTTCATCCAGTAGAATCACACAAGAAACAGAAACAGCTGAAGCTTTATTGGAGCTAAAATATATTACAATTACAGACTCCATACGCATCTAACAAAAACAATAATCAGTAACGGTATAAACATTTACTACTCCAACATCAAGCTATTAGCGATTGATCATGGAGAGCCAGGCGCAGTAGGTGCAGACGAGCTTCTGGGAGATGTACACGTACACCGCGAAGGAGAAGCTCATGAGCGTGACGTCCTTCCAGTCCCCCTTCCGCTTGGGGCTCAGGCTCTCCCGCGCCGCCATGCCCGCCTTCACCACGTCGCCGCGCAGCCTCTCGGCCGTGGCAGCCCACCACGGGCCCTTCTTCCCGCCTCCGCCTCCGCCGCCGCTGGCCGGCGGCTCTGACGGGAGCCGGCTTTGGCAGAGGAAGGAGGATCTCGGCCTGGACACGGCGATGTCAGGCCGTGGCCTGCTTCCCCGCGAAACATGTGGAGTCGCGTTGATGGGAAGCATGCCCAGGGAAGCCATACATGGGCGATCGTTCAGATCTAGCTTGTGGACTGGAGGTGGCACCTGCTGATCTTTCCAAGAAGTATGGATAAGTAGCTGCAGACTATGAGAGGAGGAGACGAAATGACAGTGACATGTAGGGCATGTAGTGGCAGCATCAGAGCTGGCGGTTGGCCTAAGCAAGCTGCTATGTAGTGGTCGTGTGATTCAAGTATCAAACTTGGTCAGACATACGCAACATTTCGTCGTTAATTTTTTTCTCTCCCTTTGATTCGAATCGTGAAAATGACCGAAATAGGACACCGTTGTTGTTTACTCATATGTAAATCCAAATAAAATAACTGGAAAACGATTGCACAAAAATATCAACACTTGTTTGGCGAACGGAAATGTCGATATAAAAAATCGCAAGAGTTTCGCATAAAAGAAACAAACATTTTCAGGAGTGGCCAGGTTGGTACTTGGAAGCAGCAGTACATGTAGCCCTGTTGATTTTGCAATTTTAAAAAATGTCGCTTTGTTTTTGTACAATAGACCTTGAATGGGGCCTATATGATGGAACTAGAAGTTCTATTCTACCCGATGGAATGCCCATGAAGGTCACGCATTGAATCTGTATAAGTTATATTTCTAAAAAAGTGCATTGATCCATATAAAAAAGTTTAAATTTAAACATATAATCTATGACCAGAAAAAATCATGCATATGACTTCAACCAAAATAAAATATGGCATGAAATGAAAAACACAATAAGATAAGTTTTTCATATATGTCGACAGTTCAAATATATCATAATTCTGGGAGAATTTATAAATCAGAGTAGCGTTTCCATCATAGTTCACCTAGCTAATCATAAAAAAATAATACTACAAGCTACAACTATCACAAAGAGATACAACAACCATACTTGGATTGCAATAGGCACTCTACACCTGATAGAATTTGACACATTTATTCCAAGAGTAGTTTCCTTGGTGGTAGAGTTGTAGGCTTCTCTCTTTTGTAGAATACGTCTTATCTTTTTCAAGGCATCTTTGCGAGGCATTATGTATAGTGGACTCATTACAAATACCAAGTGGAAATTTCGATTTTTGCACATATAGAAGTACCCAGCTTTTATGCGACGATCTTTATACCTTGCAACAGCATGCCGAAGAGTATCAAATGATTTCTGAATGTTTTCTTTGTGTTTCTTATATGCTTTCCAACTGAACATGCCTTTTTCCTTCAACAAATAAAATTTCTCTGTGATTCTCCTTGCATCAAGGCGTAACATCAATTCACGATGTAGGTATGTGCATCTGATCATAACCCCTCGCTTCAAGCTAGCAATACCATATTCGTTACGACGACATAGCATTAGGGCTTGTTTGTTTCTGAACTTGGCCGTGATTTTGGACGTTTTGGGGCGGACATGTTGTCTTTTCCAAGCTGTCTGCTTCAGTGCCAAACGAGTCCTTAATCTTTTTGATCCAAAAATAAACTGAATTTTCCCTAAACTGTGTGTTTTCCTGTATGCATTAGGAGATAAAAAAGAGTAAGGGTTGAACGAGTATATTGAGGTCCTCTAGGTATCATAAGGTAAAAAGATCAGACGAGGAAATATATCAATAAAATAAAAGTAAATCAATCAATTGTAGAGGTGAGTTCATGATTGAGTGGTCGTGGAGTGAGTCTCGGATTACTTTTCAGTTAGATTTTAAAAGTTCTCACATGATTTGTGTCATCTTCGGTTGACCTTATATATATTAATTTTTTTTGTCATTGCTAGCACTAGGTTGCTCTATGGAGAGTCTTTATTTTATTTTATCATGAACAAAAACTCAATTAGGGTGCTAGAGTATTCTTCTGATTTCTTCCTAGTTGATGAATGTCATATTTCCTAAAAAATACAACAAAAAAAATTGTGCACAGTAAACATGAAATATTTTAGAGGGGGGGGGGTACTGCTAATTGCTAAATCAATAAGCACATGCGATGCAAAAATTGATGGCTTGAATATCCTCTTGAGGGGTTTAAATAAACTCAACTACCTTTTAGCATGCTATTGTATACTTATTCATCTTCTCTTGTTTATGAGTGTCGATGTATATGGGTGTGTGGAGATAGGAAAAAATAATTAAATAGTTTTTTTAAAGCTAACTAGCTAAGTATCTCCTCTTACTATGGTCATGGAGGCGTGATACATGGTAAATAAAAATACAGGTCCATCGTTACGAAATACGATAAGGAGACTGTTGGTATGCTACTGAACCGTTCGTATGTATATTAGCCGTGTAGAGGTGGTGTGGCGTGGCGTGGAGCTCAGGAGACGATCGGAGGAGACGCATGGGGTGAGCACGAAGATTTTTTAACATGAATAGCATCAATCATCAAAGAAAAGCGAAGGAAAGTCTCTTGTACGCACCTGTGGCTGTAAGATTCCATTGCGACCTGTAACGCTCAGAATAGGCTAGATTGACTTCTCTTGTATCTTATGGGGAAAAGAAGAAGAAGAAAATCCTTGGGTTTTTATTGAACCTGCTGCCTGCGCCTGCTCGCGCAAACAAAACGGACACCTATACAAGAAAGTCCTTCCTGTAGATCAAAAGAGCTTTTGTCCGTGTGTAATTTGCAACCTGAGTGGTTTCGGCCCGGAGGTCCCCCGGCCTTGCTGGACCAAAAGGCCCACTAGGCTTATTGGACGGGCTTTTTCTCTGTTTTTTTGGAGGGGTGTTTCGGTGTGTGATAGTTTTGTCGTGGCTCCACAGTAGTTTTGCAGCCTCAAAATATTTGTGCAGCCCAACATTGTTTTTAGCAAGAAGCATCTACTCCAGTATCAGTACCATGGAGGGTACAGTCGCTGGGCGTCGGCTGTGGCAGACTGGCAATCGATCTGGGCTCAACGCTGCTGGTCGTTGTTGTTGCGCATGGCCGTACCGCACCTACCTCGTCGATGGGCGACGAGTTTGGCCGTTTCGCGCCCATGACGAGAGCCTCATCAAATCATCATCCCAAATATACGTGGCCAAACGGGCCGTGCCGGCCCGGCACGGCACTAGCACGACCTCGGCACGGCACTACGTGGCACGGCACTATACGGCACGCCAATGAACCGTGCCGTGCCTTATAGTGCCGCCGTGCCGAGGTGGTGGCACTAGCACGACCCTACAAGGGTTTAGGCGTGCCGTGCCGTGCCGGCGGCACTATGAGCACTATCGTGCTGAACAGAGAAAGAGATCGACTCAAAATGTGGAAATCAAAGAAAATATCACATGAATCACCAAAAATCCATCACATAACCCAAATCGATTACACAAATCCGTCGCTGGAGGACGCCGACGCCGCCTCCGTGCTCTCGTCGGCGTCCAGGACCAACGGCGGGTTGTCTCTCCAGCTGGGACCTGGACACACCGCGCGGGACGCGTTCCTCGGCGCGCGCCTCGCCTGGACCAAAGCCTCCGGCGGCGAGAGCGAGCGCCTCGTGCTGCGGGTGCGGCGCCACGACCGCACCCGCGTGCTGCGCCCCTACCTGCAGCACGTGGAGGCCGTCGCCGACGAGATGGAGCAGCGCCGGCGCGAGCTGCGTCTCTTCGCCAACACCGGCAGGCGACGGCGACTCCCAGCGCCTGGAGCTGGATCCAGGCGGAGAGGGGTAGGCGGGCGGCGGCGGCTGGCTGTGGGAGAGGGGGAGGAGTAAGGGAATTTAGGGTTTGGGAAGGTTTTATATGGGATAATCGGGCCGTTGTCGGGCCATTAACGGGCCGATGTCGGGCCGGCCATTTTTCGTGCCGTGCCCGTGCTAGTGCCGCGGGCCGAGATGGTGGCCCAGGCACGGCACTGGGCCCGGCACTAGCACGGCACTGGCACTACGGCCATCGGGCCGGGCCGTGCTAGAGCCGTGCCAAATAGGGCCGTGCTAGTGCCGGCCCAACGGGCCTGGCCCGTTTGGCCATCTATAATCCCAAAACCTTCCAACCTCTTGCGCCGGAGATGCGAGGCCTGCATGTCAGGCTCCACCAGCTCAGCTCGCGTTCTGGCATGGGGAACTGCCTTGTTTTCGTTCGTGGCATCTGATCGATGTCTGCAGCACCGTGTACTCTGTAGTCTGTACTGCAGCACCGTGACACGTAAGTACTCCTACGTGATGTCCTCGGCAAGACGGCAACCAAACACCAAAGGGGTGGCGTACCCGGTTGATCGGTCATATACGAGAGAAGAAATAAGAATATTGTTCTATATTCCGAGCCTTAAAAATGAGCCAGTAGTAAGGTAAGATTGAACAGACTGCTGGTGCCATATATTAGGAGCTGCCACATCATGTTATGTGAATCAATGATGCATTAACCAAGCAAACAAGTTTTGGATACAGAAATCATCACTCTGATAATCAGATACCAAGCACATTCAACAACAAAACTAGTACGGCATTAAGGCTCATAACCAGAATCAAAGTTCCCTGGAAACAAGCATCATCAAACATAGAGGCGATCACCCACGGCCCACGAGCAAAATACTAAATCTAACAATACTACTCTATCCATATGAGAGGGAAGGCCAGCGCTGGCTCCACCTGCGGCACGTTGCCCATGCCAGCAGCGAAAGCCACGGGGATAGCGGCGGCGGAGTTGGGCGGCAGCGACGGGTAAGCGGCCGCCGCCGCGATCTTGGCGCTGATGCGCCGGGCGGCGTGTGCCAGCTCCTTAGCGCCCTTCTTGGCGCGGTAGGAGCCGGCGCCTGGCGCCTTGGACACGCGGCGGGAGGTAGGACCTGCCATCTCGAGCTCCTGCAGACTTGTTATGTTAAACAAAAACATTGTTCAGCAAAACAAATTCGAGAGGTGGAGAACTAGCAAGGAACAAAGCACGGAAACAGGTAAAGGGGACTGGAAGATCAACAGAAAATGAGATAAGAAATGCATGATCTCTCAAACAAATGCCGCATAATAAATACTCCAAACAGTAACAGAAGGGAAAAAAAAAGCAAGAGATCACGAGCTAGCAAATTTTATTTACAAAGAATTTTAGTTTGACGCACGAGTAGCACTAACGACAGGAAGGAAATAAGAAAAGCGTGACGATATGAAGATAAAGGAAAACAGAGCGAGAGATCTCGATAGATGGAGGCTTAGCTGCCTTCTCTCCGGATAAACCAGTTCGAAAAGCAACACGAAGCGCAACAAGGCAACAACACAAAGCAAAATTCCAAGGACGAACTGAACATACAACCGCCGTAAAAATAGATCCAAGAGTGCCAGCACACCGATCGAGTTTCAACTTCGACGGAGGCGAGCGGAGATAAGCATGGAGCTGCTGGTGTCCCCGCTAGCCTCCTCAATCTATCCTTCACCGTCACGAAAACCCCAGGTGAGCAGAACCAACAACGCACCTAAAACACAACTCACAACGAGACCAAAAATATTTCTCGAACCGAAAAGCACAGGCGCATCGGGAGCGGAATCCGTGCCACGGCAAGGAGAAGCAGCAGCAACATTAAAAATGCCGTAGGATACATGCACGGATCGGATCGAGACGAAATAGCAGCACCAGCACGACTGCACGAGACCAAAAACCTTACGGGGTTTTGAGGGAAATCTTACGGGCTTCCGAAGGAAGTAGCAGGAGGATGGGGTTTTTGGGGGAACGAAGCGTGGTTTTGAGGGAAATCTTATGGGCTTCCGAAGGAAGTATCAGGAGGATGGGGTTTTGGGGGAATGAAGCAGAGATGAACAGCAAAAACCGAAAAAGCAAGGGGAACAGAGAGGAGAAGGAGAGGAAGGAGTAGAGGATATCGATCTCACCTGGCAGTCCTCGCAGGAGAGAAAAGGGTGAGGGAGGGTGGGAGTCTGGGAGAGAGTGCTGTCGTCGTCCATGCAAGGGAAGGGAGGGGGCCATTTTATACCCAGCGGACAGCGCAGCCCCGTCCGGTGGATCGGCTCGTCTGGCTCGGCTTGGCTCAGGCTCCGGAGATCGGCTCAGGAACGAACTCACAGTTCATGCCATTGTTTTGACCTGCCCAATCAGGAAGGTGGTTACAAACTAATCCAGATTCTAGCCATCAACAGAAAGCCGTGCGATACGTGGCGCCTTAATTAACGAGTTCCCCTTAATTAACGAGTTGATTCATTAAGCAATAATGATGGGACAGTAAAATTGGATTAAACGTGAATTCCGGATTTATCACGCTGGCATCACGCCGCCACTCTTCTTTCTTGGAGGCCACTTCTCTCTCTGTCCGGCACGCTTGCTTTTTGACCCAGACAGCTGTAGCACATCCCCCTCTCGTCCCCCTGGTTTGGTTTATTTTTTCGGGCGAACAGTGGAAAATATCTCGTGGAACAAAACTGGGGTTTGCTGGGTCGATTCCGAAATCGTTGCAGAAATCTAACTTGGCAGCATCAAATTGTTAGGACAAACTTCCATGAGTAGCCAGTGACATTGTGGAGAGCAGTGTTTAGATTAGCAAATTGGAACGCCTCCACTTAAATCAGAGCGTGGCTTTAAAGAATGGCAGAGAGAACAGCTGAACAAGCGTAAACGGAAGTGGGCATGAGAAAAGAGAGAATTTCGAATTCGATCTCTCTCGAGGGGTTTGGTGTAGGAGTAGTACCTTGGTGCGGTCCCCGAATTCGCCGCACGTGTGGTGCCGCATGCGGCGTGCGCGAGGCGAGACGCGGCGGAGTTGCGGAGGCACGCGGCCACGGGCGCCGACGCGGATCGCTGGCTTGCTGATACTCAGTGGGGGCCGCGGCGAGCGGCCGGTGTGCGCACGGGGACGCCCACCGCCCTCGGCGGCCCGGCGCAGGTGGTGCCAGCTTGACGGCCGCGCACGGGCGGGGCAACGCTGCACATGTCGTCGCGGCGTCCCAGCATCGGGGCCTCGGGGGCACGGCGCTGGTGGCCGGCTAGCGGCAGCAGCTGCGGGGTCGAGAAGCCCGGCCCGGCGGCGCTCGAGAGACGGCGGGGGTGGGCGGCAGCAGGTACCCGCCCAGCGGCGCGGCTCGCTCGCGGCCAGGCGGACCACGGACAACAGCCGCGGCACGGTGGCAGGCCTCCGGGGCGCCGCGGACCACGCCGGAGGACGGAGCCCAACCAACCCGCGTTGCGGCGGTGGCCCAGCATTCCCGGAGCCTCGCAGCGTGGCGGCACTCTCGCTCGCGGCACCGCGTGCATCATCGGTCGCCAAAGGACGGGAGGTGCCAGACGGCGCCGCTGCCTGCCTCATCGGCGGACGGAACGGGACGGGAGGCGACACAGGGCAAGAAGAACAAGGGGCGGAGGCGGCGAGGTGGGAGTGGGACTGGGACGCCCCTCGGCACGTGGCCTCGGACAGTACGCTTTGAGGCATCGAAGGTGGGGCCGTGGGGGTCCCCGAGCGGCCGAGCGTATCAAGCAGACGGGCACAGTACTGCACAATATACTGTGGCCCCGTTTGGAATAACTTTTTCCCACCACGCTTCTCTCAAACGTCGGATTTCTGAAGAAGCGGCTTGTGGTAAAATCACGTCCAACATAATTCAACATGTTTGGTTTCTTGTCAAAATCGTGTTCTGCAGTGTACCAGAGAGCGGGGCAGAGCAGGGGCGGGCTCCTCTCCGGCGCCGCGGGCACGCGCGTGGACGGCGACGAGGGCGACGAGCAGCGCGCCGCATCAAAGCTGACGGCGCCGAGGAAGAGCAGCCGACCTCCGCACGCGGCCACCTGCGCCTTGCGCTCGAGCCCGCCGTCGCTCGCGCCGTGCCCCACCTCGTCAACATCAGCGTCGGAGAGCTCGAGACAGTGGGGGCCGGGGCTTGAGGACGCCGGAGGCCTGGTGCTTGAGGACGTCGCGGCGGCATGGGGTGATCGGACGCGGGACGGAGCTCGGGGACGGACCTCAGGGTGCCGGGACGGGGCTCGTCGCACAGGGATGATGGGCGGGCTCCGCCGCATGCCTATGGTCCTACTGTCGGGAGGGAGGCCTCCTTCTGCGGCAGCGGGGGGCGGCCTCGGCTCCTTCGGTGGTGGGGGCAGACAACGGAATCAGTTGCGTTGGTCGGAATCGAGGGTGAGGGGTGATTCCGCGTCGTAGGCAAAACAGGGTTTTCGGAGAAATCGCTTGCGTCGGAAGCGGAGAAATAATCGGACTGTTTGGCTTCCGTGACTAGATTAATTTCAATAGAATCTGCTCATAAGCTGTCCCAAACGGGGCCTGTATACCGCAAAAAAAAAAGTTCAGCAGCAAATAGTTCGTGGTTTTGGGTGAGTACTCCGTTACCCCACTAGCAGGCCTAATCCGTGCTCTAGCGTCAGTCTGCACGGAACCATCGGCGGCTCGAATTTTGCGACGGAGATCGGCTGGCTCGGCCCCTCGCTCTGGCTGGAGCTGCGGCTCCCATCGCGGCGCGGATGTGATCACGCATTCGTGCCTCTTTTTCTCTCGCCTGACAGCTTTTTGAACCATCCCATTTCCATTTTCTTTTTTCTTTTCCTCTCCAGGGGATGGGTGGCGAAAATATCAGCCACGTTATGGCCCAGATACCACCGGGCTAGGATGCAATAGCAATGAGCTTTTGTTTGTTCTAACCCGGGGCATTGCATAGTTTGCAGTTCAGGCTGCTCATCAGCGGGGAGTGGCGACGAGCAAACGACGTCATGCTTCGTTCTGCTGGGGGAGCGGAACGAGAGACCGCCGGGCGATAGAGTACTGTAGCATTCGGTATGCAGACTGCAATGCTGTTAAGCAGCAGAGAGAAATTACAAATACCTTGCATCTCTGATCGTCTGTTCGTAAACCCTTTTTATTTCATACACTCCGTTGCTCACTTTGTCACCCACATGCACAAATAAATGAAAGAATGCGAACTCATTATAATTATAAATCAATTAGTTGGGTTCTCTATGGTTGAACCTCTGGATTCATTTCAAGATTTATCGGCGCTATACATTCGGTAGTAGGCGACGTTCCCGCCGACAGCGAGGCGGCTGTGGTGACTTCGTGAATCTCAAAATCCGTCGACTTATTTTTCAGAGGTGCTCGTAGAGGTAGGGTTTGAGTACGTGTATTTATAAGGTCAATGTGTAACGTCTGCGTTGTACTATGTAATTTAAAAAAAAAATATGAAAGAATGACCACCGCACATACATGCATGCAGGTCATGCACCACGCGTGCATGCTGCACCACAATCCACAACAAGGGCTGCAAACAACACTGTAGCAGCCCACAAGCGTCACACACGCAACCCAAACTTGGCGCTTGGGCTGGGCCTGTTGACCCAAGGAAAGATGGGGGGATAATGGCCAGGCTCGTACTTGGAAGAAGCAGTACAGATCATGGTTGGGTCTTCATTTCGGAAAGAAGAGGGTAAACTAAGATGGGCTTTTCTCTGGCCCATGGTCATGGAGAGACCCTCCGTGATTTGTGGCCCGACCCCCAACTGTTGTGCGGATGACGACATGACGGCGGGCCGACATGCGCGGAGGTCAAAAGGTCCAAGCGCTGAGGGATAGTGACATGTAAGCATGTAGTAGTAGCATCAGAGCTGGCGGTTGGCCCAAGCAAAGCTACTCTGTAGTGGACTAGTAGTCTTGTGATTCAAGTATCAAACTTGGTCAGACAATATACGCAACATTTCGTCGTTAACTTTTCCCCCCTTTTTGTCTCAGGCCACAGAAAGTAACTGGAAAACGATGCCACGAAAATATCAACACTTACTTATAACAAGAGTTCTGCAGAGAAAAGAAACATTTTCAGGAGTGGCCAGGATTGTAGTTTGTAGAACTGAACATGATTGGCCGTGATTTCGAAAAGGGGTAAACTAAGATGGGCTTTTCTATGGCCCATTGTTATAGAGAGCCCGTCCGTGATTTTGAAGCCCAACCCCAACTGCTGTGCGGCTGACGCCATGACGGTGGGCTCTCATGAGCGGAGGTCAAAACGGTCCGAGCGCTGCTGAAACATCTTCTCTCCGACCTAGGGACTAATATTCTCAAATGTCACCATTGCCCGTCTCGTCATTCTGGACTCAAGAAATCATGTTACGGATGAAATCTGATTTAGGGCTTGTTTAAAAAGTTGGTGTTTTCTGTGAGAGGGGCACGATTATCAGTGTGCCCTAAACAAGGCCTTACTGGAAGGGAGCGCATAGTTTGAAGCAAAGTACTACCGCTGGAAGGTTCCTGAATTTACATTTTAGCTATTGCACGTCATGAATATGCATATGTAAATTCGGGTAGATTCAAGTTTGAATTTCACTAAGAATGTTTATTCACTGTCCGAAGCTTTGGTATTGATGGTACCTCTGCATCAAGCTAACAAAATTCACTTATTGCTGCTGCAATCAAATAAGGGTACTTGATATTTTTCTGCACGATTTAGCAAGCTGAGCAAGCTGAATATCGCTGCAGGTTTAGTTTTGTGTGCTATTCAATCAGAAACGGCTTAAATTTCTGGCACAATTATCTTCTTTTTTTTTTAAAAAAAAAACAGCAACTCGTGACTGGTTTTTGCAGGTTGGTGTGGGAGTGGCAATTTAGCTTCGTTTTTGGATGCTTAATCCCTTACGAATGATCTTGTAATCATGGACCTTATGGCTCGCGTTCTATATCTTTTCCACAACAATTTACTTTCTAAAATGCAAATATATGCGTGCATGCCTATTCTGGAACGAGTAATCTACCTGCAAAATGGTACTGGGGAAACAGAGGACAGAAATGTGTATGCTTGCATGAACAGGTTGCGACTAATAGAGGCCAATCTTGAATGGTGTCATCACGTTCAACAAGATCTATTTTACAAGGCTCTACTACGGAGTAGCTAGGTTGGCTTCCATGATCAGATTTGGTTGAGATTACAATCCCGGCGAACTTCACTTAGCTAACACGAAGGGCAGAGATCAAATAGATGAACTAATCCGGCCGAAACACTTGCCCCATTGCATGTATTATGATATAACTGAACCAACCGTGGTCTCTCCCTTCAGTACATTGTTCGGTAGATGGATACACTAAAGTCTGAAGCATAAACAGATGGATGGAGTTAAACTGAAGCGCCGTTGTTGATCTTGCCGTTGACGATGTGGTGGTTGTCGTCCTCCATGTAGCGCTTCCAGAACCAGTGCTGCTTCCATACCCTCTCTGTCATCTCCTCGATGGGTATGTTCTTTGTCTCCGGCAGGAAGAAGAGCACGAAGACCGACATGACGAGGACCCAGGCGGAGAAGAAGACGAAGATGGCGTACTTGAGGTGGCAGAGCATGGAGAGGAATGCCTGCGCGATGACGAAGGTGAAGAGCAGGTTGACGCAGACGGTGACGCTCTGCCCCGCCGACCTCGTCTCCAGCGGGAAGGTCTCGCTGGGGATGAGCCACCCCAGTGGGCCCCACGACCAGGCGAAGGAGGAGACGAAGGTGCACACCATGACCACCACCATGATGGCCCATCCATGGCCGAGGTCGTCGGAGTGGTCCGTGACCTTGATGCCCAGCACCACCGCGATGGCCACCTGCGACAGGAACATCTGCACGCCGGCCTCCAGCAGCAGCATCCTCCTCCCCACCCTGTCCACCGAGTAGACGGACACCAGCGTCGACAGCACGTTCACCGCGCCCGTGATCACCGCCGAGTAGAGCGACGCGTCGTTCTTGAACCCCAGCGTGTTGAACAGCACCGGCGCGTAGAACATGATCGCGTTGATCCCCGTGAACTGCTGGAAGATCTGCATGCAGCATTTTTCCATCCGTATTATTTTTTTTTTCGTTCATGTCAAGCCATTGCAATTGGCACACACGGATCAACAATGCCAACAAGCAAGCAAGCAAGCAGGTGAGTATATCTATACCTGGAGGAGGACAGCGATGACGAGCTGGGGGCGGTTGCGGCGCTGGAGGAGGTTACGGAAGGGGTGTTTGACCTCATGGGCGATGCGGCTGGCCTCGACAATCTCGTTGAACTCGGGCTCCACATTGTCAGTGCCACGGATCTTCTTGAGCACGGCCTTGCCCTCGTCAAGGCGGCCACGCTCGATGAGGCTGTTGGGTGTGTCCGTCACGAAGAGCGCGCCGAGGGTGAGCAGCACGGCGGGGATGCCGGCGAGCGACAGCGACAGCCTCCATCCCCACGGGGTGATCCTGCACAGCACAGTTACGCGCGGCTCAGTTCCATCACTGATCGGTGGCTATAGCTAATGGTGCAGAGTGGGCATGGATGCTGGGGGGGACTCGACTCACTTGGAGGTGCCGTAGTTGACGAGGTTGGCGAAGAGGATGCCGATGGTGACGTTGAGCTGGAACAGGATGTTGAGCCCGCCGCGGATCCTCGTCGGCGCGATCTCGGACAGGAACAGAGGAACGGCCTGCGTGGCAGAAGAAAAAAAAAGTTTAGGATGCAGGATAGTATTTGAGTTCTGTAACTAATTTTCGACAGGTTCTGAAAAGTAACATTATCCTCTGAATGCAGCGAATTTGTTAAAACGTCTATTGGGCCGATTTGTTAAAAGACTGCCCCATTATTGGATCGATTTTTTTTTCCAAAGAAAGGCCATTGGGCCTAGCTTTTCAATGAACTCTCATTCGGCCTAGCTATGTGACAGGCTGACCTTTTTTTACGCCATAGGCCCATACTACTAAGAAGGAATGAAACTATATTATTATCCATTAATCCACTTGGGATCAGCCGTCAAACCATCATCCAATGGAGACGCACCAGCTACCAAATATCTAGTTCAAGTCTATAAAGTCCAAAAGAGAGGGGAAAAAAAAACAGTACTGAGTCTCAAAATACTAAACCCATGTGAACGTCCCTCCAAACGGCGCTAAAGAGTGTCAGAGCGGTTGGTGCACCCGGGCGTACATAAGTCCGGCCGTAGCAGTTGATGACTTGCACCTTAGCATAAGCATGCATACACTAATCTTTAGCAACATGTCTAGGACAAAATATCTACCCTCCCTATAGTACGACTGATGATGGTAGGCCTCCATCAAACTCATTTGTTTTCCCTAAAAGCTGCTTGTTAATAAACTGATCGCATGGACACTGCCCTAGACTCGCTGCCCTCACATAATTGCACCGTGGATGTCCTGCATGCTGGGCTTATTGGACTGGAAACACGCATGTTTTGCAATCCAGTGGTTGCCGGTAAGCACCTTGCCACTACATTTTTCCTATTTATGGTCCATGCGCGAATGCCGTTCTGAAGATGCGGAGGATCTTTACTATTCGCTATTCATTCCAACTTTTCACTATTCATTCCAACTTTTTACTATTCCTCCCTCACAAAACACGTTTCCCAACGAATGCTACAGTGTTTTTCTTATGCTACAGTGTTTTTTCCTACAATCTAAACACACCCTAAATAAAAAACAAAAAAAAAGATCCGGAGGACCTCAGGAATCTAGTATTCTAGTGGTTGTGACTGCAGATACAGGCCCAACCACGTCCACGGTAAACCGTTAGGTTCAAGCCAGCCAGCCAGTCTAAGGCAGACGCCAGGTAAGTTCCTGCAGGGCTACCACAAAGTTATCACTCTATGCATCGCGAGTCGACGAGCCGTGACCCGTGTGGTCTACACACATAGAGTAAACATGGCTACTAGCACTCCAAGTTGTAGATTTCTCCGTCGTTTCCCTTGATCGCAACTGGGGCCAGCTCAAGACTAGAGCAGGTAGCAGCAGCCACAAAGAATGGTGCAAGGATTGTGTAGTGGAATTCCCATATTATCAGTTTTTTTTAAAAAATCTCCCACCACAAGTTTTTAAAGAAAAAAAGTAAGACAAATATACAGCGACAATGATACTGCACACCTATCACCTGCTCATTGGTCCAAGTTTCTTCGCCACTAGAGTAATTGTTAACTCGAAGCCATGCCCTGGGAATCTTCAAACTTGAAAAGGTTATCACCCCATTGCTGTCAACGTGAGGCGCCAAATAACGCGAGACCCCGGCACCGTGACCGATATGCCCAGGTGTCCCGCCTGCCGGGGTATAGAAATACCTAGCGTGTACACAGTTTCTACGCGTTTGACTCCAAAATTGCGGAAAATACATATACTACAGGTAGCTGGTATACAACGGTCGTCACATTGGGGCGGTGCACTGAACTAGCAAAGCTGCCTAGGCGTGCACAATTTTAAGACCTGGATCGATGGAGATGCGTGATCGACCAAGGACGGTGACTAAAATACACGCTCAAGTCCTTGTCATGGACGTAGAAAATAACACTCGCGCGTGCTAACAATGCAGAAACCAGCCACTGGTTTGACTCGAAAAATATCCGTGCCAATACTTTTTGACTAAAGAATGATGCTCTTCATCAATCGCACATCACACGTTACCGTGACAAGGAAATAAAGGACGAAAGAAACTAATATAAACACCCGTGCAATAATTCAGAGTTTAATTAAACGACATTTATTGGATTATATGTTGTCTTGTTTATTACCTGGTTGGCGAAGCCGACGCCGCAGCCAAGCAGGATCCTTCCGACGATGAGCATGGCGAGGTTCTGAGCGGCGCCGTTGAAGATGACACCGACGATGAAGAAGACGCCGGCGATGAGCATGGTGAGGCGGCGTCCCAGGCGGCGTGTGGTGTAGGAGGCGAAGAAGGTGGCGGTGAGCCCAGCGAGGTAGAGCGACGACGTGAACAGCTGGAGGCCCTGGTTGTCGTACTTGCAGTAGTTGCTCTCCTTGTCCTCGTTCTTCTTCTTCAGCACCGTCGGGAAGAACTTGCCCAAGAAGTCGTCCATCGACGTCACGCCGCCTACACACGCATACAATTAATCATACACATACATTTCATTAATTTATTTTGTCACGTCTTTTATTTTTCACGGGAGCGATTATCGATTATTTTGAAATTGCAAGTTTGTCGTCCTTGCAATTTTTTCAAAGATGCTACTATGCTATATTGTTAGTGACGGCTGCTAGCTCCTGCTGCTACTTGCCATGAAAGCGTTGGTTCAAGCAGGTGTTTGACTAAGGCAGCGACTAAAAAAAAATGCTCACTAGTTGCTTGTACTCTTGAAAAGGAGGTAAGTGTATTGCTTTTGTGTTCTATTTCGCTGATGAGGTGGATGCTTTGTATCATGCATATATCTGGTACCAGTGTTTGACCTTTCTAATAAATAACTTCATATCATGGAGAAACATCATGTGCTCTTGTTGTGTGCATGTGCATACAAGTTGGGGCATGTGCTACTACTACTGTTTATGTACTAACCGTCGGCTACACCAAATAGTATCATCGGGGTTTGTACATTGGGTGGCAATAAAAAAGACTTGGATTTTCAACAAAAATCTAGGGAGTCACAATACATGTCTTTCTTTGCTTAAGGTTTTCTTTGCGGTATCTGGAAAAAATTAAACAAAGTTGTTCTAAACCCCAGGTAGTCCACGGTTTTCATACACGAGTGGCTGATCTTTTATTTTTCAGGTAATTACTTTCCTTTTGCAAACAATTTATCCACTTGGGAGGAAAAAAAGATATCACCACACGATTTTTTTTCTGGAATGAAAGCTGTGCCTCATTACGCGTGCTCCATCCATGGCTTAGCTTAGCACATGCGTTGACTAACCATCCTGTCACAGCAGGTGGCTAGCTCTCAGCTGATTCCTTTTTTTTTTCATAGAAAAATAGATTGGGATCCTCGCAGATTCGTAGTATGCACTACTTGTAGTTTTGAGAACGGGCTTGAAAGGAAAATATTCAAAAAATGGGTGCAAAATTGGAATATCTTGGAATCTGCCGTTAATGGGGCGCATTAATGCATACAGTAAAAACTCATAACTCCTTTCGAAGAGTTTATCCCTTATCCGTTTGTTTTCACAGGAAGACGAACAGCTTGCAAAATCCCATTCAGTACCATATCCAATTATCCATTGGAAAAAAATATAAATCCTTCTCTGGAGAACACATATATGTATATACACATGAAGAAGAGGACATATCAATCGTCTACGACGAATTTCCCATGATTTTCTGGTGCCAGCACCGGAGACACATGCACGAGAAGACGGATGAGATGAGGAGCTCGCCGGGCGGCGTACCTGAGATGCCGACGTCGTAGCCGAACATGAGACCTCCGGTGGCCGCCATGATGCAGGATATGATCACGATCGGCGTGATCTTGGCCTCGAACTCGACGCCCGACGGCGCCGACACCGAGAACCCTCCGGCCGGCATCTTGGCTCCCCTCTATGCGACCTCCGGCGATGCTCCCCTCTCGAGAATCGAAGTACTTGAAGGCTTTCGTATCCACACCACACAACCAGTCGCTGAGGCAGATGACCGCAAGGCTCCCAGCCTCTACCGGTTTATATAGAGAGGGGAGCCCGACTCCTCGGAGAAATTTCAAACCCATCCGACCGGCCGGATGCCGCCACGTCACCTCTTGGGGAATCACCCGGTGGGACCCACCGGAGTCCGGCTCCCGGGCCGGCTGGCTGGCTCGTAGTAGTAGGCGGCTAGTCAACGACGGCTCCACGGCCCACGGGCCTGACTGCCGGGATTCCTTCTCAATCCAAAAGCGGCAGCCCGTGCCTTGCCGCGAAGTTCTCTGCTCGTGCTGCTGTGCAGCGTGAGCAGAAGAAGCAAAGGTGACTTTTCAGAGAAAAAATTGCTTATCCATTCCAAACTCTTTTGATCTCGCAGCTCCTTTTGGAAAAAAAAGAGGACGGTTGGAGCAGCAGTTTGGAAAATTGGATAGGACGCCGCCCTTTTTGACAAGTCTCCAACGGCCCCACTATTCAGCACCTGACACAGCCCGGTCTCTGAAAAATAGCTCACAAGTCACAAGCAGATTGCAATTGTGATTGCAGCTGTTCTATTACTGCTGCGTGATGGATTCATGTCACCATGTGAATGGAGGACCTTGACTCGGAAAACTATACCTCACGTGGGGATGGGTTCACTTGAAAATTAGTCTCGGCGGCTCGGCGCAAGAAATTGACTCCCTGGTCGGCTGAATTACCTTGTTATCGTTTTCCACCTTCTAGTAGAGATGTCACGGTCTGCGTGCACAGAGTACAGCGTTTTGGCGGTACTGGAGTACCTGTTTTCTGCTGCGGAAAATAGCCACATTATTTTTCTTGCCCAGCCTAGTCAAAGACTCGAGTGGTGCTAGTTGTGGTTTTGATTTTGTACTGTTTTTGGATTATATGTAATTCGTGATTCTGTCAGGATTTTGTGTAGATAATGGAATGCGGGAATGGGGGATAACTACCTCGGCGTCACTGACATCGTCTGTAGGCCGTGTTTTATTGATAACTAGCTTCATGCCAGTGCGTTGCTACGGGTGACAAAAATTGTGTTAAAACGCCTGTTAAAGGAAACACGGACGTACAATAGAAAAATTTTACAATATGGTAACTAATATTTCAATAAAACTCTTTTTCTCACAGTAAGGCCTCAATTAATTTCTATTAGGTAACACAAAAAATACAATCGTACAGAGTTATAACCACCTATGTCAAAGTAATTCGGGTAAGAACTACCCATGAGACCGCTTGCATACCCAGTGCACACTTTTGATACATTAGTCGAAACTTGTTAAACTACTTGAGAGGTCTTGGGGCTCGTCGACATAGACTAAAAGGACATGAGAAATCCAGGTCAGTGTCCTTCAAACACCCCCAGGCGTTAACAACTCAGCATTTCATCACTACAGTCCCCTTGTCCCTACATAAAAAAACAAGCTGATGTTGCCCCTCTTGCCAGAATGTCACATCTCCATAAAAGATCATCTTGCTCGAATAAACACAATACCCAATTTGCATTGGAATTTTCACAAGTCACATAATATAATTCACATGGACCCATTAGTTAGTAGATTAATAAGTTGTCCAACAAACCTTGATATGGGCAACAATTTCCTGCAGGGAGTCAGGTTTACGAAAGAATCAACCAAAAAATCTGCAAATTAGGAGTAGACTCAGAAAATGACCTTTTTGTCTCTTTAGTGATACCTACATTAAGCAACTGGATCAAGTTGCAAAACCAACATCCGAGAAATTAATTCTATAGAAGATACATGGACTATATTTACAAAGAAATAATGGAGAGCAATTTATTATCAATTGTAATGACAACCTATTCAAACCTAAAGGCAGACAGTAGTATTGTAACAAATATTAAGCTTCAGAAAAACAATATCATCAGTATCACAATATATTAAGCTTCGGAAAAACCTGGATTGGATGAAACTTCAGCAGACAGTTCCAGTATAGCAAGCTTAAGAAAAAAAAAACTCTAGTTTGGTTGAAACATCGGCAATCAGTATTGCAGTATATTTAAGCTTCAGAAAAACTTGGATTGGTCGAGACAACAGCAGTCAATATTACAGCATATCTAAGCTTTGGACAAAACTTGGATTGGTTGAAACAACAGCAGTAGCAAAAACTTGACAGTAGGAAATGAAATGAAGAAATCCGAAGTCCTACCTCATCAGGATTTTACATGTCGTAGAAAATTGGAGTTATTCTACTTCATGTTCCTCTCTAGGTGCTTTCTTATCGCCTTAACCCTAACCGTCAGGACTTATAGGACCTTAGGGATCTATGGTAAGAGGCCTACATGTACATTACATCCATGCATAGCATCAACAAGCAGAAAGCTAAAAATCATGCATCTGAACCTTGAGAATACAGAGTATCACGGAGCATCTGTCTTCTTTGCTGTCTGTAAGTGATTATCTCCTCCACCTATATACATCAACAATAAAATCGAAGTTCCGTGAGGAAGGAAACGACATCCTCAATCAAATTGGGAAGACACTCCCTTGAATCCCCAAATCTCCTGCTTCCCCAAGATCTCTCCTGATTTTATCACCGTCAAACACAACATTCCTTTTGTGCTCTACAACACCCACACGCCAAGAGAGGTGATAAATCGAGGAGGCTAATTGGATGAGATACGTACGTTCCATCTTCAAACTGATGCTGCTAATAATCTTAGACAGTTTTTTTCCTTTCTCCTTGGATTGGGGAGGTGGCGGTCTTTGAGGGAGAGGTGGACGTGGACGATGAGGGCAGGCGAGGCATATATTGGATCACGGCGGCGCAGACCAAAAAGGTCGCGATGGTGCGACCTCTCCAGGGGCGTGTGGCTTGGAGCGGACCCAGGCGTCGGTGGCGGGATCTGTGGGATCGCTCATTTGGAAAGGTGGACGGTGCGGAGAATCAACGGGGACGTCGCTCCGCAAGGGAGCGGAAGGCGCATCGTCGCGCGCAGGCGAGAGTTTCCCCTCCGTGGAGGGGAGGAAGACAGTGCAGGCGTGATTCCCCATCAGCAAAGATGGACATGCCACGGGTTGTGCGACATGGAAGTAGATGGAGGGCGGACGTGATTAGCGTGCGAAGACGGACGGCGAAAGAAAAAGGGAGTCCGCGTGTGTGGGCGGGCGACGGACGGGCGTGTGGGCAGGGCGCGTGCGTGGGGGGCAAAAAGTTAGGGCGGATTTTGTCCACCTACGTTTTTTTTTTTAAGAGTAGAGATACTAAATTAAGAACAGCATCTGCCAACAGTCCGCACCTGTCAATTAAAATGTACTACTCCAGTATATGTAGTATTAGACTCGCTTAATCCATGAGAAAGGAACACGAAAAGTTCAATTTGCCTCGTTCGTCCAAAATATTTTTTCGCCACGTTTTCTGTCTGGCAGTCAACAAATCATATATATCGCTAGCTTGAACATTCAGAAACCAAGCAAAATCCCATGACATACCCGTGATCTGATGCCTGACGCGGCCGCACGTCGCGAGAAATGATTTGGCAAAATGGCAAGACGTTCACACGCCAAAGTAATAAAGATTTATTTATTCTCCCTCGCGTTTCGTATCGCCCGACGCTAAGTTTATTTAGACTCCAAAAATAAAAAATATAGACGCCACGACGACGCCATCAAGGCATCAAGCAGCTCGTCTTGTTGAGTTGTCTGATGAATTCCTCGCCGAACTGTTCCCGTTGCTGGAGTAGTGTTCAGTCTGCCATCTGAACCCACACCCCTGATTAGAACAGATAGAGATAGAATAGAATTGTCTTAGAGAACAAATTATTCTGCAGAAAATTATATGAAGTCGCTGACGAGTGACACGGACACTTGGGCGCGCTACGAATTGCCAGCGGCATCTCGTGACCGGAAAAATCTAAGAAATCTTACGCAGAATCTCTTCAGGTCAGTGGTTCCTGCCGAAGTGCCGATCGTAAAATAGTACGCAGTCCATCTGCATCAGTGTCACGTACTCCTACGCATGCGCGAGGACGGTTTTCCGTGTTGGGATTTCCTAACGTTTTTTTTTTTTTTGCGTTTTTCGTTTCAGTTTCCGCGTGCGGTACCGTCGGTCGCGATCAGGGCACGTCGCAAAAGACACAAAACTGCTGCACCGGGCGCGGGCGCATCCGGTCCGATTTGGCCCTTGACTTGCTTGCCCGTTAACTGGATACGCAAACGCGGTATTCCTCGCTCTTGACACGTCCAGCCATCGTGACAGGACCCGGCCAGTAAATTTGTTGTATACCGACAGGTGTCCGCACAGTGAGGATACGTCTAACTATGGAGGTGAAACACATCACCCCAAACTATGAAAGCGGCTTTTTTATCCTTAACGTTCTACAACCAGGCAAATCACTCCTAAAGCGGTTTTGGTCGGCGGTTTGCTATAGTAACAGCGGTTTTGTCTTTTTTCTTTTTTTTATTTCAGTTGAATATTTGGAAAGTCATAAAAAATCATAAAATAGGAAATAAAATTTTGTTGGACTTCACTTGAATATATCTACACAGTGAACATATAGTATAGTATCCTTTAGAATATTTCTTTACAACTATAAATTGATTATAGAAAATCATAGATCTAAATTTATAGAAAAAATGTTCTAAAAAAATTCATAGTGCTAGGATGAACTGTAACAACAGTAGGGGCACGCCCCTCCTGTTCATTCAAAAAAAGAATTCAGCACAATGAACTGTAACAACAATCCATAGTGCTAGGATACTGGTACTGTGTCTATTCTAAAGTGATCTTCTGTTGTACTTGGATCGTTTACTAGTTCTGAATTCCTGGGTGCGCATAGGGTAGGCACATCTTATCTTACTGAAATTTTAGTCCAGTTTTGTTTTTTTTTCCTTTGTGCAGTATGTTATAAATTTTAAGAGCCTCCATTTTTATTCTATGCAGAGCAAGGAATTTGTTGCAAGCACTATGTGCTTGATGGACAAGTTGGTGCATAAGCTTTTGCATGGCAGACTCTAGAGCATCCACATTTTGTAATACACTAGCAACTATCAACATCTGCATGGTAGGATTTGATGATCAACCTAGGTATGGTTATATATGCTGAAAGTCTTATAAAACTTAATGCTTCAGAGCATCTCTAATCTTGGGTCCCAGATGAAGCAAGACCAAAGATGGATTTTACTAAATTTGTTGAACATGGATGGTTCTCGAACTTATTATGTCCCACAATTGTGGTTTTAATGTTTTTCTTGAGTTCAGATGCTTCCTTAGACTTGGTGATTTGCCCAAGTGGGTACATATGCTTCTTACTGTGGGACTCTTCTATTGTGCCAATTCTTTTATTTGTGATTAAAAAATCTAAGCACTATTTGGCCATTCAATGATGTTCACAATAAGAATTACTACGTCACACAATTGGTGGTGCATAAACACAAAAAAAATGTGTTCATACTTTCGAAAGGCCAATTTTGACTTTTTTTTCTGTTTCGATAAACTCAGTCCACGGTAACTATATTCTGATGCAGCATGTAGACTCAAAACGCCCATCATCTTGTGAACAATCTGCCCAATCAGTAATCTGTAACACACATATATGGAAAATAAGCATTCACTTTTGACACGGTGACTACATTAATAAAATGTTTACCACCATTCCAGAGAACTCCCATTATATCAAACATGAAGACCAAAGCAACAGGGAGCACCACGATCGCCACAATGACAACCAGCCCAGGCGCGAACGCACCAGGTCGCCACGACCACGACGCCATGACGCGGAGTTCAGGAGCGGCAACAGGCTCGGTCTGTCAAAGATCGCATGACACACCACTGCTTGCGCTCTCTTGGCACCGTCATTCCTAACACCTACGCCATGCAGTCCAGGTCGCCAGCCAGGCAGCAAAGCTGCAAGACATCTTCAACGCCCAGGCGCGAATGCTGAAGAAGAAGAACGCAACGGCGACAGGCCCGGGGTTCGACACCCCCCGCTGGATGAAACAAGCGGAGGACTCCCTCACCAAGGTCAGCGAGCCCGCCGACGAAATTAGCATCATCAACACCTCGACACCAACGCCGCCTCCCTGTGCCGCCAGGAATGGAGCCTGGTCTGTAAGGGGCGAGCAACTGTATGATAGAGTAAGAAACGTGGCATTTCTGTGCAAACGAAATATACCTATGATTCATAAAGAACCAGGCGTGCTAAGTTGATAATTTCTATAACATTGTAGCATCCTTTTGACGGTAGCTCTTTTAGAAAGAATCGTCTTTTTCTTCGTGTCAGGTCCTGGATGTAGACTCGGTAACTCTTTTAGAAAGAATCTTCTTTTTCATCGTGTCAAGTCCTGGATGTAGACTCGGCTATGGTAGGATCGACCTAATTGTGATAATTATCCGCCTCGTTCGCTATAAATTATTGGAGCTGGCCAATAGTGTGTGGCTGGTTCTTTATTCTCTTCTTGTGTGACCCGCAAACATTCCATTTGACCTTTTAAGGCTTTGTCCCATAAATTTAATAGTAGAATATATTTTCCTTCATAGAATGATCCGACCTCAAAGGCATCAATTATCAGCACTCAAAATACCCCTGGCCTGACAATGTCATCGATGTTTGCTTGCAGTGTTTAATTCTTGCAAGCCTATGAAAGAAAACCTATTATCAAGAACGAGATTTATAAGGAAAGAGGATACACAATTATTTCTTACTTTTTATGCCCCTGCAGTTCCAAATAAGGCCTTTCATGTTTTACTTATTTTCTTTGTTTTCAATTTCGGAGAGGGTTTCAGAGTGCCAGGGTTCCTTGTCCTCCTGCCCTTCCATTTTTGTTGACAGGTTTTCCTTGTTCATTTGTTTCGATTTCTTGAAGATGAGAAACTAAATCCTTCTTCCCAGGTCAGCAAATGTATATCACTTTCACTGTCACTTATGAAATCATTATTTTCATGGTCATCCGTAGCATCTTGATTCAAGCTGTCCAAATGTTTTTTTTTTTGTTCAGCTCATGTCTTGCCTGTTCTAGTTTATAGATAATATAAATTTTAGCAAATTCATAATCACCCATCACAACACCCATCGTAGTAACTCTGTCCATAATCTCATTAGTATCAAGTATCGAGAAGGAATTAGTTGCAGTTATGTTAGCTTCCATCGGTCTCTTTTTTCCCGCCATCTCCCATGGTCACGACCACCTTCGCTTCCATAATCTTCTGCGTTATTTCACTCCATCTTCTTTCAACCCTTTCTTGCATCATCTTGTCACAATGATTGATCAGCTTATTGAAATCAGTATACATCTCCTTCATCGCTACCTCTTTATTGGGCGGCTCAGTGTATGGTGGTTCCTCCTCCCCCATCATTTTAGTTACGGTAACAGCCTTTTCTCCCATGTCTGCTCAGCAAGTCTTGATTCACCATCCCAATATTTTGTCCGTGATCACAGTTTCCTAGCCATAGGTCTTCATTATTTTTTTTATCATTCTGCGTCTTCTCCCAATATTCTGCTTACTTGTGCTTTATATTCTTCACTGCTGCCAGTTGGTTCGTATGTTGCTGCAGGGATCACCTCCTCTTCTTCGTATCCCTCCACATTTTCTCTGCTAATATCAGTTGCTGGCCTCACCCATTTTGTGTCCGCTGCATACGTTTTCCATTTTTCCCAAGAGCTGGGCAGCTGAGTTTGACAGGGGTATTGACCTCTAGGTTGTTTTTCCCCCAGCTTGTCTCCCACATCACATAGGACGCAAACTGTATGGTCTGTCTTCTGTAATATTTTGGGCTCGGTTGAGCACGTGTCATCAGCCTTCACACCTATTTTTTGCGCTTCCCCTTCCTGAAGATCTGGTGACTCTAATTCGAAGAAGAAATCATAGACGAACAGACCTAGAGTACCCTCAGTGGATTCTGGTACCTCATTATCATCTCTACAAGCTATCTTAACTCTTACAAATTCGGAATTAAATCTAGTGCTTTCATCAATCAACACTGTCTTTCCAAGTAAGCCTCCAATTTTTGCAATAGTTCTAATCCCCCTTTGATCACCCGATATGCCCTTTGCTCTGAACCATGCCTACTGAAGCCTTCCCCTTTTGCTCCGACTGAAGACAACCATGGTTCAATTGAAATCTGGCCATCCACATTCTTAATCCCCAGCCTGAAGTTGCTATCTTTTGCTGCAGTATACTATCTTCGGCTGATTTCTCTTATCCACGGTGCAGTAGGCCTGCACATGACATCGAAGAGGAACAAATGAACAAATGAAAATTGCAAGTCACCGGATGTTAGGTCAACCATTGGGAGCTCAGAAGAAGAAAAAAAACGTGATTAGCAAGATCTGTTGTATGACCACTCAAAATGAGTCCCTTTTTAGGTGTATATGGATCGTGGCCATATTTACAACACATTGAGTACATTAGATTGTTGACTTTGGTTTATAAAATCTTAATTGATATCAAGATATGATTGTGTAATTCATTTATTTTAGCGCAGTTATTCATTGGCGCTTGGGGTAGCTAGGATATGTTAGTTCGTGGAGATTTGGGAGATTGCGTGTAGCAAAAAGAGTAAAACAACTGTGCCAAATTTTCAATTCAAGCCACATAGAGAGAACTCAAGTGAAGATAACCAGCCATAGCCACATGCCCACATCCCATTAACAAGGCCAAGAATCAGAAGAGCAAGGGTCAACATTCATCAATCACAATGGGATCCGCAGATCCACGACCGACTGGATAGACTAGAAAAGAGGCCTACAGCTTCTTGCCCCTGGAGTCCCTTCTCTCGACCATGCCGCAATGGGTGATCTTGACCTCCGCCTTGGGGGTCCCGCTGCGAGATCCCACCGTGTTCTCGATGTCCACGAGATTATCCAAGCCGGAGATGACCTTGCCGAAGACGACGTGGTTGCCGTCGAGCCAGGGGGCCGGCACGGTGGCGATGAAGAACTGAGAGCCATTGGAGTTGGCGGAGCCGTTGGCCATGGAGAGCAACCCTGCCTCATCATGACTCCGGTTAAGGTTCTCGTCGGGGAATGGGTTGCCGTAGATGGACTCCCCACCGGTGCCGTCGCCGTTGATGATGTCGCCGCCCTGCCACATGTAGCCGGGGATGATGCTGTGGAAGGTGGATCCCAGGAAGTGGAGTGGCTTCCCGGCCACCCCCAGACCCTTCTCGCCGGTGCAGAGCTCGCGGAAATTCTCCGTCGCCAGGGGCGCTACATCGGCGAACAGCTCCATCACGATAAAGCGCCCCGGAACGCCGTTGACGCTCACCTTGAAGTACACCTTAGGATTTGATGGTGGCGCCATGGCAATCTCGACAGATCCAAGCCAGCTCTCTCTCTCTCTCTCTCTATCTCTCTCTCAGGGGTTGCGGCGGCGTCTCCGGGGGATTGCGGCGGCGGAGTGGGTTAGGTTAGGTTAAAGAGTGAGTGAGAACCAGCTGCGGTGGGATGGGGGTGGAGTCAACCGCGGTTAGGCCGGTGGGCTATGGTAGTTGCTTTGCCAAAACGGTTGCCCTGTTTGAACAAAGAATGCGAAACATAGGAATGGACGTGGAAAGTGAAAAATTAGGATTTCAAAACACAGCAAATCGTTTGAATGTTCACAACTTCCAATGAACAAACTAGCCGTTGTCTGTTCGTGTCTATTCCATATGCATCTTCAGGTGACTCGTTCACTTGATTTGGGAAAGGACTGATGCTGTTCAGATGAAGGGGGGAAATACTTTTTTTTCTGGGATGCGTGCTATGTGATAGAGATGAATAGGAAAGGTGAAAAGAGAATTTTTAGGGATGTGTGTTCTGTGAGGGGGAATGAATAGGAAGTAAAAAGTACTTTTAGAATCTGAACATAACTCATCGGTACCAAACCAATTAGTGTCATTGATGGGCCCTTCAACATCAAAATGAGATAAAGCTTTCCAGTTAGCTCTAGCAGCATTCTTTGTGGTTCCTAGCATTACATGAGTAAATAAAGATACACTACCATATATTACTGAAATAGCAAATCAAAACTTGAGGGGGGAAATTGAAAACCCAAGATACAGATCTAAAAAGGGTTCATACACCAAAAAAAAATAATAATCTCGATTTGCAGAATGTAGACAAGGGCAGGGGGGGAAATCTTTATCGAACACATAGTACAGCCAAGTCTGTTACTTTTCCTGATATTTAAGTACAATGTGAGTTGGACAATGTTTTTGTTTACAGCAGTTGGCCAGCATCTTGCTTTCGTATTTGCGTACATATAATCGTTCGTAACCTGTTTTTCCATGATGTTTTTTTGAAATGATTGTTCCTTTGTTATAAACCCTAATTAATAATTACTCGCGTCTCGTCAGGCAAAGCGGCACTTAAAATTGTGGCGGGACAGATCTGGTTCTCATTACCGAAACGAACCAGAGTCTCTAAATGTTAGCAGACAACAGAATAAATAAAAGCCTTCCTGGCTGTGCTTACTTAGTAGTCACGGACAACATACATACAAGCTTGGTAACTTAGAAACAAGTGAAGATACATCCGATAAGGCGATAACCTAGTTCAAGACGGACGCACATTGCAAACCCACAGGTATTCCCCCTTGGCACAAAATCAACATGGCAGATCTGGTGATTCATCTTCATCATCAAATGCTTCTTTTGGGATAACCCACTCCCAACATTCATCTTCATCAAGCACTTGTTCCCTCCTGGGCAACTTAAATATTAAGGGCTTCTCCCGCGCTGCAGATTTTCCCACAAAGTTGTCTTGACAAACGACAAAAGGTTAGGCTAATCTCAATATATATATAATGAAAAAGTAAAGTGCTGATGCTACAAGGACATAGTGATCACCCTGATAAAACAAAACAAAACAGGTACTACACTAGATAAGTGTGCCTGTGCTAATTCAGCAAACATGCTGTGCTCTTAAATTTTCAGACTCAGCTTCTTGTTTGATGTTTAAGAATACTCACTACAAATGAAGTGATCAATAGATGGATAAAATAGCAAGAAAACTAACAAAAAAAAATTGATCCAAGCAGCTAGTTGAACTGTTTTCATCACAGCCATCACCATCATTTTTAAATCAAAGCCAAAATTTTCTGGTGCTATGCTGACTACACCAGTTGGTTCTTCTCCATCCACAAGAGGAATTCAACAAATTTGCTAAACTAGATAAAACATCAAACTTGTAAAAACAAAGGCAGGACCTGTCCACCTGTTACAAGTCATGTTTCATTTTGAAAAGGTAAACTCAAAAGGCAAATATATGCATACTGAAATTAGGATCCAATTTCAAAGTGCTTTTGATACAAGTTGATTCCATTTTCTACCAATCGAAAATATGATGCAGAAAAAAACATAGGGCTAAATCTACTTCCAAGAATTTCCCACAACAAAACAATTAAGCTTTAAATGGATAGAGGAAGTACAAGTTCTGGGTAGATGTCGATGCGAGCAGCAAATAGCTGTGAGTAACGAATAGCTTGACTTGCAGGAGATGACCCGACAAAGACCATCGCACCATGCTTGGGAACGCTGCACAAATCAAACGTTTCGATGCAGAGCTTGTATAATCCTGTAGCTTTCCACTCCCCATTCCAACGGTTGTTTTCAAAGCCGGTTACAATGAGGTGAGTAACAAGTCTGTGCTTCTCCATGGCCATGACAGGGCGACTGGGCATGAACAGCTTCGTTTTGTTCTTAAAGATTGGGAGGTCATCCAGGAGGTCTCCTGTCATATCTGGTTTTAGAAAGAAAACCAGATGCATCTCATATGTGTGTCAGGATCAATTTTCACACATATGATAGACTCCATGAATAAACAGAACACAAAGTTACAGCGGAAATAATAAAATAAGACAATACAAACGTATTCTAGCAGCGGAATCTTGAACTCTTCACCACAGGCAGCGGTTGACTGGGGTTGCGTACACCTAGCATCACCTTCAACAACTTCACACACCTTCTGAATACTGAGCAGCAATGAGCAAGGATGAGTACACTTATGGTTGGTACTCAGCAAGGCCACCGAAATAACCGGAACAATTTAATTATCAACTTCAAGTATATTAATCATGTAAGGGTCCAGGCCGTTCATGACCGCGAACACGGCTGTTATAACAGTTTTACACTCTGCAGAGGTTGTACACTTTCACCACAATTCGCGTAAAAGTTCCGAGGAACTTTAGACCCAACCATGCTGCACCACAAAGGCGCATACCACACTTCCGAGGTGTGATTGCATAGGGACGCTACGAGACCTTTACAAAGATTCCCTAGTTAGAAACAATCCGCTAAGGTTTCCGGATCGGAAGCAGGCATAACCCTCCCTAACGGGTATAGTGTCTTAGCCAAGCCCACTTCCCGAGAGAACCGGGCTATACACCGTCAACCGCCACCCCCCATGCCCTTTCGGTAAGATCATTCATAACCAAGGTTTCTAATTAATTAGCCAAGACCAGAGCCATGTAGTATTGTGGTTGTACGGTTAATCCTGGGTGGTTCTCCATGGTTTCCAATTAACAGATATGATCTCATAAAGCATAGGTAGAAAGATGGTTAGAGACACTTGCCTTTCCGCAAAAGAATACCACTGCTCAGTCTTCAACTCTTGTTCTTGACAGCTTCGGAACAATGCTCCTCTAATCGTAGCAAACATCGAGCACAAGCACAAACATGCAAGCAAAGAAATAGATACAACTAAGAACAATACACCAATCACAAGAAAAGCTTTAAAAGAACGCACTAAACGATAGGGCTCGCTACTACGATCACAAGGGCGAAACAAACGTTGAAAACAGAACAACGGTTGGAAAGGTATAGCTATCGGATAAATTATATTACAAAAGAAAGTAAAGACTATGTGCTTTATTTATTTTAATTAAGAAAAATACATGTAATGAATATTTAGAGAAATATTCATTATTTAAATTAATCAAATTATACTTTAATATGAAAAGACGGGTTAAAGCCTAATCAATTTTATTTGCAAATATTTATATAATACTTATATCAATTAAATATTTTAACTTGCAAGAAAGCATGTGAGAGCATCTAATCGATTAACTTCATATATCGTGTTGAACTAAACAAGTTATATTGAAAGCACATTTAAGTTGGAAATTAATCATATTAATTTAGATTGCACAAAACCGATGTTTAAACCTAATTAAATTTTAATAAAGAAAACTAGTTCAATAATTGTTAATTATATTGATATCATTTATTTTTAAAACAACAGAGTATAACCTTAAATAACTTTTAATTAGAAAAGCTAGTGAAGTAAATATTAATCAAGTTAACATTTATTCATAAAAACCGATGTATGAACATGGTCATGTTTTATTTAGAAAACAAGATTCAACATTGAACATTAAGCAAATTAATTATAGTTTATGAAAACCAAAATATAACCTTACTAGCTTTTATTTGGAAAAACATATGACGTAAGCATTATTCAAATTAACATCTTTGTTTATGAGAAGACAAGATATAAATCTTATCATATTTTAATTATAAAAGGCTAGTTCAATAATGTTTAACCAAATTAACTTTGATTATAAAACATGAAGGCAGAGGTCTAATTAGCTTTAGTTTAGAAAACTAGTGTAACAAGTATTAATCAATTAATATTTATTTATTTCAAAACATAAAACATGGTAAACAACACTACTAAACAAAAATCTACGCTATTAGAAGATTAACGCAACAAAAACGAGGTTAAACGGAGACTAAACGTGAAAACTATGGATAAAACAAGGCTCAAGGGCTTCTTTGTACTAAATCTAACCTTCCAAGGGCTTAAACAGAAGAAACCATGGACCTAAAACGTAATTTTGAATAAAAACAGAAGGACTTTTGAGTAAAACGAACTTAAAGGACGGCGGGCTAGAATCTATAAAAGTTCAGGGGCTAAACTGATAAAAACAGGACCTATATCTAATTACTTTTGAACTAATATGGACTGCGGGTTTATTATCAACAACTATAGGGGCTTTTCTGCAAAATAGCCATGGCCGGCTGGGTTGACTGGTTTTGACCTGGATTGGATCTACTATGGACCGTCGGATTTCAATCGGACGGCTGGAAAACAACAGGGCGCTTAGGGTCGCCGGAGTCCGCGACTCGCGGCGGCGCTACAACGGGGACTCGCCGGAGTTCAGCGACGGCGGCGCTACAGGGCTTCAAACCTCGCCGCGGTTGGCCTGGAAGAGAGAGGGAAGGACGGGGATCTCGTTTTGGGGATCTAGGGCAAAGCTCAGTCGGTGGGGGCGGCTGGCGACGAGCCATGGCGACGGCGGCACTGGGCGTAATGCTCGCCGGCGCTACGGGTCGAAGGGATGTCCGGCGAGGTTGGGGAAAAGAGAGAGGAGGTCGAGGCGAACCTGGAGAGGTGCTCACTGTCGGCGGAGAAGCGGTTGGCGGCCGGAATCGAGGACGACAGCGGCCGGCGCACCGAGCTCCAAGGGACGGCGGCGCTCTGGTGGCGGAACAACGAAGAGGACGGGCTGAACGGGGAAGTGTCGTCTCGGTGAAGCTCGTGGCACCATCAATTTGTCCCGACGAGGTCTCACGGCGGCGAATCGAAGGGAGAGGCGAAGGCGGCGGCTCTGCTCCGGCGACGGCGCAACACGGAGAAGAGGGAGGAGGGGCGAGGCGAGGGTACGACAGCCGGGGAACGGGAGCTTGGGGTTTTATAGGGGCTCGAGATGCTCCAGCCTAGGCGTGAGCGCCAAGGGAGGGCGGCGCGGCGGGCTCTGCTCGGACAAGGATGCCTTGGCCTCTTTGCACCAATGCCAGCAGTCTGTTAGGGGAGATGAGAGCGACCATGTTGTGAGCACTGACTTGTGGAAGGGGCAGCTTTGGGTGTAGCTGTCCATGCAGACGAACATGATGGTTCTATGGTCTACACAGAACATGGTGCGGAACTCCGTCGCTGGCCTCCACCGAGATATAGGATAAGACATCATGGCACATTCCTCAGGCAACGGGATGAAGCAGAAAACCAGGACATCAGTTGTGGTACCGGTGGCTAGCATGTCAATGTGATCGCAGATCAAGATCCCTGTCCGAAGGTCAACCCAGCAAAGCGAGGTGGTTGAAACAGCAAACACCATGTCTGCACGGAAGGAGCTGTAGATGCGCGGCGTCATGCCTTGATCAGTGGGGATAGGAAGCACCACCTCCTTCTGCATCCACTGGCCGGCAAGTGGTCCAGACGACCACCAGAAGAAGAGAGTAGCCTTGTTTGAAGGGAGGTGGGTCCGACTGTCTTGATGGAGGTAGAGCTCAGCGATGACATAGTCGCCGTACTTGTTGTGGCGTAGGACAGCGACCCCGGCCCCAATGGCGGCGTAGGACGCGGTGGTGACAAAGCGGGTGGGCAGGGGAGGTACGATGGCAACCGAGTTGGCCCAGATGTTGATCACCAGGTAACATCCTGGCTCGGGGAGCCCGGGACGGTAGGTGCCGAAGTAGAGCGCCAGCAAGTAGCCGTGGCAGCTTGCGATGAAACCGGCGGGGGGATAAGTCCGTAGGGGATGGTTGGGTGGCCAAGAGATCCCAATGGTCAGAGAATTCATGATCGCGCCAGTGAGGCGAGGAAGACGAGGGTCGATGCCGTCCAATACCTTACGGTAGTAGGCGGCGGTGTCGCCGGTGAAGGTGACCGGCTCCTTGCGCATGGAGCCAGGACGGGCTTGGCGCTTGCGAAGAATGGCGAACGCCGGCTCCTGGACCTTGACCCGGTACCGTATGACCTCGTCCCGGATGGCGCACTGTCGGCTTCGTTCCGAATCTTGTAAGCTGCGGCACGCCGGGAGGTTCTTGAGGACGGACTCGATGCTCGAACCCAAGGACACACCTCCTGATTCTTCGATGAACTCTTTTAAGTCGTCGACGATTCGAACAGAGCGGTCTACTAATGACATGGGCGGTGGTGGACTGGTGGTGGATCCGCCGGGGTCTTTTTCAATTCCTTCCTATGCTTAGATCTAGGTCAAGAAGAGAGCTCAGGCAGAGACTGCGGCAGCAGGAGGAGGAAGGCGAAGGCCAGAAGGGTTGGCTGGGTTGGAATATATGTTGGCACTTGGTCGGTCGAGATTGGATCGTGGGGTTACTGGACGCCGGATGCCTTTGTGTGGGCTGTTAATGGGCTGCTATCGTATCCGAAGAACACACAGCTTTGCTTCCGCGCGGGCCAGCCATAGCGTAGCCCTAAGCCACTATTTGCTAGCTTTTAAATTGTTTAATAGATGAACAGTATTAAAAATAGTATCAAAACAGTACATTGCTAGCTTTTAGTTAGCTCTTAGCTAGCTCGTAGCATTTTCTATTCATTAAACAATGCATCTTTTGATGTGACCGGCTCTTGACTTTTACACTCTTCAATGAATATGAGACAGCTAAGAGCTAGCAAAGAGTCAACCCATTGGAAAGAGTCAATCCACTTCTGTACTGTTTTGATACTATTCATCGATTAAACAATTTAAAAGCTAGCAAAGAGTCGATGAACCGTCACCATTGGACAAGTCCTAACAAACCCCTTCTCAGAAAAAAAAAATCTGCAGCAGGAGGGCTGCAAAACAACATCCGTGCAGCCCCAGCCTGGATATGCGTCGCGTGGATGTCCAGTAGATCCAACGGTCAGCAGCGTAGAAGAGCTCTCTGAACGCTTGAATGGCTAAAGGATCAGCTCGGCTCACAGGGGACTCCTACTCCAACTATCAAGTCTCAATTCATCTCGTGGGATCGAATCCAGGAGTTATGATTTCCTCGTCTCATGCGCATGTGGACACTGAAAATTAGGTCATGTTTAGATTCATAGTTTTTTACTATTCATTCTAACTTTTCACTATTCCTCCCTCACACAACACGATTCCTAACGAATACTATAGTGTTTTTCTAATGCTACAGTGTTTTTTTCTACCATCTAAACACATCCTTAATCACTAATCAATCGGTCACAGCGGATGGACGGACGGACTCACAAGTCAATCTGAAATCAACCCTTCCAATATCCGAAGCCTGAAGCACGAGGTTGTTTGTCTCAGTGACGAGGAAGTTCCCGGGCGCAAGGACTACACGACGTGCGCGGTGGGCCGGTGGCGCGGAGGACGGCCGCCACACGGCCATGGCCGAACGACAAGAAGTCTACAAAGTCGACGTTGAGCGCCACCATGGACTCGGCAGAGGACGCCCAGTGGCCGGTGCTCCTGCCGTCCCACGGTTATGTACTTATGTCTTGGCTCGCTGCCCGTTCCCCTCCATCTGGAGAAAGAAGACAAGAAGTCTGTGTGGCTCGTCTGCCTGATGGCCTTGAGCCGAGCTGAGAGCCTTTCTCCCGCCTGGGAGCCAAGCTGAGAACCTTAGATCCTGCAATCTCGTCGCGTGCGTTCGATCTAAAAGGTTGCCACGCGGCATCCATCCACGACAAGGCTGCACCGCAGAGGGTTTACGTCCCTCCTGCACCAAATTTTCTTCCCTCCCCTTCTCTCTATGTATGGGCCCAGGATCAGATACCACCAATTAATTTTGCTGCTGCAGCATGGCTCGTCTTCCCCCTCCCTCGACAAGGCGATGTTGTTGGTGAGCGACCGCTTTTACCGGGCGCGCGACTCTTCCCCCATTTTTTTGTTTTTTTAAGAGAATCAAGAGCTTTCCATTACTCCAGAGCAGGATTACAATCGGTAGCTGCTGCTTCCTCAAGCCACAGCGGAAAACAGTTCAGCCCGACCCTAGATGGAGACTCTTAGAGCATCTCCAGTGGAGCATGTAAATTTGAGCTTCTAAATTCTACTTTGCAAGCCTACGTGTAAAATTTAGGAGCTTAATTTTCCATCTAACTCCAACGGGGCATCCATCCATAATCTTGTGGGGCATGAAAAAACTCTTATGGGGCATGAAAATTGATGAGATCTATAGATAATTGAGGAGATCTATGGTTAATTGAGAAGATCCATGGTTTGAGAGGGAGGATAAGAGGCTCCCAAATCTAGGGGCTTGGAGGAGAAATTTACGAGGGCATGTAAAATAAATAAGAGGGAGTTCATGAGCCCCACTAGAGATTTTTTTTCCTTGGCTCCTAAAATTTAGAGTAAGCCCCCACTGGAGATGCTCTTATACCCCCGTTTAGAACAGATTATAGCTCAATTCCATTGGATACAATCAACTTAAGGAGCTAAACACCCCGATTCCTAAAGCGCTCCGCTTCCGACGCAAGCGATTTCGTTCTAACTAGAAAACCCTAGGCGCGGCGTTGCCGCCCCATTTTTTCCATCCAGTGGTGACTTATGTGAGGTCCACGAATATGGTCATTATATGTTTGATTAAGTGAACGGGCAAGGATTGCGTGGACAAGTCATTATGCCAGGAAGGCCTTTGAAGACGCAGCTCTTGTCACATTGGATAAAAAAAAAAATTCGCGTCTCTAATTTTGTGTCTTCGATGTGAACATATAGAAGGCGTGTTTTTGAAAAACGTGTTTCTAATTACCCTTATCGAAGATACATTTCAACAAAACATGTCTCCAACGACCCTATAGGAGACGCGTTTTGGCGATTTTGGCAAAACGTGTCTCCAATAATCCTATTGGAGACATGCTTTCAGAAAACGCATCGGTGACATGTTTTATGAACCCCCCTCTCCAATGATGGATTTAACAAAGAAAAAATGGTAAAATACATGCAATATATGCCACAAATACGCTTCTTTTATTCATTAATACAAATGTCTTTTCCATTAACAAATATATACATCACCCGGTTCATGTTCTGCTAAGGTGAAATATGAAACTATGTTCTCATGAGAACCGAGAAGACATGCTCATGCAGATGAAAACGATGTGGTTGACCGAAGCTTGTCATATCTTCGAGTTCCTCCTGCAACACCCATGGCTAATGCACCCATGTCTTGGTTGGATCCACTTCTCCTCCATCAAACTATTCTCTGCAACACAATGTAAAAAACCATTTTCAGGTGAAACTTGCCAGCACTATTATCAACATGGTTCATGCCAAAAATCGCTTTACTTATTTTTACAGTGATGTAGAATTTTATCAGGTATAATCAAGAGATATGCTGGAACTTTCCCTTTTTTTTCTAAGTTAGGGTAGAGATTTGCGCAAATAAGAAAATGTGACAATAAAAAAGTTCTATGTTTACATGATATCAGCAGTAGTATGAAAAGTTATGCAAGTTCATGCTATTATCGGAACACTTATTAGATAGTTTTAATTTTACGTTAACCTTATTATATTATTGTTCTCCTTGAAAAGCCATGTCAAAGTGCCAGAACATATACTAAAAGCTGATTGGATTATTGTTGATCCTTAAAAGCCACGACCATGTCATTGTGCTTTAACAAATAAATTAATATTTTAATGTACTTTACTCTAGTTAGTCTAGTATTCATTACGTGGTACGTGGTTTGAACTTTGAACAAAGAAAGCGAATTGTGGAGTAGTGTACTAATCAAGGTCAGAGGTCCTGCAAAATATGATTAATCTAGTCCAGAAGCTGAGGATAAAAAAACATCACTGCATTATTCAACTTCATGTGACCTATGAACTACTACGAATTCAAGGATGACAACTCAATATAAAAATCGTTTTAAGTGACTGAACCTCAGCTGGAAAATTAAAACAAAAAATGCAGTTCACTGGTTTACTGTTTGCCCATGTGGTGAAGTGTGGAAGAGAGACGGCTGCTGGTTTGCTTCTTCATATTGAATTTAAATTAATAACAAATGAAACACACCTTGTGTGTCCTCCCCACCTCCAAGGTCAGCAAGAGATGAATCGAAATCCACCTGAAAATCTGCAAGATAAATAAATGTAACACCTCAATCCATTTGTTGTTCCACATAAATCGCACAATCGAGCTTCAAGATTTCAAAACCTAACTGGTTTTTTTCTTCTTCTGTTCTTCATCCCAGCGAAGTTGAGTTCAACAGGTTCTGTGACAGAATAATAAGAACCATGTTAACGGAGACATTTCAATGATGAATCGATTTTGTTGCAGGAATTCATACCTGCCAAGCTTTATGTCTTCTCTACCAGCTTGTTCACTTCATCTGAAGGATCATGGATGACAACCTTCTTCTTTTTCTTCTTCTTGGTTGGATCAAAGGGAGCAAGCTATAGGACAGTGAAAGAAAAATAGGTAAGTCAATATGTTGCCACATCCAGAAATCAGGCGAAGCATCAAGCCAAATTAATCAACTAATGGTGTGCCAAAAGGACTGTGATCCTTGAGCATCTCAGACCAAGCAACAAAAAAACTCATCATTCAGTTTGTAATTAATTAATATCCCAAAGCCCTGCCTACTTCTTTATCTAAATGAATAATTTCAGACAAATTTTTATGTAATAAGAAATTAAATTCAGATGTTATCAACATTCTCCACCATGAGTAATTATCCTTCTGTAATTACAGGAGCACCAGATGTTTGTAATAATAGGAGCACCAGGCATAAGTTAAAATCGGAACATAGGTATAATTTTCTAGGTACTAGACTGGGAAGCATGCTTTGAAATGTGTGATCTGTGTAATATATCTATACATCATCCAGCCAAAAGTGTAATATAAGGAAGTTTCCTCAAGTGAACATATGCAAAATTCACCAGGACAATACCACAAACACCAGGCAGACGAATCTTAATTTTAGCTTAATTGATTGCATGCAAATAGAATAAGATGATATCTTATAAACAAGTCAAAATGTGGAGAATCTAGAGGCAATTACAGCATTAGACTTCACATTTTGGTTTCCTTGGTTGGTCTGTAGCCACTTCACATTCTTCTAACTCAGGGTACGATCGATTTGGTCAATGACATATGAAGCTATCCCTGAATTAACAGCATGTTCAGAACACAGAAACATCATTAGGTAGATAGACTGCCTCAGCGGAGGTATCAAAACTATTTCAAATTTGATCCTGCACGCACTAAGAGTCCAGGTTCTTGCCCAACATATCATTGACACATTGCCCTAACATCTGGTACAATACTATGCAAAACAAAGTGGCCTCCGACATCCAAATCCCCCACTCCATCAATCACAGTATATGCATAAAAACGAGTTAATACATATGACATCCAGAATCCAGCAGTAAATAAATAATAGCCATATCACCAGCTGCTTTCCCTTGTCTCAATCCTGGAATCACGAGCCCTGACTTCCAAATCCGTTCACGAGACCAACACTTTACCCTAACCCTAGGTTCAGAAACCCCGAGAGGGCAAGTGGGGATCAGATCACCTGTAGTTGTCGTCGTCGAACAAGGATTACCGCTGCTCCCGGTCGCAGCGGTGGCGCTTGTGCCGGGAGCTCCGGTCCTTGTGTGTCTTCAGCTAACCTCCTGGAGCCCTGGGCCATGGGGGGCGTAGATCAACGGGCTACAAAATGAAGACCCGTTCTCCCTCACGTCCGCAGCTGAAGTAGAACCTGTCGTTCCTAGTGCCGGTGCTGGCGGACAGGGCGCAGCCCGTGGAGGTGCGCGAGGTGATGCGGGCCGCCTTCGAGGCCTTTGGAGGAGTGCGCGGCGTCGGAGAAGGGCGGCAAGCGCGGCGGGCGGCAACGAGCTCGGCTGGGGGCGAGCGCAGGCTGCCACTGCCAATAACGAGGAGAGCTGACGGCGGGCACGGGCATGGACGATGCGAGCAACGGGAGCGCGAGCACGAGCTGGATCTGGCGAACGCGATTTGTTCAAGGGAGGCAAACGCTATGGTTTTTTTCCACACGATTTTTCACCACCGCTTCTCCTGGAAACCGGCATTGGCAAAAAAAAACACTTTGGATTGGAGCTGTCCCAAACGGGCCGTGCCACTGCGAGCCTGCGGTAAGCTCGTGCTCGTGGATTTCAACTTTGGAATTGCAGCCTTATCCGCCTGGAACCTTCCGAACTTCTCAAACAACAGTACATGAAGAATTCCATACGCTTGCCATCCGAAACAATGCTTCAAGCACTTGCATACGGCCACGTATTTTATACGTATAGTTACTTTAGACATGCAACGCTAACTGGACTGCACATGGGTCATTGGCAAACTTCTGGGCCGTCACACATGGACGTGCTTAGCTTTTCAGGAAGAGGTGCATACGCTTGTATTTGTGCATGCACACCACCATACGTATAAAATACAAATATCGGACTAATTGTGTACGTGGGCTGTTGGAAGGCTTGGTGTTTTCATGCAGCCACTAAGATGCATGGGCCGGCCTGCTGATCACAGCGTTAGGGCCTTAGGGGTATTTGCGTCGACTAAGCAAGAACCTCTGCAGTCACGCGTATTAACTGCTTTATGGAGTAGTCGTTTCATCTGCACCGTTCCCTTCGATCCAACAGTAACTTGTTAAACTCCTCTCGTGGGCCTCACAACTAGTCAGAGCGGCCCAATAGGCGCCCATGACGCGAGCTTCGCCTACTCCCTTCGCCATCAACATTGTCTTCCTCGTCGGGCATCGTTGTCTTGCAACAGTGGTGGAGCTACGTGTAATCGACGTTGTCAGCTGACAACGACGAAGTAGCTGGAAACTCTCGTACCCCCAGTATTGTTTACGTGCACATTTTAACCCCGGTAAAAAATCAGTTGATGCCGGCAGCCCAGCAGGCAGCAGCTAGACGCCTAGGCCTGTACGTACACGTAACCCATACGCTCACAAATACATGCCACAAAGTACAGCCTAGAGTCCCAGACGCCTAGGCCTGTACAAAGGCTCTTATCCCATCGACATCTTCTCCCCTTGCGTCAGCGGGCACGGTGGCACCGTGGCAACCGGCTGCAAAGCCTGTGCCAATCCTAAGACCAACGTATAGCAGGTATAGATTGCCCCAAGGCCCCAAAGCCCTTGATATGTGGAATTGATTAAAGATTTGACCTTAGGGTTTTAATATTCCTGGAAGGTTTAATTTTTGAAGTATGGAATTTTATTGTTTCAATGTATTAGCTTTGTGAAGTAAAAAGAAAACAAGTCAAGTGCGAAAGTGCCTTGCTGCTTGCCTGCTTTGTGTGATTGATTATTTCAATGTAATGGTTGTTGCACATCAGATTTTTGCACGATTCCTTTTTTTCTTGTTTTTATTATGATTCCTTTTTAAATAGTTACTCAAAGTATGCCTTAGAAATTGAAATAATCGATCCTAGGGTAATCCCAATTGTAAAATCTCTATTGTAAAATGTTGTCGTCTTCTAGTTTTTATTGTATTATCACAAGTATGAGCTGGTACTCTCCACTGACATCGATGATAATATTTTCTGGCTTCGCCCCTGTCTTGCAAGCTACGTATATGAAGGCTATATATATTGCATACAAAATGCAAGGTTATATGGATCCTACATAAAAAAGTACACTAGCTTATTCGTCTCATTTATTTCAATTAAATTAAAAATCAAAGGGGGATGTTTATATACTCTTAAGAGGTTAGAGTTGCTTTTACCGGGCGCGCAACTCTAACGTGCTTATATACTCTTATAAGCAAAAGGGTGGCCATGTATAGCTGCAGTAATTCTGATCTGATCATCGAAGCTGAAGAAAATACCTGAACCTCTGTGCAAAGACAAATGGAATTCAGGCTATATCTATATAATAACATGACATTAGGGAAGTTAGAGGATATCAAGGCTAAGGGTGTGTTTAGATTGGAGAAAGATTCTCCAAAAATACATTGTTCACCAAAAATAAACTATAGATAAATAGTATTCGGTGATTGTGAGGGATGGGATGAATAGGAAAAAGTTAGATAATAGTGGTTTTTTTTTAGGAACTAAACGCACCCTAGAATGTATTTAAACACCAACTTGGATCAAGTATGTCTGACATACTTAATCAGTAAAATTGAGCAGTGCACCAACTCAGTAGGCACTGAACACCACGCAAGCATAATAACACTGATCAAATCAACAAAATAAATCTACAGAATAAGAGCAACAGAAAAAAAAGAGAAGTTTTGATACATACCTCAATTAAAACTAGAACCCTAGGTAAGAAGATAATGCCCACAACTGTTGCCATCCTATGAGTTCATGTCGATGCTTTCTTTAACTTTGTTATAGCATGTATATACTTATGATGACTTGTTTTGGAATTAAAACTTAAGGTTTGTTTATGAACTTTTGAACATAATTCAAAATCTATAAATGCACTAGTAATGAGTGGTCTACAGTAGAAAGATTGAACAAAAGTTTTGAATGTAGCTCGAGTTAAGATTTTTTATCACTGTTAACCCTGATATATTGGTAGATTTTTAATAAATTATTACTGTTTAGATGGAGCCCATCTTTCTACAACGGCTTAGGAATGTTATTAGCTGCCACTGAAAAATGTTAGATTCTTAGTAACTCCTGTTGTTATGCTGGAATAAATAGGTCATTAGAAATAGAATAGCATTTATTGAACCATTTCCACTTCATGGACTGAGCTAAAACTTGGTGTAGGCTTTTCTTATAACCTCACCTTGCTGTGATTAAAAGTTCCAGTGAAAAGCATACTTATTTATTTTTGTATGGTTTAATTTTGATTCCTAGTAGCTGAAATTGTAGAAAATTTAGTAAATAAACTACTGGGCAAAATGTGACTTTTTGTGATGATCTAAGAAGGTTAATCCGATTTTGTTGTGAAAGTTTCACCATAATCTTAATTGTTGGAATCGAGAAACAAATCAGGCATTAAATCTTGATTAATCGAGAAAATAACAAACAACCTTTGATCGCATGCACTTTAATATGAATGTTTGAACACATCTAAAAACATTCCAAAAACAGGACTCTAGTTACTAAATGGGGTAGTAGCATTTTTAATTTTATATATGTACACAATCACCGTCGAAAAGGAATTTGCTAAGGCACTTTTTCACTCTGCTCTTGAGAAAAAAGAATTGTTAATAATCTTGTCTAGGTGAATATGGTCATAAGAGAAACTAGGCTTAAATCCAATCGGAATAATTCAAATTAAATCCCCAATTTTTTGCATCTCATGTAGCAACTACGTGTGAGGCCGGGTGCCACAAGCTTATCTCGGAGTTGAAGGAAGGAACTCAAGAAAGAGACGTGAACATCTCCAACACCAACCAAGTGCCCCCAAGAGCCCGAGGCTAACTTTGAGCAAGAAGGCAAGCCTCAGAGCATGACCTAACTTTCTAAATTACGCAACTATGATTTCCTATGTTTGTGCATATAAGTTTACACGAGTTGATTTGAAACCTTAGATTATTATCCTAGTACCTATGTGTTGGGATACTAGTATGATAGGTAAATAGTTGCCATGCCTTAAGGACACGGTAAAAGTCGAGTGATTCATGTCACTAGCGGGATATAGGAGTTGTTTTCTCTACTTACGTTGGAATCATAAGGATTGACGGACGAGATGGTATGTGGTTGAGTGAATTATTTAAGGCCGAAATATGTGTTACCTTCGTGTCAAGTTTTTGAACATACCACACATGCTAGGGACATAGAACCGGTAAGCCAATTACAGGGAGGAACATTAGTATGCTTTCCTTGAAAATTTATTTCCCTTGTGTACACATGTGGGTTTATGTGTGATGCTGAGTGAGTGGTAAACCTTTTTCCTAAGAAAGTGGGAAGTATAAACCCAACTGCGGATCAATGAAAACGACCTGGGTGGTGTGTGCTCTTTTTAGCAGACCTACCCGTGTGTGTGGGTTTTCCTTGTAAGGATATGAACTCGGTCTAAACTATCTGCTTCTCGCGTTTAACGAGACTGCTTGACCGCTATGTTGCATTTGAGTAACAAGTGATGAAACAAGGAGAATAGTGAACTTGATATTTGAAATTGATTATATTGCACCACTTGCTTGATTAGAAAGGTTGCTAAATTAGAATGGTTAAGACTGCTAGAACTAGATGCTAAAATATTGAAATCAAGGGTCGGCTCTTAGTTGTTTTTTTGGCAAAACAAACCCACTAAACAAAGGCATTTCATGTCTAGAAGTCGGTGAAGTAGTTCTCACCCGACGGGTAAGCCTCGCTGAGTATTAGTATACTCAGCCTTACTTGTGACTTACTTTTTTAGGTATGAATCATGAGGTGGTAGCGTCTAGTTTCACTTGGCCGAGCCAGCTTCCTCCTGGTTGGACCATCGAATGGGACACATCTTTTGGAGAGGATCATGTGGAGTAGCATCATGGCAGGCTTCATCATGATACTATTCTGTATCGTCGTTAGTTCCTCGTTATTTTCGTTGCATATCGAACTCTAAGTACTCTTTCATATCGTTAAACTTGGTTTGTGATAACTCTTAATTATGACTTGTTATGTGTTTAATCGAGCTAGACTCGACGGATCTCTAGCTTAATCCTATTTAAGTTTAAGTGTATGATTGTCTTGAGGTGATCTTTAGTGCACTTAAGTTAGATTAATTTTGGAATGGTATGCCACAGTCATTATTTATGGTTTATTTTCTAAAAATAACAATAGTTCAGAATAAAAAGTCGTCAATAGTATGCTAACCACCTAGTCACCATTCATGTGGGTCCATGCTCCATTGTGGACATGACCCACTGATATGTGGGCCCCATGAGACTTGCGGATAGGTGGGCCTATGGGACCCAATGACAATTGACATGTGAGGCCCATGGTAGATTTTTATTTAGGGCACGTTTGCTTTACGCCCATAGCTAACCCCGCCAACAGTTGGCAAGCCAAATATTTGGCGGCCGATTCTGCCGCCTGCAGCTTGCCAACGCACGGGTGAAAAAATGACTTGCGTGGGCGCTTGAGCCAACGGCGTGGTACGGGCAAGCTAAATGTTTGGCGGCACTCCAAACGACGGCCAACAGACCGTGGGCGAGCCAATAATTGCGCGCTTATAGAAAATGATAATGTCTAAGGGTATCTTTGGTAGTGAATCGATTCATCACTCCACATCATCAGCAAAAATTTCTCTCTCTAGTACAAGTCGACATCAATGGACCCACTAAAAGGAAAAAGAATCAATTTTCTTCTCTTTTGCTCATCTATCCTCTCATGCACCACACTAATGCTCTTTCTCACTCCTGAATGAATCATATCAAAATAATGAATCGATTCCTTCTCTCTCCCAGATGAACCAGATCATTGAGTGGTAGTGAATCAATTCATAGACTCCACATCGGCTCATGATCCGGCCACTAGAAAAGCCCTTAAAACCATGTGTTTATGCTGAAAGTGACTATAGATGTACAAATGGGCAGCCCGACCCGGCCCTGGCCCGGGCCCGGGGTGGCCCGGCAAACTCCGGGCCGGGCCAGGCCAGGCCCTATCTCCCACCAGGCGGGACCGGGCTAGCCTGCGGGCTGAGGCGACAGTCCAATCCCAGGCCTGTGGGCCGTTTTCGGGCTGGGCCAGCCCGGAAAGCACAAGCACAAAAACTGTGCCGGACTGGCCCATAGCCCGCGAACAGAGAAAAAAACCCGAAGTTTCGGTGTTCAACATTCTAAATTTGTAGTTTCAACATTTCTTGATTTCTACTTCAACATCTTATATGTGCAGTTCAACATTTTGGGTCTCAAATGTTGAACATGTTCCACTTTAATGTTGAGACATTTCATCCACGTTGTTGAGTTAGCACAATCAAAATGTTGAAGATAGATAGGAGCCTCGGATGGAGGAGGCACTGGGCCCTGACCAGGTTGTGCTCTTTCCAGCGGGTCGGGGCGGGCTAGCCTGCAGGACGAGGTGACGGCCTAGGCCCAAAAAAAACCAAGTTGGGTCGGGCTTGGATCGGGCCAAAAATTCGGGCTTATGGACGGGCCACCGGGCTGCGGGCCAAATGTACATCTATAACATTGACCCATTAACAGTTAGTCTAATTAACTGTTTATAGCTTATCTTTTATGAAAACAAACTGTTTGGAGTGAAAAAAGAACAGTTTATAAATAGTAAAACAAGCAGACGTAGCGAGCCCATGTAACTAGTTCTTAGAAAAACTTTGGAAAATAAAAGGTACGCACCGGCACCGCCTAGTACTCCTATGTCCTTGAATTAATTATTGACTAACAAAAGACCTATTGCCTCCTCTGTCTGGTGATTATATTAGTTTTTTGAACGTATGGCGTCAAGAGGTGGTTGCTTGACTTCCCCAGTTCTCCAACGGCCCTGAGTACGGTAACGTTACCGTAGCGAGAGCCAAGACTCGGCCGCCGCCCTTTCCTCTCTCTCTTCTCCGGCACCGGCAGGTTGCCTTGGACTGGACTCCTGTTTTCCATGCCCGCCGGTATGTGCACAAGACAAAACAAGCAGGAGAATACAAGTCCGGAGGAGAGACGGCCGGTCCGGTCAATCAGTCGTGCATCAAAGCCACTGCTGCACCTGCACAGCACGTACTAGAAAGAGACTGGGCTATTTTCAGATTGGAAGTAAAAAGTACTTTCTCCGTCCATAAATCTAAGTCATATAAGAGTTGGGGAAAAGTCAGTCAAAATAGATTTTGACTTCTAATTTCTATCATAATATAATATCAATTGGTAAAAACTTAATATTATCTCAAAATAGCTTTAAGTACAAATATATTGATCTAAAATTTATATACTAAATATATTTATATTTTAACTAATTGTTGGTTAAGATTTGTGGAGTTTGACTTTTGGTTGATCCTAATACGACTTACATTTCTGGACGGAGGGAGCACTTTTTCTAGATGAATAGTGCACTGAGAAACGTGTTCTATGAGTGGGATGAATAGCTGCCTTGTCTGTTTCTTTCTTTCATGCATTTTACCTGCGCCAGCTCTCTCCCATAAAAAAGAGCTCTTTCCCTGTCTCTGCCCACCGGGACACGCACTGCACAGGCCTCTCTCTCTCACACACACAGGTCCCATGGCTTCTCTCCGATCAGACGATGAGAAGCAGGAGGAACGACGTTGTGATGCAGAGTTTGTTTTGGAGACGATGCCATTCAAATTTTGAATCATCTCTTCTACGTATGTACTGTACTATTAAACTTAGACCATTTGTCCGTGGCCACTTGCTATTCATATTCGTTCATTTGCTCACAAGAGTTTTTTTTTTCTCTCTCTCGAATCAAATGCTCATAGGAATCCGTGGGCGGCGGTAGCACACCCATGACCCGTGCAAGCAGATAGAGTGCTTAACGCAAACGGTGGGACAAACTCCGGCGCTGCGCTCCCGCTTGCTTGCGGCAGATCGCCGCCCGCCGAGGGGATTCGTGCCGAACTCCAGAAGACGCAGCTGCGACAGAGCCAACAGCCAAGGATGTTCGGTTCGGCCAGCCAGCCGAACGGGGTGAGGTTGTCGAAGCCTTGAAGCTGATGCGCCTGTCCTGAAGAGCCAGCGGTCAGCCTGGCGAGCGCCACACGACGCGTCGTTGCGCTCCGCGGGTGCCCACACAAGTACACAAACCAAAAGGAGGGCTCCTCGAAAAAGAAGCCGGCCTCGTCGCCCATCGGCCGGTCCAGCAGATCTGCCAGATCAGATGGGAAAAGGTCAAAAGGAGCCTGTGCAGAAAAAAAAAAGAGCACTCCTCTGCTGTTTGCTCTAGTACTTTGCCTCCGGCCTCCCTCCACCAACTCCGGCAGTTCGAAATTCCGTTTTCATTTTGTTTCGTTGCAGCGGATCGAATGAGGGCGTATAGAGTATTTGCATGTTCATCTTCAGAGTAGAGTGTATGTATAGTTTCATATATCTTTGTTAAAGGAACCGAATTAATACATTGCAAAATAGCATACAGCTTGTTCAGCTGGCTGCTCTGCAGCCAGCGCTCCGAACAGAGCCATAGTCATATTAAGTTTTTTCTCCCTCCACGACTCCCACCGCCAAATTTTGGGGGGGAGAATTCACGATTTTCAATGAACTGAATAGTATAATAATTAGTAAAGTTGCTCAATCTTAACACTATCACCAATTTCTGTCTCTCCACGTACGGACAGGCAGCAAGCGGTATCCTCACCCTAATTATCGCCGCTGTCTGTATAAACCTTTCTCCCATCTCTGTCTCCCTCCCGTTTCATTCCTTCCCCCCAAGCACAAAACCCTCTCCCCCATGTTCTTCCCAGGCCGCGGCCGGAGAGGCCGCGGCGACCAGCGCCCGCCACCGCTCTCCCCGCCACGTCCGGCTGCGCCTCGATCCCCGGTGGCCTGGATGCCCCACCGTGCGTCCATGGCTCTTCCGCTCCGGGTCGCGTACGGCGGACCGCCGGTCCTACACAGGCCTGCTACTCTGCCGCAGGCTCAGTTATCCTCTGCTTCTGAGGCGGAGGCCCTCCGGAAACTCCTCGGTTCCAAGACGGCGCTGCCGCCTGCGCCGGCGTCTGCTTCTAAGGAGGAGGCTCTCCGGAAACTTCTCGGTTCCAAGACGATGCTGCCACCTGCGCCGACATCTGATTCTAAGGCGAGGGCTGCGCCGCACGTGGATCTGGCGCCTTCGTCCTCTCCGTCGCCGACCTTGTCTCCGGCAGCGGCGGGCGTGTCACACTCACATGTGTATCTGGCGTCCCACTGCTCTCCGTCGCCCACCTCGTCACCAGGTCCGTCCCACACCGCGCTGGCGCCGCCGGGGCAAGCTGGTGCCGCGCCCCTGCAACTGGCGGCGGTCTCCAAGCATGGTCGGCCGGGTCTGTGGGCCGTCAATGACCAGGCCATGATCCACAGAAACGACTTCGTCGCCGACGACTACCTCTGCCGCTACGGCGTGAGTTCACCCTCCGCTTCCTCTCTCTCGTCGCTAATCTTAATATAGTTGCATCAGGGTAGGCGCATGCAACGGTACGTGTTGCAGTAGCAGCTCGAATTTGCCTTTTAATACGACGTGAGAGGTCGATGCCTCGACTCGTGGCTGCTCGGATCTGAAGCTTTGCCTTTTCTTTGGAAAGGAGTGGATTAAAGTGGACGAAGGGGATTGAGTCTGTATTTTTTTTCCTCCAATTTCTCCAATTCCACTCCAATGCATTACTAGTTTCTAAACAAGCCTTTAGTTTTTTTTTTAAAAAAACTCTTTTTTTGAGGAAATTAAATTTAGAGGAGTAATCAGTGAAGCATGAGTTGATCATTTTCCCGTGCAATTGCTGTAAGGCCGCTTAATTTCTGTCTATTACAGCCGGTGTCTGATTGCATGAATTTGAAATATTTTTAACCAAAGTGATACCAAATTCTTCTTTTCTATGGATATTAATACCTTCACTCACCTTCCTGATTCGCTACCTAACCCAGGATAAAGGAACTGCTTTGCTGTCTTATTAATTAATCTAGGATGAGAATTTCTTTGCACTTTCACTGAATCTAGGCTATTGAGTTTAAAATGTTTACTTGTATGATATGTGTGATGTGATTTAGTGATACTAATGTTTCATTTATCTAAAAAAAAGATTATGATTAACTGCACCTTGCGTTTATTACTTGCCTGTAGGTTGGCATTCGTCCTGTGCCAAAATCAAGGAAAACAAAGAAAAACTTTCTTAATGATCTCATCAGATTGAATGGAAGGAAGCGTCTCTATACAGCTGGTTCAATTCCTTTCGAATCTGATGATTTTGTGCTTCCTCTGGTTGATCGGCAAAAGGAAAAAGAAAGGTATTACCAGATCTTACGTTGGGCCATTTCCCCCTCCTCCATAAAAGTTAAAGTTGTCTCATGTGCAGCTATCTAATCCTTTTCAATTTTTAGGGCGGAGGAAGAAGTTAAAGTCACAATTCGAATTCCTAGGAGAGCCAACTTGTTCCACATTGAGCAGTTTCTCTCTGGAAGACAGAGGGACATTCCCCAAGAAATCATACAAGTACTTGAAGATGTTGTTGGGTAAGTATAATAGCCACATTCAAGTTCATCTCTAGGATTTTACTTGAACATCTTTCTATCCATGGCACTGATTATCTGCAACAAATTTTTATTTTTTTTGAACCAAGCAACAACTTTTTATTGCTGTTATCTCACATCATGTCTACTATGTTTTGTCACAGTGGAGACCATCGTGAGGAGCCTGAATGTTGGAGGCCATATTACCAAAGCCCGCACCCAACAAAAATGGGGCTTTTACTGAATATAGGTAGCATTCCCAGGTTTTTGTTTTCTATTGACCCTGTGCCTTCTTCTTTTTTACCAGTTTTAATAAATAACATTGTTTTTTATGTTGCTATTTTTCAGAAACATCTGCATCATTATTTGAGGAATTTCTGAGCATATCTGATGCCTCGAAACCTTTGTCTGACAGAGATCATGTGATGATAAGTTATCCAAACTGAAAATCTACAAAACAAAAAGCATCTTCTCAGTAACGTTGCTTAGTTTTCTTATTTTGTATTCTGAAGTTGAGGGTCAATTCATTGTACTTTCTCAGGGGATACAATCATGTCTTAGGTTATATTTCAGTTAAAATATCATGACTTAGGTAGGGAGAAAACTTGCATCCAATCTGTGGCCACTGGATGCTTAATAAGCTGATTCTATATTCTAGCTAGAAATTTAATTCTGAAGTTAAATTGAGCATCAACTTTGTTGCCATAAATTCATATGAAACATGTCAATCTTTTTTCTTGGAACTGTTGTCAGTTGTAAAGTACTATAAATTTCTTCCTGTTGCAATCATTTCATATGCAGATTGCATGTCATATGAAGATTTTTGTTGAAACTTCTAACAGGAATGTCACCCACACGCCCAAATGTGCCTCCACCCCACCCGACCACATACCAAATGCAAACACTCTTCAATCTCAATTGAGCTTAATTGCCAACTCATTTCAACCTGAATTTAGTATGTTTATTTGTACATTTTGCAGTATTCTACTTATCCATTTCTCTCTGGCAACATCTGCTGCAAGGCCGCTTAATTTCTGTTTATTTGCGGTTGGTGTCTAATTGCATGAATTTGAAATTTTTTTTATCCAAAGTTATACCAAATTCTTATTTTCTGTGGATATACCCTCACCCCCCTCCTGATTCGCTACCTAATTTAACCATAGGATAAGAACCACTTTGTTGTCTTGTTATTAATGAAGGATGGGAATTTCTTTGCGCTTTTACTGAATCTAGGCTATTGAATTTAAAATGTTTACTTGTATGATGTGTGTGATGTGATTTTGTGATACTAGGGTTTCATTTATCTAAAAAAATTACTATGATTTACTTTGCCTTGCATTTACTTGCCTGTAGGTTCACATTCATCATGTGCCAAAATCAAGGAAAACAAACAGGAACATTCTTATTGATCTCATCAGATTGCATGGAAATACAGTGCTGAGTGGCAAATTGCATGCTTGTGTTGGAAGGAAGCGTCTTTATACAACTGGTTCACTTCCTTTCGAATCTATGGAGTTTGTGCTTCCTCTGGTTGATCCGCAAAAGGAAAAAGAAAGGTATTACCATATCTTACGTTGGGCCCTTTTCCCCTCCTCAATAAAAGTTGTCTCGTCTGCAGCTATCTGATCCTTTTCCATTTGTAGGGCGGAGGAAGAAGACAAAGTCACAATTCGAATTGCTGGGAGAGCCAACTTGTTCCACGTCCAACAGTTTCTCTTTAGAAGACAGAGGGACATGCCCCAAGAAATCATCCAAGTACATGATGATGATGTTAGGTAAGTATAATAGCTACAGTCAAGTTCTTCTCTAGGATTTTGCTTCAACAACTTTCTATCCATGCACTGAGAAATTATCTGCAACAACTTTTTATTGCTGTTATCTCACAATGTTCACATCATGTCTACTATGTTTTGTCACAGAGGAGACCCTGGTGAGGGGCTTGAATGTTGGAGGCCTTACTTACTACCAAAGCTTGCACCCAACAAAAATGGGGCCTTTACTGAATATAGGTAGCATTCCCAAGTTTTTGTTTTCTATTGACCCTGTGCCTTCTATTTTATCAGTTTTCATAAATAACATTGTTTTTTATGTTGCTATTTTTCAGAGACACCTGCATCATTATTTGAGGAATTTCTGAGCATAGGTGATGCCTTGAAGCCTTTGTCTATCAGAGATCATGTGATGGTATGTTCTCCAAACTGGAAATCTACAAAAAAACATCTTGGTAACAATGCTTAGTTTTCTTATTTTGTTTTATGAAGTTGATGGTTAATTCGTGGTACTTTTCTGGGGATACAATCATGTCTTTGGTTATATTTCATTTAAAGTATCATGACTTTGGTAGGGAGAAAACTTGCATCCAATCTGCGGCCACTGGATGCTTAACAAGCAGATTCTATATTCTAGCTAGAAATTTAATTCCGAAGTTAAATTGAGCATCGACTTTATTGCCACAAATTCATATCAAACCTGTCAATCGTTTTTTCTTGGAACTGTTGTTAGTTGTGAAGGACTATAAATTTCTTCCTGCTGCAATGATTTCATGTGCAGTTTGCGTGTCATTTGAAGAGTTTTGTTGAAATTTCTAACAAGAATGTCACCCACACGCCCAAATGTGCCTCCACCCTACCCGACCCCATATCAAATGCAAACACTCTTCAATCTCAATGTAGTTCAATTGCCAACTTATTTCAACCCGAATTTGGTGTGTTTATGTGTACAGTTTGCAGTAATTTATTTATTCATATTCTCTCTGAAGTATGCCTTATGTTAGTGGCATGTGTTAACGAATGTTTTTCACTACCTTGTAGATAAATGTGCATTTTTGTGAATGGAAAATCCGTATGCCAGCCAATAGTGGTTCAACGGTTCTAGAACTAGCCCAATTGGGTCTCCTGAAACTTAATGTCAAAATTTGGGAATTTTATTTAATGTTAAATGGAAGGAAGGATATATGATGATAAGATCAATATCAAATATAGCAGAGTCAGTTATCGAGGTCTGTCCAGGACTTCCAGGAGGCAAGTAAGTATTCTGACTCATGTATATACTACAAATTAATTGTTCTGTTATTTGGTTAAAGTTGTTAGAGAAAATAATAGGATTGAACTTTCTAGCTTACTACTTGTAACATATCCAATTTGTAGGCTTGAAGGTTATCGAATATTTTATGAGAGTTTGGATGGACTAATTGATAAGGGTGCTCAGCTGTTGAGTATGTTAATCTTGATTGGAAGCTGAGAAATCCAAATTTCGAAAATGGTCCAGTCCATATTTTGTCTGGTTTCTCACAATGGGTCATATGTTTATCTGTGTGTGTCGTGAGGGGCATGAGCGTGGATTTTGTTGGAATGGTGGTTTTAACATTTCTCATGTCATGGTGGGGGATGGTCATGTTCGGATCAGTAGTTCTATTGCTAGCAAAAAGTATACCCCAGAGGGTGGTCGGGCAGATTATGATCAACTATATAAGATTCTGTTGGTATTTGTTGACCCCTTGGGTTGGAAATTTCCATTGCATATGAAGTATCTTCTCATGACATTGCGTAAAGCCAACAATTCCATGATGCGAGATCCAGACTTTATAACCTTCCTTATCAATCATCCGTGTCTGTTGAGTTTTGCGGAACGAAATAGATTGTATTGTTTAGTCGATCAGATGATCCATAAGCTACCACTGGATGTCAAATCTTATATAGTTCAGATAGTAGAGGATGCTGGAATTGGATATGATGGGTGGTATGCAATTGTGGTCAGTGTGCTAGAGTTTGAAGCTACTTTCATGCATGGCGCAACCCCCGGTATCAATGGTCCAGTGCCGTTATATGGTACTCCATTGGCTGATGGTTTCCACCTTGGCCATAATTTTCTTAAACACACTGCAATATGGGTAAGCAACTCGCATCTTTTGATCAAATACTTATAAGTCATAACTGGAAAAGGAATTATGTGTCTTTGTTTTGTTGTTTGCCGTTAGGTCACCGTGAAGGAAGGCGAAGTGGCACTATCATATCTTTATGAGCACCTCCTACCAATCATTATCCAGACCGTGTTGTTGAAGTTTAATGGTCCATTGAATTGGTATGAGGAATTCATGACTGTGTAAGTACCTGTTTCTGTCTTATGGTTAATTGTTGGTGCTAATTCTATTATTGATTATTTAGAAAATAATGGAAATACTATTTATTGTGTTTGTTTTTAGAATATCTAATATTAGAGTGGACACGACAAGTGTGGATGTACCTTCGCGGTGGATGGGTACAATTGATGGTGGAAACTCAAGCGAAGCTGGATGCTCTCGGTCGGAGGCTGGGAGCTGAACCAGAGCCGGAAGGTAGTTATTTTATATTAAAATTAGGTCCGCAGTCTATTTTGAATCTTTTGGCATGTGGCATCTCTCTCTCTCTGATTCAGGTTTATCCGGGAGGAACAGACGGGCGGCGAGCTGGCTGCCACCATCTGATCGCGAGGAATTTTGCTAGCCTTCTTTTGCGGCGGCCAGGCCCAGAATGCAAGTTACGACGTAGGAAGATGCTCTGGTGACCAATATCACTAATTCGCTATGGTGTTAGTCCGCCTGTTATAATGGAGGATTGGGAATGTCTCTTCTTTCTAGGACTATCCTTCGTTTTCAGTGTGAGGCATTTCACAGCAGCTCCTGCTGAGTGCTGACCAAGGCTTGAGCTGGATAATTAACTTGATGAAATGGATTCTGTATGCGGTTACTACATACTGGTGAATGGTGATGCAATCATGCTATGAATCTATGATCGTTTCATGAGTAGTCCCTAACTCCCTATAATCTCCTGTAGTTTCTGTGGTTGTGGATTTCTGGGCGTGCAGAATTGTCGCTAAGAAGATTACACTGATGCCTCGCCATAAACCTTGCATTTGTCACTGTCACACGCATACGTGGGTCCTTCCAAGTTTTTACAATAATCCAACAAACACCCTTACCTTGTCATAGGCCATTCTCATGCGACTTTGTACATCACTCTTTAACAAATTCTGAAAACTACGAACAAGTGCGCATTCGAGTGACACATTATTGTACAAGGATGACACGATAGTTCCATTCTGTAGATCGCCTAGCAACACAAAGTCTTAAGTTGCACAAGGTCCAGGACCATGACACAGTGAAAACTGAGAAACCACAGTACGGTAAGCTCTCATGGCTGCAGCTTCTTTGGGAGAACAGCAAGGTCGAGAGTCTTGCCATACATCTTTGCCAGAGCCTGCCCGCACCAACCATGCCCATCATCCAGGGTCGGCATCCTCACCTCGATGAAAGGCGGAATGGCTGGCCCTTGAGGCTTGACGACCCCTGTGAATACTCTAAGGACATTGGAGGCGTCAATGTCCATGCACACACTGATCTCGACCGATCCCTTAGGAGCAGGTGGAATGCCAGCAATCTTGAAGTATCCTAACAAATGGTTGTCTTCAGCACGGTCCCCTTCTCCTTCATAAACAGCGATGAGTGCTTCAGTCTGGTTGTCGTGTGTCGTTGTAAACAGCATGTCCCTCCTTGCTGGAACCGTTGTGTTCCTGGGAATGATAGCTGCAAAGTTATCACCATCTGCACGGATTCCCAGATTCATAGGTGTTGCCTGGATTGTCAGGAGGTCCAAGCTCCCGGAAGGATCGGTGACACCTGAAGCGATGGCTCCTTCCATCGCAGCACCTGAAACAGCAGCTTCTAGAGCATCTATGTTCTTGTAAGAGACTTCTGTCTTGCATAAGCCCAGGACAAGGCTTCTGATTCTGGGGATCTTGGAACACCCTCCAACCAATATGACATCATTGATATTCTCTGGATCTAACTTTGCATCAACCAAGCATTGGTTGATGATCTTTTCACACTTCTCGAAAATTGCTCGATTAACTTGTTCAAACTCTGAATGGTCTAGCACTTTCGACACTTTCTGGCCATTCCCCAAATCTACATTGATCTCCACGGTCTCCTGGTAAGCCAGTTTGTGAATTGCGTCCTGTGTAGCCATTCGCAGTAAACCCATTGACTTGATTCTATCCGCTGTGTGGCGATCATATAGAGTATCAAAATTGGGAAGAACGTGGCACATTATATTCTGAAGGATATCCTCCCCACCCACAGTGCATCCTGACAAAGCTCTTATCTGAGAGACACCGCCAGCAGTGGCAGCCACAGCTGCATCACAGTACCCAGCACCCATGTTAAATATCAGAGCAATTTTCTCAATGCCACTTCCCATGTTGTCTTGCATTTGTTGCTGCTGCTGCTGAGCATACAAAAGTGCAACAGCAGTAGGTTCAGGCATCGACCTCAAAACATGCAACCCAGCCATGGCACAGGCTCTCTCAATCCTGGTCTGTTGAAACCGACTGAATGCAACTGGAATGGTAAGCACAACATTCCTCACCGGATGTTTAAGATGCATCTCCACCAAGGCTTTCAATTCAAGCAGAAAGATGGCAAGAACTTCCTCTGGAGTCGTGGATCGCCACATGTTGTTGACAAGTGCTGCAATAAATGGCCTCACACCGATACCCAATGTTTGCACAAGAAAAGGGAGGGTCTTACTAGCTTGAACCACTTCATCTGTGTCCATTCTTCCAATCAGGCGTTTCATGTTAAATATGGCACTCCCTGATAAGATATCTCTTTCCTCATGTGCACTTTCCTGGGCTCCTCCTCCTCCTGTAACTCCTGCTGAAAGGGTGTCATCTTTGAACATGACATATGACCTCATCCCCTTCTGATTACGGGTATTTTTTAGGAGCTCAACTTGGTGTCCGTTCCAAACAGCAACACTGCATTTGGAAGTCCCGATGTCAATGCCGATAGCAACATCAGGGAAAGTCGGCTGCGATTTGTCTTCCCCGGTGGTTTCACTATCCGATGCCACAGTATAAAATTGTTCAGCCATCCTACCAAAAAATACTGCATCATATATACAGTACAGTGCCAACAAAAGATATAGCGCCATAACGGCAAATATGCATAGACCACCGTGAAGACATAAATAGGATAGTAAACAGCAAACTTGGAAGGAAGTCCCATGTGGCACACCCAGGTTAACGCGAGTCAGGCATGGCAAAAAAGTATTGAGTAACATCTTGGCATGGAGACATTTGATGACATGGCTACTAGGAAAAAGGTTACAAAACCTCAGGTCTACTGTCCAACTACAATCTGATGCAAGCCGCAACAGGCAGATTTAATGGCATACAACCCCAGTTGAATCAAGCTATTATAGTCTTGCAGAAGTTAATATAAATTTGTGACGCGTCTGCTATTATACATATTCAGAGTTTCAGACAGGATGTATCCTACACAAGAGTAATCTAGAATAAACCACATATACATTCAATTATCCAAAACAAGGAAGCGATAATTAGGAAGCCAAGGAGAGAAATTTCATCGAAGTCTCTGGAACTGCGTACCTTGTTCAGTTCATACATTGTTCAGTGCAAAACCTAGATAACCCACTAACATCAGGCAAGTTAGCACCCAGACCAAACGATCCCACAATATCTGCTGCCACGAGCTCCGCGGATATAGAAGCATAATAACACAAATGCGCATCGGTAGGAAATTCTTGCGAAGCCGAATACGGACATGCGCATTGGTGGGGAACAAGGAATTGCAAGCTAACCAGCATTGATCCAGGCAACTAACAGATCAATCACAACTCCAAGTAAGGAAGCGCGGGAAGTTGAGGAGATTGCTTACCTGGCCAGCCGACGGGGAACGGGGCGGGGAATCTCCGGGCGGTGCTTTCACACTCTGCTTTGGAGAAGAGTGCAACAGTGGCAGTGCGCGCGCGATCCGAGGGTGGGTGCGGAGAGGGGAGGAGGGAGTGGAAGGAGGTAGAAGAAGGGGGAAAGGCGAGGTGCTGGGGTGCATCTTCTGGAGACGACGAGAGACCGCAGGCGCGCACGCGGCACCCGCACGCCGACGGGCGCAGCCGCTGAGCCCCGAGGTCGGTCGGGTTCTTCCTGGAAGAGTCGGGAAGCCGCTGGGGTTGAGATGGAATGGCCACTGGGCCTGATGCCGTCCGGCCTGCAGCATTTTGGTGTCTGGGCCTGGGCCCAGATAGGAGGGGTCACAGGCTCACAGCTTGGGGCGTTCTGCGACACTACGTTTTTTTTTTTTGAGCAAGTTCTGCGACACTATGGTGGGCCGGGGTAGCAACGGCAGGTTTCAATTCCACTTTGCAAGGGCCTCCTGTTTGGTTTGGTGAAGCAACCGGGAGGATCCTATCGTAAACACTCTGGACTCTCGCTCGTGTCTGACGGTCGTTTATGAAGCGAGTACTTACTGTTTCTTTCGCAGCAAAGCGTACTTACTGTTTCTTTCGCAGCAAAGCGTCAGTGCGCCATTTTAAACATCTAAAGGACCCGACAGGTTGATGCTGCCACGGAGGACGAATCAGGCCAGATGATTGCGCCCTCACGACCTCAGCATTAGCATCTACTAATCACCTATCCCAGGCAAAGAGTTCAAACTCGGTTGGTGATATAAATAAAGCTACCTGACATCGCAGTAAACCTATCGGGATTGTCAGACACCAAATCCGGAACACCCTCCGTGTCCGACGTTGATCGTCAGCCCGCGCCAATAATTACCGCTCCGTCGAAAGGGAAAAATAAAAAATTCTACCGAGCCCGCATCGTCCAGACCCAGACAAGCCGCGTCGCTGTACCACCGCCTCGCTCGCACCCGGCGCGCACGAACACGAGCCCCTTTTTCCGCGCGGATGCCGTGCACCAACGCAGCCGGCAGCCCGGCGGACACGGGAACGTAGCGGCGGTCAGTTCAGTCAGTCACAGTGAGGCACTGCTCGCCCCAAGTCCCCCGGCACGCCACCACCCCGCTCCCTCCCTTTTCGCCCCTCACGAGTCACGGGCTCACGGCCGTCGAATCCAACTCCTCACCGGGCACGGCTGCCACCGTCCCCGTGCGCTGAAAACCCGCATGCACAACGAGCACGGCTGGTGAGGGGACGTACTAAAAAGTAAGTACAGGGGCGAGTGGTAAGATTAGCGGCATGACTGGGCTCGTTGGGACTCCGGCGCGCAGAAGCCGTAATCATGCGTGCTGCTGGGTTAGTGGGGAGATCGTCCTGTCGTCCGATGGATCGGATACGGCGCGATGAGAACCCAAGAAAAAGAAGGCACGTGGTACTAACATGAAGCGGTTTACACTAACCTCGGTCGCCCACATGTATCGTCTGTCCGCGTGCGTCAGTGGGTCGTTTGAATTCAGAGGCCAAATTCATGCAATGCAGTAGTAACACAGGTGTGGAACAGAGCGATCAGTGGTGGGTCGTCTCTCGCCGATCGCCCCCGTGGACTTTTACGAGCGCATGTTCTTTAGCCAGTGGTACCAGCAGACAATATTTGTCCGACCAAACAAGTTCAGTCTTGTTTCAAATTTGAACTATCATAAACTGACTCCCAGATACCACTCACTCAGATACCCCTGCATATCATATGGGGCCGGGATATCATATGGGTTAATGGGTGGCTTGGCGACGACCAATAGGCCCCTGCACGAAGGAACAACGAGCAAGACAAGGGCCACGGATTCCACGAACGCTACGCACTTCGCTGCTAGCTTCAGCATGTCGTGTCGGGGTTGGTTGTAGTTGTAGCTTCCCACGCATGGGACCGATCGAAGTTGTCGTGATTTGGCATGATGAGCGAGGCATAATTGTCAATGATGCCCGAATCCTTGCACGGCATGTTGGAGCACAAGAGCACGTCCACTGCAGCTAGGGATTCAAACGCGGTTGACCCGGCACGATCCACAACCATATAATACTCGCGCCTTTTGTAGCTTCATGACAGTGGTTAAGCTATAGCTACATGTACTGCGCAGGCTTGCATGATGAGAACTGGAGAAGTAGTGTCTAGCTTTGCAGACATGTGGGCCCGGTGCCCGACATTCCGCGTGATCCGCGGTGGTCCGCCCCCGTAAATTATTGTGGCCCCGTTGGTCTTTTCCGGAAACGAACAAGAGCTAGCGCTGGCTGCGACGCCACCGCACATCGCCCGACTGCAGGAGCCTAATTTCACAGCAGCATGCCCAGCATCTCACCGCAATGGCGCAATGCAATGCGAGGCTGAAGGTTCAATTGTTCAACCCGTGGGGACCTTGGATGGTCTGAATCTGAGTATCTATCTGATCGCTCCCTTGGTTGGTAGCACTGCAGCTCTAGCCTCAAGTTAGGCGCCCACTCGTCGACCACCGCGTATGTGACCCGTCGCAACAGGTCATTCTACAGTGCCTGTACTCACAGGGTTGGAACATTCCTACTACCTCGCGTGGACTGCGTCTCTGCTGCGTCTGGATGTGGCACGAGCAGTCATCTTCGGATTTTGCGCAATTTGTCCTGAGGAACTCCATTTCTTTTTTTTTCTTTCTTTCTTTTTAGTGTCAAACTAGAGAGAGTTACCTACATTTTTTAGCGAATTAAGTTAAGCTTGATGAGGGGAAATTAAGTTTGCACCAGAGTTTGGAGAAAGGCCATCAATAAGGGCTAAGGAGATACCCTTTGCAGTAGCCGTTAATTGTACGTGCTCCTTCAAGCTGTTATACACGTCAATTCACACTCTGTTAATCACATCCTATACTGCGCACTACTACGTGTGTGTGTACTCCTAGGTCAATTGGCTGCCAGCTGGTGGCCGAGAATGGTGATTGTTTATTTGACAACTTTGACGCTGGGGTAGCTCTGCCTGACACCCGCATGCATGCATGCAGCTAATCTCTCACTGATCACCCAGCTAGAGCGTAGTGGAGCGCGCGCATGGTGCCATTTGGACTGACCGAAAGCTGCTGCTTATTCTTGCATCATCATCTTATTGCCGACAAGGACCTCAGTACGCCTCGTTCAGCATATAGAGCTGATCTTCTCGGGGGAAGAAACGGTATAAGCTGCAAAATTACAGTCAATGTGTTTGCCTATTTGGCTTTGGCACCCATGTGAGGATTGTACATTTGTTGATTTGTACCACGCAAAAAAAAACCCTTCAAATGCGAAATGCATGCTACGTTGTACGACGCCTGAATTCTGAACCCAAAGCTCCAGTGCAGCCAAGCGGCAGAGCTGGATTGACTCCTTGCTGTGCCATCAGTTCTCTCATCGATCCCCATGACGGCCCGATGGAAGCAACACAGCTTTGGAGTACATACTGCTAGTCTGCTGCAACACACATGTCTCGTCCTTTATTTTTTTTTTCAGAAAATAATGTACTAGCAGAAGCACCAACGTGTTCATGTCTGCAGATCGTCGAGATTCTGTTCCATGTACAAGCACAATCATAATTTCATAAATCTGACTAAATTTTAGTTTCCATTGTTGTGTTTAGATTGAAAGAAGTAAAAAAGTAGTTTTAATGAATATTGCACTTGGAAGCGTGTTCTGTGAGTGGGGTGAATAGAAAAAAACTTGTTGGAGAAGTACTTTTTCCTGAATCTGAACACGACCCATCTCCCCCCATCATCACGTGCACTAGAAATATCGAATCTTTTTCTTCAAAAGATTTACAGGATCAAGCCAAGCACGAATGAGAGCCGCCATGAATCGCGCGCATGAACAGAGGGATCAGAGAAAAGCCGAACTGAACCCACCAAATCCATCAATCAATCGACCCATCAACTCCATGGACGGATCGAGCAATCACGGGGCTCCACTCCACGCCCACCATGGCGCCGCTGCGGCGACGTGATGCGTCGACGCTGACGCGAAGCCGCTGGGTTTTGCGAGCGATCCGACTCCGACTTCCCCCAAAACAGCGGATGAGGCGGAGCCCAAACAAACCCCAATGGGCGACGCAGCGCCCGTGCCCGTCCACCTCTGAGTCCCCGTCGCCTCATCATCGTCCTCGGCCGGCCCCGGGATTCCGCCAAGCGCAACCTGACGCGGCACTCGCCGCCAACCACCAGCCCGACCCCCTTTTCCTCTTCTCTCCTCTCCTCCACCGGGTCAACCGCCCATGTTTGCATGCATGCAAATGCAACGCACGCGCTCGATCGCCGGCGTGAGTTTTTCTTTCCTTTGTTTCCCGTGGCGTCGGGGACTGTAAAAAGGCTGGCTCGCTGCCTCGCTTGGCTTGCCCGTCGGGCGCCGGCCCCATGACGGCGGTGACTGCGCCCAATGTGGGCTCGACGCCTCGGCCGGGCTTCGATTGTGTGAATGCATGGCATGGCATGCCCATGCACGGGGACCTTTGGCTTTGGACTCGAGATAGGAGGGAAAGCTGGAAAAGGGAGGTTAGGTAAGCTGAGCCAGCACGGTCGCGGGCGGTCAGTTTTTTGCGGATAAAGGCACGGGACGAGGTGCCGCTTTTGCTCACCTCATCACGCCTCGCCGGTAGTACTGTTTGGCTGCCGGCTTGCCGGCGGTGGGCGCGGCATGCATACGTCGTCAGTCAGTGAACACCGAACTACCCAAGGCCATGCCCATCTGGTCGCCATTTCGAAATCCTTGTCGGGCTGGACCAGGCCAGGATCGATTGCCCAGGCCCCCCCACCCTAGGGTCCATTGCTGGCTCACGGGCTCCAGCCTCAAGCCCAGCCCTATCCAGGTCGGGTGCAGGCTGCAGGCAGCAAGCAATGGTGTGTACCCCTCTGTTGGTCGCCCACTACAACTTGTGCCGATCGGTTTCGATTTCATGTGTCAACCTGTCGCGTTTGTGGACACGTACGCGATCGTGCGTGCAGCCTTTGTAATCCACGCACCACCAATCGATGGCTCAATCCTACGCTGGGGAACGCAACGCAACGAGGCTTTCGTGCTTTTCAAGCTTTGGCGGCAGCAAAAGCAGCAACAATCATGGCAATGTATACCGGATCATAATCAACCAGCAATCATTCGTGCGACGCTAGTAGTCTGTTATAGTTTGAAGTTCAAACATGGTTATCAGATACAGTTGCCTTGTACTTGTTAACTGTACACAAACACCTACTCGAGGCTACGACACTTGCACTTCTTAAAACCCACAAACAACAAGTCCATTTCGATTCGGATTGGGAGCTAGCATAACTGATTGTTGTTAGTAGTAGCTTGCACACAAGTTGCCATGCCTGATGGCCTCTGTGCTGCCACGGCATAAGCAACGGACATTCGTGACGAAACAGTAGCAGATGGGTGAGCTGGCCGCTGCCACGACATTTGACCCAAATCTACGTCGTACGGACGGAGGAGGCCAGCAGGGCGAAAAGGCACAGCGGCGGTTGGTCGCGTGATGTGTCATGTTGCGTGGCGGCGAAAGCCACCAAGATACCAAGGCAGCCAGGGCCAGACGACACGGATCGACCGAAATAACTTGAGTCCAATGGGCGATCACATGAACGATTGCAACCAAGCGCGCGCACACAAGTCAGCCATCGCCGTCAAGGCTCTCGCTGTTCCGGGGCCCTCGAGAGAGCCAGGCGTGGAGTAGCACCCGTGGCTTACGATGGCTGATGCTAATATATCCCGGACAAAGCAAGGGAGACGCTAATGGACACCACTGATCACAGGTTGCCTGTTGCTTGCTTGGTGGTTAGCCACGGGGGAACCCCCACGTGCGAACAGCAGCGGCGCAATGCATGTCAGGCGCGGCGGCGGCGACGAGTCAGCTGCCGCCATGCATGCATGCACGGGTGTCCGTCTGCTGCGCGCGGCGAGCACGACGCTCGAACCGACGGCTGATATGATCTACAGTGCTTTGCATTGCTACACGATGCATGCATGCGAGGCTCTCAGCTCGCTGCTTCCTCTGCTTCAGCCAATGCCGGTGACGTTATGTTCCCGGGAATAAGAGCACGGGCCGAAGCATTGAGAGATGAAAACAGCTGTAGAGGCTTGATCGTGCACGTCAGCTCCACTGGCATGGTAAGTGTTTTTTTTCCAAAATTAAAACTTTATTCGATTATTCGTACGTAGCAATGGGTATGCCGAAAAAAAAAAGGACAGCTTTTATTGACCCGTGCAATTTTTTAAATGGGTTACCCGGGGGCTGTAATAGAGGGGGATATTGAACAGAAGAGATACCCTAATTCGATGATTATGGGCCCTATTCAAGGAGCAAGCTTATAGAATAATAAGTTAATAACGAATCGGGGCAACTTTAGCCTTTTCATATTGTACGATATGAAGACTACAGTTAAGCCTAAAAAAAATTTACAGTTCAAATTTATCAGTGAGATTTACTCCTCAAATAAATGAGATCATGACGATAATAAGCATGCATGACAAAACATGTATAGTTATTTGTTCTTCACATGAGAAAACGTGTGTCCTTCACACTTCAAGCATATAGAGATATTTGTGCAGTCGTGCAGATAAGCGTTCACAATTACAAGGGAAGTAAAAAAAATAACTCACAACATCAATAAATCTGGTCATGCTAATGAGCTTAATAACACAGTCCGTTACTGAACCTCCACCCATGTCTAGTAATGAGATGTGCATCATTGTAGCCTCCAACATTTCGCACACCCATTTTATCTGGTATATATGATCATCAGGGAGTAAAGATGGGTCCAACGGATACCCTAAAAAAATTTGCAAAGGAGATGTACCTAAGCTTTGCCAAATACCACATCCTATCTCCTGCCGCCTAGCATACATTAAATCTGGATGTCAGTCCATATTTAGATTCAGAATTAAAATTTGGATAGCTTTTCCATTAATTTGTAGGAAACACCGCAACATCATCAAACATGACGTGTACATTCAAAGAATCAAAGTGATCATAATAGTGTTTAGATGGCCGGTAGAGTATGTATGGGCGTTGGACACTTCGACCATCAATATATCCCACAAAATGGCAACCATAAATCGTGGGCAGTTTTTACATTAATACTCAGACGACGTCAAGCATGATGTACATATGAGGTAGAGTATATATGAGGTAAAGTTGGACACCCGAACATAAATACCCCTCCCACCCACCACCACCCAAAAAATGGCATGAATTTACCTATTAGCATATTAGTTTGCTGAAGTAATGATAAGCATTGAACGGATGCCTCCATTCGTGAAACACACTAACATAGACAAGGTCTACACCAAGGGGAAAAAACACTTCCTATTTTGTAGGTTTCCCTCTCCTAATAGAAGCCTGCTTAGTAGAATGTTCATATTTGTTGGCAGTTTTGATGGATGTCGGGTGTGACAATGAAGACGGTGCAGCTACGACAGTGCTAGCAACGCTAATATGGTGTTTAAAAATAGTGTGTTCCGCCTGAGGGCAGCTAGTGGCTGATGATCTAACACTATGAGGCTACCGGAGACAAAGTTTAGCAAGTGAGGCAAGAAAGAAAGTAGGATTATTGAGACAAACTTTGCAATGGTGCTTAACTTGTTCACGTCCAGTGGTAAGTGAAACAACAAGAGCCTTTACATTGTGATCCAGCTACCACAGTTAGTCGCCTGCAAAAGTTCTAGTTCTCGGTCCCAGGCATACCCATTTAAGTGGGTATATTGATATTGGTTCATTTCCCTAACCTGATAGGACATGAAGGCACAATAGTGCTACAGTAACATGCGTTGATGCTTGCTCACTTCCCCATCATCCATTGTGTACCCATAATTCTAGTAACTACTGCCACATTCGGCATCCACACTATCCTATAATTGGGTATGCCATTTTTTTTTACGCTTGCAAATTAATTATACAATCGGATGTTAAATTTAGACTTCGACTTATAGTATCTGCTAAAAGAAGCATTGAATTGTTAGAGGTAACTTTGATTATACCCACCATCTGAAGTAGAACGTTTTCATGGCGATTTTTAAATTTGAAATGGCCTTCACACGGGTTATTTGCTTGGAATCACGTAGACGGGGTGGAAGAAAGTTAGAAAAAACCGGCAAAAGCGGACGCCCAAGCCCAACCAAACGGTGGAGTCTAGCGAGAGCAAACGTCCGTTTCCGTTTGCCCGTTAATGGCTGCGAGCGCCTGTGAGAGTTGAACGGCACCCCCGCCCGGCTTATATAATACTCTCTCCCTCCTCTCGCTCGGTCACTCCCCTCCCCTCTCGTCTCCTCACCACCCCTGCTTCGCAGTTGACACTTGACACTCCCCCCTCTTCTCCTCAGCTCCCACCTCCCCTTCTTCCTCCCAGTGGAAAGCTTCTGCGATGGCCATCGACAAGGTGGACGCCAAGGAGAGGGAGAAGATCGAAGCCGTCCGCAAGCTTCTGCGCAAGCAGGCACCGCTTTCCGCCAAGCAGGTGATGCCCGAGAATCAGCTAGCTTTGCACACACACACAAGGAAACATACATCTCTCTGTCTCTGGCCGTTTCTCTAACCTTTGTTCGGCCATGGCGGCGAGCAGGCGCAGTACTGCAACGACGCGTGCATGGGGCGGTTCCTGCGGTCGCGTGGGGAGAGCGTGAAGAAGGCGGCCAAGCACCTGAGGACCGTCCTCTCATGGAGGGAGACCGTCGGAGCTGGTACGCCCGGGAGCTCAGCCTCCATTCCTCTCGCTCTGCTTTTCCCCCACCTAATCCGTGGTGGTTTCCTGGTTGGGACATGAACAAAAGGAAGCTAGTGTTCATTAATGCCGCTCGGGTCTGCGCTGCCATGCTCTGCTCGAGCCCGTGGCCAGTTCTCGCAGCGGATACCTACGGCACAGTGTATTTCTAGTCAAGCTACTGTGCCGCGCTCGCGGAATTTATTGCGCTGCCTGCCGATTTGGTTCATTCCTAGAAGTGTTTTCAAGGTACAGTCGGCAACAGTGCCGATCCTTTTGGTGCTATTATGTCCGAATGATTATTTGTTGTGTTCCTCTGTGTCGAGCAGATCACATCATGGCCGACGAATTCTCCGCCGAGCTCGCCGACGGCGTCGCCTTCGTCGCCGGCCACGACGACGACGGCCGCCCAGTCGTGGTACGCGTCCTCGCACACACACCGCAGATCTCTTGCAAAGTGCCAAATGTCTTCGGTTATGCTTCAGAAAGACTTTTTTTAAAATAAAAAAAAATAGTTCAGGCAAACTGACGAGTTCTTCTGCCTGGGATTTGTTTCTCTTCGCAGGTCTTTCGAATCAAGCAGGATTACCCCAAGTTCCACTCCCAGAAATCGTAAGAACTAGCATTCCCAAGTGTCTCTTTTATTTCTTGCATATCTGCCTGCTAACTTCTTACGCTTCCTTGTCGCTAGATTCGTGCGCCTGCTGGTGTTCACGCTCGAGGTGGCCGTCGCGTGCATGTCCCGGTTCGTGGACCAGTTCGTGCTCCTCTTCGACGCAAGTAAGCTACCTGCCGATCCTCCTCATTCCTTGGAACCGATACAAAATACCTCATCCGCGCTACGCTCCATTCCGTTCTTCTTGGTGGCATTTGTCCCCTACTCCTCCAGAAAAAAACGAGTCAGAGAAGCAGCACTCGTCGTCGTGTTCGCCGGCATTGGCTTCCAAGAGCCAGGCCGGGCGCTCTCTCTCGGCCAGTGGTCAGTCCGCTGTGCGCAGCGGGTGCTCTCTGGTTGTGGTGGGTGGCGGTGCAGCCTCCGCCGGTCAGACGCGCACATGCGGCTGGCTCGGTGAAGGCCTCCACTGCTCTGTGCTCTCAGAGCAGAGGGCCAGCTGCTGCGTCGGCTCTGCGGCTGCGCGCGTGTCCTCGGGTTCGGTCGGGGCCGGGTCGCGTTGCCATGCGCTGCCGATGCGTTGCGTGGTCCCGGGCCTTGACCGAGCGAACACTTTGGTAGGCTGCTCGCACAGTGGCAGGCACGGCCGCCGTTTTTGGGGAGGCCGGGCCGTTCTCACCGTCACCGGCAACAGCTCGCTCGCTTCCCGCCGGTGCGGTTTGAATGGAACGAGTAGGAAAAATGATTGGGTTCGCTGTACGAAAGTGCGGGCCGTGGAGTGTGCAGGGATTCATGCGGGAAAGCAAAAGTTCAAGGGAGTGTGGGGAGGGAGAGTTGCTTTGTGTTTAGATGCAAAAGATCTTTTGCACTTACTATTCATTCCCCTCACAGAACACGCATTCCTAAAAATTCCTTTTTCACCTTTCCTATTCATCCCCCTCACATAACACGCATCCCAGAAACAAAAGATCTTTTCCCTTCATCAACTAAACACAGCCTTGGTGGTGGTTGACTGGTGACTGACAAGACTGCGAATCCCCTTCTTTGCGGCGCAGGCTTTTTCCGCTCGGCGTCGGCGTTCCTCAACCTGCTCATGGGCACGCTCAAGATCGTCGCCGACTACTACCCCGGCCGCCTCCACCGCGCCTTCGTCATCGACCCGCCCTCGCTCTTCTCCGTCCTCTGGAAGGTAACACACTCTCGTTGTCATTGAATGCTCTCACTCTCAGCAATCAGCATCGGTTGGGAAAACATGGAACCTAACAGTGGCATGCATGTTCGTGTGGCTCAACAGGGAGTGCGTCCGTTCGTGGAGCTAGCGCCGGCGACGGCGGTGGTGTGCTCGCTGGACTTCGAGGACTCACTGGAGGACGCCTCGTTCACCGCATACCCACGAACAGCGTCGCTGCGGTTCGAGCCGGCTTCCGCGGCGGCCGTCGTCGGGAAGTCCGGCGTCGGCTCGGCCTCGTCGCGGTTCTCCGTCACCCCCACCGACAACCCCATCAAGCCATGGTACCTCTCCACCATCCCGGCGTCCGTCGGCTCCCGCTCCGTCGTGCCCACCACCAGCAGCCCATCCCTCGTCGGCGCGTCCCCTCTCTCCGCTCGCTCCTTCTCCTTCGCCTCCCCCGCCGCCCTTCGCTCCACGCCGCCTCCATTCCCCCGCGGCGGCGCCGGCGCGCCCCTCACGCCGTCCTCCGCCGCGAAGCAGCAGGGCCAGAAGACCCCACCGCCGCCGCAGCAGTTTCCGCGAACGCCGAGGCCGTCGTTCTTGCATTCACCGTCGATGCTGTTCGCGTTCCGCAAGGATGGCGGGCAGGGAAGCAAGGTGGAGCGCGAGCGCGAGTCGTTCCTGCCGTTCCTGAGATTCTATCGCCGGCCATACGACGAGATATCCTACCGGGCCAAGATGCGGCCGCCGCTCGGCGGGCTGATATCCATCGTTGGAGAGAAGTTCAAGCAGAAGCCGGTGCAACAGCAGCAGACGCTACGCCGGCACGCCGGGATCCACCACCACCAGCAGCAGCAGCAGCAGCAGTACTACCATTACCAACAGCACCAGAGGATCTGATTCTGATCTTTGGCGATGGCGACCAGAGAATTTTCTCGATACAGCATAAATCCAATGCTATATTATGCTAAGTTAATCTTTTGCCAACTTTTTTCCCCCTTCTTTCTAGTACTTAGCGCCTATGATATTCTTGAATCCATGTAAAATAACATCCCAGAAAATGTGAGTAAAATCAACCCCTTTCTGCATGCACCAGATCGACTCTGCTTGCTGATCTCACTGTGATTGACTACTGTTGCCCAGCTCTCGGTTTCTTCAATTCAGCATGTGCTTGGCTCGAACCGAAATTTTAAAATACACACAAATTAAAAGAAGCTTTGGACAGTAAAGTAGTATCATATACGACGACAGCAAGGCTTGGACTCGTTTCAAAGTTCAAACACGCGACAATGTCACACGACAGCACGAGTCCACGGCCTCACGCACAGTTCAATGCAGAAACCAACCGGCAAGGCTCCATGCGTGATGATGCACGATCAAGTTAGGACGGTCCTCTGAGGTCACGTACCGTTGCGAAATTTCAAACGCTAGGGAGTGAGAGGAAGAAGAAAGTGACGTGGAGAGTCCCGACGGATTTTTCCTTTTCGAGCTTTTGCCGTAACCCTGTCGGCCACTCCGTAAGCCACCCCCAAAGCATCAGCATGAAGTATTACGTGGAGCCTACACGTAACACGGTTCAAGCACCTTTTGATTTTCAACCTGTTTTTCTGTGTAAGTTGGTTTTGCTTTGAGGTCATCAGGGTTGACGCTTTGTGCTTTCCTACGAGAGCTTACAAAAAAACGAAGCCGGTCATGATGGAGATGATCACAAAACACATCATATTCTTGCTTTGCATCGATCCGAACTGAAATTTAAACTAGTAGCAAACATGGCTAGCCGGCGTGAGCAGGTACCCTCTTTTTTTTTTTGTTCTCGAGTTCTGGTAAAGCAAAGCCTTGCAAAAGCACAGGGGATGCAATCCTGAATCCTCTTTTGTGACCGCCGCTGCTAAAACAATTGATCGCCGGCAACAGTGATGCAGTTGCTTTCGTTGATCCAGAGGCAGGATCTGCTTCGTGTGGGCCGGCCTCGATCCGTCTTTGGTTTTCTCCGAGAAGAAGGATCAAGGATCGCTGCGTGCTCCATTGGGCGAGCTGGGGAATTTTTTTTTTGCCCAAACAGTCCCATCTTTTCACATGATTCACATCTCTTTAATTTGTTGCGGACTCCGTGCTGGAAATCCAAAGTATTGTGCGCCTGCTCTCAAATTGTTGGATTGCGTGTGTGCAGTTTTGCTAGATTTTACTAGTGCTGCTACACGTATCAGATTGTGCAATATCTACATGGACCAGTGTGTACAAACTCATCTTTCCATACGTGTGAGCTGAGCTATGTAATCGACTGCACTCGCACCGTTGGATATGTTGGTTTTGATCATTACCCCTGGGTAAATGTACCTTGATTACTTCTAAAGGTTCTCAAAAGATGAAGAAGAGAGCATTGATCAATGCTCTGCGATTGAACTTGATCTTGGTAACTACTACTGCACTTGTATAAAAATGAAACGAAAATGAGAACCGAAATGAAAGCCAATTTTGACTCTTTTGAGCTTTCTTTTTCAAACCCATGCGTGTAGTATTTCTATGGTCTTTTGAAGCACTTTTGTGTTGATATAAATTTTGGTAGTGGTTCTTGTCGTGCTGTACAGTACTCCTGCCGATTCCAAATGTAAGTCATTTAGGTATTGACGGAGTCTCCATTGTCCAATATAATTATATCTCGATTCGCATTTTTTTTTCAAAAAACACTACTTTGAACCGTGAACTTATATGTTATAATTTTTTTTTACGATGAAATCTAGTAACATCAACAATATATTGTTAATCTGTGCAAAGCACCTACATTTGGAACCGTAGTGTAGCATATTGGCTGTATACGCTAGTACAAGTAATGATTCTGAGAGTATGCATCCAGAAGAATAACAACCTTTTGTTAGCTATTCTGGCTCCACCCGCATACACGTACGTACGTAGGCGTGCCGTGTACTTTTGGCACGATCTGTAATTCTGTCGTGGACAAAGGGAGGTCGTTGAAAAAAAAATGCAAGGCGGTACACATATAGTAGTACATGTGAAGTCACGGGCCAACCAGCCAGTCCCTCCGTACCTCAGATAGACACGATCGCACGACGCTACTACTGAAACAGACCCAGGCGCCTACAGGCTTCGGACAGCAGAAACGGTCGGTCTTGCCCCGCCGCGCGCATCGGACGGAGGACACCGCACACGCGCGCTGTAACGCCGGTGTCGCCACGGCAAACCCCCACGGCACGGCGCGCACGCTGCACGGACGCACAGGCGAGCAGGACGACACGCTGAAAAGAATAGTGTCACCGCCCAGTCGCCCACGGATGCTGCCGGCCCGTCTCGCCGTGGCTCGCACGCAGTCACCGGCCGCGCCCGGCCCGTTGCCCAGCCGTTTTCCAGGAAGCCATCCCGGGCGCGGCCACGTCCACCCGCCCGCCACTCGGGGCGCGTTCGTTTTCTTTACTCGTCTCAAGCAAAGCTTCCCCGCGACGCACCGCTCGTCACCTCGCAACGTTCTCGGGCGGACGCCGTGCGCGCGTTCTCGATCCCACAAAGTCCACGAGCCGTTTCCCCGCGGCGGCATCGGCCGGGGCGCGCGCGGGCGGTGTCCGTAGCCGGCGTCGCGGCCTCAAGGCATCCCGCTGCGCCCGCACGGCGTCCGCCCGGAGCCAAGCGAGAAGGCCACCGATCCTCCCGGGCGACTGGTCCCGTCGCGCATCGTTGTTTGGGACGCGGCAGGGCCGGCCGGGCGGGCGGGGCTGGCGCCTGACGTCTTCTTCCGGGGTGTCCGGTTGCCGTCGAGGCATTTCTTACTAAGCCACCGTCTTGTAACCCGTATTGACGCTGCCTGGTCTCTTGCTCTTGTCTGCTTCTCCCTCTGCGAAAACGAAGCTTGTAGTGTTGTTCAGCGTGTCTTGGGACTGTGTGTCATCTCGGTATGACACTAGGCTGTGTTCAGATTGGAGATAAAAAGTACTTTTTTCTAGATGAATAATGTACTGGGAAACGTGTTATGTGAGTGGATACCTTTTCATGAATCTGAAAACAGCCTACTCACTAGTAGTATCTCACTGCTCGCAAGGATCAAGCAGGCGACTGGCTCGTAGGACGTCATGTGCTGTCAGGCGATTGATTCTTGTGCGGCAAGAAGGCTGTTTGGAAAGAGGGTGGATCAGTGACTGAACATTTTTTTAAATCGCGGTTAGCAACGGGATCTAACTGCTTGATCCTTGCGAGCATGATGGGACAGAGGAAGACTTGCCAGGTACGAGAGTATCAGTGGACACGGTAAGATCAAACTGCTGTCGGATTTAACATCACAGGAAGAATGTTTGTTTGCTTACTTTGTGGAGTCAATTTCACAATTTGTTAATGCCATTTGACCATGGTACACACGATATGATTATTTTAGAACTACCGAGTATGTTACAAAGTGTTGGCTTATGCTAGTTTCCCTATGGAACGAGTTTGTAATTGATGCAATTGGGATGAAATGGAAACAATGGTCAGGCACGACAACATCAGTGGACTGTACACGTTGAAATGAATCCACGATCAGATTTGCCATCATAGAAAGAACGTTTGGCTACTTTTTTTTTTCCTTGAGAGGGAGGGGTTTGGCTACCTTGTGGAAGGTAGACCTTAGTATTCTTTGGTCCGGCCCAAGCCTAGTGGATTTTGGCCTGCCCATGTCTCTTGTCTCTTGATGGGACATGTGTCAAAGTGTGGTTAACGAAAATCAAGCCCGAAAAAAATTTCGGACCATCCCAAACCTACCCAAACGATTTATTTTATTTATTTTTCAACTAAAAAGAGTAGAAAGCCCAAGCCTGGCCGAAAACTCAGCCCCCATGTGTAGGCACAAATTCCGACCCAAAGCACACACATTTTCTGGCCTGGCCCACATAATGCTCAGGTCTAGTAGAAGCAAATTAAATGAGACAATACTACAATAGAGCTTGCCATTTGACCATGCCACACGAGACTGTCATTATAGAACTAGAGAACATGTACTAAAAAAATGCTGACTAGTCTTCGTTTCCCTGTTCCAAAAGAAGCATAACGGCTTGCTTAGGTCAAATACAAAGCACCACCCTTTATAAGTTTATATAGCCATATAGCTTTCCCCTCTCAAAAAGGTTTTACATATATAGACTTATAGCTACCGATAAGCACCAATACCATTGTCGAGGTCTCAAGGATATGCAGAAGTCAATGCAAGATTTACTGGCGATTTTCCGTTTATTCTAATAGTAACATTATTGTATACATCACTGAAGACAGTAAGGGCACTAAACTGTTTATAGTCTTGAAATGATCTAGAACAACGCACATCATTACCATATCTCCGCACCATCCGCATATACCATGGCAAATCCGTTGGCCCTTTTTCTGTTGGAACTAGGTTGTTTACTTGCTAAACTGAAGACTGAATTCCAATTATACCTGCAAGTTATTGAGAGATGTATATGTAAGTGCCATCAATCAGAGGGCGTCACTTGTGCAACATAAAGTGGCTTCTGTTTTATATGAATCTGAGTATGTACACTTCTATTTTTAAAATTGTCTGTTAGACTTGCTTCAAAAGGAAAAAAAAAAGTAAGAGAAATGCCAATCTCTTTCCTACAATTTGCAACACTACAAAAAAAAAAGGGCTTGGCATTTACCACATCCAATTCTAGCTCCTGCGTTTCCTGTTGTCTTACTGAGTTCATGGCCACCTTAAAAAATATCCAAGGAACATAGTCAGGAGCAGTAAAAAAACGAGGACACCTCACACTAGAACAATTATTAAAGAATCTCAAGTCTGCTGATTATTACAGAAAATAGAAAGCAAGGATAAAAATACTTCAATGCTTGTTGAGGTGCAGCAGGGCAATGGCAGATGAAAGAGTATGAAGAAAACGTGCAAAACTAGGTAAAAGATAATTTTGATAACTGATCATTTAACAATTGAGCACAAAGCTAGGTAAAAAAAACACAGAAAATTTCTTTCTTCCACTTGTAGGCTTGTAGCGTCCAAATGATTTTGTGGTGACTGAAACTGTAACTTGTATGTGTTATTAAGACAACTTTGGAAATGGCTTACCACATATTGTGCCATCATGGAAGTTTTTATTTAGCCAAATATATCTTTGTACAACTACTTAAGCAATCAATGGACACGATCTCATGAGTCATGAAGCCTTATGTACAAAACAGAGAGAGATAAAAATAGACTAGTAGTTCTCGGTTTCCAAGTGTTGCATGGTGTGGTGTGGTATGGTAAATGGAATGGTAATCCTACAGCGTGTCACCCTTGAAGCCATAGCTGTTGGGAATTAATGAGATAATAGACTCAAAAAGCAAAAAAAAAATGATATGGGTACTAATTGGCAATAAAATCTCCATTGAGCAGGTGGCCATGCCAGTTATGCTGTCTACATCGAACATTCAATAATATATTCTGGAAAACAAGGCCCATCTACATTACTGATGGAAATAAAAGGTATAATAGGGGACCTTCAATTTTCTAAGAACTACAGTACAATTGCAGTTGTAATACAAGCATGCTTACCCCTCCCTAGATCATCAGGATCAGCATGAACAACAACTGCCCTTCCCAGTATGGAATGAGGCCCACTCAGTGAAATCTTTAGAAAGCAGCAGAGATAGATAATAGAGTTAATCATAATTAAAAATTAACAAGCTCATATTTACATCCTTTGAGGCAACCAAACCTGTGAGTCCCTTATGAGCACTTCTGCAACTCCTGAAAAAAGCATGCAAGGCATTATTAGGAGACAGGTATCATCTCTCTTAACGATCAAAAGATCTTTGATTGTACTTAATACTAACCATCTTTGTTGGCTACTATGTTTCCCAGGTCACCCACATGTCGTTCGTCATCAATTGGTGCTCCATGGGGCTTATTCTGAGGGTTAAAATGGGGCCCTATGAAGCAAACAAATCATTCAGAACAAAGTAAGAATGATGGATACCACTATACCAGCCCATATATAACATGTATTGGTGTGAGACACTATGGAAAAATTAGTTAGTTAAAAAGAAGGTTAAAAATAATGTTTGCAAGAAGAATTCATATCCCTTGATCATGCACCATGTCACAAAAGGATAAAACCCTTCTATCAAGTAATGATGTAACGTTTGACACCTAGCTGCAGTTGGATTCCAGTGATAGTGTCATCATAAGTCATAACAAAAGGATGGTGAAATAATGGAATTTATTCCATAGAAAACAATGAGCTTAGCAATTCCCTGCTTCACTACCAGTGCAATGCAAAGCGATAGGTATGCATAATGCATTGCCCATTTCATCATTAGCTGATGAAGCAGTTTTATTCGTCCGCAAACGGGTGAATTTTGTAACTGATCGGATGAAGGTTACCCCTCCCAGAGGGCCAGACATAGGAATTTCTGCTGTAAATGAATATATACAACTTTTTTTTCCATTTTCTAAAAAAACATGTACATACTAATTCTGCACGACAGGATTGTGAGACATCTAAACCGACCACATGGGTATATATTTTCTGTAAAGCTGCTTTGTTTCATGAAATTGCAACCCTCAATTAGACATCTTGAAGGTTAATTGAGGCGCTGAAAAACATTTCGATACAGTTGTGTGATTCACTAGCACACCTACCAGTATTAATCTTGAAGGTTAATTGAGGCGCTGAAAAACATTTCAATACAGTTGTGTGATTCACTAGCACACCTACCAGTATTCCCAAATCGACAGCATAGGTCAGAGGTCACAAACCAAGCACCAATGAATCAATGATAGGAAACGAACCGGTGGAGTTGCAACCGTTTGTGGTGTCGCCGAAGACGTGGATGTGGAATCCATGCATGCCCGGAGACAAGCCCGTGACCCTGCCCCTCACCTCGGTGTACCCTAGCACAGAAACAGGAGCAGGCACCGGCAGCGAAAACAGGTCAGCTAGGACTTCCGATGGTTGTACATAGCGCAGAGCTCGACGAAGCGGTTACCCGTGGAGGGGTCCTGGAAGAAGTGGAGGGCGCCGGCGACGGTGCTGTTGGCGCCGCCGCCGATGAGGGCAACCCCCTTGAGTCCGCCGGCTTTCCCTGCCATTTTCTTCTGCGTCCGCCGTGCCGGCACTGGTTTGGCTTCGTCGGCTTCTCTCCTGTCTGCCTTCCCTTTTTTTTCGCCGTTTGTGATTTTGTCCGACACGATCCAATCCGGCCCGCCGAGAAAATGGGCCGCAATACTATTGCGATCTGGCCCATCTGGAAAAGGGTAGTAGCCCCACGCCCCCACCCTCGCACCTCCTCAACGCCGTGCAGAGCTCCTCGCCTCCTCGGCCGGCCACCAGCGGACCAGCCACATCTCGCCTCCGCCGCCCTCCTCCTCCTCCTCCATGGCTCCGTTGCCACCTAGCTCGCTCTCTGAGAGAGGGAGGGAAACTGCCTATGCCGTCGGAGTCTCCGACAATCCGAGAATGAGAAGGTCAGCGTCGAATCGGCAGTTCTGCATGCTCATCGCCACCGTCTCCGTTTGCTAGCAGGTCTGCACTGCACCTGCACGCTGTCCTCTTTAATTGAAGTAGAGCACGATTAGCTTGTTTTCTTCTCCGATATAACTCATTCGTTCCTATAGAAAAAAGCACCTCTCTCTCATAGTTTCTATCACCACAAGTATTTGTATTTCTATGATGAATCGATGGACCCCCATGGCCCCATCCAATGGTCCAATGTTTCATGCTGTTAAAATTTCTGAAACCATTGTGCCTCGCGGCACACCATACCAAGCGCACGCTGGAGCCGTGACGTTGTGGTCTGGTCGTGTGTGGACTGCACACCCTTTGAAGCAACCATTTTTTTTTTTGAAATCAATTACTACACCTATGAAGGCATTTGTAGAAGTATTTATGCATGCCTTTGGTATCTTAAGTGATTCTGATCCTTGAACAAATATAGCAGAACGTATGATCAACGATGGCACTATCTAGTATGGAATCCTTTTTGCATTTTTTGGGGCGACTAAATGGATAATTTTTTAATCTGTTAGTTTCTGAAGAAGAACTGCACACACCCATTGATTCAACGCAGTGAGGTTTAGTTTTTTTTTAAAAAAAAATCTGTTAGTTTCTGAAGAAGAACTGCACACGCCCGGGTTCGGTGAACTGAACCAGATGCCTCCATTCCTGTGCATTTCCTATAAACGTTCTGGACAAGCTTTTCCCTCTGCGCTCTTCCATTTGGCATCTCATATGCTCACATCAGGCAGTCTGCCCCATCTCATATACTCACACCATGCAGTCTGTCCTGGTGTCTCCTTGTTAATATGTTCAGTGATCAAGAAATTCAGCATCTGCTATGGTATTGGTATCCTCACCCATTGATCAGGAAATGTAGTATCTTTTTTTTGTGTGTGGAAAAGGTAGCACATGCTCTGCCTTTCAAATTAAGAGAGATAAAGAGAGTTTTATCTACAAGAGACTACAAGTTAGATCAACAAGCTAGTATAGAAATGTAGAATTTGCTATGGCATATTCAACCATTGATCAGAAATGTAGCATCTGCTATTAATCAAGAAATGAACCATTTGCTATGGCATATCCATTCATTAATCAAGAAGTGTAGCATATGCCATGGCATCCTAATGTTTCACAAAGCATTGTACACTGCACATAGTATACTTGTCCTTTTTTGTTTGCCATTTAAGCTATCAACACGGTTTCATATAGTTTTGTCGACTATTGGTGTTTCTAGTTACATCCTATATTGAATATATTTTTATGACTAATGTACTGATATAATTTCCATGTGTCATTTTTAAAAAATTATTTTATTTTATATCAAGTTCATCAAACTGGTTCGACCAACTTTACACTTCTACTCTTCCATCAATGAACAGGTGAAATGCAATAACAACCAGGGAAAAAATGGCAGGACAACACTGCCGTTCAAACACGTCTAGTTGACTCATACCAAAAGAAAATAAGCATGAATGCTTCCAGATCACATGACTCAATATTCAGCTTCTGTTTCCAGATCAGATGGCTCAATATTCAGCTTCCTCTTCGTCATCTTCAACTTCGGCCCCAACTTCCTCATAGTCCTTCTCCAGTGCTGCAAGATCCTCCCTTGCCTCTGAGAACTCCCCTTCTTCCATCCCTTCACCGACATACCAATGAACAAATGCACGCTTTGCATACATGAGATCAAACTTGCGGTCAATACGGGAGAAGACCTCAGCCACAGCTGTGTTATTGCTGATCATGCAGACCGCACGTTGCACCTTGGCCAGGTCCCCTCCGGGGACTACAGTTGGTGGTTGGTAGTTTATCCCACACTTGAATCCAGTAGGACACCTGTGCATGTGGCAACACCGAAAGATGATCATGTCTCGTGTAGCTAATCGTATCATAAGAAGTTTACAATCTATAGAACTATCTGATATGATTTGGTAAGAGTTGTGTGTACATACCAGTCAACAAACTGCACTGCTCTCTTAGTCTTGATTGAATGGACAGCAGCATTCACATCCTTTGGTACGACGTCGCCTCGGTACATCAAACAGCATGCCATGTACTTTCCATGCCTGGGGTCACATTTTGCCATCACACTTGATGGCTCAAACACAGAATTTGTTATCTCAGGAACAGAGTGCTGTTCATGGTAGGCCTTCTCTACTGAGATAATCGGAGCATACGAAGAAAGCATAAAGTGTATTCGAGGGTAAGGCACAAGGTTTGTCTGGAACTCAGTGATGTCAACATTTATAGCTCCATCAAACCTAAGAGAGGTGGTCAGAGATGATATAACTTGAGATATAAGCCTGTTCAGATTGGTGTATGTTGGACGCTCAATGTCAAGGGACCTCTTGCATATGTCATAGATAGCTTCATTATCAAGAAGCACGACAACATCGGTATGTTCAATTAGCGAATGTGTGGAGAGCACGCTGTTATAAGGCTCGACGACAGCAGTTGAAATCTGCAACAGGAGGAAATGGTTTCAGTACAGAGTACTTTACAATGACAGGTACGCCTCCTTTGCAAGCTTTTGCTATCTGAATGAGAACGAATGTCTACACCTATAGCTAGGCAATCGTAACGTTGATAATACAAATTAACTTCTTTTATCCGCTCCAGTCTCAAGCAAACATATTTAGATCTTGTCTTATGAGTTATGACCTCTATGTAGGCAATAAGAAGGACGACTGTTCTCTGTGACTGGACATAAAGTTCTCACGGATATTCAGTTATTGACTCACATCTTTGCTCTGATTAGAGATATGTGTGCCTCACATGATATTTATTAGGGTATAGTTTTTTTTTTAAAAAAAAACTTAGGCCTATAGTTTGTATGGTAACTCCCAATGAGATCCATTGAGGATTTTTTTAACAATCAATGATAGGTGGATGTAGGCCAGGGAAGTATATATTTCTGCAGGCAAGCTCTGTCTTATTGCAAGAAGCGAAGAACAGTTGAACAAATAAAGAGTTATGCTCATAGACAGAGGTAGCTCAACTGTAATGGCAATAAAATTTATTCTTTCTTGGAGCTCTTCCAGAAACTGGGCAAAAGCAACATACTCAGGCAAAAGTGCAAAACAATTAGACTAGTAGCTTCTAAAAAACATTGAAAGTACGACACACTACGTATCTAGACTTCTCTTATGAAGTTAATATAAAATGTTTGATAAATAATTTTGATTAAATTGTGACCTTTGTTGGTTTTTGTCACTGGTACTGTGTTATATCTGTAATCATGCCAAATCACATTTCATAACTACATACCACTGAAGTCATCTTCTTTTTAATGTTACACGCTGAATTCTACAGTTTTTATTTCCTGGGGTGGTAATTGCTTCGCAATTGATTGCCCGCAAACAAACATGAAATTAGTGATTGCATGGGTGCAAATATGATGAAATAATGATGCATATTGGCATGTATGAAATTATCATAATAATACCTGTGGTGAAGGATAGATGGTGAAACCAAGCTTCGACTTCCTACCATAATCAACTGATAGACGCTCTAAAAGTAATGAACCAAGTCCAGAGCCAGTTCCACCACCAACAGCATTGAAAACTAGAAAACCTTGAAGACCAGTGCAGTTGTCTGCCAATTTTCTTATCCGATCAAGGCAAAGATCTATTACTTCTCTTCCAACTGCAACAGAGAAACAACTTAGTCACTCAGTCCCCAAACAGGGGTATTCTTACAAGTATGGGACAGTTTCAGCGGCATGCCCATCTTTTAAGAAAGGTGCTCTAAGTTATAAAAAAGAAGATGTTGCATGTGTAGTATGAACAATAGTCTCAAATGATTGAATATTTAAGTTGCGGACCCTGTCCCCTGTAATATCCAACATTTTTTGTGGATTAGTTCTACCTATCACTTTATAGAACTATTCAAATACATAAATATATAATTTACACAGTTTGTCAATGCACCTAGAGTATGCCCAAATCCAAGACAGCGCTTCCAAACTCGAAGAGTTAATAGTATTTTAAATGGTTGAAAATATTTTATTTTTCTTCAGGAAATGGCTCAAGATGAAGCACGACATATCACACCTGTATAATGTCCACGAGCAAAGTTGTTGGCAGCATCTTCCTTGTGGGAGATGAGCTGCTCCGGATGGAAAAGCTGGCGGTATGTCCCGGTCTTCACTTCATCAATGACAGTAGGCTCCAAGTCGACGAACAAAGCCCTTGGGACGTGCTTCCCTGCACTCGTTTCACTGAAGAACGTGTTGAATGCATCCCTCGCAACCCCAACAGAGGTATCACTGCAAAGCAACAGCCAAAAAGCAGAGAAATTGAATACTGTAAAATAGGCGCTATGCAAGTAAATCGGTGATCAGTGTATACTTATCCTCCCTGATGTTAGTTTCACAAAACAAGAGATTCTTTTATATGCAGATAATTTTGCCCCATCTTTTGATCATGCTCCTTTTATTTCTACTTTTTAAACAAGTGTTTTTTATGCAGTTTGTCATCAACTCAAAGGAAAGATTTTCAGAGCATCCAACAAAGTTTCTCAAGCCTTCACTTTGGGCTTTCATCCAGTAAAGATCGTCCTCAGGATTATCTATGAAAATATTTTTTTCAGGCTACTACTACAAGAACCCAGAAGGTGGCTGGCCAATTATCTGTGCTGAAAATAATTACAAAGAGACCAAAATTCGACAGAATTCTCAAAGAAGGATGAGATAAACAAAAAAAAGTCAGAAGTGCAAGAATTGGCTTAGAAGGGAAGGGGGGCTCACCTGGGCATGAGGCCATCAGGCTGGATACCATGCTCCAGGCAGTAGAGCTCCCAGCAAGAATTCCCCACCTGGATGCCCGCCTGGCCGATATGGATGCTGATGATCTCCCTCATCTCCCTGTCTCCGTGCTTCGGTTCTATGACCCTGGGAGTGCAGGAACCGACGACAGCCTAGCAGTTACCTGCACGGGGAAGAAGCCTGCGAACCGAAAAGGCTTGCACCACAGCACACGGGAAGAGGGCGTGCCTCTGGGAGCAAGACGGGAGAGAAGGAGGACAAGATAGCTAGCGGCGTCAACCGGAACGTTCTTCAGAAAGCAGAAAGCGACAGATGGAGTGAATCACACTTGGCACACGTCGGACGGAAAGCGACCCCGATGGACAAAAAATTACTAGGTGGGTTGGCTAGCAACTACTACAATTATTCCTAGAAGAGGGGCCTATGGGAGTATGGGACTGCAGATGATGATGATCTACTCCATTCTGTCTGCTACGATTAGCTTGGTGAGTTATAGAGTTCCAGGCAGTCGTTTCTGATGGAGGGTTTGGTCGGAACTCTCTCTAATTCCCGCAGGTCTAGAAAAGGAGCCCCAGTTGAAAGTTGGAGGCAACGTGCTCTCAGAATATTCCCGCCTTTTTTCCCCTCATTGACCTTGTGTAAAACCTAACAAATGATCTCTCATGTTCTACTAGTATTATCTTAAGTTGCACCATTCTTTATTTCTGTCTCTTGTACTGAACTGGCCCAGAGGTCGTCTGTCAATGTGGGAATTTAGGTGCTGATGTAGTGATGTCTGTTCCTCCCAGGACACAGACCACGTCATCTGGTAAAATAAAAAATGACCGCACTTCGTTTTCACTACCCATACTGAGGTTGTGTTTAGATGCAAAAGATCTTTTGCACTTACTATTCATTCCCCTCACAGAACACGCATCCCTAAAAATTCCTTTTTCACCTTTCCTATTCATCCCCCTCACATAACACGCATCCCAGAAACAAAAGATCTTTTCCCTTCATCAACTAAACACAACCTGAATCTAGTGCTGCCATCATAAACAACAGGACACTGCCTTCGTGGATAATCCAGGACAAGACGCTAACCAAAGATTGCGCCAGGCACGACACCAATGAGCACAACCGCGGCGCGATGCTGCCATGCTGGTGATCTCTTGATGGCGCACTGTTCCGTCAATCCTGATGATTACTTCGTGCTGTTTAGACCGCAGGCTTAAGGCCCAGAGCAGCACAGACAGCACGCTAACGACCGAATGTTCTGCCCTTGCTAATGAGTTCTCAAAATCTTCCGGTATCTTACACGACAACAAGATCATCATGTGGTATGAGTGTTATTATGCTGGCTGGACAGCGAGATGTAAACAGGACGAGTGCAAAAACCCAATGAAAATATCTTGGATTCTTGGGTCGTTTTTGTTCTCTGCATCACAAATCTGTCTCTCGAGAGACGCCCAACATCGCAATCAAACACTTGCCAAAGAAACGAAGACTTCTGAGTCCTAATCCCCCACTTTATTCCAAGTAGGTGTAGGTCAGTACGTACAAACAATCAGGTCCAATATCAAGTACATGTGTGCTGCACTGCTGCTCACGTATTATTGGAGAAATCCTACCAAAAAAATCTAAGCAGCGTCAACACTCAAGAATACCGAAGATGAGGCTTTGAACAAATCTACCGAAGAATCTGACCAATGATTTTTTTTTCATTTTTTTTTGTTTAGCTTGGGATCTGGGAAGTTATTAGTGCAGATTGCAGAACTTATGCACCTGTTACTTTGTGGCACGGTTGAGCATACCAAACAAGGACGATCTCGCTTCAAAAGACGAAGATGAAAGCAAACATTGACGTGGCAGATTGAGGATGCATTGGTTTTATTGTGTTCTTGATTCCCCCAGTAATCAAATACTTTGATCTGAAGAACGATGCTGATGGTTCTTTTTCCACAACCAAGTCCCTATTCTCTGCCTGCTCCTGAGTGACTTGGTGCTGTTAACATTCAGTCCATTGCAGGCCACGAGAAAGCTGACTCCACTCAAGCTCAAGCATCGAGTGAGGCTGTTTACTGCGAGAGGTGGCACATGCGCGGGTGCAGCGGGCACCACAGCGGCTGGATCGGCTCGGCACGGATGCCCCGCGCCACCATTCGGTACCTCCACTCGTTGAGCCGCGCCGTGGCGTTGGCGTAGCGCTTCCTGCCTGTGACGCCCTTGTTCCCGGCCCAGAGCGTCTCGGCGGCGGCGGCGGCCCTGGGCCAGAGCCTGCCGTCGAGCACCGCGGCGTCGGACTGCTCGGACCAGAGCGCCACCTCGCCGCCCAGCACCCGGGTGGCCTCGTCCTCCGTCAGCCCGTGCAGGATGTCGTAGTCGTAGATGCGCTGCCACGTCTTGAACGGCGCGCACCAGGAACCCCCCGTGCCTCCCGGGTCGTTGAACAGCGGCGTGCCCTCGCGCTCCTTCTCCTGCACGTCGTAGCGGCTGTCGTTGCCCACCCACCCGCCGTGCCCGCAGTCGAGGTAGTAGTAGGACGCCGAGGACACGATGGCGCGGTAGCCGGCGGAGACGATGCGCTTGGTGTTCTCGGCCCCGTTGTTCCACGTCTGCAGCACGGTGGTGTCGTGGGGCAGCACCGTCGGCCCCACCGACACCTTGGGGCCCAGGAGGACGTCCTCCCAGTACACCGCCGTGCGGTTGAGCTCGTGCACCAGGAACGGCCGCGTCGCGTTCACGAACAGCTCGAGGAGGCGGCCGTGCGAGCCGCCGTCCGCCAGGAAGCGCCGCACCACGGGGTCGTCCTCCCAGCACGCCGTGTTCACCTCGTCCGCGCCCGCGTGCAGGTACGGGTCCGGGAACAGCGCCGCCAGGTCGCGCAGCACGTCCTGCGCCACGCGGTACGTCTTGGGGTTCAGCGGGTTCAGCTGCCCCGTGCAGGGCTCCGCCGCCAGCGCCGGCTTCGCCGTCGGCGCCCAGAACTTGTTCGCGCACGTCACGATCTCCGGGTACGCTCCCGCCCACGATCCCGAGTGCCCTGAGGTGAATCGAGAGTTTGCGTTCGACATAAAGGGGCTGTGGCCAATCCACGATACGACTGAATGATTGACTGAAAATTGGAAGTCGTCAGTCACTCACCGGGCATGTCGATCTCGGGGATGACGCGGATGCCGAAGGCCTCGGCGAAGCGGACGATGCGGCGGACGTCCTGGTCGGTGTAGCGCATGACGGGGGAGTAGGAACCGAGGTTGGCGAGATTGGGGACGGAAGGGAGGACGATGGGGAAGGATTGGGAGTCGGTGATGTGCCAGTGGAACACGTTAAGCTTGTTGAAGGCCATGGCGCGGATGGTGCGGAGGATATCGCGGACGGGGTAGTAGTTCCGGGCGGTGTCGAGGAGGATGCCGCGGTGGGTGAAGAGGGGGTGGTCGGAGATCTCGATGTCGCTGGGGACGATCGGCTGGCCACCCGCGGCGGGGCCGCCGCCGGCCCAGGACAGCTGGGAGAAGGTCTCGAGGCCGCGGATGGCGCCCCAGCTCGTGGCGGAGGAGATGTCGGCGGAGCCGGAGTTGGGTGGAACGGAGAGCGTGTAGGACTCGTCCACGCCGGGGCCGAGCGGGACGTCCGGGTCGGAGACGGAGAGCGCGAGCAGGCGGATGGGGACGCCGGAGAGGGTGTAGTTGACGGGGGCCAGGATCGGCGCGTGGCGCTCGGTGCGGATGAGGCGGGTGTAGTAGGCGATGGCGTGGCGGAGCGACGGGTGCGACGGCGAGGCGCGGATGCTGAACGCCGGCGAGAGCGGCGCGTACACCGCCACCGGCCACGAGATGGACACCGGCTTCGGCCACACCTGCACCTTCTGAGGCGGCCGCGGCGGCAGCGGCTGCGACGGCGGCGGCGCGCCGAAGGCTGGTGCGGATGCTGGACGGAGGAGGAGGACGAGGACGAGGAGATACGGCGATGCCGCCATCGCCGAGGTTTAGGGGTGGTTCGCGGTGGGGATCGACGAGTGAGAGCAGTGCAGATCCAGCGGCTTTGTCAGTCTTCCTGAGTGGTTGGCGCTATCCACACATTCCGCAACGCATGGATCCGAAAGAGTAATTTTCATTTTTTCTGGGCTTTTTTCCACTTTGAGAAATATTCTCGTGGCCATTAGTTTTTCGATAAATGTTCTTCTGCGCTTCCAGTGAGGTCTTCTGCGCTTCCAGTGACAAAGGCTGCGTTCATGTTGCATAAGTACCTTTTACTTACTATTTATCCTCCTCACAGGACATATATCCTAATTTTTTTCACCTCTTCTGTTCCTCACAGTACATATATCCTAATTTTTTCACCTCTTCTATTCATCTCCCTCACATGATACGCATCATAGAAAAAAAATATTTATTCACACACTCCTGAACACAGCCAAACTTCCATCCAGTTTTGGTAGTATCACCGTTCGTCTGTTCGCCATTTGGCCACCATCAAGCTTCTTGAAATCCGAGCCAACCAATGTACTACACTATCTTGGGTACGGAGCACTCCCACGTTCGTTGACACCCACTACGGAAAAACAATGTCTGACATTTTCTTTATAAAAACAATATGTATCCATAGTTTATTTCCCACCATGACACGATGCGAATGCATGCTCCCATCTGAACTACTAGACTGATGACACAATGATTTCCATGAGTGGAGAGATGAATCTATGGAATCTAATTATACCATGATCACTCCATCTTATGTTGTACAAAAAATATGCTAATTATAGGTTAGTTAATCTTAATAAATTCATATTCATGGGTTAGTTAACTTTAATAGATTCGTTTCACGGATAAGTATAAGGCTTATGCAATTAGTTTCATAGTTGAAATATATTTAGTCTTCGAAGATAGCATCCAAACATTTGATATGGAAAAGCCTGTTTTGAGTCCTTGGGAACGAAAACCATACAGAAGAGCAGCTTGGACTGCTTACTCCTCGATTTCGCCGTGAGGTGACGATGATGCGAAAGTTCTATCCGTGTGGAGGTTGTAGGGGACACAATACATTTCCCGAATAGGAAGCGGAGCGGGTGCCTTATCTCTTTTACTACAGTAAATTTCACAAATTTCACACGTCGTCACCCGATAGGCGAAAAATAAAGATATTCGGAGGCTAAGAATTTTCTTGTATTAAATGTAAATTGAAAAGAAAAAAAGGAAAAGGAAATAAGAAAGAAGGAAAAATAAAAAAATAAGAAAGAGGAAGAGTCGTGTACGGAATCGCTAGGCGAGCGCCGATTCCGTCGGGAGTATAAACGTAACTATATTCTGGTCTAAATTTTACGTAAAAAGGTTTGTGTGAAATAAGAAAGGTAGACTGCTAAGACAGTGTGTGGGAGTAACATAATATAAAGTGTCAGTCTTTAGGGAGCATCTCAGAAAAATAAACCATTGTACCATATTTTACTTGACACGGGATGCATAACCTACAGCGTAAGATTTTTTTTCAAAAAATAATAAAAAAGTGTGTCATCTGTTGGTTTCAAATAAAGAAATATAAATTGCAAATACACTATATAACTTGTTAAAAAAATCTGTATTGGTGTCGACATAGAAAAGATAGAAAAGCAGGATATCAACATGAATATGAAATTTCAAAAAATATGTACAATTGATAGATGAAGTATATATGTATCTCGGTGATAAAATGGAACACTCTTATCTTCACGAAGTGGGATACTCAGGTGGTAAAAAGATCTAGTGTTTTATGCTGTCACTAGGATTCACATGAAGAGATGATAGTACATGTTGCAACCATTGTATTACATTTTTGTTATGTGACCATGAATAGTGCAACGACATAGTTGATCTAGCGAACTCTGCCACCTGAATGAACCATTAGCTTCCTTAGTATATTGAAAAGCTAACATGGAGCACTGAAGGTCATATCAAAACAAATACATAGTTGGTCTAGCAAACTCTAATAGCTGAATAAACCCATGAACCTTTACTTATATTGAAAAGCTAACATGGAGCACTGAAGGTCACAGCAAGTATGTTTGTGTGATAGAACTATGATTTTACATCTAGAGTTGGCTTAAGACTTACGAGACGGTGAATTAACTTATCACCGTATTGGGGTTTCTTTCATTTTCTAAAAGGACATATTTAAACTACAAAATGCAGTGTTTCAATTTTATTATGTTTTGGCTACTTAAAAGAACTCATATTTTGGAACATGCATACTCCAAATGTGTCATGCCATAAGAATACTATATGATGATATAACTTTCTTCAGGTATATAACAATAATATTTGAAGTATCATAATTATCACTATTATATGCTTCATTTCTATTTCTATGACAACCAACTAGGTACTCTCTCCATTCCAAATTATAGATTATTCAACTTTTTTAAAGAATTAAACTATTTTATGTTTGATAAAAATTATAGAGACAGCAAATATTTAAGTACCTAATATATATATACTATGCAAATACATTTAATAAAGAAATTAATAGTACTTACTTGATAACATGAATGCTAGTATATTGTTGTATAAATGTTATAAAACTAAAATACTTTGACAGTTTGACTCCCTAAGAAAGCTGAATAAGCCACAATTTGAAATGGGGGAGTGTCCAAAGTCCAAACTGTATTTCTATAGAGCTCTGGTTTACCATGTCATCAAATTTATCCGTATGGTTGGACAATTAATTGCCGGCAACCTGGATTAGCCTTGCTGCGTTTAACCAACACAGCGACCACGGCCCAATCGCTAAACACATGTAGATTCCGGGATCCTGACCTTGGAGGCTTTGCCTAAACCCCTCCCTCTTCCATCGTCCTCGCCGCTAGCGCCCCTGTACTCACCAGCTCACCCTAGGCCATGGTGGGCTCGGATCCGGACCAGAGCGGAGGCGCGCCGGACGTCTTCGAGCTATTCTGCCACTACAACTCCCTCTACTTCCGCGATTCCCTCGGGTCGTGCGCCGTCTCGTGGGCGGAGGAGCCGCTACCCGATCGGTGAGTACCCCTCTCCTCACTCTCGAATCTTCAAGTGGCATACGGGTTAGGCTTCCAGGGTACGGAATCGATGGTTCGGGTGATGGATTGCTTCATGGTTGTAATCTATTGCTTGCTTCATATCTCTTCTACCTTGATTTGATACATTTTTGAGCTGCGATTAGTCTACCTAGATTTTGATTTGACCCCTTTGGAAGCACAAGACGGGCTAGCTCCTCCAATCCTTCGGTTCTGGAGAAAAAGTATAATCCCCTCTTGTTCGTTAGAATTACCATTGGTTAGCAAAAACTAAATTTAGTGCATCTAAGCGATATGCCCTGAGCATAAGCAAGTGACACTATGCCCCACGCTATGAGAAACGGCTGGAGCTGCCTTTCTAGCCTCTGAGACCATTCATTTGCCTGATCATTTACTGAATTTCATTATTTGGATTTTTGGCATTTCCGTGGATACGTTTTCTTTTAACTTTTTTGAAAGAAAAAACTCCTTTTTTTGAGGATTGGTCAAGTGACTAGTTCGTCCACTCCTGCAAATCAGTTGTTGGAGTGTCACCATGACGGACTAGGTTGATGCCTGGGGTCTTCAGGAATGGGTAGCTAAAATGGTGTAGGTCACTGCACTGGTGCCTTTTCCAGTTAGTGCTGCACATATCAAAATTGGTGCTATACAGCACAAGGTATGGACCAAAACTATTTTTTTTTATGAATCTGGATCTTGATTACTTAGAAAGATGATATAAGTAATAAATTTTGGTGGGAGAGTTTTGTCATGTTATGGTATTGTAGATATAAGTAATAAATTTTGGCGGGGGAGTTTTGTCCTGTTAGGGTGTGGTGTCTGTGAGACTGACAGCTTTGGAATTGAAGAGTATTCCCATTTTGCCAATTCAGGAATCATCTGTGAACTGTTATAAAAAGATTTGAAGTATCATTGAACTTTCTTTCGAGCGATGGTAAGGTGTACTTTGTACTGCATTAATCATAGTGGCCAGTGGCAGTGAGTGCAATTACTTACTGATACTATTGATCGAAAGATGTTAATATGGTAATTAAACATTAGACAATTCCCTTATACTGTACATCAATTGTTTACAGCCTTTTCTCGCATAGTTGAGTAGTGTAACTATGATGTATAACATTAAATGTTTCATGGTTTTGTTTCTAAAATGTTGCTGCATGGCCTGCCCCTTGATCATTGTGTTGCAGCTGAAAGTTTGGCTTGCCGTACATCTTAAAGCCACCACATAAAATGTGGAACTTTATCAAGGTATATAGGGTGAATGATCTTAGCATCAGGTTACTAACTTTGTACTACACAATCAGTTTCTGAAGGACGGCATGCGTCATAGAATCATAATTTTAGTTGTATGCAGTTTACCACCTCTAAGTATGTGATTGAAGTACTCTTTAGCTTGGTTTACCAGAAGATTGATGCAATTTTTTGTTTTCTTAATTACCCTCATGCAGTGATGTAAGCACATGTGACTATTATCCTGGAGGTGGTGGCTGTATTATACTTCTTTCCAAATCCTTGTGCGAATGTCATGATGAATCTGATCTGAAGAATGCTTTGCTTCATGAGATGATTCATGCCTACATTTGCGTCAAAAACAATAACAGTAACCACAGGTACTTGTTTGATAGCATCTTATATTTTTCTAATATACTTTTGAGTTTCTTATCCCCTTCTGATCAATTTTGAAATTGTGACCAAGCAGTGACCATGGTTCAAATTTTCGGAAACTGATGAATACAATCAATTTGAGCTCTGTAGCCGATCCCCATGTAAGTCCCCATGTAAGTCGAAGTCAATAATCAATGGCCAATTACACCTAACTTGCATATTTCTTGTTAACACCATTAATTATTTACATTCAGCGGCCAGTTGATGGCTACAGAATAACTCAGCTCCATGAGATTAGGAAGAAGTATTATCACTACAAGGTAAAAAATCAGGAATGCACTAATTAAACTTCAACTTATATTTTTCACATTAACAACTAGCAATTTTTGCAGTGTCAAAGCTGTGGAGATTTAATCAAGTCAACTATGATGAGAGTTCCTTCTGGTGATGACTGCATTGAGAGAAAAGGTGTCGACGACCCATGCCAAAATTCTAAGTGCCACTGGCATAGGTATGAATATGTGCTTCATTGCAATATTGTGTTACTTGCCTACTAAAGTGAAAATAAGAGTGCATTTGATTGTTCATATAAATACAAGATAACAGTGGATATTGTCTCAAAAAAGGATAATGGTGGATCTTTTCAGCAAAGATCAGTGCCTTGAATCTCTTGGCTGGGGCCAATTTTTATTGCCCAAAAGAATACAATGGCAGACACATATTTTCACATGTTTGACATAGACTTTAGACATGCAATGAAGCAATTCTTGATGTATATTTTAGTGGCGCAAATAGCCAAGTTCAAAATGAGTAGTTGTCAAACTATTTCTTTGGTCATGTATTCAAGCAGGAACCGAGTGGATCCTTGAGAAAAGTAGGTTGAGGATTTGGATGTATATCAGGTGTGGACATCTGAACTCAGTTAGATCATAACACCCGAAGCCATGGTCTCTCCAAATTTGTAACGGAAGAAAAGCAACATGATTGAGCTTCGTCATGCAACTAAATTAAAGATTATCACTTATCAGGATATGTATGGAGTTATTGTTACGATAAACTTTTGGCTGTACTAGTATTCATAACAGATATCCCGATTTGGATAATATCAATTCCAGCAACTATGTATGGATAATATCAAAAGTATAACTATTTGGATGGAACATCTTGCCAAACAAGGATGTGGTAGGTTCATGCTTAGAATTTTTTTTTTTTTGAGCCAATCATGCTTAGAATATTTTGACAATATCCATATTAATGCATTGGAACGTTTGGCTTGCAGACACAAGCAGCAGTGCCCGGGTAGCTATCGTAGAGTTCAAGAATCATTACCTGGATGTCCAAAAGGTAATTAACTTCAGACCGACCTGTTTAAATTTAATTTATGGCATGATATTGTATTTTAAAGTATGTCAGTTTCTTTCAACAAATGCTTGGCGATGACTCTTCAATGTATGCAAATATAAAATTTTGAGTTCTAGAGCTACACAATTTTGTTTTGTTTCTCATAGTCTCTACTCTCAGCTGAAGGAGCAATGAATGACGAGGGCAAGGCTGAAGAAGCTGTCACACATACGTCAAATAAGGGCAGAGGAAGCAATAAAAATGAACGGGAAGATGCCACTGCTGAGTTCCTTCATGTTACTGCTAGTGCAGTTGGCTGTTCAGGACTGGATTCCTCAAGACACAGGTCTAACAAGAAAATCAAATTTGCAGAGGATGTTTGCTTTGACCTTCAAATGACCGAAACTGTTCGTGAAGCACCAAAACGTCCAAGAACAGCTGTACTAGAGAACCAAGATTGCAGCAGACGGAAGAAGAGGAAACGAAGCAAGCAGGGTAGTCCACACTCGGTGATAATTGAATGGTTGAATTACTATTATTTTAGTGAGTCGGAAGAAGATGAGGTGCCATTGATCAATAAGCGAACAGAAAGGAGGCGGCGGCAAAAATTACATGAAATGTCTATAGCCAGGGATTCCAGCAATAATGTTGAGAATGTAAGCTCAACTTCTCATACAGTTAGCCCTTGCTCGCAAGATCCAGGGGACAACAACAAACTTGAAATCGTCCTAGCTTCTAGGCCTGAAGAAAGATCCAGGGTAATTCAGGGCAGTAATGGAGTCGCTGGAAATCAAGCTGCCGATGAATCCATGTCTTGTCCAGTGGATTCATCAATTAGAGGTGAAATTGTTGACATTTCAGATGGTTGAGTGCAAGAGTTCTGCTTTAATCCCTTATAACTGAAGCCTGGATTCAAGAATCAAAATCATCCAGTATAATGGCTGTAGAGACTTGGTTTCTTTTATGTACCTTGCAACTGGTAGACATGCGTAGACTGCTAAAGCGTTCTGTAAAGTGTAAACATGTGATAGTGCCCCCATAAAAAAAACATGTGATAGTGCCTTTGTACATGAGTTTTTGTTTCTCAGTTAATGCCTTTGGATGGATATTTAAGTTTTGTTTGCTCCTTTTGCGTACCATATTTTCCTAGTCATAGGTCATTAGTACGTATTTCCTCCGTCCCAAATTATAAGTCATTCTAAGATTTTTGGAGAGTCAAACTTTTTTTTTATGTTTGACCAAAATTACAGAGTGAATCATAAAAATTTATGGAACCAAATAGATATAATCTAAAAATATACTTAATGAAGAAACTAATTGTACTTATTTGATATCATAAATCTTAGTACTTTGTTATATAAATTTGGTCAAACTTGAGATAGTTTGACTCTCCAAAAATTTTGAAATGACTTATAATTTGGGACGGATGGAGTATAAATTAAGTCATATACTCCGTATATGCATTTCGAGAGCGTTTTCTCTTGAAGAAAAAGAAATTCTCGCGTTCAAAGTGGGCCAAGGCTATTCGAAAAGCAAGCCCAAAATAGAGAGGGGAGTAAAAGACCCATCGTCCATGCGTCTCGTCTTATCCCCCTCACAATCCCCCAATTATCCTCTTCTATCCACACTCGTCAAGCCGCTGCAACGGCAGCCATGGCTTCCATCACCCTCCTTTCCCTCGCTCCCACCGCCACCTTCCTCCACATCCCGGCCTCGTCGTCAAGCTCCTCCTCCTTAGTCGCCGCTCCCGGAATCCTCACAGGTCAACGAGCCGCGCCCCGTGCTCACCCGCTCCGCGCGCGCCCGCCGCGCCGCGTCACCGTCGTGTGCAGCGGCGCGGCAGCCGAGGCCTCAGATACCGCGGCGCCCACCGAGAAGTTCCGACTCGACAACCTGGGCCCGCAGAAGGGGTCCCGACGGAAGCCCAAGCGGAAGGGGCGCGGTATCTCGGCAGGCCAGGGCGCGAGCTGCGGGTTCGGGATGCGTGGGCAGAAATCGCGCTCGGGGCCCGGCGTCCGGCGCGGGTTCGAGGGAGGACAGATGCCGCTTTACCGCCGAATTCCTAAGCTACGCGGCATTGCTGGTGGTGAGTTGCTTCTGTTCAAGCTTCCCTTAAACGGTCCAAATGAAACAGTTCTCTAGTACTGGCAAATGCTTGTTCCACTTCGACATTGACCATACTAAATTCAAAGAAAACAATCCATTGGATCGCCTGATGCGAGTTGATGCAGTAATTGAGAATTTGCCTGATGCAAGGTTCACCATGCCTTTTCAGGAATGCACATTGGGTTGCCGAAGTACGTGCCATTCAATTTAAAAGACATAGTGCGTGGTGGATTCAAAGATGGTGACGAGATATCACTGGAGACCTTGAAATCACGGGGTTTGATCAATCCATCAGGCAGGGAAAAGAAGCTGCCACTGAAGGTAAATATGACGGAATAGTCTTTTGTTGTTTTCTTAATTTTTCTTTTGGAACTCAAGTATGAATGCCTTCAATTTGCAAGGGTTTATTTTAAGTTTTGTCCACTGAGAATAATGCACTGTGTAAGCCTGCCCTTCAAGATGGCCTTAGTCTACCCACAATCTGAAGCAAATAGTCAAAATACGATCACGGTTTAATTTGTATTTGGGTCATGAGTTTTCTGGTTTTTTGCTTCTTAAACGATGCTGTATCGTTTCTTAGTTCACCTTTGATAATGTTGGCTACCAAAGTACCAAGTTTAGCTGCTTTAGTTAGAAGTCATCTGTTAGGCCTTGAAATCCTGCATCAATGGTTTGCCTGCTTGTGCTACATGAATACCACTTGTAGTGTTGGATGGCTTTGCTGGTACAGTTTGGCAATATTCTCAGCGGCTGTTTTTGTAGGATCTACAGTGTATTACAAAGTATATGCACCTGCGTATCTGCCAACATTAACATTAAGTATCTGGAGTTCCTGTAAACACGTGTGCAATAACATTACTATACTATTTTTATCTTATAACTTTTGCGATCGGATATTATCTGACCTGCATTCTTACATTTTGTTCATTTGTATGTAGATTTTAGGAGACGGTGATGTATCAGTTAAGTTGAACATCAAGGCTGGAGCATTCTCCGCATCGGCTAAAGAGAAGCTCGAGGCAGCTGGTTGTAACCTGACTCTATTGCCTAAACGGAAGAAATGGCTTTCACAGAATTATTTGAAGAACCAAGCCCGTGCAGAAGAGTACTTTGCCAAGAAAAAAGGTGGCGCTGGTGAATCTGATGGTACCTCTGTGTAGAATTCATATGTGATGTGCTTCTCTTCTTCCCCTTCCTTTAGCATGTGCTCATTGCTCCCTTTTTGTTCTTAAAATTTATCACGAATTTTGTATCTATGTGATATGTGATTATTCTATGGCCCTTTTGTAACATTACAACAACATGGCTGTGTGGTTTGCCGTGGTGTCTCTAGATATATTTTTCAATGAAAGCCTGGAATCATATCTATAAAATGAAAGCCATAGATCAGGCTGGTAAATCCAGTTCCAAAATGAGAATTTTTAAAACCAGAATGCTTGCCCTTAGATTCTGAGATGCCTGGCTTGATGCCATCATCTCAACATGCATTTCATCTCTCTGCTTTTATACGTATGATTGTCTTACACTCCTGTCCCGATCAATGTATTTTTTTCAAAGAAAATACATTTCATTGGAGTTACAGGTCTCTATAATGAAAGATATTGTATTATCTGTTCCTAAAATGAAAGGACCATTATTTCAGCATCTTCATTGATACCTTGACGTAAACCTGTCTACTTTTCCAGTTTTCCTGCATGCGTATCTTTCATGATTTCTGGACAAAGATGGGCATGCACAATGCACTGTTCATCATCTAACAAAAATGGCCGGCTATAGTAAAGGGATACAGGCATACAGCACACGTCATTCTGTGTGCATTTAACAATTAGTGAAGTTGCACTTCAACATAACTGATCCACGAATGATGCGTGTTTGAAGAAGCTACGTTAGGATGGTCTATAGATTTATTGATATGCCAATTAATTTGGAATGTATAGTATAGCTAACGTGTTCCATGCAATTGTGAATTTATTTTTTCGAGAGCACGCAGGAGAGATGCAATTGTGATTTTGTGTAGCACCTACGCATCACTATGGTAGGGTCTACATCTGGCGTTGGTACTTGAGTATGGATAACACGAATTCTTAGTTATGAGTGATTGCTCAAACTTCAAACCTTTTGGGATCCTAAGTTGTGGTTCTGTGCCTTTGTTTCTGTAAGATGTTATTGATATCTCTGCAACCATTATACTAATGGAATACAATACTATCTTTTGTTGAAAACTTATCTCTGTATCCCTTTTCTTTCCCGACATTTATTTTTTTCGAGAATACGCAGGAGCTTTCCTGACATTTATAGCTATTTGGTTAATTAGTCTGTTCACTGTTGTTTCATTTGCTTAAATAACTTGCTGAATTATTTCTGAGTTCTACTTCTATCGGAGATCCCTCCTTACTTGTCATTTCTATAGGATTCTTTGTGCTGTCCATGTCAAAACTGGAAACCGACTTTTTTTTTGGAAAATGCAGCCAGCCATTACTTAAAGTTCAACCATATATAACTAATCCGTTCCACTAATTTTGTTTGAATGTTGCATGTCAACACTTTGACCAGTGGCTATTTAATCTTTAACAGTTTAACACCAGATCAACAGACTACTAATCAACTTCGTAACACATTTCTTAAGCAGTTGAAGTCTAGTATCACTGCAGGTATTTGAATATGCATGCCTGGACCCACGGCGACACTTTGAAGGTCAGAAGCATCCTTCTGAAATCTGAAGCCTGTATTGACTGGTGGATGCTGTACAATCGTACTAGAAAGGTCTGGGAAATTGCGGTGCAGTTACAGGGATATCATGATATTGTGTTGAAATTAGACTGCTGAATCCATGCTTATCTGGTAAGATTTCTTTTGAATGCATGTGATAAATTGTTTCTTTCCTTGTCAACGCGTCATGCTCATGCTGCTTTGGTGTCAAACGAAAAATATTTCATGCCACTAGGAGATTCCCCAGCCAAAGGGACCATCTCTTCCCCATGAATTTTGTGTGTGAGAAGGCAGAAGACGAATGCTCACTGCTGCCACGTCTAGCAAATTTTGAGGCAGAAAGTTAGCATTCGTTGCTTTATGCTTGTCAACTCTTGCCTCGAATATATTGTTTTTAGAAAAAAAAAAAAGGGTTTCTCACTCTCTTTTTGTCCAGGGCAACCAGATAGCTTTTCCCTTTTTTGTTTGTTTGGGCACAAGCGTGCGAGGCACCAGCATCATCCAACTGTTGCTCATGCTTGTCAAGTGTATCCTGCAATGCATGTGGTTCACAAAACTGAATTCAGAGCTGACGACGATGTTTCAAGGTGGAGAAATGATGAATTGGTTTCTAGCTTTCCTTCACGATGTTTCAAAGGATGGGGCGCAGCAGTACTATCCCCAGCCTCGTTACGCACTCACGTGCATGACACCATCAACAGTTCAGTTCAGTAGTTCAGTACCGCGCCGTCGTCGATAGGCGATAGCACGGATACAGTTGACAGCCGAGTCTCCGTTAATAGAAAGGCCTAGAATTCGGATGAAAAAAAAAATCTTACTTGTGGTATGAAGCATAGTATGAAGCAACCGCGTTTACCGTGTATTCGCGGCTTACTATTCCAGGGTCGGAGAATTCGTACAGCGGCACTACTTAGTCTTATCATCCGAAGTTAATGCTTGACAGCGCTGTTTCTTCAGATCATGGTGTACCTGCTCGCCGAACAGCGAAGTGTTGTTCCATGTGATCATGGTGTATAGGTGCTCGCCGAACAGCGAAGTGAGCGCGCGCGCACACACACACTGGTGCGTGCTCCACTGCACACACGCTGGCGTGCGTGGCGGCGGAAACCCAACCCACCGTGCGTGCGGGCGTGCCCCCGCCGGACCGAGCGCCGGAAAGGAGAAAGGGTCTCGCTCGCTCGCTCGCTCGGCGCCCCGGTTGCCCCCTCGCCTACCTTGTCCAGCAGCGCAGCGGAAACAGCGACGCGCTCGCCTCAATAACTCCCGCTCCCTTTCGCGCCAACCGATCGAACGAAACGACACCTCCCGGCCGCGGGGTGCGGTGCGGTGCCAGGCGGGAGAGGAAGGCGCTGGTTGGCTTGGCTGGCGCTCTCGCCTCATTTGCTCGGCCCAACCGACACCAACCCGGCGCCAGCCAACGCATTTAACGCCTCCCAACCGCGACCGGAGCGAGCGGCCGAGGCGAGGCGAGGCGGCCCTGCCCGCCGCGCGACGCCACCACGGTAACCCCGCTGGCCTGGCTGCCCGGTACCGTCTCTTTTTTGTGTTGCTATTAAACTCGCTCGCCCTCCGGCCACGCGACGCCCGGCGGCCGCGCCGTGGCCACGCGACGCAACCGCCGAGCACTTCGCCGCCTCGCCTGCGATCGCCGGCCGGCCGACATTAACTGCGACCCGAGCCCAACGACCACAGAACAGACATGGACACCAGAACACAGCTGCCTGCTCTTTTTGCGCACCCACCCACCCGCCGTGCGCCTCGCATTCAGGACCCGATCAACCCACGTCCCGTCCATGGCCGCGTGCCCGAGCGTGACGTGACGTGACGTGAGGCCATGCGCAATGATGCGCTCCGGGCGAGTGGAGTGGCGCGGAGCGGCTGCTTGCTCCTTGCCATGAATGCAGAGGAGCTCCGAGATGTTGTGAGGTGCAGCAAGAGCCTGTCCGGGGAAGGCTGTCACCATGCCAGCCGCATTGCATTTAAACTCGGGTACTGGAAAAGAGACTGGACTTTTCTTGGCAGTACAGCAAATTTGGGCACCACCAAGGGGAGGATCAGGGGATGCAAAAACATGTGCAACCATATCCAGGTCAGGATCAGAAATCATTTCAATTATTGTTCTTCTCTTGTAAATTAAACAGGTGCATGGAGTTATAATTGTGATAAAAAAACATATCAGCATGAAGAACAAATCAGCAAAACAAAAACTCTGACAATAAGTAGTAACAAGTCGACCTAATCAGCGTGCAAGTGTCGAAGTGGTCCTAGTGAGTATGTGAGCCTTTTCCTGTTAGAAATGGATAGATCATGAGTAGCTCGTGTTCTCGCTTATAAACAACTGGCAAACAAATGTCAGCAGCTACCAAGCATTTATCAACGACTATACATCACCCAGCACCATTAGCCACAAGCTCCATGTGTAATCTCAATGATACTCCAACGCATCACTCGATCCCAGTCAATATCACATGATAAACTATTTCTACAAGCAATTGACAGGAAATTAACAAGCGGAGACGATTGGCTCCAATAACCATCAGGAGATAGAATGCATGTATCCCTTTCACCGGTTACAACATAGATTACAATTTACAAGTGCTCGATGGATCGGTTCCTTCCCATCCAAGTCCAAATCACCCAATCCCCTGGCATAGCCGCGTAGGACAGTTTCCACACTAGCATCCAACATCAACAACAACTAATTTAATATAATCTCCTGTGATGATCATTTTTCCTTGTGTGACACATCCAGCAACCAAAGTAAGTATCGATCTTTACCCTTTTTAATAGCCAAAAAAAAAGGAAGAGAATATATATATATATATATATCAAAGAAGAAAGAACAAAAGCAGCAGCACGTATGAAGCTCCAAATTTTAAGCGAAATGCTTCGCGGGAGGACGTACAGGTACACTACGGCGGCTGTGGTCTCGCTCGCTCGCTCGTCGGTCACAGCTTGACGATCTCCGGGATGTCGACGGGGTAGCGGTCGATGCAGTCATCCCATGGACCATTGGTGGGCGTCTTGATGCTGCGGAGGCACTTCCACACGGCGCTGTTGCACTTGAACCCGCTGCCGAAGCCGATCTGCCACACGCGGTCGCCGCGGCGCATGCGTCCCTTGGCCTCGATGTAGGCGAGCTCGTACCAGAGCGAGCTGCTGGACGTGTTGCCGAACCGGTGCAGCGTCATGCGCGAAGCCTCCACGTGGCGCGCCGACAGCTGCAGGTTCTTCTGCAGCTCGTCGATCACGGCCCGGCCCCCGGCGTGGATGCAGAAGTGCTCGAAGGCCAGCTTGAAGTCCGGGATGTAGGGCTTCCAGGTCTTGTTGATGAGCTTGCGACCCACCAGACGGAAGAAGAAGAGCAGCTGCTCCGACATGGGAAGCACCAGTGGGCCGATGGTGGTGATGTTGGACTTGAGCGCGTCGCCGGCGATGGCCATCAGCTCCTTGGACAGGGAGATGCCAGAGTACCCCTGGTCGTCCTCCTCCTGGTACACGCACCGGTACGCGCGGTCGTCGGCTCCCTTGTGCGTCCTCACCACGTGCACTAGCCTGTACTTGGCTCGCCGGGCCTCGCGACGCCTATTGGAGAGCAGGATCGCCGCCGCGCCCATCCGGAACAGGCAGTTTGGCAGCAGCATGTCGCGACGGCTGCCCTGGTAGAAGTTGGGCGTGATGATCTCCGTCGACACCACCAGCGCGTTCGAGTTGGGGTGCACCTGTATTAATTATGTTTATTTGTTTTGTTTTCACTGTAGAGATCAAGATCATAAACTCGGGGATGCGGGTGAGAATTAATTGGTAATTTACCTGGAGCATGTCGCGGGCGAGATCGATGGAGATGAGGCCGGCGCTGCACCCCATGCCGGAGAGGTTGAAGCTGCGGATGTTGCTGCGGAGCTTGTACTTGTTGATGATCATGGCGGAGAGCGATGGCGTGGGCGAGAAGAGGCTGCAGTTAACGACGAGGATGTCGATGTCCTTGGGCTTGAGGCCGGTGCGACGGACGAGGTCGTCGATGGCGGAGAAGATGACGAGCTGCGCCTCGGCGCGGGACGCCTCCATGCTTGGGTTGGGAGGGATGTAGTGGTTGGCGGGCGGGAGGCACGTGTCCTCGCCGAGCCCGGAGCGCTCGAGGATCCTGGTCTGGAAGCGCACGCTCTTCTCGTCGTCGCTGATGAGGCGCGTGTGCTCCATGAAGGTGGCGAAGGGGACGCGGCAGCTTGCGGGGGGCTTGTAGCAGGCGTAGTCCACCAGGTACACGGGCCTCGGGCGGGACATGACGTAGACGGTGCCGACGAAGACGACGAGGAACGCGGAGCAGAGGATGTGGACGAGGTCGAGCTCCAGCGAGCGCCACAGGGTGAGCAGCTCGCCGGGGCCCAGGCGCGCCAGCTCCAGCGCCGTGGCCGCCATCACGGGAACCAGAAGCAGCGTCAGGAAGTGGTTCACTAGGTACTGGTACCCCAGCTTCACGTACTTGAGGTTCACCGACCCGGAGAACACGCCGCCGCTCGGCATAGCTGCCGGTCGGTGCGGCTCCCTGCTCTCGCGTCGAGACCAGTCGGGCGCTCTGCTCTCTGCAGGTGTCCGCGGCGTCTTTGCTCGCGGGGCGCTGCAACCAACAGCGTGCCGTGCGCTTGCGCGCAGTGGGAAGGAAAGGATGAAGAGACGGACGGGAGGGTGCGTCTGCGTCGCGGTGTGTGGGGTGGGGCGGGGGGCGTTCGGTTTGTTTGCGGAGGAGGTGGTGGCGTGGTGGGGTCTTAATATAGTGGGACGCGGGCGCGTAATTAATTCCGGGGCAGATGGGTAGTTTAAATCAGAGCCCGGCTACCGCCACCAACCGGAGGAGTTGGGGTTGGCCTGGCAGGCTACTGCTGCCGCCTCCGGCGCTCTTGCTCGCAAGTCGCCTGCAACCTGGAGCCCGCGGGCACGCGCGCTCCGGCGCACGGTTTCCCTTCTTTTTTTTTTTTCTGCTCGCCGCGCTCGGGCGTTGCCGCGTTGGTGAGCGATTCTGGGAAAGCTGTGGTCGCGGTGGGAGGGTTTAGCGAGAGGGGTGGTGATGAGCTCAGATGACCGGTGAGCGCGCGGCGAACTACAGCCCGCGCGACGATCGGTGAGGGGACGGCGAGCATTCGGTCCGTCCTCAGACGAATCATCAGGCGGTGCGTGTGGCGGAGAAAACCGTAAGGATCAGGTATTTTCCGGTGCGGCGGAAAAACAGTACTGTTAATGGTGATGCTGATCGGTCATTTCTTAACGGGAGGTTGGTAGTACGACGCAGACCAGCGTTAGCAAGTGCAACTGTGCAAGACCACTTTCATTCGCACTGTTCCGTTCACGCACGCACAGAGACAGAGGAGGGGGAGAAGAGTTCGGTTTGTGAATCTTATAATTCTCAAAATTCAGATCGCGTCAGAACTGAAAAAATGATGAGAAAGGAGTAGCGCGGAAACAGTCCAATTTCAGCGGAGTAGCTTCCTCACATACAGTCATCGTTGCATCTGAATCTGACGCCGAACATGCTAGAAGTAGTACTTGATCGATGCACTTATGGATGCAGCACACGTTGTGGCCACACAATGTTTGGATCATGCATCTGCACAATTCAATGACAAAAACAAGTAATCGAACAGTGCGGTCTGATAAGGGGAAAAGGGAAAATTCTCCTCTATGGTTTCAAATACTAGAGAAAAAAAAAGGTTATAAATAAGGGTCTCTCCTTCTAGAGAGATCGGTGCACAGAGCATTGAAGGAACTGGCAGGACACATGACTCCTGCTCTCCGTGTCTTTTGTGTTTTTACTACATTACAGTCCGCAGATATGTACACCAGGGTACTTTGTACATGACTGTGAGTGGATTTCTTGTAAATGTACGGGGACACATGCAATGGTTGGCCTGATTTGGCTCAATTGCTTGCTTGTGCGACCACAAGAAGATGCAATGCCAACGGCTTCCGGACTGCCACATGTGCAAATCAATCCATTGCTGGTACAGTACCTTCTGCTTGCACAATTAAAGCCCTGCTGGATTATGAGGTACTGTCCATCACAGATCAAAGATGAATGCTCCCGCCCAATTCTCGCAAGATGCACTGGCAAGCACCGAACTCTTTACGGCTAGGTTATCCCTTATTTGGAGAGCTAGGTTAGGGGATAGAGAGGTCATGAGATGTCGTCGTTCACCTGCTCTGGAAAACCAGTCACGTTCTGACGCCAAAAACTCATGATCTGGCTGGCTGGCTGGAAGCGGCAGCAATAGTGCTGGAGTAGATTTATAGAGAGAGCCACTGCAGCTAGCACTCGCATGCATGTGTCGGTCGGCATCACAATGCACCTGCAAAAACTTGAATGCATTGACTTCAACTCGATCAGATCGACTCAAAGCATGAGCATGATGCGTTGCATATCATGCTCGGTTTGGACACACTCTTTAGCACTGGCCAGCAGCTCTGCTGGCCAGAGTCATCTTTTGATGGCTTCTGCAAGTACGTGTACTTGCAGATGTGGAAATAATGCAACCCGGCTTGATATAGGACTCCTTATCCTTGTAGTACCATATAAAACTGCAGTGATTCAGGCTTCAGGGGTGGATGATCTTGTGAGGAAGGAGTTAGCTGCAACTGCAAGTATTCATCTTGACAGAGAAGAAATGAGCTGACCTCACAGATAAAGTAGTATGTTGAGTTCTTGGCAAAAGCCAAATTCAAAGCTTTTTTGGAAGTGTTGGTGCTGAAGAAGGTTAGATAAAGCGAACAGCTGCTCATCTATACTAACCACCCTACCTCCCAATTTCTGGGAGCAGATAAAATACAGTCGCATGCAGTGTGGTCCGGCTCGGTCCGGTCCAGCGTAAGCATTAACATACTGCTAGTCTGCAATGGGCCAATCAAAAGCTCAGGACCAGCAAAAGTTGTCCTGCAAATGGTGCCCAAACCGCTCTGTGGCCATTGAATATTTACCAGGCTGCGTCAACAGGCATTTGGACCTCAGGCTTTTAGGTCATGCTTGCAGCGGTTCAGACTTCAATCATTTGAACTTCATGATTTTGGAAGTCTTTCAGAGTAGACCAACCCCAGCTGTGACCGGCGCTGCTTTCAGGTGAGCCAAAGCTGATAGCATCTCCAACAGCTCAGGCATGAATGCCCAAATAATATGCAACACATTAGTTTCATATTTTTTTCACCCAAACAATAGTACAATATCCCCATATCTTGGCTTTATTGTTGACAAAATGATAGAGAAATATTTGCAAGAAGACAGCACGACTCTTCTTCCCTTCCCCGCGTGGAGGAACAGTAGCTAGCCAGTATAATGTGCAGGAGCGGCAGCACATCGATTTGTTCTTGATCCTCTGACGTGTCTGGAGTCTGGACTCATGCAGATGGAGCAAGGGCGGACGCCGCCTGTCTCTGTTTGGAGTTGGGGGTTGGGAGGCGTCGTGCGGCCGGGAAGCGCTACGTCTTTTCTCTGGCCCCTCTCCGCGTGGTGTGTACACCATACATTGCTGGGCTAGTCATCGTCAGAAGAAAAACTCATGAGAGCTGTGTGCCCACACCGCCATTTATGCGGCCTGCAGGTGCTATCCTGTTTGGTTGACGTCTCTACTACTCTACTCGCCGTGAGCGTGAGGTGAACCGCCCTAATCGCATCGATGATACAGTATATATAGACCACCACATCTTTTATTTTTCCTTCTGAATATAGTAACACATATCTGTTGCGACAGTGAACTGAATTATTTCAGCAGCTCTCAGCTTATTGATTAATAGTAACTACTAATCTAAACCGATTTTGACGCGAGTGCTACTTGCTAGAGCGAGGTAGACGTTGTCTGTTACCTGCAAGAAAATAACACGCACGATGCCTTCCTATTCCTATCCGCACATCATCATCTTCACCCAACCAAATGGTTACGAAAGGGAACCGGGACTGAACCCTGAAAGGGCCATACATCTACTATATGTGCATCTGTTACAGACTTACAGTTCGAACGTACCTGCATGAAGTTGTGAAGTAAGCACGTCTTATTAGACGAAGTGAGACTCTGACAAAGTGACAGTGCAGTACAGTAGCAGCACAACAACATCAACTTAACAACACCAAGCACAGGGGGAGCAGCTGTTGACCTGCTCTTCTAGAAATGGGAGGAAATGCATGGCAGCCAATTAAAAGCTCGATCTCGACTTGCTTGTTTGGTAGTAGGAGTCAAACATGAGTATAATAAGCCTCATCCCCACGTGGACGGGGAGACGACGACACGACACCGAGTGAATCCAGGTCAAAGTTTGGGTTTAGCTCGCCACAGGCTTATCCATCTCCCCTCACTAATGGTTCAATGAAATAGCGACTTGGTCAGAGTACGTGTAGTTGGGCGTTGGAGAGTTTGGTCGCCGGAAGGGTGGTCTGGTGCGAAGAAAGCACTTCGACGACGCCTAGATTCTTCAGTTTTCAGCTTCACGACGTACGGCACCGATCGGTCGATCGATCCCCTGGAGTTCTATTTTAACCTAATGAAGCCGCTGCCGGATCAATCACTGGCCGGGGCCGGCTCTTGAGAATTGATGAGATCACGTACTGCGTAGCTGTCAGCGAACCCAATTGCGTTATATAACTTGGAGAGATCCGCTAACCGCCGGACTGATGATGCAGTATTGTGCTTCGTTTGGGTTTGCGTGCTCGGAGGAGAGTTTAATTTGTTTCAGGAAATGGGGAGGGGGGGGTACGTTGGGTTGGTGAATGGGTAGATGTAGGTAGACGCGAAATGCTAGCTCACATGTTTTACTTGAAAATGGAAATTTGATCCAGCAATTGTTGTGCATATGTTTTGGTACTCTGCGTAATAATAAGTACAGCATACCCTTGTGCGTGAGGTAATTGCGACAATATTACTGGGCTAGGTTAGGCATGCGACAGACTGACATAAATGCGAGATGGTTATTAGCTAGTTCCTGATCTGCATGCCTCCGGTGATCATCTCATCACGGCGCAAATAAACTTCTGTTGATTCCATCCGCTCTCTCGTGATCGATCTCATCATCATCTGACTAAACAAATGTTCGTACGACGAGTTCTAGCTACGTCAAGGGTGGTAGTACGCTGCTGAGTACTACTTCGTTCCTTTTCTAAGACCCTCACAGCAACCCATATCTCCCCATCTCTCAATTAGAAACAATAAACTAGACTTTTTTTTTGGAGTGCCTCCGCCCGTACAATAGCAAGGAAATTAGGAGAACGATCGATGCCTTCCGGCCCAGACGGCAGAGGCCCTTGCTTCCTTCCGGTAGCTGAGCACCTATATATGAGAACTGCATGGATGCAGATGTAGCTAACAAGAACGGAATCTATATGGCTACTACTCCAAATGGATCAATATACAGATTAACACACTGATCAACCAGATTAAAGAAAATATATCGAGTCCCGTCGTCTCATCTCATAGTGTCCCTTTTGAGCAGCGCAACGTCAGCTAGATAGAATAGGTATGATGATCTCGGTGTTGCCGCGGTTAGACCCAACTGTTCAACCAACCGTTTCCTAATCCGTTTTTAAAGATGTCAGTATCTAATCCGTTTTTAAAGATGTCAGTAATCATCATCGTGTGCAGGTGAGCCGATCTAGACCGGCCGAGAGGCCCCCGTTCACACACAGTGGCCCGGTGCAATATAATCTTGTCGATGACAAGAGCTCTCCGCCACATTTTATACGTGCCTCGCCGTACGTACGCGACAGGCAACGACAATCCTACGCGGGCATTTTCCCTCTATTTTTGTGACTTGTGTGAGTCCATCGCCGTGCTTGGCCGTGTGGTTTCCGTTTGCGTCAAAGCAATTTTCCCCGCGTGCATTTTCCCGGCCCATTAACGAATATGGTTATGCATATGGCCGCCCCACGCTAGGAAATTCAGCACTGTGATTTGTGATGCTGCTTTTCAAATTTCATCATCGCCAAACCATTCAAAGGCAATGGCAGATTGACAGTTGAGGAGATATTGTTAACTGTCCATCATACGGACAGAAACCTAATTAAAAAAAAAAGGAAACTAGTTGGAATCTAAAACGACGAGGACCTACGGGTTGCGTGCAAGTTGCAACCTACTCGGTTCATTCATTACCCAGAGTCGATGTGCTTCTGAATTTGTGGCCACAAATATTAGGCTGTGTTCAGATTGGAAGTAAAAAGTTCTTCTTCTAGATGAATAGTGCACTGGGAAGCGTGTTTTGTGAGTGTGATGAATAGGAAAAACTTGTTGGAGAAGTACTTTTTTCTGAATCTGAACACAGTCTTACTATCACAGAAGCGACTCTGAAAGAATCCTGGAGAATTTTATTCAGAGCAAAAGGTATGTCATCGATGGTGTTCTTTGTCCTCTATTTGAAAAGGAATGGGGGAGGCGCTAGATGGAGCACCACCGTCTCTCCCAGCATTTTTACCTAATTAAAGTGTTTTCCTATCTAGAGCATTTTAAGGTTTGATTATGAAAGCTGAATAATTAAAGATGGAAAAGGGAAAAATTATGGTTAATGGAGGGCTTGCGATGTAAGATCTTTTGTGCAATATCAATTTTTTTTATTAATATCGAATACTCAAGGTATTAGGAGGAAAAGTCGTCCGAGAACGTATAACGCTCGCCTTGTTGTATAAACACCTTATGCATAAGAGCCTCTTTAGAAAGCCTTCAGTTATTGAAGAAAAAAACAGTTATTTAACCAGCATCTAATTTATCTAGAGTGTTTTTTTTTTCAAGTGGCGCCATGTGGGCCTGAAGCCTTCGCTTCCGACACGAACGCGAGCGAGTGAGAAATGTTGCCAACCGATCTATGGACAGAATGGATGATCGACTGCTCGCCGACGCGAAGTCAAAGTCTATACCCGATCGTCCCATCACGTCCGCGTCGCGGCTGGCGAAACTTGTTGTCAGGTCAACGAACGAGCTGCCGCGATGGGTCGCTGTTGTGTGTGCTTTCGCTTCGTCCATGGCACGGTTGGGTGTTGGCGCCTTCTTCATTGCGAGATGCGACATACGGCTGCAGCGGCAAGCAACGGCCTCGGCGCCTCGCCATCCCGCGGTACCCGTACTACAGGCAGGGCACGGCCAAATTTTGTCGGCTCGAGGCCATGGCCGTACCACGACGGCCGCGGCTGGAAGAAACCAACTCTGACTCGAGCTCTGGATCGAGCGACCGGCCACGTAATACGTACTCTGAAACTTCATGTCTTCCGTTACGCGGTTAGAATCGTGATGAAATCATCGGGCAGGTACGCCGTGCGTCCATTCCCGTGGACTCCTGCGGCCGCTGATCTTGCCAGGGGCCAGGGTAGCCGGGGGAGGCCACAGTCCGGTCCGAGTTCGCGGCCAACGACAAAGGTATGGCCGGTTGGCGCCGGGGGGAAAGTGCCTGCTGGACAGTTAGCCCGCGCGTGCGGAAGCAAGGCACGGCACGGCGCGGCGCGTCGCCGACGTACGCGACGGGTGATGTCAGAGACGAAGACGATCGACGGCCGTTCTGGGACGTTTCCGGCTTTCCGCAGGCAGGCAAGCGCGTGCGGTTGGTTACGGGGCGTTCGGCTGCACTGCAGCCCGGCTGCAGCTGCAGCTGCTTGGGCTGCGGGCACTGTAGCAGATGGTAGAAGCAGCCGCAGTGCTGCCCAGCCGAACACCCTCGTCGCCGGCGGATGACGAGCATGGTATGCAGCCGCGCCTCTGTTAGGGCCGTTGGGATCGGGTCGGCGCCTTCGGCGGTGGGTTCTCGGCGTTCCGCACGGGACAAATGGACGCAGGTGGGCAGTGGCCGGAAGGAGGCCTGATTGGCCCAATGGGCCTGAGACATTAGGCTGTAACGATCTGCTACTTAAGGCCCAATGGGCTATTCAGAAAGGCCGAAGCAGCCCAATCCGGTACTTCTTGGTCCAAAGTCCATCAAAGTCCAGAACTGTTGTTGCCTTGTTGGAAACTGAAAAACCCGTTTCTAAAAAAAAAACTGAAAAACCCGACTGACGTTATTCAGGCTCTGGGGGTAGGTTCAGACGTTCAGTTGAATGTTGCCGGAATCGTGGTGTCTGGTGTGGAATGGAACGAACCGATTACCGCCTTTGGTAGGTGGTTGCCAACAATTCGTAGAGTGGACTTAAGCCGGTTCTTGGTCCAGCGCGTCACGTCTAAATGGGACGTTTTGTTGACAAGATTGGCCCGGCGGCACTCTCTTCAATCTTTTTCAAACTCCGATCCGGCTGCTAAAATAGTAGAATTCCTTGTACCCGCATCTGATTCCTTGACCAAAAAAAAAAAAATAAGCTCATTCGTGGCACACATTTTTGTTTTCAAACCCCAGTATCAGTAGATGGAACATGGAAGCATCGCATGATTGACGAGTGCACACGGCGGACAGGGTGTGCTCTGTTGTGCTTCCTCACATCCATGGAGACACATCAGATCGCATCAGGCAGATTTATTTTTCCCTAAAAAAAAAAAGACATAGTACTATTTGCTTTTGCTGGCCCTCAACTCCGTGCTTGTACTTGTATATAGCCTCCTAGGAGGAGTACTACGTTGCGCTGCGCCAGTTCATTTCAAACTTTGAAGCAACCAACCCTTCCGTGATCCTGGACATCAAAGCTGATCTGCGACCGCACCTACCCAGGAACCAGTCCGCGTTCGTTGGTGGGGTATTGGTAAGCGCGATCGCCTTCGCCTCCTGGATTGCTTGCCTTGTCGCCAAATTTAGTCGTCCTTTATTACCACCTACGCGTGCCATCTCATTCGTTCTCATCTCACCAATATATCTCTCCCTCTACCCCCGCTGATCACGTCGCGGCAGGTCTCTCCCTCTCCCCTTCCTACCTCTTGGCTCCGCTGCGAAGTTGTGCGTGAAGCGGCGGGAGATGGGCGCGGTGGAGGAGCTCGTGGCCAAGGCGGGAGGGTGCGCGGTGATCGACGGCGGCTTCGCCACGCAGCTGGAGGCGCTCGGCGCCGACATCAACGACCCGCTCTGGAGCGCCGCCTGCCTCATCGCCAAGCCGCACCTCGTCAAGGAGGTAAACAGCCATTGCCGCTCCGCTCTGTTGCACCTACACCTCGCCGACGTGCCCGCATGCGCGTACACATGCTAGCGCACCCGCGGCGACAGCTGGTCATCGTCCCGCGCACGCCGCCGGGTTGCTTGCATTGCGTACTTGTGACAGGTTGCGACAGACCATACGCACCGCGCTCGATGCACATGCACCCGTCATGTGCTCGATGCAATGCCACAGCAGATTAAGTGTTTTTATTTTCCGCATGGTACATAAATAATTGTTGCGGTATAGGTAACTGTATGTATGCGTAATGTTTAGGCAAATAGAATATTGCACCAAATAGCGATCTAGGTATCCTCGAAATGTACATACTCTGCTGAAGTATTCCTCCGTTTGTTAAAAAGAAAAATCAGTCTGTGGGCCTGTTGCTTGGGTCAAATGAACCAAGTCAAAGGGTGGCAGAGGTTGAATTCTCGGCTCCTTGGGGACGGTGGTGACCGGTGACCAGCACAACAGCCCCCTTGCTTCTTCCTTTTACGTTTTCGATCGATACCAACTACATATCTCTGTGGATTACAAGTTTTCGACCACCATTGGTTGGACGTTCAGCCTTAGACTTCACTTTTTTTTTCTTCCCCTTAAAAAATATTGTATCAGGAAAACACCTTTTTAAAACACTTTATGCATGTATGTAAACGTGCCTTGCCTAAACTAAACTTCACATATCTCCAGATATTCAGAATTGTAATCTTGTGCGATAATTTCAAACCATTTGTTAATGAACACGCAAGAAATTCTGAAAGTAATTTGTAAGCTGATGCAAAATATTTGATACACTAGCCGATAGACATGATAAATAAACACACCAATACATCTAACCCCATCTGTCCGATTCTCATGAACTGAAAATTCGGGAACGGGACAATAAGTTAGAACAATGAAATGACATTTCAAGGCCTTGAAACACACCACGTTGACATTTTTACCTTTTTCGTTATACTTGTGCAGGTTCACATGCAGTACCTTGAAGCAGGTGCCGATGTCATCATTTCATCATCCTACCAGGTACCTTCTGGCTTTCATCTTCAGATTTCAGGATTATTGAACTTACAGATGAAAGACATAGATCAGATTATTGGAGTTCACGATTGTCTTTCATGTTGAGCTTGAAAAATCTCGGCTATTTCATGTTTCAGTTTGATTGAGGATAAAAGGTTACTAGCTATAAGATTTTTTCTATCTTTCGCTGCAGGCAACTATCCCAGGATTTCTAGCAAGAGGAATGACTCTGGAAGAGGCAGAAGATTTGCTGCGAACGAGTGTGAAACTGGCCCTGGAAGCACGGGACGAATTCTGGAAGTCCACACTGAGGAAGTCAAAACCTGCTTACAACCGTGCCCTAGTCGCTGCATCCATTGGAAGCTATGGGGCCTATCTCGCTGATGGATCAGAGTACAGGTAACATCAGCATATTAACGACAAAGCAGCATTAGGAATTTTATGTATTGTCATAGTATCTAGCCAGACATTTTACGGCATGTTATCTTATCGTAATGTACATCGGTGACACTTGCATCTTGGATCTTACAGTGGATCATATGGAGCTGACATCACAACCGACAAACTGAAAGATTTCCATAGGCGCCGGCTGCAAGTCCTTGCAGGTGCTGGCCCTGACTTGATTGCATTCGAGGCCATTCCCAACAAAATGGAGGCACAGGTACATACCAATTCAGAACCCCAATGTGAAATGAATTGCTGTTTATAGTTGAAGAAATGCAGGTTGAGCTCAGCATCAACACGTCTCAGACTGAAAATAACACTTCTGCATGTAGGCATTGGTTGAGCTTCTAGAGGAGGAGAACATTCAGGTCCCTTCTTGGGTTTGCTTCAGCTCCGTTGACGGCAAGCACCTGTGCTCTGGGGAAAGCTTTGCAGACTGCCTTCAGATCCTGAATGCTAGCGAGAAGGTGGCCATTGTTGGAGTGAACTGCACACCACCTCAGTTCATTGAGGGCATCATATGCGAGTTCAGAAAGGTACGCAAGCTGCAAGCTCCTCTCTGCGCCACAATTCCTTTCAATCTTCATACCGGTTCTTCAGACTTCAGTTGTCTGAGCATGATGATCTCTAATGTATGCTTCTGTTTAATCAATCCTCCCTTATGTTCCCATCAGCAAACGAAGAAGGCGATAGCTGTTTATCCGAACAGCGGTGAGGTTTGGGATGGGAGAGCAAAGAGGTGGCTGGTGAGTGGAAATCACATGTTTGCACTTTTCCCGAGATAAAAGCCCGCCGCCTTGCTCACCAAAGAAACATTTTTTTGCATGGTAGAAGGCCGAGTGCTTGGGTCACAAGAGCTTCGACGCGCTCGCGAAGAAATGGCACGAGGCCGGGGCCAGCCTCATCGGAGGATGCTGCCGGACGACGCCTTCGACTATTCGGGCCGTTTCCAAGATCCTCAAAGGCAGGATGGGACATTGATATCTTCAACACTGAGATGTTACACTATGTTCGCCAGAATAACATTCAAAATATAAATTGCTGCAATTATCTTTTTTTTTTACTTCCAATTTTGAGCCATGCCGTGAAAGTTTAAATATAATTTTGCAGTGTAAATCATAACTTTGTAGTGTCGACACCAGGGTTAACAAAACCGCTACAGTACCGATCTTTTGAGATGAAAAAACCGGTCCGGCTAACTGATGGTAGCGGTTTTATAGTGTCGGTTTGGGAGCGGTAACCGGGGTTTTTTTTGCAACCGAGCCAGACCGGTTTGACCGGTTCCTGTGGGAACCGGCCGGTTTGAACGGTTTTGTTAACCCTGGTCGACACTAGTTGAACATCGAAAACGAGTAGCGTTTAGTCACAAAATCAGGTATGATAAGAGGCCTAAAGTTGTTTGGATACGCTCGCCATATTAAGGTTATCAGATTGGTGGAATCTTTTGCCCAGCTAGTAAGTCTTTCGATGAAAATACTGAAGCTGTAGAAAGTGTGCTTGGGAGACACAATGGGCATCCATCTACAATTTCATTCTATTGCATTGATGTAAACGTGAGAGGTTACAATTTCATCGCTTTAGTACTTGAGATTACACAGAAAAAGACAGTGGGATAGAACCTGCTAACTACTTTTCTTTGCAGCTACAAAGCTGGCAAAAGAAAGTTTTAATTTCCCAGGAAAATGGGATCAATTCAGATTACAAATATACATGTACATCAGACTCAATTTACAAATACCCAGGCAACAACAGTTTCTAAATATTTGTTATGCTCCAAAATACAGAGGCGTACATAAATAGGCTACCACATCACTAAGCCTAGTCAAGGTCAGGTATAACTTGAGTGAAAGTTACAAGTCTACTTCTGTACAGTCCAAACCTTATTTGGATGCATTCAGCACTACATACTACAAAGTACTCAATTTACTATACAGTGGATATCTCAAAAAGGATCCTCCAACTTTATATCAAATTCAGCATCCCCGGTAGCTTCCAACAGGTCCACTACTTTCTTCGGGCCATGAATTGTGATTGATTGGCCCTCAGCATAACCAGTCATTAGAAGCTTCCCTATCTTCGCCCTCCAATCATTAACACTTCTCTCAGTCCACCTGTCATGCACCACACGATCACGGTAGTTGACCATAGTGCCAAGCCCGGTGTTTCTTATCCAGCCATACTCTTCCAAAACACGTGCCTCGCCTTCTGTTAAATCTTCACCAACCTGAAACATATAATGGAAGCAAGAACCAAACAAAAAGACATGAGTTTCATTTCACAATGCAGCACACCTGGTTGCCAACGCATTGGTCTAGAGCTCATAAACTTCACGACTTAAGACTCTTATCCTTATAATCATATAATGGTCAAGTACCCCCCCCCCAACCAGCGCGCGCACGCACACACGTAGCAGCACTGAGACAAAGGAAAACAACAATGTCAACTGTCGCTTCTTAGTTCGTCGACAACGGCACTGTGGCACCTGGCAGGAAGTCATACGCAGTAATTGCAGAGCTGGGCCCAAAGCTACCGGATGCGTGCAGCTAGCATGTGGAAACAAATAGGCATGCGCAAGCCACCCAAGACAGACCGGCCTCTACATAGATGAATATTAGATTTTTTTTTCTTGTATGCATAATATTGTCCGATGGAGGGAGTACTTTACAGCAAGAGATAGAAAGGATCCTCAATACTCCCTCCGATCCGAAATATATGACGTTTCCGACCAGAGGATCAAACTGTTTGCAGGCAAAAAAATTATGCCTGGACGCAATTTATTTACGGAAGGAGGTAGTATTTTGTTTGGACGAGGAGGTTGCATAGGTAGGCTGAGCTGGAGCAGAATTCAGAAAATCGGGAGCAAAGCCACATTCAAGTTCCCCCACCAAGTCGTTGTGCTACATATAAATTTAGCATAGCTACATATAATGTAACCATAATCGGCAGCACAAGATAGAGCAAAGAAACTGAAAAAGAAAAATCAGTGGCTCTATACTAGGTAGGTGGCTGGTCTGTGATCAGTTTTAAAGCCTCGCAAAAATAATATGCACACTGAAGCAAGAGGCCTTACCAGTAATGGCTTATTTTCGATAAGAGCTGTCCTTCCACAGCCACTAAGTTTCATTGCAGTAACCAGCCTACGGATCTGCCATTCTATTGGCAGCGATTGCACAACCTCAAAGAAGTATGTCGCATAACCATATTCAGGACGTTCAAGAACAATCCTGTGTAGCAAGATGAAAAAGGCAACCATTAAAACAAGCCTTTCAACCATTTTGAAAAGAAATACTGGAAAAGATTAATGGATAAGAGGCACCTATTATGACTTCTAAATACAAAAATGAAGGATTGAAGATCCCTGCACCATCCCCATTCCACAGGGCAGTCACGAAAATGAAGATAACGCGCCTACAAGAGAAATAAAATTGAATAAATCTCTCAAATCCGCATGAATATGAAAACTGTTAGTGTATGCATGTGAGAGAGAAAAAAATACCTGCTCAATAAGAGAAATTAAACAGGATAAGCAGTAAATAGCCTTTTCCCCTTTTTCATGTCTAGCTATTGACAGTTTCAACAGAGATGTTCTCTTTGGAAATAACTGCACATTGAGATAATAGCATTAGTCCACGACACATCAGCAATTGCAGAAAATGATAGAGACTTTGTTCAGTCTAGTTGATAGTGTTACAGCATGTTTATTTGAAGCCATTTAATATGCTTTCAACTACGCTATTCCAATTGTTAACATTTGAATTTTCCTAGCAAACCCAGCATAACCACTTCACAATCTGCAGCCACATTCAAATACTCCCATCCCATGCTAGTTTAGGACTCATCATAAATTGTGCACCAGATTAAACTGTTATTGTTTCTCAGAGATGAATTATTCATCGGTTGCTGTACTAGCACTAGAACATCTTACGTTTGCAATGATATTTTCAAGATCTTCAAAGCTACTTTCGGTAGAATCTGGAACCATTTCACTTTCTTCTTCAACGCCATAAAGTTTGATTTCTTCAGCTGTTATTCCTCTGTTTAGAAGAATCTGCAGGCCAAAAAAAAATGAAGCAGAGATTCACAGGCTGAAAGATCAATGGCAAAAGTAGCTCCAGGACACTAAAAAAATGTGCCTTTTGCCACTAGACACTCAAATAAATTGTCTTTGCCCAAACACACTATAAAATCTATGTAATTTGGTCCTGGACACTGTACCTCCTATTATAATCGTTTCTAATAGAATGGTACATGAAAAGACGAATTTACCCCTGCATATTCTTTTTCTTTCCCTGAATCTGAATCGGCAGGGTTGTCTCTTTCCCTGCGTCCGCTCGTGCTGCTCCCTCCTGGCGGCTCCATCTCAGCCCGGCAGCTCCCTCCCGATCGGCCTTCTACTGATGCACCGCCCTCCTGCACGTGCACAGGGTCGCGCCCTTCACCGGCGTCTGTTCCCTTCAGGGGTGCGGTGGCGGTGGAGCCCGCTCCCAACGCGTCGGTTCCCTCTCTCCTGAAGTCCTGATATTGATGGATGAGGACCAGAGCGCTCAAAGCCGGCAGCAACAAGGATGAGGCCCTGCTGGGCGTGGTCTGGGGCGCAACAACCTCTTGCTTGTTGCTCTGTTTTTGCGGGAAGATGCTTGGGAGAGAACGAAGGAACAAGAAGTGCTGCTGGATTGGGGTGGAAAGGAGTACAGACTAGCACTTCTGCTGCAATTGCGTGTGTCAGTGTGGGAGAGAGATTAGAGAGGAGCAGAATGCCTGCTTGAATTTGTTTGTTCATGAGCGAGAAGAATGCCTGCTGTTATGTTGTCTCTTTGAAGGGGCAGGGGCATACTTGTCTTTTATAAAAGTCATACTTGTTTGATGCAAATATACTATTATATTGGTGATAATGTCCAACACCAAATTGCCACCGAATGTTTGTGTGTTTTGGCAAAGACATGTTTTCTTAGTGTCCGATGGCAAAAGCCATCTTTTTCCAGTGTACAGCAGCCAATTTTGCCAAGATCAATATACTCATATATAAGCAACAAATAGTCACCTCTAGAAGTCCAGGAGCATCTTCATCGAGTGCCTTTTCAATTGAATCCCTGCACATCATTTTTGTAAGCATAGTACCTCACAAAAAGTGTAAACCTAAAAGAACAGAAAAGTTACTAATGCAGCATACGTTGCTGTTTTCTTCCTCCTCCGACGACGAGAACAGTAAGCAATGCCTTCATCATTAGTGTAAGTATCTTCTTCAAGTGTTTTTTTCAGTTGAACAACTGCACAGATGCTATTTGTAAATGTGGTCTACAACATACAATAAAAATGAAACAAGTCATTAATGCAGCATACCTTGTCGTTTTCCTTTTTCTTCGTTGCCGGGAACTGAATGAAATTTTCTCACATATGCTAGGTAATTCACACTCATTTAATTCATCTTTTACTCCTACAGATGGTACTGAGCCTTCAGCATGAGTAGAATGTTCTCGGGGAGTTTCAACCTCATAACCTTCTAACGCAGGCTCCAATTTAACATCAGCCAGAAGGTCTCCCTGTTTTCTTGCAACCAGCTCCATGCTTTCAGTACCACAAGTTGCAGCGCCACCTACATAGTTTTTGGTACCCTCCACTGGGTCATGAGAGCATCCAACTTCACATAGGGATGGGTGAAATGAGATGCCAGAAATATTCGAGAAACCTGAGTTGCCAGCAATAAATTGTTTAGGATTACTCGTAACAGGTGCTGACAGATAAGTAGATGATACAAGAACAGATTTGATGGTACTGCAACAAGATAACAGTATATACCAGGTAAATCTTGAGGATGCGTGTAACTAAACCCTCTATCATCGTCAACAGATTTAATGAACTCGTTGATAAATGGATGGCGCTTAGCCAGACCGTTCCCAACTTCAGCAGCTAGATGCCATAGAAGATCACTATCGCTGGGATTAAACTCTACCCCCCTTGGTAGCCCTGGTCAACCCTGCAAGCACAATAGTGGAGTAAAGACCTATTGCTTCTCCTCTACACAAAAAAAAATGAGGAAAACGGTAAACAAACTGTTAAGGTCCGTTTGGATGTCATAGTATTCACAAATTATAGTTTTAAATACACAGAGCAGAAAGTCCACAGTTTTGTGTAGTATTTGTGAAAACCATGATGAGTTTGGCTGGTGTGGTATTTAATGCAGCTTTTCCTCTTTTATATAATCATACATTAAGCAAAAAAAAAAGCCTTGATGTAATAAAAAAATATATGCGCTAGTTTTAATTGTACTCGTACTCAACTATAAGGTATGAAGCTGCTCGACCATTTTTTTCTAACAAGACAAAGACTTTGGCAGGTCTCTGGTTGATAGCTGTGTGATTACGCTATACCCACATAGCGAGTACATGAACAGCACGCAAGGCATGGCTTGGTTCGGGGGAAAAAAAAGAGGGTGCCGGCCGAAGTTAAAAATATCTAAAACACCATGTATTTAGGAAACCACAGTTTAGAAAACTTGGTAGTTTGTGGTACCCAAACGCTTGAAAGTATTTGATACATTAAGACGCTATCTAGAAACCTCAAAAAATACATAGCATCCAAACAGGACCTAAACTGCTTGATGGCATTCATTTATTTGAAAGGCATGCCTATTTGAAATTTGAAAGATGGACACATCTACACAAAACGTTATCATTACGCCACCCCGCTAAAGTTCAAACGATTACCTGGAATATACATCAGTAAAAATACCCTGTGCTGCTAAACTGAGCGTAGGGTAGGAAACCTACAATCTCTTTTGCTTGAGTATTGTTCACAAGAGAAACAGCAGTGGGGACAATGGCTATGGGTACGACAAACAAGAAACTGAACAAATGGGCCTAGTCCGATTAGAATTTTTTTTTTTCGTCGACATCAATCGTAAGTGGCAATGGGCTAACACGTAACAGAACGAATAGGCATAGTGAAATTACATATTTTGAAATGGAAAATATTGGGTGTTTCATAGCAACTCGAAGAGACGAAGACCCACAAAAATGCGATACCCACGCAGTAATAAGAATCTAAAAAAGAAAACAGCCGAAAATCAATACAGAACTACCTGCTGGGAAGCTCCGCCGGCGCCTCCGTCGTGAACGCTGCCTTCGCACCTGCGGGGGGACCATACTGGGTGTGTTTAGATGGTAGGAAAAAACACTGTAGCATAAGAAAAATACTGTATCATTCGCTGGGAAACGTGTTTTGTGAGGGAGGAATAGTGAAAAGTTGGAATGAATAGTAAAAAGTTAGAATGAATAGTGAATAGTTGGAAATCTGAACATGGCCTAAGATTGAACCTTCGGAAATTTCGCCACAACTGGAGTTGGAAGGTCCGATTAGCTGACCTGTCCGGGAGGGGAAGCGAAGACTGAGGGCGTGCCGACGCCGGCGGCTGAACCGTGAGACGGCGACGCCCGGCGAGGGGGCGATGGTCGGGGTCCGGGGCGGGGTCGAGGTGGGAACACGGCCAAGTGAAGCCCGTGGCCATTACAGCGGCATTAGGGTTTGAGCGGGACGATGTGAGGTGGTTTAGGAGGGGGATTTTGACGAAGAAACTGCTGCTGCGTGTAGATCAGGGGGTTACGCCGGTGAGGGACTGTGGGAGACAGAGAGGAAAATGCGCGAGCTCGGCCCGGCCCAAATATCATGACTCAGCTGTCAGGCCTGGACGGGGGGCCCCGAATGCAACACTTCGTTGCCGCCGCTCGCCCGTTCCGCCCGCCACTGCAGCTCCGTCCGCTTCTCCTCGTGATGCCATCTCAGCCCCTGGAGCTGCCTCAACCTCAACCTCCCAAACTCCCATACTCGGAGCTGCCTCGACTCTGAAGTTGCAGTGTAAATTGGGGTAGAGTTTTGAAATACCTCTTTTGCAACTTCATAACTCTCTGGAGCTTGGATTTGGAAGAAATTACCCACCACTGCTACTCGTTACATTAAAAAACGGTTTGTTTCTTCCTTCCTTTCCCCAACCCTTATCCCATCGTGGATTCGTGGCAATCCACCATAAAAAATTCTTTTCTGAAGCTGTGACTACCCTTCTAGCCAAACACCCCATCAATTTTAACTCCGCCTAGAGTCAGCTCTAGCTGGAGTTCAGAGCTGGAGCTGCTCCACGGTGGAGCAGAGCCATGCCAAACATGTCCTTAATTGATGTGCCGTGCTGAACTGCTTCAGGGTGCGTATAGTTCACAAAAGATTTCCTAAGAAAACACCATTTATCTAACTTTTCTTACTTATCTCATTTCTCCTACTTATAAAACACGTTTTTCAGCACGACCTACAATATTTTTACCTAAACTAAACAGACCCTTATACGGAGGCCCACGCATGCGAAAGGCAGAGCAGCGGCGGAGTGACAAGCATTGCTGGTGGCGGTGGAACTCCTAATGGATGACGGAGGCGGCGGTGATTCGGTTATTTGCTTGTGAAAGGATGTATGTGTCGCTGATTGGGTTATTTGGGGGGTTATTTGAAACTCTACACAATCAGCTAGAGTTTGTTGGATTTGGCTGAGTATGTTGTGTTCAGGGCTTATAGGACAAGGTGAGTATTTGTGCTCAAAGCTACCAAATGTTCCTTCCCCGTTGTTGCCAACCAAAATGGATATATCATTGCATGATTCTAGAACCTAGATATCAATCATGCATTGCAGACTTTACTGTAGCATTTATAGTGAAATGAAGGTAAATTGTAACCTAAAAAAATACCATTTGTGCACATGTAATTTACATCAAACATGTTGTCGAAATTAATAGATTAATTCTGTTAGCCTCATGTCAACCTGTGTTATTATGTTCAGTTTGTTTTCTTTTCAGGATCTCTAGGGCTGGCATGGAGGAAAATGAGGTTGTGTGACACTATGATGGTTGTGCCTTACTCTGGATATCATTGAAATGCAAATGGATCAATGGGTTTTAGTGGTTAGTTGCTTAGTTCAGCTAAATTTTCTATGTGTGTCTTTCTTCCAATCTCACTATAGTTCAATCAGGCAAGCATGAAATTTTCTTAAATTCCTGTAAAATTTATTATATGTTATATTCTATGTTTTTTATGTACTTGCACCAACATGATTTCAATAGTCTTTTCGTTTTCGTGGGTGTCCCATCAAAAGTATGAGATATTAACAGCGTCACAATAAATCAAATGTCGGCTCCTATTCTCGACAACCATGGTCCTTTTTTTCCTGCAGTGACTTGATATAAATTTATCTGGATCAATATCCTTTTACTTCCTACGTTCACGTATATGACCTGAATTAATTCACGAAGATTGGATTGTTGCTACTAATTTTATCCATACATGCCTTAGGGCTTTGTATGTTTCTTGGTTGCAATAACGATCATAATGTTGGCTTAGCAAGTTCGCAATGCCCTTAGATTGAGCTCAGTTCCATTCATTATTATTTACTTGGGAAAAAACTAATAAGTATTTTCTTATGTCAAACATTAATATTTTTAGGTAAGATTTGGTATAATGGTGCAAAATTTTGTCTGCATGATGCTTTGGTGTTCATTACGGGCCTTCTCAAGTTCATCTATATTCTGTGTAGACTCTTGGCTATTGTTTGGAAGTATGCGTGACCTGTGGAGTGCGGATTGAAAATTTCATCAAAACCTCTTAATCATCTGTGTTTCCTTTGTTGAGCATATTTGATTTACCTCCAGATTATAGCAAGGATGCATATTTCAGTTGGTAGTTGTTGTACATAAACGTTAGGGTTTCTTTACATATTTTAGCTATGTACAAAAACTATCATCCATACTACCATTGTCGGGAATAATTGAATTGAACCCTTTTCATTTCAATTTCCTCGGAAAAGGCTAAACTACATGTGTACATATGCTTTCATTAAAAAATATGCATACAAATGCAAGAGCTATTTTGTTAGACAATAAGTCGGCTCCTCTGAATGCTGCAAAATACTATTGAATGCAGTGGCGGATGCAGCCTAGAAAGTTAGGGGGGGCTCAACCCTCTTCTTGCTTCCCAATCTCTATTTTTTTTTCTTCACAATCTGTACTTTTTTCTTCATCTCTTCCTCATAATCTCCATTAGCTCATTGGCTGTAGGGGGGGGGCCTGAGCCCACCGTGCATCCTCCCTAAATTTGCCACTGATTGAATACGTCCTGGCACTAGCGGCTTTTTTTTCTATTTTGAGAATGACACTGATCAAATTGACCGATTGACGCTCCATCAAAAACCCCCAGCAAAAGGCGAAAATCGGCGCTCTCCTGCTCCCTTTCGTACGTATGGTTTGCATGCAACCGAGACGCCGAGACGACCTCTGCGAAGACGAAGACGACCGTTGGGGACGAAAGCCAAAGCAGCCAGCGAGCATCGTCGCCACGGGCGTGCCCAGTCACAGCCGGACTCGAGCCACATGGGAAAAAAGCGTGGCAGGCGACCGGCCCTGCCCTCGCTGCCTTGCCTGGCTCGTTCCCCTTGCCGGTCGAGGCAGCCCGCGAAATTTGACCGTTGCCCGGCCACGTCAGACGCCGTCCCGTCCATCTCCTCCTCGCGCAACGCGCCGGCCCCCGCCCACCTGCGGCACTGTCCCCATGCGCCCGCCGCTCTGCTGTAGCTGACGTGTGGGGTCCGGATACTGGCCCATGCGTCGGTGACAGTGGCGACGGTTCCTCGGGGTTTGCTTGTATCTTTCCCGTTGTCCGAAGCCCCACATCCACTGCGTCGAGATTTTGGAGTCTGCGAATGGGTCGCGACTGGATGGGTGCGGCGAGAGGAAGCTCCTCGTGGCGCCCCGAGATCGTGTCGCAGCCGTTGGATGCCTGACATGCGCGGCGTGATCGGTGCTACCGCCATCGGCTAACCGCGCTGCTCCCGAAGAGGGAGCTTTTTCTCTGCCATGTGGACCATGAGCCTAACCGGACCCACATGTCAGTGGGCAATATGGTCCCCGAGAGTAGCCAGCGGCTTGGCCCCCATGATGGGCTCCTCCTCCCATTGGGCCCCGCCCCGCTTTTGTACAAAAGACCCTCCTTTCTTGTATTCTCATATTTATAGCCCGTCGCCGTTCACACCTCCACTCCACTTCCTTCCTTCCTTCCTTCCCATCTCTTCTTCACCCCTTCCACTTCTTGGCTTGCTCCTCTTGGAATCAAATCCTTCTCGTGTTCAGGCAGATTGGAGGTTCCAGTTAAAAAGGCGGTGGGTGCTTTGCTTCTTACCCGTTGAAGTAGAGGGAGAGGAGGGTCAGAGAGTCGAAGAGCGATAAAGATTGCAGCGACAAGGGAGACCTGCAAGTTCTCGGTGGCTTCTCCTGCGGGCAACATGAAGAAGCTACTCTCCATCTTCTTCCTCTTCCTGCTCGCAGGCGCAGCTGTTCGCGGTGAAGATGGTGAGAGATTCCTCGTGCCCCTCCTTTCGATCTGTTATGCAACTCTGGATGCGTGTGCTCCGTGCCTCAATCTTTTCCTGTTCTTAGTTTCGGATGCATGCGTCGATCTCCCCGTTCTTGTTCATTGCCTTCGCTTCTCCGCTGCGGTGCTGTGAGACCTTGTCTGTAGGCTTGTTTTCTTGCTGCGATCTTGGAGCATGTACAGTGCGATTGAGATGGTTGATTGAGTGGCGTCCTTTTCCCCTTCCGATTAAGTTTGTCGTCTTGTGGTCTGCTTATTACTAGTAGTTCTTCCATTAGCTGTCTAGGAGTATTTAGCAATAGATTAACATCAGCAAACACTTGAGCATACGATGCTAACACTGTTAAAAGGGGGTTGGACAGCAGGTTCAGATACTAGAATGGCCTAGGAGCATAGTGGCTTGGATTTGACTGGACATCCTGCGCCCCCCATGCTCTGGTTGTCCACTTCGTTCTCCCTGGGATTCTTTCCTTCCCCGTGTTTGTTTTTCCCATGCTTAGTTCTCGTCCCTTGCTCCCTTCACGTGCGACACATTTTTTATGGGTTCGAGCGTTTTGGTAGGAACATCCACTGTCATTATCATATTAATCAGCATGGCCCTGGAATAAAATTTACTTGCTGCCAAGGGAAGGGATACCGGAAGAAGAGGTATAGTACTATAGTAGATACACATACACTTGCCTAGCTGATCTAGCAACGGCCAAAAATGATGAACGGCGGCTATCCCCAGTGAACGAACACAGCCTTTTCCGTTTGCTCATGGAAAAGCTTGCAAACAGCTTGGCAGCATGAATCTCTGATCGCTTTGTGCATAGGTTTAGCCCGAAGAGGGTTTGTACAAATGCTGAAATGCCTCATCTTTAGTACTAGCATCAGCCTTTCTGGGCCCTACATGTCTGCCCTATCGCCCCCATCTTTTTCCTCCGTGTTCCCACAATCCCACTTGATCCCAGTGCCAGGCAAATGCCAACCAAAGATTGTGCAAAGTCCGTCAGTGACTCAGGCTGTGTCACTGGCAGTGACTAGTGAGGGTAATCACTGGCCCTGGCCAGTTGCTCCCTTGACCGACCGCCGCTGTGGGGCGTCGCTGGATTCGGTGTTCGTCATGAGCTGTGTTCACTGCTCAGAGCGTTAATGACTCGATGATTAGCATCACGCCATCACGGATCACCTGTTTTTTTTTTTTAATTCTCACGGATCACCTGTTGATTGGCCTGCGTGCTTCTCCAGCGTGCGTGCAGTGTATCGTTTGACCACTGGGTGGACGGGCGCCGTTTCCGGGACCACCTGGCAGCGTCATGTTCAGGGCTTCCGGCCGTGCCGGGCCCCGTGCAATTAAACAAGTCACGTCCTTCGTGGACGCCACACAGCTGCTTGTCTGCGCAAGTGCAGGGCTGCAGTGAAGGGTCTGCTGCGGACGGCCGGGATGGCGCATGGAGGGACGTCTCGGCGTGGTGGCTCCTGTTCCCAACGTCTTTCTCCGTACCCACTACCCAGTTGCCGCTGTCTTGTGCTTTACAGCTAGCTTGGGCGTCCTGACCCAAATCTCGATTTCTCTTTTGTGTTCTTTTTTGGGTCAGGATACAATCAGTTTTTTCCGGGACCAAATGCAGGATCAAAACTGATTGTATCCTGCATTTGGTCCTTTGTTGTTTTGTATTGTACCGTGATACTGTGTACTAGTACACTCTCTTATCTTTTGCTCAACAACTTTGCCGAAAAGAATGCATTTTTTCTATCTGGATTCCTGCCTTACGATGCACTTCCTGTCTTTTGCATTAATCAAATGAAAACAAAAGAAATGTGTATCCATCTGTTGTTGTTTGCAATAATAATAGTAAAATTTCTGACATTGTTTTATTTTTGTTTGTTTCGTCTTCTCGTGGTGTAGTAAAATTTCTGAAATTTTGATTCCTGTTTCTTTCATCCACGTGGCTTTCAGGTGCGTACATCGGCGTGAACATTGGCACGGCCATGTCGTCGGTGCCAGCGCCGACGCAGATCACGACGCTGCTCCGCTCGCAGAACATCCGCCACATCCGCCTCTACGACGCCGATCCGGCGATGCTGGCGGCGCTCGCCAACACCGGCATCCGCGTCATCGTCTCCGTGCCCAACGAGCAGCTGCTCGCCATTGGCAACTCCAACGCCACGGCGGCCAACTGGGTGGCGAAGAACGTGGCCGCGCACTTCCCCGCCGTCAACATCACGGCGATCGCCGTCGGTTCCGAGGTGCTCTCCGCGCAGCCGAACGCCGCACCGCTGCTCATGCCCGCAATGCGCTACCTCCAGAACGCGCTGGTGGCCGCGGCGCTGGACCGGTACATCAAGATCTCCACGCCGCACTCGTCGTCCATCATCCTCGACTCCTTCCCGCCGTCCCAGGCCTTCTTCAACCGGTCGCTGGACAATGTGCTCGTCCCCATGCTCAAGTTCCTGCAGTCCACGGGGTCGCCACTCATGCTCAACGTGTACCCCTACTACGACTACATGCGCTCCAATGGTGTCATCCCGCTGGATTACGCGCTGTTCCGGCCGTTGCCGCCGAACAAGGAGGCTGTGGACGCCAACACCCTGCTGCACTACACCAACGTCTTCGACGCGGTCGTGGACGCCGCCTACTTCGCCATGGCGTACCTCAACGTCACCAACGTGCCGGTGATGGTGACCGAGACCGGGTGGCCGCACAAGGGCGACCCCTCCACCGAGCCGGACGCCACCTCCGACAACGCCGACACCTACAACAGCAACCTCATCCGGCACGTGATGAACAGCACCGGCACGCCGAAGCACCCCGGCGTGACTGTGCCGACCTACATCTACGAGCTCTACGACGAGGACACCCGGCCAGGGTCGACGTCGGAGAAGTACTGGGGCCTGTTCGACATGAACGGCGTCCCCGCGTACGCCCTGCACCTGACGGGCTCCGGCGTGCTCCTGGCCAACGACACGACGAACCAGACCTACTGCGTGGCGCGGGAGGGCGCCGACCCGAAGATGCTGCAGGCGGCGCTGGACTGGGCGTGCGGCCCCGGGAAGGTGGACTGCTCCGTGCTCATGCAGGGGCAGCCGTGCTACGACCCGGACACCGTGGAGGCGCACGCGACGTACGCCTTCAACGCCTACTACCACGGCATGGGGATGGGCTCCGGGACGTGCTACTTCAGCGGCGTCGCGGTGATCACGACGACCGACCCAAGTAAGAGATCGCTCACTCACATCTTGCCATGGATTTGATTCGCATGCTCGACACTTCATTTTGTTCTGACTGTTCTGTTGTGTTCTTGCAGGCCATGGATCCTGTGTCTACGCTGGGAAGAACGGGTCGGCGTTGCTGAACGGCACCTCGCTGGCGCCATCGTCCAACTCGACGGAGGGTTCCGGCGCGCACCGGGGGATTGGCGACGTCTCATCACTCGCCCGCGTCGTCTCCGCCGCGCTGCTCTTGAGCGTCCTCATGTTGTAGACAGTAGTTAGCAGTTAGTAGGCACCCGCAATTATGCAGACTTGCAGAGGAGTTAGGCACTCGCGAGGGATGATTCTTTTTGCTGTCAAGTGGAATTTGGCCCTGGGTGTTGTTGGTTTGGTGGAGGGGACTATTGTCACTCCGAATGGAATGGGGGTGTGCTTTTGTTGCTGGAGCATCCGTTGTCGGTCCTTCTCTGGAATTGGTCTTGGACAGACAGGAATTCTTCTGAGGAATTCCTTGGTCTGCACTCTGAAGGCTGCTGACGATGTACGTGTGCCGAACTGAAGGCTAGTTGGATGAAACGAACGAATTGGACGTGTTGAACTGAAAAATCAGGCTTCCTTTCGGTTTCCTTTTGCTAATCACTCCCCACTCTTACTGAAATCAGCGTTGTACGTGCCGTTCAGCATGCAAATTCAGAGATAACAAAAAAGCAACACAAGCTACCAAGTAACTCTAATAATGGGATTCATATACGTCGGCGATGAAGTTCTCACGGCGGCCTGAATTTGTACGAGTTTGTACATTTGTTCGAATGTTCGATTCTTGCAGAGAGGCATCCCAACTATTGCGTTGTTCGCATGGGTTTGGTTTTGATCATCGACTTCAAAAACTAGAAAATATTTGACCACCCTTAAAACGGTTCATGTTTGATCATCCGGTAGTTTGGATGGTTTTGCTGATTAGGACGCCACGTAGCAGTGGAGCACTTATCACCCGCATGTTTGTTCGATGGCAAAAAATGCTTTTCCCCCTTAAAGAAAAACCCTCTTTGCTGTCTCTGTTTAAACTTCACTGGTTTGGGCCGAAAACAAACGATACCTTGGCCCATGAGGCCTGTATTATGGGCATAAATGTAATTTGTTCGACCAGCCGTGCGCACGCCCTAACCCAAGGCTATATATGAAGTCCACCTTGGAATTGTTCGTCCTGCCCGCCGCCGCCGTCTTCATCTGCTCATCTCCAACCTCGGATCTAAGCCCCATCGGTGCTAATTTTTTCGTTTCATTTATTTTCTCCGAGTTCGCTATCGTTTAATCTGAGCTTCTCTTTGCATGGCACTCTTCTAGTTTTATATATCTGTAGCCCGCGTTGCCGCTGAGCGGATCCGTGGTCTTCGTTTGCGAAGAGATGCCATATCATATTTGGACCTCTGGACATGCGACTTCTTCCTGTAGATTCTCGCATTTTCTCGTAGGTCCAACAATTCGTGTTTCTTTTTTTTAGTTTGTTTCCTGTTTGCCATATTGTGCTGGATTGATCAATCGATGGCTCGATGATGACTACTCTTGCTTTAACCACACCGAACCTATGGCCGGAGGAGGTGTGCTTTCAAACTCCCCTTTGCGTTGCGCGCTCTTCCTTCTTGGCGATTCCTAGTGAAATCTTGCTCTCTTGTTGAAGAACTCTTTGGTCTTCAGCGAGAGGACGAGGTAGAAGGATTCGATAAGATTGGCGAGCGTGGCAAAGGGGAGGCTGAAAGTATCTTTCGATGGTTCTTGGCTTGTGGAAAACCCTGGCCTTTGCTGAGAGCCCGTGATCTCTATACATTCATCCCTTCTTTTAAATTCTCTTCCATAAACGTGCAAGCTTATCTGCAAACTTCGACCTAAGTGGGTGCTTCTCTTAGATTTGATTCTTTCAAAATAGAATTGGAGGATGATGATGTGATATTGTCGCCCCAGTCTTAGGGTCCGCTCTAATCGCGGCCTTTGCTGATTGACACATGTGAATCTGACTCCTAGCATATTGAATTAACTCGTTTTGTTCTAGGATAAGTTTTATCCACCCCGTATCTCGACTTCTCGGATTGCAATGTTTTGAGGTGATGATCCTTTTCCCATATTATCGACTATGATTATACTGTGCGATTTTCGAGTTCTTCTCTTTGTTGAAGACTCTTAAGCCAGATGTTCTGATCAAGACAATCCATTTGTTTTTTATGCTGTCATTTTACGAAATTCTGATGGATGTGAGGATCCTTTCCCCAGCTGATCGACTATGATTATACTGTGCGCACATGTAATCCCTTCGAGGATTCAAGCCAGAAATCTGATCCATCTAACATATTAAATCACTTTATTGCCAGTAGAAAGAATTCCTCTTTATGATTTCCTATTTCCTCCCTATTTTTGGTCTTTTAGTTTTTTTTTTGTGATTTGAGATGATCGGAAGTGAGGATCCTTTCCCCAGATGATCGACTATGATTATACTGTGCGCAATTGTGATACCTCCTCTTTGCAGGAGGATTCCAAGCCAGAAATCTGATCCATTGGTCTATGTTTTAATGTTTTCTGTTTTATCTTTCAAGCTTTATCTGCTTTAACTTTGTTTTCGTTATAAACATCTATTACAACGGATTATAAGATCCGATATGCTTAAATACAACTCCGATGGTTATCAGTACGTATCAATCTGAACTTCATCGAGCACGAAAAAGAACGAACGATTACCTTCGAATTGCATCTCTGGATGTAGTTTTTTGGTACTAACAACTTTTGTTTTGAAAATTGTTTTTCAAAAAGAGGTCCGAATGATGTTTTGAAAACTTAGGAAGACCATGCATTTAAAATATTCCACCGGCGTGACATGATGCAACTGCCAACAATCAGCAGTTAGCGAATTAATTACCCGTGGCCGATTGAAGTCACATGCAACGCTATTAAGGCCCGTTAACCCAAGCAGCCTGGTTTGATGATCTTTCTGATAACGTAGCTTGTAGCTGGTTTGATTTGAACCGGCCTGCGGCGGCACCATCACGCATTGGAAGGAATATAATGGCCCGCGGCAGCAGAGCTGAACGGTCGACCTCATCATCGTCGGTTGCCGCTGCAGCTTTACAAAACCTGTGGGAACTGGTCCGAACCGACCGGTTCCCGACCAAACCGGTCTAGCCCGGTTGTAAAAAAAAGCTCCGGTTACCGCTCCCAAACTGACACTATAAAACCGCTACGATCGGTTAGGCGGCCGGTTTCACCGGTTGATCGGTTAGCCGCCGGTTTCACCGGTTAGTCGGACGGTTTTTTTATTTAGAAAATTGGTATTGTAGCGGTTTTGTAGGAGCAGGGCTACATTTTCCCATCGCAAACGTGGTTTTTGTTGCTGTTCCATTGATTGAGCGTAGGCGCGCTAGGAGTCTAGGACGACATGCGTCAATGATGCAGGAAGGAAAAACAAACAAATATCATCACACGCAAAGGGATAACGCCGGAAGCCTCGATGCGTGACGAAGAAATCTTTTGATCTGGTCCATCCGCCATGGGTTCCGTCGATGCCGAGCTTGATGATCATAGCGACGTGTAACCAACTGTAATAACTATAAAGTGGTGAATGATAGCTTCCTGCTACATCGTGAGACTATGCGAGTGATGAAAAGGTCAATGGAGATACTCTCCGGAAAATGAAAGAGACAGGAGAAACTGAGAAAGGGAGGGGAATTCAATCATACACTGATCCACCAGGTGCAGGTGGGCACTTTTCTTTTTGGCCGACTGTAAAGTTTGAATATGACGAAACATTTTTGAGGCTAGGAGCCTAAATAAAGTAATGATATTCCACCTCATATTACCGCTGGGCTACACCTAGTTAGATACAAACAGAAATAGAGAGTTTGCAGAAATCCCATATATCAAACATGATGTTTAGGGTGCGCCTTCTTGTTATATTTAACCTAAAAGAAGATTCGGTTGTGATAACTGTTTTGTTATTATCTTGTGCCTTATTTTTCATGCCCCATGGATTTGCAAAGCTCTTTCTGTTGTTTTGAATAAGGTGCTGATGAGGGTATTTCTACTCGATGGGAAGTGATTTCCAAACGATGGGAATGCGGTTGTGAAAAAGCAAAAGTTACGTTGAATACTATTGACGCCTCGATCGAGGGTCCCACCCACTGCCAAAAACAGCTGAAATCTTTAACGCCCACACGAGCACACAGTGGCGCGCGCACCGTGGCTAGATACAATTGCAAGCTGCGTCAAGTTAGCTGTATATAAATAGCCTAGTTCATGTGTCCGAAACATGAAACAAAGACCAACAATTCTTAGCTGTTAGCTCATGCAGTTAGTAGGAGCTGCAACTGCAAGCCAAAATAATGCTGATCCTCGTATTCATGCTCTTGTCTGGCTTCAACCTCCAAACAACTGGCGCCGTCGACACCCTCACCTTGGGCCAGTCTCTCCTATGGAACCAGACGCTGGTCTCCAAGGAAGGCAACTTCGAGCTCGGCCTCTTCTCTCCAGGCAAGTCCAAGAAATACTACATCGGCATCTGGTTCAAGAAGGTCACCAAGCAAACCGTCGTTTGGGTGGCCAACCGTGAGCGCCCGATCCTTGAGCCGTCAGCCTCTCGCTTCACGCTGAGCGACCGCGGCGAGCTCCTCGTCCAGGCGACGAACACCTTGCTGTGGTCGTCGAACGCGTCCGCCACCACCTCGTCGCCGGCCACCACCACCGTCGTCGCCACGCTCCTGGACAACGGCAACCTCGTCGTTCGGAGCAACGCCACGGGCGTGGTGTGGCAGAGCTTCGACCACCCCACGGACACGTGGCTCCCGGGGGCCACGCTGGGCTACGACAGAACCCGCGGCGTGCACAGCTTCCTCACGTCCTGGACGGACTCCGAGAACCCGGCGCCGGGCGAGTTCTCCATGGTGATCGACCCACACGGGCAGGCCAAGTTCGACCTGCTCGCCGGCGGCGCCCACCAGTACTGGACCACCGGCGTGTGGGACGGCGAGGTGTTCGAGAACGTGCCGGAGATGCGGTCGGGCTACTTCGTCGGCGTCCCCTACGCGCCCAACGCCAGCGTGAACATGTTCAGCTACCACGACCGGAAGCCGATGGGCATCGGCAACTTCTTCCTCCACGTGAACGGCCAGATGCGGCGGCGCCAGTGGATAGTGGGTGGCGACTGGGTCCTCTTCTGCACCGAGCCCCACGACGCGTGCGACGTCTACGGCTCGTGCGGTCCCTTCGGCGTGTGCAGCAACACCACAAGCCCGGCCTGCGAGTGCCCCTCCGCCTTCGCGCCGCGATCCCAAAGGGAGTGGACGCTCGGGAACACGGCCGCCGGGTGCGCGAGGCGGACGGAGCTGCAGTGCCCCAGCGATGGATTCCTAGCGATGCCCAACACCGTGCAGCTCCCGAACGGCTCGGCGGAGGTGGATGGAGCCCAGAGCGACATGGCGTGCGCGGCCGCTTGCCGGCGAGACTGCTCGTGCACCGCGTACCTCTACGATGGGACGAGGTGCTTGGTGTGGAACGCCGAGCTCGTCAACCTGAGGACTCTCCCCAACGACGACCAGGGGGGCGACCAACAACAACAAGGAGTCACAGGGGCGGTTCTTCACCTCCGCGTCGCGGCGTCGGAGGTGCCGCCGTCGCCCTCTGCGGCGGCGGCCGGTCATTCTTGGAGGAAGTCAATGGTGATGATTAGCAGCTCGGTAGCAGCCGTGGTTGTACTCCTGGCGGGTCTCGTCGTCGTCGTCGCGGTGGCGGTGGTGGTTCGGAAGCGAAGGGGGAAAGGCAAGGTGACGGCGGTGCAGGGCTCGCTGCTGCTGTTTGACTACCAGGCCGTGAGAGCGGCGACGCGGGATTTCACGGAGAAGCTCGGGAGCGGCAGCTTTGGGTCGGTGTACAAGGGGGTTCTCGCCGACAAGACGACGCCCGTGGCCGTCAAGAAGCTCGACGGCCTGCGGCAGGGCGAGAAGCAGTTCCGCGCCGAGGTGGTCACCCTCGGCATGATCCACCACATCAACCTCGTTCGCCTACGTGGCTTCTGCTCCGAGGGGAGCAAGAGGGTGCTCGTGTACGACTACATGCCCAACGGCTCGCTGGACGCGTACCTGTTCAAGAACGGCGGCTCCAAGGTCCTGAGCTGGGGCCAGAGGTTCGGTATCGCGGTTGGAGTGGCCAGGGGCCTGGCTTACCTGCACGAGAAGTGCCGCGAGTGCATCATACACTGCGACATCAAGCCCGAGAACATCTTGCTCGACGAGGAGCTGGGCGCCAAGCTCGCGGACTTCGGCATGGCCAAGCTCATCGGCCACGAATTCAGCCGCGTCCTGACCACCATGCGGGGCACCATGGGTTACCTCGCGCCGGAGTGGCTGGCGGGCGCGCCAGTCACCGCCAAGGCCGACGTGTACAGCTACGGCCTGTTGCTGTTCGAGCTCGTCTCCGGCCGCCGCAACAACGCTTCCTCGGATGGCCGCTCCGCCGTGTACTTCCCTGTGCACGCCGCGGTCAAGCTGCACACCGGCGACGTGGTCGGCCTGCTGGACAAGAAGCTGGCCGGGGATGCCAACGTGGAAGAGCTTGAGAGGGTCTGCAAGGTCGCGTGCTGGTGCATTCAGGATGAAGAAGGCGACCGGCCAACCATGGGGCTCGCCGTGCAGCAGCTCGAAGGTGTTGCTGATGCTGGACTGCCGCCGATCCCGTCGCGGCTTCACATGCTGGCCACGGTGAACGGGTGCGTCGGTGGGGCTGCTGCTGAGGATGAACCTCCAGAAAACGGCAGCAAATTAGCAACAGAAGTGTAACAAGTAGAAGCGGTATGAAGATATTACACTGTTGTGAGACGTAATTTAGTTTCACCGCTTCAGCATGAAAATTTCCTTGTTACATCAAGAGTGTTTGTACCAGTTGTACTATGTAGAAAGCATAGCAAGCATCCCAGAACGGTTAGAGATCTTAAGCAAGAGTAGCTGCCAATGAATGTTTCTTTTTCCGCTTTTTATGTTTTGTGAATTCTTTATCAAACCAGTACAACTGTTCTTTTAGTCCATACTTGCGACAATAACCAAAACCTTAAGGTTCTGAAACTAATCTTCTCAAAACCGCTAAGTTGCCAAAATTGCAGCCCCATTCATTTACAATCCTAGCTCTGTGCTGTACAACTTTAGGGTGGGGAAACTTTCTATGACTACAAAGAATACATCGAACACAAACCTCGAACCTAACTACCGAACTATACATATTGAGAACTACATAAAACCACCAAAGAACGAATGAAATCACTGCATAGCTACAAGAAACAACATTATCATGATATACACTTTACAGATAAAGACGAAGCTGCTTCTGTCAAGTAAAGAGCCTTAAGTACAGAAATGAACTTCAAAAGTGCTTCTTCAGAGAACTACTTCAGTTTCCATGTATGTACCAAGTCCATTTCATCAGATTGCTTGTTATTTGGATTCTGGATGCTATTTTGAAGCTCTCCTTGCCTATGATTGTCCAGAACCAATGTCAAAGACTTGTTATCGTGGTGATGGATGACCTGGATGAATACATTGCGATAAATATTAACTTTTTGAATATACAGTCAGTAAGGACCTCAATCTTATAAGCAACAATCTAAAGGTTGTCAAGATTACAGTTAGTGATGAGGACTTTGGAGAGGTGACACTGCTTGATGAATGGAATAACCAGAGAAGGTACACAGTGGATCTGAGAAATAAGAAGTGCTCATGCAGGGAATGGCAGATAACTGGCAAGCCACATGCCTTGGCATGGATACTGTCCAACAGAGGCATGCAGATAGCTGACTTTATGAATGAGTATTACTCAGTTGCACGATTCAGAGCTGCCTATGAAGGAAGAGTTGAAGCAATGGTAGACAGGTCCCAGCGGCCAGAAGTTGATCTTGGGTTTAACCCACCTTTACTGGGAAAAGCAGCAGGTAGGCCAAAGGTGCAAAGGCAAAGGGGCTGTCTAGATAAAAATGCCAACAAAAAGAAAGTGAGATGCAAACGGTGTCGAGAATTTGGCCACTTCGCCAAGACATGCAAGCTTGCAATGATAGGAGAACATGGCGAGACTGCTCCCAGCAGGAACAAAAGGTTGCTTTTAATTGGGTTTTGAACACTTTGAAGTCTTTACTGTTGTATGCAGTTTAATTAGGTCGCAATTATGTACTAACTAGAACAAGCATTTCAGGAAGAAACTGGATGGCACCGCCCGACCATCTAAGGGGAACACAAAGAAGGCACCAAAGAAGAAGAAAACCCCAAAGAAGGAAAAAAAACACCCCTGAAAAAAAAGCATAAGAAGGATGCAGCTGCGCCTCCACCAAAAGTTGTCAAAAGCCTGAAGGGCCTATATTTTGTTGAATAGTGAACCTATGTAATGCCAGTGGTGGCCTCTGAACTTCTTTTGTACTGCAAGTGTCTGGACTTCTGGATGCTTGTGAAGTAATGGCCTCTGAACTTCTTTTGTAATGCAAGTGTCTGAACTTCTGGATGCTTGTGAAGTAATGGCCTCTGAATTCCTCATGGTGGCTGCCGTCTGCATGCCCAGCGCGCTGCGCCTCGGCGGCGACGGCCCTGCGGCGTCCAGGTGATGGCCTCGGCGGCATTCGGGAGATGGCCTCGATGACGGGGCCAGGCTGTGCGCGCGCCGGCGTGCTGTGGCGCGGTGGCGACGGGAAGTCGCGGCCACAGCGCCGGGAAGACGACGCGCTCAACACAGGTCAGAACCAGGGTTCACCTTATCGGTCCGATACCTCCGATATATCCGATATATCCTTTATCAATGGGTCCCGATAAATTTAAGTTTATCACCGATAAAATTTCTATTTTGAAATTTGGCCTGTCAGTGGGTTCCGATTTTAAAAATTGTTTCACCTATGGACTTAATGCGGAATGACATAGCTTTATGGTGTCAAATCCAACGTGATACCTGTAATCTGAGCTTATTTATATAAAAAACTGAAAATTTTTGTCTAAATTTTGCCCGAAAAAATTTATTTATCACCGATAGAATTTCGATATATCCGATATTTCTGTTTGTCGCGAGCCACCGATAAATAAATTTTATCGATAAGGTGAACCCTGGTCAGAACACGGGCAATATGGGCACATACGAGAATACAACCACTGGAATTCGGCCCAGGTACGAAGCAGAATGGCATGGGCTAACCCATAACCCTACCGTGTAGCTCCGTGACCACAATCCGTCCGCTCGGTCGTGCTCGTGAGCGCCGCCGCCGCCGCCATCCCAGCTCGAATCTCGCTCTCTCACTCTGCCTCTCGAATCTCGCCCTCTCACTCGCGCAGACGAGCACCCCGCGTCGCCACACTCGCACACACCGGCGGTCCCGGGACGTCCAGGCCGCCGGACGCCGGTGCACGAACGCAAATGGACGGTGGATTGATTCCTTCCTGCTACGGTCCGATATATACACAAGCACTTCATTCTCGTACACAGGCACTTCTTCAGTCTCGTTCCCACGCGCCGCAATTACAACAATAACCCTAGAGGGAGAAAAACCTGCGGCCGGCGATGTCGGAGAGTTCCTTGAGCGAAAACACCACGCGGTTAGCCCTTCTTACCCTCCAAGACTCACCGGACGTTCCAGTTGGCGTCGCCGAGCGGAACAAAATCGATGACCTTGACGGATTATCTGAGGAGGATCTGCTGGAAACTTTCAAGAATGCTGGTAATTAATAGTTTTGGCTCCTTATTAATCGCCTTTATGCAATTTGTTAGTCACTTTTTATTCGAACTAGCGGATGTAGCATAGGTATTTGTTCACCGGTGCTCCGATCTATAAGTTCGGATGGAGGGATGGGGTGAAGGTGCTGTTATCGTTGGCATGCAGGATCCTGGCCTCCCAGCCAGCCACAGCTGCGGCTACCCCCAGGCTTCTCCCGGCGGTGGATGAAGGGAGCGATGATGAGGCCTGACCTCTAAGCCGTCTGTGCGTGGGGGAGAAGAGAACCAGTGCGTTGAAGTTCGTCCTATCAAGAGTCTTCGATAGATAGCAGGGCTTCCTTTTGTATCGTAGCTGTTCGCTTGAAAATTTGTTGGTGATCTGTCAGGTTAAGTGGGTCGTTTTTGAACATGGTTGTAATCCCTATCCCGAGGTTGCGTTCACCTGCTTGAGCCAAGCTGGCGGGTGCCGGGTGACGCCGTTCCCCCTCCTACCCTCCTTCTGTTATGTCGGGTCCTGTTGCTGAACTTCTCTGTATTTCCGTGTGAAATGGAAATGGGGAGCACCTCGATTTAAAAAAAAAAGAGTTTGGATGGAGGCGATCAGAGCGGCGATGTTAGTGGGGGTATGCGGGCAACTAAAACGGTTGGCACCGTGGATTAAGGGAAGGGGATTGATTGGTCGGGTAGTGGACTTTGTCTGTCACACTGGTGTTGGTGAAGCCACTGACCCGACAGGTTGGGTGGGATGGAGTTTGAGATCTCTCATATGGACCGTGCAAGATCAGAGAAGGGAGAAGTAATTAATAAGATTGGTGGATCTGGGCTGTTGGATGATCCACATCCAACAGTCTAAACTTTTTATTGAGATAGCTACCAGGTTTTGAGCCTTCTTTGCCTCTGATGTCATTGTTTTTTAATTAATTGTGTTCACACATTCCTCTCACTAGTTTGTTTTTTATTAATCTTTTTTTTTCTCTAAATTTGTTTTGCTGAATGGTGAAACCACAGATTCATGGGGATGGAACAGGCTTCTTCCTTTTGATATTGACGATGATGATACTATAAGTGACATACCTTTATACAAGAGCTACCTTAAGAAGTTTTATGAAGCCAACAAATGTTCTGTTGGTTCTGCTGCTGATGCTGTTAAGAAGGTTTGTTGCTCTCACCTTCATATTGCTGTCATGCGAACTTGCTTGAGTTAGACTATGTGTACGTTCGAGTGTAAAACTGGTGTTTGGCTTGAATTATGGGCATGATTACGTTTATCCATCTTGGTAGCATTTAGGACAAGAAATAAAAATGCACAGAATATAAGTGTTTGCCAGAATATTAATGTGGTTGAGATAAAGTGACAATTCAATGATTTTGTGAGTCAGGCTTTGAGAACAGATATGAATCAAGATTTTTATGATTAATTGCATTCAACAATTTATGATGCATATGATAATCAACATTTGTTATCCTTGTTACAGGCCTTTACTTAGTTAATTGATGAACTAGAATTGGCCTTAGCTAACAAGTATTATAAAAGTTTTTTTTTTCACATTTGTGTATACCTTCGATCTTTCGTATTTGACATTCAAGTGGATTTGGTGGCACAAGTGAAGCACAATTTCGGTCCCTGGCATTCTACTAGCAGAAAGTATGAAATTTGGAATACACTAACATAAATAATTACTTTGACAACTTGACAATTAAGAAATATATTATGTAGATTCTTGTAATACATTAAACAATATTTGTTTTTGTTAGTTATTGCCCTACCAAACTACTGTTCTTCAGTGTCTCTGTACAATTCAACGCAGGACCATATCTTCAAACCCACACACCGCTTATCAGTTTGAAGTGTTATTTGAGTCTTAAATTATTTAATTTGTTCATAATTTTGTTAGTTATTGCCCTGCTAAACTATGGTTTGTTTCTATGAAAGTGTTTGGACAAGGAGAACAGTTTGCGGAAGATGTGGTTAGATGAAAAGGTCAATATCGCCATTTGTGATGTCCATCTGAGCGATAAAATCATTGCACGCATGACAAAGCTCAAGGCTAACAAAGAACGTCAATCAATATATCCCTTTCTCGCTGATGCTGCTGAGGTATGTGTCTATCTCTTCCAAATAAACAAGTAGCCATTCAGTATTCATTCATTCACTCACTGTGTCAAGTCTACCTAATTTTTTTGGTTTCATAGTTGAAAGAGTTTCACGTGTTTCTTTATGTTGATCATTGTTTGCAAAAAATTTCAAGTGTATTGCACAGGAGGCTGAGCTGATGATCAACTGGCACTACAAGAGGGAACCGCAATATGCCCGATTTGATGAATTCGTGCTGAGCCGATATATTCGGGAGTGTGCCTTGAAACTTGCAAAAGTTGAAGGTTGTCAATGGTCTTCTGAAACTTCTGCTCTCCTTCTGGTTGGTGTATTTTTAACTAAAGTTGTGTGTTATATTCTTTGAACTTTGTGTCAAATGATTTTAATCCATTTCTTTCATGAAACCCAAAAAACAATGTGCAGGGAACAAAAAAGGAGGCCGAGTGGCTGTGTAACAAAATGTGGTGTGATGGTTTTGACTCTGGTGTCTCCACAACAATCCGTGGGTATTCCTTTGTGTACATGTTGTGGGAACAAGGTGAATATAGCTCAGGTTCCTACAGATCTGATGGGAATGTTGATGCTGCTGTTGATATGGTATGTTCTAAAAAAATGCTTGGCTCTTGATATGCACACATATTAATGATTATTGACTGTCTCATTTCATGGTGCAATTGACAAAGATAGGTTTTGGATTAGTCTTGCATACATCGTATCTAAAGTGTTATAGTTGATTAAATGTACTGGGAAGTGGAATTTAATGATGATTTAAAAAATGTCTTTAACACAAAGGTCCAAATTATGAATTAAATTTGGAGAAACGCTGATGATTCTTTTAGATTTTCTAATGTCATGCATTTTGTTTCTGTTCTCGATATTCAGGTACTTGCTGATCACAAAGCTTGACAAAGGTAAATTTTTTTGGCAGAAAATGTTGTGGCATTGACTAGATAACATTGATTTGTACCATAGGGCTGACTTTAAATGCTCTTTGATTACTGCCAGGGTGGTTTGTAGAACTGATGCTGGAATGGTGGCTTTAAGTAGCTCATGAAGTAGGGATGATTTAAGTTATGTTCTTTATAAAGTATGTGCCCTCTTGAGTGATAGTTTATTGCTTCCAGTCCAGTTCATTGCCAATCAGTACTCCAGTATGTTGGAGGAATTTACGCTTTGTGCAAAATTTAGGTTGATTCTATCACCATAGATGACGGATAGTATGCTCTAGGGCTAAAGAATTGACCTGTTGTCTGAAGTAGAACGATTGGTATATATACATTTATTTGGATCGAAGTAAAAAAAAAAAGAAAAGAAATATGGTGAATCCTGCAACGTCTCAACATTAGATGGTACAGCTATGAAAAATAAGGCAGGATGTCGTATTTATCATGTGAAATGTACGGAGCGATTAGTTACAAAAATCAGATTATTCAGTTGTCCCTTGATAACGAGAAAGTTTCTTTTGTGTGCTGTAAAGACAATCATTTATATTTCGCAGAAAGATGAGTATGCTATATTTGCTAAGTCACTTTGCGTCCCAGCTGCATCCTCCTTTCAGAGCGCCTTGGACCGTTCGTTCCACCCTGAACCGTGATGGTTTCGATGACTGTTGTGAGACATAATTTAGTTTCACCGCTTCAGCATGAAAATTTCCTTGTTACATCAAGAGTGATTGTACCAGTTGTACTATGTAGAAAGCAATACAGGCATCCCATAACGGTTAGAGATCTTAAGCAAGAGTAGCTGCCAATGAATGTTTCTTTTTTCCGCTTTATGTTTTGTGAATTCTTTATCAAACCAGTACAACTGTCCTTTTAGTCCATACTAGCGACAATAACCAAAACCATGAGGTTCTGAACTAACCTTCTCAAAACCGTTAGTTGCCAAAATTGCAGCCCCATTCATTTACACTCCTAGCTCTGTGCTGTACAACTTTAGGGTGGGGAAACTTTCTACGACTACAAAGAATACATCGAACACAAACCTCGAACCTAACTACTGAACTATACATATTGAGAACTACATAAAACCACCAAAGAACGAATGAAATCACTGCATAGCTACAAGAACCAACATTATCAGGATATACACTTTACAGATAAAGACGAAGCTGCTTCTGTCAAGTAAAGAGCCTTAAGTACAGAAATGAACTTCAAAAGTGCTTCTTCAGAGAACCACTTGAGTTTCCATGTATGTACCAAGTCCATTTCATCAGTTTGCTTGTTATTCGGATTCTGGATGCTATTTTGAAGCTCTCCTTGCCTATGATTGTCCAGAACCAATGTCAAAGACTTGTTGTCGTGCTGATGAATGACCTGGATGAACACATTGCGATAAATATTAACTTCTTGAATAATCTCATACAGTTCATTGAGAAGAAAAAAAAACACAGCCACCCCACAACCCTAAATCGGTCTGGTTATTTCAGTTTCAAAATTTCGGTTGACTGAGTGTTAGTCAAACTGCTGCCACAATTTTCTCTAACCGATAGTTCAGGTACCGGACTTTCTATGGTCAGATACAAACTGCTGGTGCCCGCATCCTGCATCCCCAGTCACCCTGCAGCCTCTCCAGCCCCACGTCCCTCATCGGCACCACCTGCTTGCCTCGTCATCGTCCGGTCACTTGAGCCATCGCCCACTTCATTTGCTGCCGTCGAGACATATGAAGTGAGAAGCGGCTTGCTGTTTGCTGTTGATGGATTTAGTTTTGCTTGTGAGAACAGGAGGTTGAGGTGCTGTGTGCTGAGCCGCTCTGCTCTGGTAGGCCGAGGAGGAAGGTGACCTGTGGGAGACAAGGATTGATGAAGCCAAGATGGGTGGCTGTTGCTTGCTTGCTTTGATGCGTGCTGCTGCAGTTGTGGGGGCAATGAGGAAGAAAAGGCATTGGAAGAAAAGAGGAGAGGGTGGCGGAATGGATCTACAGTTCTGTGCTGGTATGCTTGGAGTTGGAGGCCCATGGATAGGTCAGTTCGGTTCACTAAGGGTGGTCACCAAACTCAACAGAAACAAATTGGTCATCTTGGAGCAAAAGCCGAAACCAGGACTGAAAAGTGAAAACTGATTCTGGTCTCAGTTTCAAGTACTTTGATCCGGGATTCGGTAATCAGTTTTTTCTTATCACTCCTCAGAACTAAGATGTTAAGATCAACTCATTAAAGTAACAACTCTACAAGAAACATTCTTCCCTTGACCTTTCTTGTAACAGTGAATCCACAGCCTGTGTTGAATGCAACATATTTTCTAACCCACGACCTAACTTTCTCATCTATGCTCTGTCCAAACATGCTATTCTTTTTTAGAAATGTAAAAAAGATACAAACTGTTTCATTTGATAGAAGAGATCACACGGATACCCAATAACATTTTTTTTTTCAAAAGAAAAATCTTGCTAATAACATGGTTGTAGTGATTGCATCAGTTTGACAAGTTTACCTTAAAATCATACCTTTTTATTTACATCCAAGATCAATGAGCTTTTACACGACTTTGTGCGCATGATATAGTTTATGGATGTCAACAAACTAAAATGTTTCTAGATTCCTTTTCTAATTTTAATAATGATTAGGCAAGCAAGAGCTGAGCCGCTGCAACAGTTGAAGTTTGAGTCACATATTGAAAGTTAAAAAATTAAATTCTTGTCAGACAAGAAACCTACAAAGATTCCTAAGAACGGAAAAAATCAAGATGTAGTTGGAACAATAAGAGCGTTTCGAGTTTAGTGGCTGGCTTACACAAGTTATTTTCTGCTAAAAGAAAACAATGTGCATATAGATAACATAAACTCACCACAACGATTTTATTTGACAGAGCTAAAAAAGAAATTATGAAAATAATAATGATGGAAATTACCATGTAGTAAACCAGAGATTTCGGAATCATTAAAACCCACGCACAACTTACCACTTCTAGAACATTGCGAATAGAACAAGATGCATCAAGATAAAAGTATGCAGGATCAGAATCATCAGGGACACCACCAAACTGATCTAGATCCTCAATGCACACCAATATTGATCCTTCAGTGACAATGATTGATCTGATAAAAAGGGAGTCTTCTGCAGAACAAAAGTGACCGGTAATGTTTAAGCAACTTGTAAGGCAATCAAGAAGATAAAAGTGCAGTACCAAAACCCTAAACCCTACTTTAAATGATTGCAGGTAGATATATCTACTTGTTAAATTAAGTTTACTAGAATTTAGCCAACAATGGCTTATTTTAGATGACTTAACATGGAACCTGAAGTTAATATAAGGCTAAAAAACTGAAGACCCAGGCCGATGCTTGCAGGACTTCCAAATTTGTTAGGAACTTAGGGTGCAAACTTCAAACGGAAAGGTATTTCCAACATGTCCCATCAACAAAATATAGTGATGTTTCATCACCCACATTGACAAACCAAACATCGCCCAGATCGCCAAACCATGATTACCTTCAGCATCATTCCTCCAAAACATGAACATAGAGTAGAAAAATATTCCCGTCTTTGCAGATCCACATATACATTTCTCGAACAATTCAACTTGGATGTTCTCCCAACTGCCATTTGAATTGGACAAATAAGCATAATAAGAAAAATGGAAAAGAAGCTGTAACAAACAAAATATAAATGTTTGTTATCTGGCTCAAAAAGAAGTTTGTTGTTTGTGGTGATTGTAGAAACCATACCTTTGCAGATGTAACTCATGGTTTAATTTGGGGGAATTAGTTACACTCAAGAGCCAAAGCACATCTTGTGCTTCCTTGGATGTCCGTGTGAAAAATAAATGAGCTGTATCATCTACCATGTGTACCCTGCGACATTGCAAAATCGAAGTATGCCTCAGGTAAGGTAAGCCACCATAGCTATCAATTGATATGCAAACATACCTCAACAGCTGTAGTCCCAACCCAACTGAAACCATTTTCAGACTTTCCAGAGTATAGCTATCCAAAACTCTCGGCATGTTTTCTGTAAATAATAGCAATAGCATGTTAGAAATAATGGCAATAACAAAGATCAGAAATAGAGATGAGGAATAACAATTTATATAGAAAATGGCTATGTAAATGACCAGTCACAATCAAACAAAAACAAGGAAACTAAAAACAAAGTTCAGATGAACAGAAAACAATATGTAGGAAAATAATTAACCTTTTTCATCACAAAACATATCAAGTAGAAGTACATACAATTTGTTTTGAGAACTTCGCAGTAAGGCCACATCTCTACAGAAAGCAAGAGAACAACTGTCAGTATTGTGACTGTATGGAGAAAATAGAAATATCCATACAATTATAATTAAATATAGGCAGCCATTTTCTCTTTCACCAAGTATTCAAAACTTCTTAATGCATTGAAGAATGAAACAACCTAATACCAGTCATCCAATAATATGCAAGACGAACTCATGAAAATGGGCTAAGTACCTGTTAAATTGAGCATATATAAGGTAGGACTAAACATATTTTTCCTTGTTTAGGACATAGGCAACGTACATACCAAATGTTAGACCATCAACTACTGTGATGTTTTGTTTTGCTAATTCACCACACTAAAATTGATACTTAATTATCTCACAAGCATATAGACAGAAAAAAAAATGTTCTAAAAAGTTAGCAACAATTATGCCGAACCGAAGTCTTGTCGATTTTTTTAAACAAAAGATCTGGTAGAAAAAAAAAGGTAACTACTGATCAGATTCATTTGATAGGTTGTACTCAATCCATAACCTTACAGAAACATACTCCCTCCATCAGACAATGTAGACGTATTTTTTATTTGACAAGATCAAACTGTATGTTCTGACCTAATCAAACTATAAGCATATTTAGTGCATAAAAGTGACGTCAATAAATTTCTATTCAAGGTACTTTTTTACTAATATTGTAAGAGAGATTGATGGTCGTAATATACTTTGAAGACTATTTATCTATTTCAAAATATGCCTTACATTGTTGGACAGAGGGAGTACTACACATTACTCCAAAATCTTTTTCACAATAATTATCGTGAAAGTTTATAAGTTAGCACCAAGCCATTAATCTGGTGCATTCTATTTCATTAACCAATTCTCATGTTTTTTTTAGAATTGGTGAACACAGAGAACAGCTCTAACCTTTGAACTAAAGAGCTTCCGTCCTGAAACAGGTATGCACAACAGGCTACTTGCTCACATGTTTCAGACTTGTCACTGTTTGCTACTTCTGAGTTGAAGAAATCCTCGACAATCTTGTGTTCGTTTGTGCTACAAGAAATTATATTTGTGCCGACATTCTTTGGCAGGATTCTTGAATAATGACTTTTGGAGCCTTCTTCCTTCTGAGTACTTTTGCTCTGGTCACATGTGAAATGGCCATTTCCTTCAAATAAAACATGCTCATCCACCTGATTTCCGTTCATTTTAATACTCTCTAATTTGGTACCATTATGGTTCTTGAAAGGAAATACCCTCCTCTTAAACTTCTGTTTGCCATTTTGTCCAACTAAATGGCCTGAAATGTGATCTAGATGTCCATTCCTCTGGTTACTGCCATGGAACTCCTCAATATCAAACTCTCTGTGATCTGTACGACTTGGTTCATCTTCTGCTGAATGGTGAGGCAAACCTTTCTCCCCTGAGAAGAATTTCGTTCCCTCATGATTCCTATCTACAAAAGGAAACGAAGCCACCTTTCCATTAAGAGCCAACTCCATCTTTGTCTGAATTGCTGCGCAGTCATCTTCCGAATTGCATGAACAAAAATCATCCGAAGAATCATCACTGCAGCTGCTACCACTACCAAGTGAACCGACAGAATGAAGATGCCCTGAAATCTGCAAAAACTCTTCCTCCAAAAAAAGTCTGCGATGTAGAATGTCCTCCTTGTATTGTGGAGGTGACTGTGGGCTAGGATATGCATTGTATGGACTTGATTCTATTAACTTGCTCATTGTATTGGATGGTGTTCCATTTGCCAGCATATTTCTAGAACCATCCCACTTAGAGAAGGGGTCAGTATGTGAAGTGCCTGCTAACTCAAGGGAAGGAGGTCGCTGAAAAGTATTAAAGTGCATCTTTAGATGAGCTTTGTCTGCATCCACTTCGTTCGAGGATTCTTTTATGATTCCATTAGGAGTGTAATACACATTATCCGTGAAAGATGAATCTGATTCCAAAAGGTTTGAGCTGCTCCCACCTTCTGATACATGTGTTAAATCTGACATGTCATTTGAAATCTCCTTATGTGCTTTCTGCCTTTTCTTTTGTCTGATATACCTTCCATTGCCACTGGTGAAATCAGGAGATAGATTTTCACCTTCTATTTTCTCTGCATTGTCATCCATCCACTCCTTAAATTCACGGAGCCAATCACTTGATTTTTCTTTCTTCAGCAATTCAACAGTGTTTATCAATGAAGCAATTTTTATGTCATGATCAGCAGCTGCAACTTCGTCCTTTTTAGAACTATCGCTATCACAAGGGGTGGACTGCTGCTCTACACCATCATCACAGAGATTTCTCTCCCCATCCACGATGCTGGCAAGTCGGGAAATTTTTCTCTACAGTAAATAAATGAGAAATGCAATATAATCATTGAAGTAGTCACGTACTGTCAGACTCAAGAAAGTATGCGAGGTCTCAGGGTAGTATAACCTGTTTCTGTGCAGCAAATATAAGTATGGAAGGTTTATCTTATATTTATAAAAATGCCGATCGCATACATGACTATCTTAGATGAATCAATCGGAAACCAAATTTATAAAAGTAAAAAAAAAAACTCTGCATTGTATGTGAAAACTAAAAAGAATGTGCATTCATGGAACATATGCAAACGTATAACTGCAATTGAACAATTTGTGTAAAATCATATTGAAAACTGATTCTTGGTATTTAGTTCAACGCCAAACATACTTCGTGTCCACTTAGTTCAATTGGTGTAACGGAATAAAAGCCGCATACCATTTTCGAAGTTAGCGTGTCTTCATCTTCATGGTCATCTATTGCAGGAAAATAAAATCCATAACCAGCAGGTTGATTTTGTCTGCGCGCAAACAGTACTTGCTTTTCCCAGTATTCTTGTGTGTTCATACCTTTATCATCTAACCTCAACTGAACCAGAAAAGGCCAGGGAACAGAGCTGTCACTTTACTCCAATACTGCGGAACAAATATGATGGGAAAGTTTTAAGGACAAAAAAGTTGATGTTTGAAGTTAACAACTTACATTCTCTGGATTGCGGAAAAAACTGAACACATGTGCTCGATACCACCGAGCACAACAGATAGGGTTGCCTTCCAACCAGAGGTTCTGAAGCAAAGATAGGGTGCCGAGGATTTCCAATTCCGAGAAATTTGAGATGATATTATATGACAGATCAAGCCCCATGAGTGACTTGAGATTCTCAATCCCATGTACTGTAGTTAAAGCATTATTTCTCACAACAAGTTTTACAATTCGACTGGAAACCTGCAAGAAAGAAAAGGATTATAAACCACAATAAGAAGGACTGTGTGACAATGTTGTGGAGTGGATTATAAAGGAAATGCAATTACCTCACTCAAGGATGAAATCGAACGCAAATGGTTAAATCCAAGATCCAGATTTCGCAATTTTGTACATTTCCACAAATTGTCCACCTTTGCAAACTTGTTACGACTAAGATCCAGGGTTTCAATTGCAGGTAACAATTGCAGCGACTCATCCATGAGTACTATGTCATTAGACGCACATGAGACATATGAAAGTTTGCTCCATACAGGAGAGTCCTTGATATCCATGATTCTACTCGTGAAGACATGCCTAAGAGCATCCTGCGGTATCATGAAATTCAACTACTGTGAATTTGGCCAAATAATTCTAATAATATGGACGCACTTAGATAGGAAGCCTGGATCTGAAGAATTGATTAAATGGATGATTAATGTGCTCTCGATTTTCATTGCATATTCAACCAGCCAACAAACCACACCATATAAATTGGTTGATATCTGTTACTTGCATAAACAACATGGAACAGGGAAGTACATTAAAGCTAGAAAAAAAAAAGATGCTACCAGCCATCCATGAAGCATTACACCCGTGATAATTTCTAAGATCACTATGAATCTCAAACTCACATGCACAGTAGTTCCAATAAAAAAAATCTTCATACATTGAAAAAGGAAGTGATGAAGATGCATGCACCATACATACAACAATATGTGATGTCTGTTAAGAGGCCACATGGCTGGACAAGTTCTTAAATATCTTAATACCAAAGCTTGCTAATTACACAGCAGAATAATACATCAAGCAGTGTTCAGTTTGCATCTATAGTCTCAGCAACAAAAGTAGTGATACAACCTATGGTTGATAAGAATTTGAGCAGCTCTGTGAGATGTCCCAACCCATCTACTACAGAGAAACTACTGAAGAATAAATTCATTTCAAATTAGGTAAGGAGTACTTGATGGTGACTTCAAGACAACATTACATTAAACTCCACAAGAAAGACCTGAATGAAACTTTAATACACATAAGAAGTACTGTAAATGCCACCTTAGCACGGATGTGTGGTTGATTAACAAAATGGCAGAAACATGCTGAGTGAACAGAATAACAAACAGGATTGGATCATGTCCTAGGAATGAATAAGAAGTGTGGACCATAGCATTGCAGGAACGGTCTAAAATAATGGTTTCTTCACTAGCTGCTGATGAACCCGAACAGCAGACCATAGGTACAATTGACAGCCCAGAATAGCTAGCGGTAGTTGAGGATCATAAGTAGAGCCTGTGGTCACCACCACGCGAACTGCCATACAAACGAAATCGCGCGGGCGGATGATAGAAACGCACCGTAGAATCGTAACAGACGAGCTTCTCGAGGGTGTGGCGGAGCTCTAGCAATCCCCTGGCGGGCGAGGTGGAGAGGTCGCAGCCCCGCAGCTCGAGCACGCGCAGGCGCGCGAAGGGCAGGAGGGAGAGCGGCGCCGGGTCGCGAGCGGGCCCCGCGGCGACGACCTTGAGCGAGGTGAGGAGGCGCAGGATCCGGCGGAGCTGCTCGAGCGCGCGGTGGTCGCCGAGGTCGGCGACGTAGGCGCGGAGGTAGTCGACGGGCGCGCCGGCGCCGACGGCCTCGAGCTCCCGCAGCGCCTCGAGTCGGGAGGCGACGTAGTGGAGGCCGACGGGGTGGAGGCGCAGGGTGACGGTGCCGTCGAGCAGCGCGCCCGCGTTGCGCGCCACGAAGCGGACGAGCAGTTCGAGGTAGCGGTCGCCGGTGACCGGCGCCGCCGGGGACCCCCCGTGGGGCGTGGCCATCGGGGATCGGGGGCTAGGGTTTGTGGGCGGGGACGCGGCGGCGCATCCGTGAGCGGCGGGGCGGGGAGAGGAAGGGGGAGGGGTGGAAGAGAGGGAGGGAGGGAGGAAGCGGACACGGCCGCGGTGGTTCGTATGATTGGGGACACGCGGGCTTAGCTGGGGCGCCGCGTTGGGGAGGGAACGGAAGGGGACGCGATGCGGATCGCCAGGTGCGCGAAGCAAACCAGGTGGTGGGGTTGATTCGCGGTCTCGTTCCTCAAAGACTTTGGTTTGTTGGGGCTAAAAAAACGGACGGGGCTCGCGCGGGTTTGGCTGTGCTTGCGGTTTCCGGCGCTGGCATTGAGTTGTGTGCGCGGTTACGGCTGTGCACGCCTTGGCGTTTTCGGCGTCTTCGCCCGTGCTGCCTATGCGGCGCCTCTAGGCGTGTTGGCGGCTTCTATAGCCAAACAAACAGGTACGAATGTGAACTGCACACACTACCAAACAGATCTTGTTTAGATGAGAAAGTTGGTAAAAAGTTGGAGGTGTAAATAGTGCATTGGTAAACGTATCTGTGAGAGAAGATGCGACTCGATGTGACTGGAAAGTTGGTGAAAATTGGTGAACTAAGGGTGAGTTTAGTTCACCCAACTTCTCCCAAAAAATACTATTCATCCCATCCCTCTCACTCACAGAACACGCTTGCCAACACGATCTACAGTGTTTTTCTAGATCTACAGTGTTTTTTCTCCCAATCCAAACTCACCCTAAACAAGGCCCAGTATAAGAACGGCTCAGCAAGGTCCTATGTGGAGAGAAAGAAAAGCATAAGAAAAAGGCCAGTAAAAAGCAGGTGAAATATATAGGATTGGCAACTAGCCACGGCTTGCCCAGTTCATTCTACAACGTCGCAGCACAGCTTGGGCCACGCAAAGCAGCACATCTCAACAGTTCAGGTTGAGTTGCATTCCAAGAATTCGGCAAGCAATCGAAACTAAATTGCAGCTCATACTAAACCATGCTATAAGTATAATGGACAAGAAAATCAAATTGCAACTCATGCTAAATCACGGGCCATCCCATATATTTCACCAACACCTTACGCAATGGCCTAACTCTTTGCTGAGGCTCGCCTCCTCTCTCTCTCGGCCATCTCTCTGCTTTTGTGACAAGATAAACACAGTTGCTAGAATGCCAAATGAGCACTGATAGGATCTATATTGACACATAGATTATGTGCTGCGAGGTTCTATTGCAACATATAATACACGCAGTACATTGGTAAGATGTGTGTGAGTGTTGCAAGCTACTAACATATATCCACCAACGCAGACATGCACTACTATCTAAAATAGACCAATGACTTTCATGATTCGTCCTTGCGGATGGATATGGAAAGCTAAATATTTTTTTAGTCCAATGTGACTTTGTAAACACTTTAAATCTTTGACAAGAATTTTTCATGTCTTTCAACAATATTGTGTAGATACAAAAATATATTTGACAAGTTCCTTGAATAAATACTTTTACATATAAAGGGCAAACGCTGATCGAATGCAAAGTTTTCGTAAGTCACAGTGTGCCAGAACAAAACTAAAATATTTCTTAAGTCTAAAATAGCAATATATTCTTCTAAGAATCAAACATGTACTTCATCTTCTAAAAACCTTGATATCCGAATGTATTTGTCCTTTGAAACGTGGGAAAACTATAATAAATAGTTAACACATTGTTGCAGAAAAGACAACCTCCAACCATACTTAGGCATCATGTCACATTGCAGAACATTTTAAGTCATCTAAGAACTACCTTGAAAAGTTAATTTTATATCCAAATAAACGTATTATGTGGCTGGTCTGCAGTAGCGGGTGGGGGTATGTTTAGACACAAAATTTAGAGTTTCAGACTAGTCTAATGCTCCGAGTATCTCATCAGTAGTAGAAAATAGTCGCTTTTAATATGTCAAGTATACCCTATATCAGACTAGTTTAATATAGACGAAGTCTGATTTGTATCGAGCGAAGCAATGTGAGGTAGGCTGTACGCTGTAGGCATACAGAGGTCGTTGACGTAGAGGCCGGGACCTTCTTTGTTCCATTATCTAAAAAAAATACAGAGGTCGTTGAATTGTTTTTATCCAATCTATAACCACAGTAAATCTTGTCTCAAAGAAACAGTTTAATTAGCTTCACCCTGCAAGAGAGATGTCTTTCCTCGTAGTATGAATTAGGTGAAAAACAACAACGAAACATAAGCTACTAAAAAATGTCTGAAATGCTATTAACAATAAAAAAAATAGTTCCCTTTGCACGGGTGGGACTCCATCAGTAGATTGCTATAAATTTTCAGGATATTATTGCTCATACAAAGGTTTCTTGGATAAGTCATCCATCTCAGTATCTAAAATATTGTATACTGAATAGGAACTCTCTATGACAAGCTACTGATAAGAAGATAAGATGAACAGAAATATTGGGGAATTTTGCCATGCGATTTATTTACTCAAGCAGAGGTCTCAGGCGTGGCGGAGTGGGCATATAGGACTCTGTGTGTTGTTAGCCAAATGGAGCAGCCATGTAACGCTAGCCTTTTACGTTGTGCGCTATCCGGTGCCAAGGAAGGTTGGTTGACGACGCAACAACCTCGGATCGCGGTCGGACGCCCATCTTCACGGAAGCAAATACTATGCCTCAAAACAAGCTCGTCGGCTCGTCGCCCATGCATATGCATGCAGCATCGACATGGCCGGAGCGTTGGTCGGTGCCCAGTGAGCATAAATACCAGCGCCCCTTGCTCCGTCCCATTCACAACAAGTCACACACAAGCAACACAAACAACCAACACCCAGGAAAATGGCCTCCCAGGTGGCATTGAAAGCAGCGGTGGCGATAGTGGTGGTGGCAGCGATGGTAGGCGGCGCTTGTTGCCACCCTCCCAAGGTCCCCCCGGGCAAGAACGTCACGGCGGCGTGCGATGGCAAGTGGCTGGACGCCAAGGGAACCTGGTACGGCAAGCCGACGGGTGCGGGCCCCGACGACAACGGCGGCGCGTGCGGGTACAAGGACGTGAACAAGGCACCCTTCAACGGCATGGCGGCGTGTGGCAACGTCCCCATCTTCAAGGATGGCCTGGGTTGCGGCTCCTGCTACGAGATCAAGTGCGACAAGCCCGCCGAGTGCTCCGGCGAGCCCGTGGTGGTGTACATCACCGACATGAACTACGAGCCCATCGCCGCCTACCACTTCGACCTCGCCGGCACAGCCTTCGGCGCCATGGCCAAGAAGGGCGACGAGGAGAAGCTGCGCAAGGCAGGCATCATCGACATGAAGTTCCGTCGCGTCAAGTGCAACCCGGGCAACACCAAGATCGCCTTCCACGTCGAGAAGGGCTGCAACCCCAACTACTTCGCGCTGCTCGTCAAGTTCGCGGCCGGCGACGGTGACGTTGTGAAGGTGGAGATCAAGGAGAGCGGTGCCAAGGAATACGTGCCCCTCAAGCACTCGTGGGGCGCCATCTGGAGGTTGGACAGCCCCAAGCCGATCAAGGGCCCCATCGCCGTCCGCCTCACCAGCGAGGGAGGCACCACCATCGAACAGGAGGATGCCATCCCCGAAGGATGGAAGGCTGACACTATCTACACCTCCAAGATCCAGTTTTAATCGCATCCCCATCCTATGAGGTCGTGTGGTACATGCAACTTGCCGCACACGTGCATTCATAATCTCTCCCTTAATTGTTACCTCCTGCTATAAATGGAGGTGTTGTTCATCTTTTTTTTTACTTACAACTGCATGCATCTCTGTCTTCATCTAGAGGACAGGGATCGAGAGATAGAATAAGCGCCTCAAACATTCTTGAGATGCAACAAAGCAACATACTAAGTATTGTTACATCTTGCATTATTTCTTTACTCCCTGCAGTGCAAGGGCGTCTTCATGTAATAACAAAGAGTTTATCATGTTCATGAATTGGAAGGGATAATATATATTTTGTGTTTATATGTCTTTGTAGCACTGGAAAATAGGATTGCCCATAATTTATGAAGCATGCAACACCCGACACTACTACAGAACAGAGTTACAGTAACACCAACATGTGTTACTACATCTCAATAAATGTGTTACTAGACATGCTAGTAACACATCTTGTTAGTGTTACTATTTCTAGTGTTACTACTACATGATTTATTGTAACAAAAAAATGTGTTCTTTTATTTTTGAAAAAAATGTTACTAGTTCTTTTGTGTAACATAACTTTTTAGCTCTTGTAACACTTTTACATTTTTGTAGTAACACTTTGTGAACAAAAAACACCCAAAAAATAGCAAAAATTATTGATGCTACATAGGATTCAAACCCACAACCTCTCCTTTCCTCACATGTAACCACATCTACCACTACACCACACTCCAACTTGTGTCAAGTTTCTGTTTTGAATCCTAAAATATTATAGAAACCAAGTGTAAATTACTTATTTGAGGCCTTAAACAAATTTAAATTAAAACATTGTCATCTACAAAGTTTCATAACTTTTCAAGACATACAACTTTCATTTTGATAGTTTTTCAATCCAATGTCGTTTACAACATTTAAATTTCAAATTTGAGAAATTCAAACTTAGTTTTCATTGACAAGATGAATTCAAATAAAAAATGTGTCACCTACAAAGTTTCATAGCTTATTGTGATCTACAACTCTCATTTTGTTTGTTTTACCATCCGAGGTCGTATGAAAACTGAAATTTCAAATTTGAGAAATTCCAGCATACTTATATATGTTACAAAATATTGTCATTCCGTAACATTTAGTTGTAACAATAATTTTGTGTTACTATAAATTTTATATGTGTTACAAAATTGTCGGATTGTAACATTTAATTGTAACATTAATTTTGTGTCACTATAATTATTTTTTTGTAACACAACTTTACAAAAGAAGTGCAATGTGTTACCATGGTCATCTGTAACACATAGCTTTGTGTTCCTATAAATTTTCTTTGTAACACATTGATGAATATGTTACAAGCATGTGTTACTAAAAGTATGTTATGTAGTACTGCGATCTCTAGATAAGCCACCTGAATTATTCCTCTCTCTATAGTTAATTCTAGCCATGGTGACACTTTAGCGTGTACAAGCTTGTTTTGCATATGCAAGACCCCTCCCCTTTCTCACGAATCATAATGTCATATTGAATGTCGAGGTGCCACGGCGCCCACACTACCGGAAACAGGCTATTTGCCGAGTGTTAAATTGTTTGCCAAATTCTTTTTATCGGGCACTCGGCAAGCAGGCCATGTGCCAAGGGCTAGCAAAAAACATTCGGCGAAAACAAAACACTTGACATCCTAGGTTTAATTTGTCGAGTGTAAGAAGTAAAGTACTCGGCAAAACAAAGGCTTTGCCAAATGCCAGGTAGAACACACCCGACAAACCATGCCACATGACAGTTCGCCGTGGGCGGCTCTCAGCGAGGGGCAAACAAGTGGAATCCAGTAGGGCAACCCTATAGACTAAACACTTTTAATGCATGGTTTCTATTTAAAAAAGGTCATAAACTTAAATGCCCTAAACATCTTAAATTTCCAATTAATTAATTATAAAAACATATTACTATTTTACTTTCAGGCATGGAACATGCGTGAAAAATAGTTTCAATATACTCATTAATTTAAGCTAGGTAACCAACAGCCATTACCACTCTCTGTATCCATGGAGAATTTGGCGACACAATAGCAAAGAAAAACCAAGTCAGCATCAAACCTTTAACCATTCCCCCGAATGTTACGAGCCGGGTATATTTCCTTAAACCTAAAACTTGTTATGCTTCATCTTCACTAGACAACCCTGCCTTAACTAGAAATGGCCAGGGAAAAGATCGCGTCTATCCGCACGCTTGAGTACAAGATACTAAGATTTTAAATTTGGATGGTGAGTGCGTCAATGCGTGGCAAGCAAACGCTCCTGTGACCATGCTTATGTCTAGATCCGGCGCCGTCTGTTGTTCTACAATACTCCAAATGGCACCATGTTATTTGGATGCCTCCGGTGCTTACAGTACGACATGTTGCGTTAGAAATTTCGGCGCAGATGGTGCAGCATCGTTGAGTCACCTAAGCCACGTTAATGGTAACCCACGTGTCCTCGTCCTGAAAACATTTGCTTAATACCGGAGACAGGCATGCAGAGCGAGACGTTAACTTGGATTCCTTTACTCCTCCAACGGTCCTTAGTCCTTTTATGTGTATCCTACGGACTGAGGTCAATCCCAGACGGTTATTATTATTATTTTTCCAACCGCTCTAAAGCTCCTCCGAATTCCTCTCAGATAAGTCAAAATGTCAACTTGGTCGACAACCACTGAGATTGACCGTATTGACCGTATAGAAGAATCATAGAAGTCCATTGATCAATCCTGCCTGAAAGGAGAGTGGTATAAGGATTGGGCCAGTCAATTGTTCATGGGCTCGGAGGATCTATCCTGCCTACTGAAAGGAGAGTAGTATAAGGATTGAGCCATTCAACTGCCCATTGGCTCGGATGATCCAAGGCAACTGATGAGTTCATGGTCTGAGCCATTGGCTCGCTATACACATTTTGCGATTTTTTCATCCATATTCTTGTAGATTTTAGCTTTCTCACATTTCGATATTTGAGTTCGTGGAAATAACCATAGCCTATGCCCCGTGCCTCTACCCCTTGCCGGTCCGCACGTGCTGCCCGGCTTGTCGGTAGAAGAAGGTTCAACGTTCTTGTCGGGTACCATTAGTAGGGTACTCTAACTTGGGCCCTAAATTACTCGGCAGCAAGGCCCACAAAACAAAGTCGGCCTGGCTCTGCAGCTCGGCAAAGACTCACCACGCCAACTTCACCACGGTGTCCGTCCCGCTCGAAGGTAGCGAGACCTAGCGAGACCCTCGAGCGGGGATGTCCGTGACGATCGAGCCTAGCCACGCTCAAGGTGGACGGCCACCCTCGAGCGGGCACTCCCACCACGATCGAGGCTCAGCCGCGCTCGAGCTTGCCATACCAGGAACAGCGCCCAGGGATCTGCGACCCATCAACTCCGGTCATGATGACGCTCCTCTGCAGTAGGATTCACTGCACCACGCCACCGCCCACGCTACGGATAAGACCCCGGTCAAATCCACCCGACACAGTGGACTTGGATGTAACGCCGCGCGGTCAGGACAAATGCGGCAATCTTACTATGTCAACCACTCTGCTTAACTCGAGGGCGCCCTCTCCCTCGGAAGGCGACCCTCTAAGGAGATCGCCAAAGTCCAACCCTCGAAGCAGTACGCCGTCACGACCATCCGTCAAGTCGACTCCACAATCATCATGCCGTCAGCAGGGGTAGGAAGGCGCGATTCCCGCCTCCACAGTGCGCGGCATGGACAACACGCCAGCGCTACATCACTCTAGGGCAATAGCACTGCTAAACGCGCTCGCCAGTGTACTCAATCTCTCTCCCTTGGGCTATAAAAGGGGCAGGGAAGCCCATGCAAAGGCAGGTTCTCAAGTTCAAGCAAAACCACACACTCAACGCTCAGCTACCACACTCGTGTAGACACCAGGGACTTGGGAAGCTCATCTCCCTCTCCCGCTTTGCTTGTAACCCCCTACTACGAGCAACACGAACTCGGTGCTCCGCACCGTTGCTTGGACGTACGGCCCCGTGGCCGGAACCAGGATAAAAACTCTCGTGTCTCTGTCCGCCATTGGAGCAGCGAGTGGTTAGCATCGCAACCACTTGTTTGTGCCGGTATGACCGAATCAGGCACCGACAGTTGGCGCGCCAGGTAGGGGCTGCGCTGCGCAACTCTCGCTTCGTTCTTGATGGCGGGCTTCAGCCAAAGACAGCCCCTGATGGGGGAGAGCGATCCGTTCCCAGCGGGGCACGAGATCTGGTTCGGGAGCTTGCGGTTCCAGGCATGTGGTAATGGTTACGACATGCGCATCCTCCGAGAAGAACCAAGCAACCAACCGGAGTCTCCACAACCGCTACCGGCAGCTCCGCGACGACGGAGTCGTCTCGGACCGCGCACACGACGGGCACGCGCTGCGAGGCACACTGCCGACTCCAACATCCCTCCTCCCGCGAGGGATGGAGGAACCCTGCGATCAGGGTCGTGGGAAAGGGCAGCGCCCTTCCTCCCAGAACCCATGGTTGCACCACGTGCTATATCAGCACGTTCCTACATCTATGGGCTGCGCGGACACACGGCTACGTACGCCTCGTCAGTACGCACCAACATGAGTGCGTATGGCAACCTACCGGGCCATCATCCGGCCTCGGTACGCAACCTCACCACCTCGATACCCGATGATTCCTACCCGGAGTCGGAGGATGAGTATACCCTTGGGCATGAGCACCCCGGTTGGGATTACTCTGGTCTCCGCGACAGGAGGCCTTTCTGGCTTTCCAAGCAGCGGCAGATTATTGCTTCGGCTATTCCGATGATGAGTATGATCCGACCAGGGAGTGCTTCGTCATCGACGACGAGCGAGTCAGCGAGGGATCGACGTCTGCCGACGATGGCGAAGGTAACAACCAGGGAGGCAACAATGGCGCGGATCCGGTAGGCGCACAGCCACCAGACCCGTCGGATCTTTCGCCTTTGGAGGACGAGCCGCATCCACGTCGCCAGCCGTGAGTTGCCCACCCCCACAACATAGGAGGCGGCAACATCTCACCACCAGCGCACTCTAACCGTGATCCACCCAACCAAGGTGATTGGCGCAACACGGATGCGCGGCGTGCTGGGCGAATAGCTCAAGCCCGCATCCTCGCCGAGGACAAAAATGACGATTTCGTCCCCAGGACGAGCCAAAAGCTCATCGCGGCGGCCGCACTGCTCCGAGCCATGCCGGAGTCGGCTACCCCCGAAGGACGGAAACTACATCTCAAGGCCCAAAAGCTGGTTGAGAACGCCGCACGACAGCAGGCCGAGAGCTCAGCCTCCCGCCTTCGACGCTCATCGGCCTCGAAGGGCGAACGCGGAGGGGAGTCATCAGTACACTCACCCCGGCCGAACGGCAGGGCATCAAGCGCAGTCCCGAGGCGACTCCCACCGGGACGCTGTGCAACGCCACACCGACGAGCCACGCGCACCCGAAGCGGAGCCACTTCCTGCACAGATACCCGCGAGATCGCGCCTCCGGGACACCCGAGGCGCCATGAACGATGGCGACGCCCGCAATACTCTGAACCAGATGAGGCAGCGAGAGGGAGCCTGGACCCGCCAACCCGGACGCGACGGACGCGGCGACGTTGGGCGGGACCAGGATGCGGCGCCGGAACCGGCGGGGACGCGCGTGTTCAGTCGCGACATCCGCACCGCTCTGATTCCCCCTCGTTTCCGACAGCCTACCACCATCACCAAATACTCTGGGGAAATGGACCCCAGGGTATGGTTGGACGACTACCGTCTAGCATGCCAGCTCGGCGGCGCTACAAATGACGCCATGATTATCCGCAATTTGCCGCTCCACTTGGCGGATTCCGCGCGGACATGGCTCGAGCATCTGCCCCCCAATCGGATCCACGACTGGGACGATCTGGTCGAGACCTTCGTGGGGAACTTCCAGGGCACCTACGTGCGCCCCGAGAACACGTGGGATCTTCGAGGGTGCAACCAAAAGCCCGGCGAATCCCCGACGCGAACCGGCTATTTGAAGTGGCCTCTAAGTACGCCTCAGGGGAGGAGGAGGCCAATGCCATTTTTAATGGTAAAAAGGGGAAGCGTCCCAAGGAAACGCCCGCAGAGGACGACAAGACAAAGAACCCCTCGAAGAAACGGAAAAACGGCAAGAAGGGAAAGAAGCCCCGAGCATCCCGCGAAAAAGGCGACATCGAGCACGAGGCTCTCGCGGTCGACCCCAACCATAAGGGGCCTCGAGGTCCCCCGTGTGGTGGGGGCATCTTCGACGACCTCCTCAAGAAGCCGTGCCCGTACCACAAGACCGCAGTTGCTCACACCCTCGAGCAGTGTGAGATGCTGCTGAAGTTTTACAACCGCATCCCCCGAAAGGACGGCGGTCAGCCCAAGGATGGCGGCGGCAAGGACGACGACGGATACCCCAAAGTGGAACACGTGTTCTTCATTATGGGAGGCCCCACAGCCAACCTGAAACCTCGACAGAGGAGGAGGGAAGGCAGGGAGGTTTTGTTGGCCCAACCAGCAACCCTTCGTACCTCGACTGGTCTTCAGAGACCATCTCGTTCTGCCGTGAGGATCACCCCGACCATATCCCGAACCCCGTACAGTATCCCCTCGTTGTCGATCCCGTCATCGGCAACACGCGCTTCTCCAAGGTACTCATGGACGGGGGCAGCAGCCTCAACATCCTGTACGCTCCAACCTTGGAGCTCATGGGAATCAGCACCAGCGAGCTGCACCCCAACAAGTCCTCCTTCCATGGAGTCGCGCCCGGAAAGCGTGTCCAAACTCTCGGGCAGATCGACCTGCCCATCTGCTTTGGAACCCCGGCGAACTTCCGCAAGGAAGTACTCCCCTTCGAGGTAGTGGGCTTCAAAGGAGCCTACCACGTCATCCTGGGAAGGCCATGCTACGCCAAGTTCATGGCCATTCCCAACTACACCTACCTCAAACTGAAGATGCCAGGGCCTCGCGTTGTTATCACCGTCGGCCCGACGGTCGAGCACGCCTACGAGTGCGACGTCGAGAGCATCGAGCTCGCGGAGGCTCTTGCCCTCGACGAGTCTCTCGTGACGGATCTGGAGGCGATCATCAACATGCCCCCTGACGCCAACGAGCGCCAACCTGGGAGCTTCGCGTCTGCCGAGAACACGAAAACTATCCCTCTCAACCCCGACAACGACGACGGCAAGGTGCTGAGGATCAGTTCCACCCTCAGCAACAAATAGGAAGTGGTGCTCGTCGACTGTCTCCGCGCCTACGCTGACATCTTTGCGTGGAGCCCCTCGGACATGCCTGGCATTCCGAGGGAGGTCGCCGAGCACTCCCTTGACATCCGCCTCCACTCCAAGCCGGTCAAGCAGCGCCTTCGCCGCTTCGACGAAGTGAAACGGTGAGCGATCGGTGAAGAGGTGCGCAAGCTTCTGGAGGTCGGGTTCACCAAGGAGGTCTTCCATCCCGAGTGGTTAGCTAATCCTGTACTAGTAAAGAAAAAGAATGGGAAGTGGAGAATGTGCTTAGATTACACCAGTTTGAATAAAGCATGTCCGAAAGTCTCGTTCCCTTTACCACGTATAGACCAGATTGTAGACTCCACTGCGGGATGTGAACTTCTGTGTTTCCTTGATGCGTACTCCGGTTACCATCAGATTAAGATGAAGGAGCCCGACCAGCTCGCGACTTCCTTTATCACTCCTTTTGGTATGTACTGCTAGGTTACGATGCCCTTCGGCCTTCGAAACACCGGGGCCACGTATCAACGCTGTATGCTCCATGTTTTCGGGGATCATATAGGTCGTATCGTAGAAGCGTACGTCGACGATATCGTCGTAAAAACCAGGAAGGCGGACGACCTGGTACATGACCTCGAGGTCGTGTTTAGCTGCCTCAGGGCGCATGGGGTAAAACTCAACCCCGAGAAGTGCATTTTCGGTGTGCCTCGAGGTATGCTCTTGGGTTTCATTGTCTTCGAACGAGGCATCGAGCCCAACCCCGAAAAGGTCACGGCCATCTAGCAGATGGAACCAATCCGAGACCTAAAGGGCGTACAGAAGGTAATGGGATGCCTGGCGTCCCTAAGCCGCTTCATCTCTCATCTCGGGGAGAAGGGGCTACCTCTGTATCGACTTTTGAGGAAACCAGAGCACTTCACCTGGACCACGGAGGCCCAGGAAGCTCTCGATCGACTCAAAGCGGCGCTAACAAACGCGCCAATCCTCACCTCACCAAAAGAGGGCGAACCTCTCTTCCTCTATGTCGCGGCGACCACTCAAGTCGTCAGCGCGGTTATAATGGTGGAAAGAACCGAGGAAGGACACTCCCTGCCGGTCCAGCGCCCGGTGTACTACGTCAGCGAAGTTCTGGCCGAGACCAAGACGAGGTATCCCCACATCCAGAAACTGATCTACGCCATTGTGCTGGCTCGACGCAGACTGCGGCTCTTCTTCGAGGCTCACCCAGTGACCGTCGTGTCATCCTTCCCACTGGGCAAAATCATCAAGAACCGGGAGGCCTCCGGACGGATCTCGAAATGGTCGACGGAGCTGATGGGGGAGACCCTCACTTATGCGCCAAGGAAGGCCATCAAGTCTCAGATCTTGGCGGACTTCGTAGCCGAATGGACCGACACTCAGCTCCCCCCTCGAAGTTCAACATCGACTGCTGGGAGATGTACTTCGACGGGTCGGTGATGTAGACTGGCGCAGGCGCTGGCCTGCTGTTAGTCTCGCCCCGTGGGGAGCACCTCCGGTACGCCGTGCGACTCAACTTCCCCGCGTCCAACAACATGGCGGAGTATGAAGCGCTCCTTGCCGGCTTGAAAATCGCGCTCGAGCTCGGCATCAAGCGCCTCGACATCCGCGGCGACTCGCAGCTGGTTGTCGACCAGGTGATGAAAGAGTCAAGCTGCCGCGACGAGAAGATGGCGGCCTACTGCCAGGCGGTGCGCGACCTTGAAGACAAGTTCGACGGCCTCGAGCTTCATCACATCGCACGAAGATACAACGAGGAGGCCGATGAATTGGCAAAAATCGCGTCAGGACGAGCAACCATTCCCCCGAACGTATTCGCCAAGGACATCAACAAGCCCTCGATTACCGTCGCCCCCTCGACCACAGTCGACACTCGAGAAGCTACCCTCGGCCCCATGAGCATGGAACCCCCGGCGGACGAGGACGAGCCCATGGGGTACGAGGCTTGCTCGGGAAAAGAAGACGAGGCGGAGGCAATGGAAATCGACGAAGCCCCAACACCTCGAGACTGGCGGAGTCCGTACCTTGACTGGCTCGATCAAGGCGTTCTGCCACACGATCGAACGGAGGCAAGGCGCGTTGCAAGGAAGGCTAAGCGGTTCCTCATCATCGAAGGGGAACTCTACAGACGGGGAACCTCGAGGGTCTTGCAGCGTTGCATCCCGATACCCGAGGGCAAGGAGCTCATCCGCGACATCCATGCGGGCGTGTGTGGGCATCACGTCGCCCCACGCACGCTCGTAGGCAATGCCTTTTGACAAGGCTTCTACTGGCCCACCGCCGTGGCCGACGCCATGGAGGTGGTACGAACCTGCGAAGGGTGCCAGTTCTACGCACACAAGACGCACCTTCCTGCCCAGGCGCTTCAAACCATCCCCATCACGTGGCCGTTTGCCGTATGGGGCCTCGACCTTGTCGGGCCGATGGCAAAAGCGCCCGGGGGCTTCACGCACCTATTAGTGGCGGTCGACAAGTTCTCCAAATGGATAGAAGCTCGACCCATCAATAGAATCAAGTCTGAGCAGGCAGTGCTCTTCTTCACCGATATAATCCATCGGTTTGGTGTTCCGAACTCCATCATCACCGACAACGGCACCCAGTTTACGGGGAAAAAGTTCTTAGAATTCTGCGATAACTTCCACATCCGAGTGGATTGGTCAAGTAGAACGTGCCAATGGCATGATTTTGCAAGACGTGAAGCCTAGAATCCACAACAAGCTGAAGAAGTTTGGGCGCAAATGGGTGCAAGAACTGCCATCGGTGATCTGGAGCCTAAGGACGACCTCGAGCAGAGCAACAGGGTTCTCCCTGTACTTCCTCGTCTACGGGGCAGAGGCCATTCTCCCCACGGATGTGGAGTATGGTTCCCCTAGGCTCAGAGCATACCAAGAACAGCGAAACCACCGAGCTCGAGAGGACTCGCTGGACCAGGTCGACGAAGCTCGAGACGTGGCCCTACTCCACTCGGCAAGATACCAGTAAAGCCTGCATCGACAGCAAGCTCGAAAGGTCTAACGTCGAGACCTCTGCAAAGGAGACCTCGTCTTGAGGCTTCGATAGGAGAATCGAAGACGGCACAAGCTTACACCCCCATGGGAGGGGCCATACATCGTCGCCGAAGTCCTCAAGCCCGGGACGTACAAGCTCACAAACGAGGAGGGGCAGATCCTCGCGAACGCCTGGAACATCCAACAGCTACGTCGCTGCTATCCCTAGAGTGGCTAGCAGCCCTCGAAACTTTTGTACATACTCTAGACTTGTACAATCTTTTGATTAAGTGTCAACTTGTAGCCCCCACAGGTTGTGAATGAATTAAACGAACTAATTTCCACCATGTTTCGAGTGAGGAGTGGTTCTACCCTCGGTAGAACCATCCCTCCCTCGGGGGCTAAATGGGGAAGGACCCCCGAAAAAGTCGTCACTTTTTCGATTTTTTTTGCGATATCTCAGGCATATAGCCAAATGCTCTTTTGCAAACCCTCGAAGGGAACACAATAGGCGTGAAACGGACAAGGGCAGGGTCGCCTGAGCCGAATGCCCGCCCATGCCTAAAGGCTACGGCAGCACCTCACTTCCCCCCGCCTAAGTTATTCACATACGGTCGATCCTAGTGGCGACTTCCTTTCGAGGCGCATGCATTGGACACAACGCGCATCGCGGAGATACCACACCGATATAAATCTCGTTTAGACAACACAAACAATGTTTAACGAAAACAAGTAGGATGTATGAGAATAAATGAACCATTCTTACATCAAGAAACTCAAAATCCTAAACTACTTTTTTACACTTGGGCTCGATGGCCCGAGACTTTCAGGGATTGCCTTCGCCGCCAAGATCGTCCCAGCCACCGTCATCCTCGCTAGGGAAGAGGACGCCCTCGAAGTGGCCTGCCAGCACACGCGCCGTCTCGTCAGCAGCAACGTCAGCCTCCTCGATCGCCGCCACTGCCTCCACGTCGTTGAGGTTGTCGGCGACGACGTACCTGGCGGCGAGCTTCGAGAGGTCCGCTTGGTAGTGGGTCGTAACCACTCCAAGCGCCTTCCGAATCCCAAGCAGCAGGGCCTCCTTCACACGCGAGGTGACGTGCCCCCCAAGCGCTCGAAGGCGACTGGCAAGGAAACTGCCGGACTGCATGTCGGCACCAGCGATTTCGTTGCAGGCTGCCGAGGCAGCCTGCACCAGCTCATCGAGCTCACGCTGGGTCGCCGAGTGTGCCACCAGCAGAGCCTCCTTCGACTCCGTCTCGACCTTGAGTGCCTGCCTCAGCTCTACACCATCAAAGCTGTTAGAAATAGAAAAGAGCAAAGCAGAAAAGGGGCTCGAAGCATGGGTAAAGTCGGCTTACCCTCGACTTGACCCTAGGCAGCCTCGAGGGCTGTCTCTCTCTCTCCGTCCTGCTGCTCCGCCGTAGCCTGAGCCACCTGCTCTAGCTCGAGCTGGTCCCGAGCCTCCACCACGAGATGCCGCTCCACTTCGAGCGCCGAGTCGGCCGCCTCGCGCGCGGCTCGCTCACGATCTAACCAAGTGTTGGTGTAAGCAAGCTGGTCGCGTGCGGTGCGGACTGTGTCGTCTAGGCGGGAGATAACCTCACCTTTCTCCCGACACTCGACGGTGGCACGGTCTCGAGCGGCTTGGAGGTCAGCCAGTTGGTGGTCTCGGACTTCCACCGCACCAGACAAATGGCACAGCTCGAGCAGCATCCCCGCGATTTGGTCGTTCTTCGCGAACGCCTCCTTACGGAGTTCTTGTGTAAAAAGAACTAAGCATCGCCTAAAAAGCAATCGCGGCACACACCGACTGCAATGAAGAAACGTATCTGGTGGACCTTGCCGGCCTCCTCATGAAGACGAAGAACGTCTCGCAGCGCCCGGACGACCTCGTGGCCATGCGCCAACTGGACTTCCCATAGTCGCTCTTCCGCTGCGGCTTCACAAACAAACTGCTCGGGAAGCTCGCTGCGGGATTGCCACATCGTGGAAACCCCACGTTCGTCGACGCGGGTGGGTGTCCCGCTGGGCTCGGATGCCACTGGCCCCGTAGGAAGCGGGACGAGGGCCAACGGCGCGGCCCCGCCACCCTCGCGCTCCCGCGGCACGGGGGCTCGCACCTCCAAAGCCTCGGCCAGCTCCGACAGATGGGGGAACCCCCCTCCGCCGGCCAAAATGGCCCGGCCTCCAAGGGCCCGCTCCGCTCCTCCCTCGCGCAGGGAAGCCACCTCGACGATCGTCTCCACGTGCGCCACAGGCGGGCCCTCGACAAGAGGAGCCTCCTGTGGCACGGGGACGACGTCCTCGGTCTGATCGACCTCGACGCAGGGCTCGGCGTCACGACACGCCTCAACGGCGCCCTCAAGGAGTTGAGGCGGCCTTGGCTCCTCGAGGAGCCGGGGCGCCTCCTCGCATAGCCGCTGCTCGTCCTGCAGCCCCGCCCTGGCGTCGAAGAAGGTGACGAAGTCCTGGACCGCCTCGTTCGTTGGGCCCAGGAGCTGCGAGGACGAGTGGGGCGACGAACTTGGCCCGATCTTAAGGGCTTTGGTCGGCGCAAGGGAAAGTGAGGCCCGTGCACCTGACCGACTGCACAAGGGAAGAATCTGATCAAAGACAGAACGAGGACGAAGCCTCGATGAATGAGTAAGCGACGAAGAAACTTACCGAACCAAGGGCAGCTTCTGTTTCAGCCTCGAGGTTTGGTCAGGAGCCGCCCGCGAAACCACCTCGCCTCCTGCGGGGGCACTGGCCTCCCCTTGGGGAGCCTCCTCACCCGGCCCTCGCACCGAGGCATCCTCGACGATGCCCGGCCGCTCGAGCACCTCGCCACTGTCATGGAGTCCCTCAACGGCTGTCCCTGCCACCCTCGACGGACTCCCAAGAGCGGGCTCCATCGACGACGGTGGAGCTTCGAGGTCGATAGGCCCTTCGCGGTCACCCCCAGGCGCCGCGGCTGGGGCGACCCTACTGAGGCCAGGCGCGGAGATGGGAAGCTCCTCAAGAGGAGACGGGCTCCTCGCCCCACCAGCGTCCTCGGAGTCCTCACCGGCGGGATCCGGAGAGGTCTCGGGCGTTGGGAACGACGAGAGGCCTTGCCTCTCCCGATCGCGGTTCTCCTCCATGTGCTTACTCTTCTTCCGCTCCTTCCGCTTCCGCCGCTCCTCCTTCCGGTCCTTCTCCTGCTTCACCCGCTCGGCACGGGTGCGGTTAGCGGCCCTGTCTTCAGGGACAGGAGGCTTGGAGGTGTGGCCGTGGGACAGCCCCTGCGTAATGCCAGTCGCAAGGTCAAAGCAAGCGAAACAAAATATCGAGCAATACCAGAATCGAAAGGCACTTACGAAACTCAAATACCTGTCCTCGGGCCGCATGCGGACTGCTCACAGATTGTCCGCCAGCCGGTTGACGACACGTCACGCCCGCTGAACGGCGACGGCGTCGCTCAACGGCTCCACCGCCATCACTGAGCCGGAGAGATTGGCGTCCGGCGTCATCCCAAACAGCGGGAGCCTCCGCTGCATGAGGGGAAGCACCCGCCGCCGCTGGAAATTCGCGATGACTCTGCTGGCGGTGAGGCCATGCCTCGATAGGCGCTGAAGCGCCTCGATCAAGGGGCCGAGCTTCTCCTTCAGCTCCGGCGGTGACACCCCGTACCCCCAGGTCTCCGGCTTCTCCGTCAGCACCTTGCCGGTGTAGGCCGGTAGACGCCCCCCAACGTTACGGAGGTAGAACCACCCCCTGTCCCAATCTTGGTTGTTGGTAACCATGGAGCAGGGGATGTAGAGGTCCTTGCGGCTCCTCCGGACTTGGAGCACAAGGCCACCAATGCGAACGGGGCGATGAACCCCCTTGGAAACGCCCTCTGTGAAGAGCTCGCCGCAGAAAAGGTGGCGCCACAAATTCCTCAATGCCCAGGAAACCCTCGCAGACAGCGACGAATACCGCCGCATGGGAGATCGCGTTCGGCGAGAAGTTGCACAGCTCCACCTTGTAGTGGAAGCACAGCGCTCGCACGAACCGTCCCGCCAGGATGCCAAAACCCTGCTCGTGGAGGCGAGCAAGGCTGACGATGTAGCCCGCCGGCGGGTCGGGCTCCGAGGCAGCCCCCGGCGAGATCGTAATCACGGGCTCGCCGTTGACGTTTGGCGGCAACAGCCCGGCTTCCACGAGCCCCTCCAGGTAGAGCGTGGAGGCGATCGATGGCTTCCATGGCGCGGGATAGACGAGTCGGACCATGGCGGCGAGTGGGAGGGTAGGCGAGAGAAGAATAAGACGAAGGAGAAAATGACGACGCAAGAACGAGAAGGCAATGGAGGCGTACCCTTAGCGGGAACCCTGCCGCGCTATTTATACTCCCAAGCGGAGGGAGGCGCTGCAGGACACCAGCCGTAAAACGCCAGACCCTGAGGCTGATAGTCGGGCCCGTCCCGGGAGACGTAACAGCACTGGCCGTGTTAACCACGCTAACCGCATTAACTGCGCCGCAATACTCGAGGAATCCGGCACGGAGGGCGTGTGGTCGTGTCAAGTCACACCCGCACGCCACGCCTGAAAAGACGCGCCCACTCCCCCACGAAGTCACAGTAACTGCCCTAATGATCATCATGACCCCGCACGAAGTGGCGGAAGGCACATTCAAGGCACTGACCCTCGAAAAGACGACTGTCGTTCCTACGGATCAGGGGTTCGAACCTTGGCCCCTCGGGGGTTCGACAGGGGCCCCGGATCAACTGAGTCAGGGGTAATCGACGGTACCCTCGAAAGAGAGCCTCCAAGCTCGAACGCTTGAGGGAACCCATCAGTTATGTTCGAGGCCGGGCGAAAGGCCTAGACTAAGGAACCCCTCGAGGGGAAGCACCGAGCCCTCGACCTCTATCGAACAAGGTCGAGTCCCGTCTAGTATGCTTGCGCAAAAGGATTTCACGGGCGTGTCCTATGACCGCGAGCCTACCCTCATCAAACAAGGCATGGACGTCCGCTCAAACCAACCGTTATCAGCTCAACCAGGCATTCGTGGTTCGATCCCAGTCGAGGGGAACACGGATCGCCTCATCCTCGACCCCTTGAAAAAGACCACGAGGTACAAGGAAAGCTCGAGACTTCCTCAAACCACGCCAAACAAGGCTAGGTTTGAGGACCTCAGGCGTTGTGGACGAATCCACACCGGGGGAAGCAACGAAAGCTCCTCACATCAAGCTAGGACCTTGAGAGAGTGTCAATCGCTCTCCCAAGGCCTCGAGGGCTACACCCGCGGGTGCGCTAGCGCGCTCCCACGGATTCCTAGAACCCGCGAAGGGACAAAAGCCTCGAAAGCCTCGACAGACACCAGCCCCCGCAGGATTGAACCTCACTCCTACAGAGGCTCGGGGGCTACTGTCGGGTACCAATAGTAGAGGTACCCTAACTTGGGCCCTAAATTACTCGGCAGCAAGGCCCACAAACAAAGTCGGCCTGGCTCTGCAGCCCGGCAGAGACCCACCACACCAACTTCACCACGGTGTCCGTCCCGCTCGAAGGTCGCGAGACCTACCGAGACCCTCGAGCGGGATGTCTGTGACGATCGAGCCCAGCCACGCTCAAGGTGGACGGCCACCCTCGAGCGGGCACTCCCGCCACGATCGAGGCTCAGCGGTGCTCGAGCTTGCCATACCAGGAACAACGCCCAGGGATCTGCGACCCATCAACTCTGGTCATGATGGCGCTCCTCTGCAGTAGGATTCACTGCACCACGCCACCACCCACGCTACGGATCCCGGTCAAATCCACCCGACACAGTGGACTTGAATGTACCGCCGCGCGGTCAGGACAAATACGGCAATCTTACTATGTCAACCACTCTGCTTACCTCGAGGGCGCCCTCTCCCTCGGAAGGCGACCCTCAAAGGAGATCGACAAAGTACAACCCTCGAAGCAATACGCCATCACGACCAACCGTCAAGTCGACTCCACAATCATCATGCTGTCAGCAGGGGTAGAAAGGCGCGATTCCCGCCTCCACAGTGCGCGGCATGGACAACACGCCAGCGCTACGTCACTCTAGGACAATAGCACTGCTAAACACGCTCGCCAACGTACTCAATCTCTCTCCCTTGGGCTATAAAAGGGGAGGGAAGCCCATGCAAAGGCAAGTTCTCAAGTTCAAGCAAAACCACACACTCAACGCTCAGCTACCACACTCGTGTAGACACCAGGGACTTGGGAAGCTCATCTCCCTCTCCCGCTTTGCTTGTAACCCCCTACTACGAGCAACACGAACTCGGTGCTCCGCACCGTTGCTGGACGTACGGCCTCGTGGCCGGAACCAGGATAAAAACTCTCGTGTCTCTGTCCGCCATCGGAGCAGCGAGTGGTTAGCATCGCAATCACTTGTTTGTGCCGGTGTGACCGAATCAGGCACCGACAATTCTGAAATTAGCATTTCAATATTTGGTTCCTGCAGCTTGAACATTTGACTTTCAAGTTTCAACATTTTGAATGTTAAATGTTAAACCTACTTAAGAAAATACTGAGTTAATACTACCAAAATGTTGAACATGTTTGCAAAAGCTTAATTTATATCTGTGCAAGATAATTAGACCCAACGTTCGCCTAAATGTCCGTGTAGGCTGTGTACTCGTCATGTAAACGTTACATGGTAGGTAACTTTGCAGTTTAGATAATAAACAGTTATTTACACAGTCGGACATGGTCTACACGACCTACACGACACCATAGAAACATGTTTTACACGGTGTGTTGAGCGTTTTTTCTCCATTTAGGCAATGGAGATAGAAGGGCAGGCGATATTCATATGTTCGTTCTGATCTATGGCAGCATTTGTGTTAATTTCCTTAATAATGGATATCATCTATATTTAATTACCTAACATTTTTTATTGGTCAAGCGAACAACATGTCTAAACATGAGAATATGTTACATAAATTGGCAATATAGGCTATCGGCGATTTATGCTGACTAGGTTCTCGAGGGGATGCCCCGAGAGAAGGGTTTAGGGAAAAATCGTCAAGAGTCTAGAGCCGAAGGTGACAAGAGACGATTTTAGACAGGTTCGGGCCGCAATGTGCGTAATACCCTATGTCCTGTATGATGTGTCTTGTATAGATGAGATGCGATGAATGGGGTCCCTATCTCCCCTTATATATGCCGGGGGATAGGGTTACATGGAAACCGTATAAGGTTAGGAAACTTTTACAAGTTTATCTCCAATTTCCTAATACAACTTATCCTAACCGACTATGACTAATCCTTGTCTTGTATGTCAAGTCTTGTACTTGGACCGGCCCATAGGATGGCCCGCCAGGGTTGTTTAGTCCATTAGGACTCTACACCCACAGTATATATACATGTATATTTTAGTAGTACAGTAAAAAACGTGTAATCCGTGTAATTCTGTGTACACGGATTAAACGCTACATGAGACCTTTCCGACTGTTTAGCGTTTACATTTTAGGCTACACTGATTAGACCAAAGTGTGCTTTAAAGTTGGATGGGATGACTTATCTATCTTCCACAAGATGGATACAAGTTTTTGCTCTCCGTCCTGATGAGAGTGTTTAAGTCCAAGCGCACATAAATCTCCAAGCTCTCTCTTTTGTTTTGCTAACAAGGACACAATTGTGAAACACACGCACGCGCGCATACACGCGCCCGCCTTCCATACAAAAAGGTATAAGACTATTCTTAGCAGATGTTTTATTTTGATTAAATAGGTGTGCAATGTCGATAGTTTATGATGCGGCGAGTAAATAATGAACACAGAATTTAAAAAAACTTTAAAATTGATAATGAACACATAATTTAAAAAAGTATAAAATTGTAATACATGTGGAAATGCTATTGGCGGTAGAGGGTTTCACTTTATTTGACTTCATTGTAATCATGCGCATCGTAGTTAAATGTTCATAGTTAACCTATGAAACCGTGTAATGAAATATGTATTTGAGGTTTTATTTCGTGTATGGACCCAGAATTGTTTAGACACATTCTTGCATACATGTGTAACATGATTTTATCACAAAACAATTAGTCTCCTTGATAAGAAAAATCGTAGCATGTTTAAATTTTGTTTATTGAAAGCATAAGCAAGTTTATTAAAAAAAATGCTAACATCTACAAGATTACGAAATAAATATGCTATATTTTGTGGAAATGTAATGAAACTAGTTTGATATAGGATATATTGGTATAAGCTTGGTCAAAATTAAAGAAGTTTGAATTAGCACGAAAACAGAACATCTCATATTTTGTAACGGACGTGGGGAAAAGAAAATATACTGGAAAAAATGTTAAACAGTAGAGTGTGAGTTCCCGAGGCATCAGCAAGGAGCAACATGGCATTTTTTTTTCTCAACAAAACAATTGTTCAACAGTGTAACACAAAAAATGGCAAACACAAACTCTCCGATACACAAGTTCTCCCTGCTAAACGACAACGTTAAGACGGAAGATGGTGCTTCCAATCCTACAAGAAAATTGCCGTGGTAATATATGTACTGATCTCCTAATCGCCGCCTCTCATGCTCCTTCTGATACGTATACAAGTATAGTAGCAACCATGTACTATAGATTAATGAAAAAGCTGCAGACGAACTCCCCAGGAAATGGAATTGCAGTGCTGCATCCTGAGCGTAACCGGTTTGCTCACGAACAAACGCCATTGACGACTGCTGGCTGCCCCGGCCTCGCCATCGAGAAGGACGCGTCAAGCCATCCTTCCTTCTTGGCGCGCTCGACGCAGCCGCGGAGCTGCTTGCCTGCGTCAGGCACGTCGAGCGCGAGGTCCTCGACGCAGTCGGCCACCCTGTCGAATCCCTTGGTCATCTGGTTGGGCGTGATGAGGCCACGGCCGTAGCACTCGCCGAGGAGGCCCCACAGGCGCTCGTCCTTGCCCCGCTTCTCAATGATCGCCACCAGCGCCTTCTTCACCACCTCGTGGTGGAAGAATGGCATGCCGAGATCCTTGATGCACCTGCACGCCTCTCTGACGTCTCCGCCGCAGTCATACTCCTGCAGCAGCTTGCCGATCCTGTCCTTCACCTCGTCAAGCTCCCAACCAGCCTTGCCGCTGCCGTCACCGCCCCAGCACCGCAGGATCCTCTCCGCGGAGAGCTTGGCGCCGAGCAGCGCACGTGCGTTCCGGAGCGCCAGCATGCCGGTGGAGCCATCCGCCGCCTTGACGCAGCAGGCGTCCTCCTCCATCGCCTCCAGGTCCGACGGTGCGATCACCTCGTCGACCACGGACCTAGCAAAGAACATGGTCAGGTCCTCGACAATGGCCGGGTTGTCCAGCGCGGCGTCCTCGGCGGCCTCGATCAGGAGGTGGAACCCTGCCACGATGTCCTCCGGCGGCATGCAGAGCGAGGAGAGCAGCACCGAAGCCATCTCCTTGTCGTGGGTCTTCCGGTCCATCGCGGCGTTCACCAGCTTCTTGACGAAGATGGCATTCAAGGATGGGCAGCACGAGTTGTTCTCTGCCTCCAACCTGCTCGCTACGTCCATGACGTCGCCGGTCAGGAAGTATTCCTTTACGATCAGCACGGCCTTCGCCTTGAACTGCCGCACCTCCGCGTCGTCGACCTCGCCGGCCTTCTTTGGCTCCGGTGGGAACGGTTTCAGGCACGACGCGCACAGCCACCCCTCCGACGAAGCCATGTGGATCACCGATCTCAGGAGGCACCTTGCGTTGGGCACGTCGAGCGCCAGGTCGTCGACGGAGTCAATCAGACGGTCGAAGCCCTTGGTGATCTGGCTCTCGTTGATGACCCCTTCCTCGGACGCCGACTTGAGGAGGTCCATGATGTGTCCCTCGGCCGCGCCGCCGCGCTCGACGGCGAGGACGAGCGCGCGCTTGACGACGTCGTGGTGGAAGAAGGGGATCTTGAGGTCCCTGATGCACCGCAGGGCCTCGCCCCTGTCCCCTGCGGCGAGGTACTCGTCGAGGATGTCGGAGATCTTGGCCTTGGCCTCCTCGACCGTGATGCGCTTGCTCCCGCCCCACCTCTGCAGGACCATCTCGCCGTGGTGCGGCACGGAGAGGTAGCTCTTCTCCGCCCTGCGGAGGACCTCGCCGCCCTTGCATCCGTCGGGAAGGCACGCGCCCTGCTTTGCGAGGAACGCCGGGGGGAGCATCATGTCGACGATGGCGCGGGCGACGAAGACGGCGAGGATGTCGACGGCGTCGGGGGTGTCGACGGAGAGGTCGTCGCAGGACTCGGTGAGCTTGCAGAAGCCCTTGTACAGCTGCGGGCGGTCGACGACGTCGCCGTAGAGGGAGGACAGCAGCACGGCCGCCATCTCCTTCTCCCTGTCGTGGCGGTCCATGGCCACGGACACCAGCTTCTTGACGAAGTAGTAGTGGTAGCACGGCACGCGGAGGTCACGCAGCTCGCTCGCCGTCGCGGCCACGTCGTCCGTCGAGAAGTACTCCTCTACGATCGTGGTGGCCTTCCGCTTGAACTGGAGGAACTCTTCAGAGGTAACCGTCGGGCTCGGCGGGATCTCAACCTGCCGAGCCATTTCCTCGATCGGCATCGTAAAAACAAACAAAACACAGGCGAAATCAAGCACTAACTAACACGGCCGAGCACCGGCGGTTTATTACCTCGGTGGCGCATTTGCGATGAGGAAGGACGCCGTCGCGGCCGCTCTCCATTTCTGCAACTCCTTCCAATCTATACCATCCGAGAGAGCTCTGCTGTAGGATGCAGACGTCCCCTGCAACCAACTGACGACTGCAGGGGGCTTTCCTGTCATGATCAGCAGGAGAGATTCAGAGCATGGGAGCAGCAGCACCGGAACTTATTCGAGACCGTCGTCGAGATAGATGGTCGAGAGGGGCTCCCTTGTTTTTTTTTACTGGGATTATTTCTCTCGTTTGCGACAGCTCTAACTCAGGGAGCGATTGAGAGAGAGCTGTGAGGAGCGAACGCATCGGGCGGAACGGTTTTTATGTGCTCAAACCTTCCCAGTCAGAGAGGGAGGAAACGGCAAATTCTCTAAAGAGCGTCGGAGCGCCACGTCATCCGTAGACCTTGACATTGAGTGGTGGGCCTGGAACTGTGTGACCCACGGCACAGGGTCTGCGGTGTACCAAGAACCAGTGGACGTAGCGCATGTGGGTGTGCGCGCTAGGTAACTGGAGCAGATGAACCGGAGCATGGCCCGTAGGACCCGGGCAAGAGGTGAAAAACTTTCTACTCCTAAACATAGAACGGAAACCGACCGTCCATGGTCTGTAGATGCGATGAACTGGGGGCGCACAAACCGTCCGCGTACTTGAGCGGATCTGCGGGGACTGCGGATGGCTTTGCGAGTTCAACGGACTTGATCAGTCGGTCGGTGTCTCGGACTCTCGGTGATCGTCGAAATCCGACTGTTCTTTTGTTTTTTTTATATAACGAACCAGGCAGGAGAACGCGCAAATTTTGTGTAGCGAACTCGAGCAGAGCACGGCAGGAATTTCTCGTCGAGACCGAATACAACACGGCGTGCACTTCGATTCCTGTTCGTAATTCGTAATCGAAACCAGGCCGCGGTTCATCAGTCCGTCGATCGTGATAAATCCCTGTCGATCGCGCGCTATGCAATTGCAAGGCGTACGGGGTACTACTGAATTCGCAGCCGTGTGCTAGCGTCGACGTAGTATTTCCAGCACCCAACGCGGCGGATCGATCCCAACCCCATGGACTCGGCCGGCGTCCTCGATCGGATCAGCGCCCTCCCCGACGCGCTGCTGGGCCACATCCTCGCCTTCGTCCGCGACGCGGCCGCCGTCACGCGCACGTCCGCGCTCTCGCGGCGATGGCGCGGCGTGTGGGTCCACGCGCCGCGCCTCTCGCTCTGGGACACCACGGTGCCGGGCGATTTCACGGGCTTCGTAGACTGGGCGCTGGCTCAGACGAGCATGCACCGCACCAGCCATGCAGGATAGCCAAATCCAGGATGAACACATGCAAAACCACTTAGTTTGGTTGCCTGACTTTGTTCATGCAGGATCAAGTGCGACTTTATTTGTTTTCCCGGATGAGCACTAAATTCAAAATATTACATACATGCAATTGTATTTGGTTGGCTGCATACAAACGAGTGCAGTTACCTCTTGCACAAAATGGTGAGGTTACCACCTCTTAGTCCACAAGTCCATACAACAGATTGCATCAAGTTTACATCAATTTCCAAGCTAAAATAACAATCAATACAACTTGGACTAAGATTATAGCTGCTAGCACTAATATAATTGTATCTTTGCTATTTGAAGCACTCAACATTGCCTTAGGATCAACTAAACTAGTTCCCAGCTTATCTCCAATGTCCTTACCATAGTAGGCCGCCAAAGCTTCTTCTCTTGTCCGAAATTTTTTGTAGCAGGCGCCCTTGAATCGGTCGACTTGAGCATGGCATGCCTCCCAGGTGGAGAACACACCGGTTTTCCGGCCAACATGCACCACATACCAAGACATACCTGCCAAAAACAATGAAAAGAAGCTATCATATTCTCCTAGGAAATATGCTCATAACATCACAAATAAATTCCATACATAGATCATCATAGGCATTTGGGCAAGTGCTCAGAACAAGTAAATGGCATACATAGATCATCATAGGCAATGCCAAGTGCTCAGATTGAAAACATGAAGAGAAATGACCATCACAAGCATTGGGCAAGTGGTCAGAACTAGGAAATCACATACATTGATCATCACAGGCAAGACAAGTGCTTAGAATTTCACAACCATGAATCAGGTTGATCCATATCAGGTTCTCATGCACATCAGTGCCAGCTAGCATAGTTACAAACACAGAAGCATAGAGTTTCAAAGACAGGAGGAGCTAGCTACACAAAAGAAGGGACCATCTGATCAGGAGGCTCTCTGCACAAAAGGAGCCACCATCTGATCAGCAGGCACCATCAGATCAGGAGGCAAACTGCACAAAATAAGCCACCATCTGATCAGTAGGGTTACTGCACAAAAGAAGAATCAACCAGGGAAAGACCAGCAGCATCTACATGTAGTAGTGCTTGCCCAGGTAGGTCCTGAGCCACAGAACACGGTGAGAGTCTGTCATCCCCACAAAAGCAACACCATGAGCCTTGTTGTCAAGCAGGTGAGAATAGGCAGCCATCAGTGCCTCCTCTGTGAAGCCAGCCATGTTCATCACAGCTTCATACAGACCAGAGGCAACCTCCTCAACCTTGGTGTCCCAAATTGCAGCTGCCACATTGTTCACTGCATCACACATGCCACCCAAGACAGCAATGTCACCATCACTGAGCATGCACCTCTTCCTCTTCTTTCCTTCATCAGAGCCACTGGTAGCACCATAATCCATAGGTTTGGTTACCTCTGTTGCTGTTTTTGTAGCATCATCAAGCTTAATGGCATCCACTGAGCTGTCCACAAACTTAGATGGAGACCCTAGTGCCTCAGCAGAACCCATGGCAAACTTGCCAGTTGCCAGCCCATTACCAAATATGATCTCCATCTGCTGGTAGTTCTCAATTGGCTTGTTCAACAACTCAGCATCCTTAGGGTGTGCCTGAAAAAAACAGCAGTGAATTAGATAACAATTAAAGCACAGATGTAATGTAAATTGCAGACTTCAATTAAAGCACAAATGTAATGTAAGGCACAAACCTTGATATGACCAGCATAGTGGTCTTCCTCCAGACTGATCATGAAATTGTCCTCATCAAAGAGGGCTCCACTCAATTCCCTAAGCTTGACCACTCTAATCCACCTCTGCCTCCACTTACGCAGGTGATTGTACACCTGGTGGTCAGTTACCTCATGGCCTGAGAACTCCTGCAGAGCTTTTGCCAACTGGTTCAAGTGGACTTCTTTGAAACCTTTGTCAGTCCTTACACCAGAGGAGATGAGCTGGCACATACGACGCAGCACAAAGGAGGACATGGCATTGTTCCACCTCATCACACCCCTTGGCTGGGCACCAGCACCAGCACCAGCAGCCTGGGCACCAGCACCAGCAGGCTGAAGAACACCAGCAGGCTGGGCACCAGCACCCTCACCCTGGATAGCAGCCTCAGCAGCAGCAGCAACATCAGCAGCTACAAGCTCCTGAACGAAATCAAAGCCTACTGGTGCCATTTCCTATTCCCATTGTAGCACCAACATTAATAATTGCCTCAGATCAAACTAATTACTCATCACAGCACAAGCCCAATTGCCTCAGTTCAAACTAATTACTCATCACAGCACAAGCCCAATTGCCTCAGTTCAAACTAATTACTCATCACAGCACAAGCCCAACTGCCTCAGTTCAAACAAATAATTCATCACATCACAAGTCCAATTGCCTCAGTTCAAACAAATAATTCATCACAGCACAAACCAAATTGCCTCAGTTTAATTAAAGTAGATATCATCATAGCATTAATGCCAATGCCTCAGGTAAAACAGATAAGAAAGCAACAAAGACGCTCCCTAAGCACATTGCATAGCTAGAAAAAAGGAGCTCTTCTCATGCGCAGCATGTCTACACACTCAATATCAGTAGAGTTGTAAATTCTATTCAAGTTTTGTTGCCTCTCTTCATCCATAACACTCATTGGGGCATAACTGATGCCAGGGCGTGAGCTTTGAGCCAAACCAAGCCTACTGAACAAGAATGCATACATGGAAGCAACTAGTGCAGCTGCATGGATGATAAGCATACATGTCTTGTCTTCCACAGCCATCTAGGCAAGTAAAAAGAATAAAGAACATATGAAACAGGCATCATTGGCATGGACAACAACTCAAGATACATGAACCAGACATCATTGGCATGGACAACAACTCAAGATACATGAACCAGACATCATTGGCATGGACAACAACTCAAGTTACATGAACCAGGCATCATTGGCATGGACAACTACTCAAGATACATGAGATAAACACAGACACATCATTGGCATTGGCATATGCTCAGATTTAACATGCACATATATGCTCAGATTTGCAGCATCACAAAAATATGACTACAAGCATCACATCTGGGAAAGAATCGCACAAGCAAACAGAGAGTAAAGCAAAAGGGGTTGTCATCTTTTACCGCAACAGCAGTGAGAGCAGCCAACACAAGATCACTGGGAGAGAGAGAGCGCAACACAGATCTGCAGTCCTGCCCAAAAAAGAAGATCATTTACTCAAGTTTGCTTCGATTTGGATCTACTACTATGGAACCAGAAAACAAAAAGACCAAGATCCAAATGGGGATGGGGATGAGGGAGAGCAAATCACCTGACTTTTCACCACGAGTTCTTCCAACTCAGATCAGATCTGCAAAGCAAAGAAGAGGGGAAACTAGATTAGGGTTCGTACCAGATCTACCAGAGGAGGGAGGATGGAGATGAGGGAGAGCAAGAACCTCACCAGGAGAGGGAGAGCAAGTGCGGCGAATGGCGAGAGCAGAGGGGAATGCCACCGGGTGGTGAGGATATATAGGCGCGAAATCAGTGGTCACCCTCTAGGGTTTTCCCGTCGCGCCGCGCCAAGAAGGGGGAAAATCGCGCGCGCTTTGCGCCTGCCTGAGAGAGAGCGCAATGGCGGGAGCAGGAGGAGCGGAGGCGGGAGGTGAGATTGGGAGATGGCGCGAAGCGGCGGTAAGGATAGTGTTTTCCCGCCTGCACGCGCCGATGCAGGGAGCCGCGCCGCCGCTGGACGAGAAGCGCACCGAGAGAGGCTGCATCGCCAGCGATGCCCAAAAATGGCGCATGGCCAGAAGCTGCATCCGAGGCCCCCCTTGCATCTGCAGGGCCAGGCCCAACAGACCATACAGGCATCCAAACTAGCCCTGGTTGCATCTCGGGAGTCTGGATGGCCCAAATACACCCATCCAAACAGACCCATAGGGTCCCTCGACATCGGCACGTACCGGACCAACTGTCGTCCCGTGCCGGGGCGCGTCAACGACTAGCTCCGCTACGCCATGCGCCGCGTCGTCGAGTCTTTCACCCTCTCGCTAACGTGTGTGGGCTCGAGCCGGAAGGCCATCTTGCTGCCCGGCCACGGGAGGATGGCGTCCATCTCGATGCACCTGTCGGAGTACGACACCTGTCGGCTCCCTATGCCGGGGGCCGCGAGGTACGACGCGCCCACGGAGCTCATGCTTGATGGGGGCAAGTTCGAAGAGGCCGGCGGGCGCACCCTCGGTGACTTCGTGTCGTGCTACTGCCCTCGTCTGTGCAAGCTTGACGTCTGCTCACCTACGGGGTTGCCACAGCTGGTGATCCGCTCCGAGACGCTCGAAGAGCTCAGTCTTTTCTTAGCAGAGGACCTGCGGACGCTGGATGTGAGGGCGCCAAGCATGCGCGTCCTCAAGCTCCAGTTGTGCTTTGCTGAACCGGAGAGCTTCGATACCGACGGACAAGGAACAAGTAATATGGCTAGAATCATGGCGCCCAGGCTGGAGGAGATTGCGATGCGCAACTATGGCGGCCGCAGGCGTCCGAAACTGGAAATACATGACATGGCTAGTGTTCGTCGTCTCGGCAAGGTTGTTTTTCTAGACATGCATGGGCCGTACTGCCTCGACGTTGACGGCAGCTTCTGGCTCCTGGAGAACTGCCGTGGCGTCGAACACGTCAGTGTGTCGCTTTACCACCGGGGCGGCTGCGCTGCCACCCATCGTGACCTCGTCGATCTGACATCTCAAGGAGCGGCCCCGTTTGACAACGTCACGACCATGGCCATCAGAGCACCCAACTTATCAGAGCGTCACCTCGTATCAAGCATTTCGTCGCTGCTCTCGAGGTGCCCTCACCTGCGATCTTTGACCATTGACACTGTTGGAAAAATAGTCAATGGTAAGTTTACTTTCTGAACTAGATTAAATATGACGATAAACAATCCTAGCATGCAATTCTCTAGCAGACTAGGCAGTACGAACAACATAATCATGACATCAGAAAACATGATTAAAACACAATGTACGTACTGAGGAATTGCCGTAGGGAAGACGAACGGCGCAGTTAGAACGACGACGGTTCTACGGAAGGAGCGCAGCAGACGACGGTACGCCGCAGCACCAGACTTGGACGGAGGACAAGCCGTGGTGAAGACGTCTTGAGCAGTTGCGCACAGCGCTTCCCAAAAACCTTATTCGCCCTCTCCCGGTGCTGGATCTCGAAGACGACTGGTTCCGAAGACCTGCTCTCCCGTTTGCCGGTGCACGCCGGTGCTCGGGATGGAGTAGACTACGATGGCAACGCAGCAATGAGAAGTAGCAAAACCCTAACTCGTATATACTTTATTAGGGACTCCCAAACCTAGGGGATTCCCGTATAGAGTCTATGGTGCACTTCTTTCATGAGGAAGGTGGTCTCTATTTATTGGGAGTAAAACCCCCACACCCTCATCCATTAGCAATATGGGACTAATAGATGACGTACCCCCTCAAGTGCTAATGGGCTTTTGAGATTTACTTAGGATTATTCATATGGGCCAAGCCCAATAATCTAACAGACACTAATGGGCTTTTGAGATTTACTTAGGATTATTCATATGGGCCAAGCCCAATAATCTAACAGACACCACCGTAACAGAGGTAAGTTCATAAATCAAGAACTAGCTACAGTTTTCTTTTTTTAAAAGAAAAATTCCCTGAAAACACTGTCAAAACATGTTATATAGTCAAGTCCTACGGATAACAGAAGTAAATTTACTTGCTTTGTGAACTACAGAACCGTCGGTGGTTATTGAGGTGCTTCTGTGATGAAGTCGACCCGTGGAAATTTCATCGCAAGTTCTCCTTGGGATCTCTTGAAGAGGTGACGATTCGTGGCTTCTTAGGAGCAGACGAGGATATGGAACTCCTGGCTCTGCTGTTTGAGGGCTCAAATTCAATCATGAGCGTGACTTTGCATGCTGTGCCATTGTTTCCTGCTCATGTTTCTTTGGAACGGATGTTGGCAGAAGAGGACGAAAAGGACACAGAGAGCACTGCTCAAAAACTAACGAATATCCCGTATACTGATCGGGGGTATTGGCATTTTGGTAAAGATGCCACTTGGACGTGCTACGGAACAGAGAACGCGATAGGTCGTCATGCTTGCTGATGCCAATTCGGCGTAGTAGAATTAGTAATTTGTGTATCCCATCAAATAAATTGTCTTTATTTGCCATGAAGAGTCTAGAATTTCTTCATGGCAAAGAAAGAAGAGTGTAGAAAGTAGATATTTAGGTAGCCATATTTCATGGTAAAGTATGGAATACTCTAGAGTTAGATATTTGTATTAAGTAATGTAGAAGGTAACACATGACAACTCTATGTGAGCCATGAAGTCCTATAAATAAGGGGTGTGCCCTCCACCCTCCTATATGTAAGCCATGACATAAAGTGTCGTATGAGTTATATGTGAGGATATGGCAAGGTTGCCATTCATCTTATTCAGAATATTTATTCGAACATAAAAAAAGTATATACTACATTTCAAGTTTCTTTAGTGATAAAGTCCATTCCAACAAAACATATAATATTGTTTAAAGTTTTTTAATAAGATTAATGGTCAAACATAACGAAAAAGTCAACGGGAACATCAATTTAGAAACTGAGTAGTAAACTGGCATGTTTTCTTTAATCCAAAGGCAATAGAGGGGTTCCCTATTTGTTTAAAAAATTTAGAAAAAAGTGGAAATAAGTGGAGGATACCTTCTCTGCTTCATTAAGGTTTTTCTTTAATGCACAATATAAAATCTTTCATTGGTCTGGCTTGAGACCATCGTATAGATCGCCACACGTCTACCAACGAGTAACAACTCCTTGTATATGAAATCAATATACCTAATTTCCAGCACCACGGGATCAAGGCTGGGTCCTTCATTCTGAAATTTGTTTATGTGTTAACATTGAAACAAACAATAAAATGTCAAAACATCTAAAAATCTATCAAAAGTTGCACGAGCTAACCAGATTGTTGTCTAGAAGCATTTTTCGAGTAACTCTTTCCTATCAGTATAATATCATAATCTGTCTCGTCCTTCTAGATAAATGTTCTATTGTGTCTATCCATTTCTTTGAAATATTCTCTCACTTCTATGGATTTGCTTGTTCTCAATCCCTTCACAGAGTAATTGCAAAATGCATTGAATTTGAACATGGCAGCAGAACCATAGTGAATAAAGGGAACACATGACGACTGCAATGTAAAATAGAAAAACATAAATAAGTTTACCTTATAGTATTTTATAGACCAATCATCTATGTTTACAGTACGTTTCCATAAGTTATATTCTGCAATTGAGTAAAAGGACCTAATATCTGCATCATTGCAGCATTTGGCCTATACAAGTAAATTCAAATATATCGGAGTTCTTAAAGACAACTCTGGTTTGCTGCCCTCCTCGCAACTCAAGGCCGACGTGTCGAGCAGAGATCGCTCCCATGCCCCTACCCGCACTTTTACAAAAATAGTTTCTCGCTTATTTGGAATTTGCAAACAAATACTACAGCCCAACTCAACCCTTTCCCTCCTCACCTGTCTCTCCTGTCTTCCCCACGACCCCTTTCTTCCTTCTCTCCGCCGCCACCTCTCCTCCCCGTCTCCCTCTCCTACTGCTTTTCGTCGCAACTCCTAGTTTTTCTCTGTCGCCGCTGCTCCGCCCACTCCTCCCCGCACCGCCGCCGCTCTCGCAGCCCACTCTCCCTACTCTCCGTGCGGTTCAGAAAAGGATAGGGCCAGGAGAAAGGAATGACTTCCTGTAGTTCAACGGTTGTGGCTCCCAAATCCTAACCCGCACTGTCATTCAGATTACAGAGTAGCACAAGGTGTAGATCCCTAGCCCCATGGCCTACCTTGGCTCGCTCAAATGTCAAGTAGCTCTTCATTTGGCCCACCCCCCCCCCCACCCCCACACACAAAGAGAGCAACGAAGGAATAAGGCCATATGGGTCCATCGGTGCAGTACTCAGAAAAAAAATGTAAAAGTTAATAAAGTACTGAAGGTTTTGTTGTAGGGCGGCGTCTAGCCAACTAGTCAACAGCTAGGTACAACATGGATAAGGAAAACGATTATGCTTACTTATTTTTTATCAGTATTCATCACTCGCGAGTTCACTAATTCCTATGTAAAAATATCTTCTAATTAATGTCCGATAGCAATTGATTTTTTAATATGAATTTAGTTTTATAATTACATTTTATATACTGCATGTGCAATCACTTAGTTACATGAATAAAGTAGGGGAGAGTAGAAAAAGAAGAGGTATATATGAGAGATTCGTTGAAGGGTGAATTGAAGTAGTAGAGACACATTATATCATATTTTTATAAAATCATGTTTTTATAAAATCCTATTTTATGATAATATATGTTGTCTAAGCGCATAGTAATGCACGGGCATGTGTGCTAGTGTTACTCTAATGCACAAAAGGATGATGAAAAATAAATGATGATTGTTTCTAAATTCGTTTGGTCAAAGCCCGTTGATTGTTAAGTTATAAAAAAAAATATGGAAGCATGATCAGGTGGCCCAAAGTTAACTCCGCGGGCAACCGCAACCTGCTGCGAGCGGTCGTCGCCCTAGGTGGACACCATGCCACATGTCCGCCCCCACCCGATGTTTTATTTCTCCTTCGATTCTATATATCCCATTTGATGGCAATGTTAAACGAGACTTACACATATATTTTGTAGATTGTGTTGAATAAAGTATAAAAATAAGTCAAGTGACATTCGAAGCGGGGTGTGTGTCACTAGGTTGCAGTGGTTAAGGAAACTAGTGGGCTTTAAAGTTGAGCTCACGGAAGCTATATATGAGACCCTATTTATATCCTCTACATCTTCTTCCTACTCCGTTTTCACGAGAGTATTTTTTTTTAAAAAAAAACAGCCTTGTAAACCCGTTTTCACGAGAATTGAATCCGGTTCTACGGGTGTGACCCATACCACTCGATGGCGCAGAGAAGACGTTCCACCAATTTCTCTGCGTGTACCTTGCGGACTTTTCGCAATGGACTCGGCGGGCGATATCGATTGCCCTTCCCGACGAGTTGTTGCATGCCATCCTCGCCGGCGTGGGCAAAGCGACCGCCGTCACCCGCACGGCCGTGCTCTCCAAGAGATGGCGGCGCAGCGCGCCTCAGGCTCGTGGACACCAAAGCGAAGTTGCGCGGCGCCACGCCGGAGTATTGCTTCGCGGGTTTCGTGGACTGGGTGCTCGCATGTCGTGGCGACACCGACATATATAGAATCTCTCGAGATCAGCATGCGCCGGTACAGCCACCACGACTGCTGTTCGCCGGAGTGGGTCAACGAGTGGCTCCTCTACGCCACGCGACGCGTCGTCAAAGCTTTCTGTCTCGAGCTCGCGTACAAACCGTCCAGACTTTCTAGACTTCGCCAAATCTTGGAGGGACTGCCGCCCTATGACGTCGATGAGACGGCCGTCGTCTTGCCCAGCCATGGGAGGATGGCGTCCATCGAGATGGGTCCATCATGTTACAGGCTCGAGCTCCCGGTGGCGGCGACCGCCATGTACGAAGCGCTTACGGAGCTCAAGCTCTCCCATGTCTCGCTAGATGAGGATGCACCGGGCAGCAGTGGGCGCACCCTCGACGACTTCGTGTCGCCTTGTGTCGAGCATAACATTGCGGCTCTCCAGGTGTCCTCTCCTTCGATTTTTGAGCGTCCACATCACCACCACATCGTCGCTGGAGGGGTTCTCTTCAGGGGCCAAGTGCATCTGTGATCAACTAGACACGTGGAGGTTTCATCAGAAGTTCTTCCTGGGATCACTGGAAGAGGTGGCGATACATGGCTTCGCAGGTGCAGGCGAGGATGTGGACCTTCTGACTTCGCTATTTGAGTGTTCGAGCTCAATCAGGAGGGTGACTATACATGCTACAACTGACGATGAGTCTCCTTGTTTGAAACGGTTGATGGAAGCAGATGACGAAGATGACACAGAGACTACTGATAAAATGCTAATGAACATCCCTTGTACCGACAGGGGGTGTTGGCATTTTGGGGAAGCTGTATACACTTGGACGTGCGGCGCACCAGTGTAGTTCGTGGTGATGATGCCAATTCGATCAGCGATGAATTAGGCATCGATGTGTCCTATGATTGCCACGTAGTATTGTCTAGCGACTTTGTTATGTAATTCACGATGATATGGTGTCGCGCGCATAAAGTCCTCTTCTAGCTTCCTTAAAAGATCGTTTGGGCTCTCCTGATAAAGAACATGAATAATCTCTCTGATTTTGAGTGTGTTTTGTGTGAAGACCACCTTGAAGAAATAGTTGATAATTCTTTATCAAATGCAGCTTTACTCGCCGCGAGATGTGGTTTTAATTTACTAGCACAAATGCTCGTGCGTTGCTACGGGTCACTATGTGCTCTCAGGTTAATCCTTTGGTGCACAAGAAAAAGACTTTTAGAGCTATTTACCTTGCTTTTATTATTTCATACATAGTACAGTGGCAAATACATTCGTCCACAAACATGTCCATAATGGCATAAGCTATGTTTGTTTACAGATAGAAGGGAGATATGCTATAGCTATAGACAAAATTTATTAAAAAAAAAGGCTTCTGAAATAAAGATAAACTCAATTCTTACGATATATTGTGCTTCCGGCCTAAATGCGGTCGGTGGCCCAGCTCCCGCTCAACCTGCACGCACTTGGCCCGTGGTTCGCCCTCGCTCCCGCTTGGGCTGGTGGCTCGGCAACCAACGAGCTTTTTTAATTTTTATATTATTTATTTTCTGAATTTTCAAAAATAAATGCCTCGATAATTATTTTACACAAATGTCATCCTGCCGCCAACTCATCCGGCGAAAACAACATTTCGCCAGTTCATCCGGCGAAATGTTACTGTAGCAAAAGCTACCGCCGGATGAATCGGCGGAATTTCCCTTTTCTGAACATCTTATTTTCAAAAAACCATAACTAATTTATGTGAACTCGGATCAAGATAAACTTTATATGAAAATTGTAGCTCTCGACGATATATACAACTTTGTAGTTCAAACTTTTTTCATTAGAGGCCATCTTTCTGCTCAAATAATCGAATCAAGTTTCGGATCCCAAATTCAAAATTTGATATCTGAAATTTGACTCGATTTTTTGAGCAGCAAGGTGGCTTCCAATGAAAAAAGTTTAAACTACAAAGTTGTATATGTCGCTGAGAGCTACAATTTTCATATAAGGTTTGTCTTGATCCGAGTTCACATAAATTAGTTATAGTTTTTTGAAATAAGCTGTTCAGAAAAGGGAAATTCCGCCGATTCATCCGGCGATAGCTTTTGCTACAGTAACATTTCGCCGGATGAACCGGCGAAATGTTGTTTTCGCCGGATGAGTTGGCGGCAGGATGACATTTGTGTAAAATAAGTATCGAGGCATTTATTTTTGAAAATTCAGAAAATAAATAATATAAAAATTAAAAAACCATATGAATCTTGACCGCCCATTCAAATCCGACGGTCAGGCTGCCGAATCGGCCCGGGGCGGAGCTGTTGTCCCCCACATGAATCTTGACCGCCCATTCAAATCCGACGCCCAAGCTTTCAGATCGGAGAGATATATAAGGGGATTGGCTTCTCCATGAAACCCTAACTCCACTTCATCCCAAGCGAGCCGGTGCTCGTGCCGCCGACGAGAGGCACGCCGGTGTGCCGTCGTTCCGGCCCCGGTGACCCAAGCACCCCTTTCATTTTCTCTCTTCTCTCCCCGGCGACGCGTATCCCTTGCTGCTTGCTCAATTGGAGGCCTCGCCGCGCGGTGCTGTATGTACAGCACACCGAGGCCTCATCTCCTGCTCCACGTGTGGTAGGGGTGGAGGATGTCGCGTGGCGGGTGGCTGTACTAAAGCTCGATTCACCCAGTGTTGCTGCTCTCCATTGCCCGATGTTCTCTCAAGGAACCGGCCTCATTGTTTGTTTTTTTCGTTTTTCCTTCCTATTATGGTTTGATTTTTTCCCCTTCCGTTGTTGCAAGGTGTTTATTTTTCATTTCATATTACTCGATTTGATTTTATCACTGGCTGCTACACTGGAGATCTCTTGTATGGGTTGACCTGTCGTATTGATTTATCCATCGTGTTGCCTAACATGTCGTATTGATTCTCCATTGTGTTGCCTACTTGAATTTTATGGATTAAAAGAATAGACCTACGAAGATTTCTCTTGGTACCGTGTGTGTCCGATCGATGGGTGCTTGTAACCCGTCTGGGACTCGAGGCCGGACCAGCTTCGAACAGGATTTCGAGCGGTGGCCGCAGCAGTAAACAAAGGCATGTACTCCGTAATGTTGGGAGGAGAACTCTGACATGTGGGCCCATCGTCCGTACGACGGACGAAAAAAGAGGGCAGAAATCTTACGTTGCTTTAGGAGTAGATATAGGTATATATAGATATAGACTAGTTGGAATCCCAGGAGAACATAGTATGGCGTTCTGCTTGGTTCCTAACATGTTATACGGCACACAGGAAGAAGTACGTAGTTAGTACATGCCTCCATTACATAGAGCGTCAATAGCTAGTCTGTTACGTCTAGCGCTAGTTTAGGGAGTTACGCCCCGCACACCGTGCGTGTGCCGTACACGTATACAACTCATATGAGCATATGAATACAATTGCCGATGGCATCTCATTCTCTTTTAGAATCGTCAGCATTATACGGGACACAAGAAGTCCGTGGCACGTACGTGCTACCCCTAAAGTTTCTACACGGCCGGCCGATCCCTATTCCCTATGGCCTCCGCGGGTGCTGTCGTCGATCGGATCAGCGCCCTCCCCAACGATTTGCTCCACAGCATCCTGACCTTGGTGCGCGAAGCGACGGCCGTCACGCGCACGGCCGCGCTCTCCCGGCGATGGCGGCGGGTGTGGATCCACGCGCGGCAGCTCGACCTCCTGGACTCCAAATTGAAGCGCGGCGCCGTGCCCGGCCACTTTGTGGGTTTCGTCGACTGGGTGTTGGCTCAGCGAGGCGAGACCGGCATGGGATCTCTCAATATCAACATGTCCCGGGACAACACCGGGGCCTCGCCGTCGCCGGAGTCGGTCAACGAGTGGCTCCGCTACGCCACGCAACACGTCGCTAGATCTTTCCGTCTTGAGCTCCCGTGCCCGTCGTATGAATGGTTACTCTTGGACGAGGTCGACGATGACGACGAGCCGGCCGTCGTGTTGCCGGACCATGGGAGAATGACGTATATGAAGTTGTCTCTGTCGCGCCAAAACATGTTCCAGCTCCCGGTGGCTGCGGGGGCCAAGTACGAGGCGCTTACAGTTCTCAGGCTCTGGAGGGCGACCTTCTTCGGCGCCGGGCGTACCCTGGGCGACTTTGTGTCTTCCTGCTGCCCTCGCCTGCGTAGACTTGAGATCCACTCGCCCAAAGGAATGCCCCTGCTGCGCCTTCGCTCCGAGGCGCTCCGTGTGCTTATGCTTTCCTCCGCAGAGGACCTACGGATACTGGACGTGACCACACCCAACCTTGCCGGCTTCAAGCTCGAGAATTGCTTCGGCGACAATGGGGGCGACGGCGGCGAGGTGGTCAGAATTGTGGCGCCGAGGCTGCAGGAGATTGTAGTAAACCAGTACTCGCGTCCAGTCCTGGATATACATGGCTTAACAAGTGTTCGCCGCCTTAGCCATCTCACGCTAAACATGCACGCACAATACTACGCTCCCGCCATGGATGTCGGCTTCTGGCTCTTGGAGCACTGCCCTAACGCTGACAACGTTGAAGTTTGGCTTCAACGTAGCGGGTCACCGAGGGTGTTGTTGACCTGATGATGTCTGAATCTGAAGGCGCGGCGCCATTTGCAAATGTTATGGCCATGGACATGGTCGTGAGGGCCCATGAGTTTCCAGAGGATCACCTGGTGGCAAGTATATCGGCGCTGCTTCTGCGATGTCCTCGTCTGAGATCGTTGGACATCTGGATCCCTGATCCAGAGGAGGCAAGTTCCTTTCGAAATTATCCAACCCCATGCCAGGAGTAGAAAACGCGATGAACATGTTAGAACATCCTGATCGCTGGTCTAGACACGTTTGTTTTGATTCTGAATTAGTGTTTTTTTTTATCCACAGAGCATCATCGGGAGGCCGAACTGCTTCTGTGATGAGCTGCATCCGCGGACAGATGACCGGACGATCTCCTTGGGGTCATTGGAAGAGGTGAAAATAAGAGGGTTCACAGAAGCAGACGAGAACATGGACCTTGTGATCTTGTTATTTGCAAGCTCGAACTCAATCAAGAGCATGACTTTATCTTTAAGTTCCAAAGGAACGTCTCCCGAAGCTGTTTCTTTGAAACGGATGATGACAGAAGACGATAATGGCACGGGGACGGTTGACCAGAAGCTAATGAGCATCCCTAGTGTTGATCGTGGGCGTTGGCATTTTGGGGACAGCGTGTACACTTGGACGTGCAACACAGCAGAGAGAGATGATCATCGAGCATCTATGGGCATTATTTTCCCCTACTGAAGAAATCAAGCTAACTGTAATTTATGCGAATTAATCAAAATAACAATAGCTCCCTCCGTGTATGTACATGTTATGAGCCCGGTCAGCTGGAATTCTCGATCATTAGAATCTGGTGGTTAAACTAAAAGGTCTTCTTTTCTGGTAACAAACGGATTAGGGCAAAAACTGATGCATTAAGAGCATTTATAAGAGCTTCTCCAAATTACACTAGCTAAATTCTCATTTATCTAGCCATTTACCTTTCTAAGGATGGAGGAACCAATATACTAAGTAAAATCTCTCTTCATATCTTTCCTCTCTCTCTCTCTCTCTCCAACTCACTTACGCATGGCCTCATAATGTCATATACTGCCTTATTACTTCTCTGCTCTCCATCCATTGCGCTGGAGCGTTGCGCCTACGCTCAGCCGACGAAAGGTCCACCACGCCCGCTCCGCCGTAAGCCTGCTCCATCGCCTCGCAGTCGCACTCTCCGAGGCCGGCTCCAGTGCCTCACAGTCGCACGAGCTCCTCTGCCTCCCAGCTCCACCTTCCCCTTCATGCAACTGAGCCGAGAGATGATCATTGAGCATCTATGGGCGATATTTCCCCTACTGAAGAAATCAAGCTAGCTGTAATGTATGTGAATTAATCAAAAAAATAATAGCTCCCTCCTTATTTGTTATGAGTCCGGTCAGCTGGAATTCTCGATCATTAGAAGCTGGTGGTTAAACTAAAAGGTCCCTTTCTTTTCCCGTAACAAACGGATGAGGGCAAAATCCGACACCTTAACAGCATCTTTAAAAGCTTCTCCAAATCACAATAGCCAATTTCTCATTTAGTTAGCCATTTGCCTTTCCAAGGATGGAGGAACCAACATATTAGTAAAATCTCTCTCTTCTTATCTTTCCTTTCCTCTCTCCAACTCATTGACGTGTGGCCCCACAATGTTATCTACTCTCTTATTTCTCTGCTCCCCATCCATTGCGCTGGAGCATTGAGCTTGCTCCGCCGATGCAAACTCCACCACACTCGCTCCGCCGCAAGCCTACTCCGTCGCCTCAGAGTTGCACTCTCTGAGGCCGACTCCAGTGCCCACATTTGATTTAGGAACCGCGCCTGGTATCTCTCAACATGCAACCCTCGGAGCCGTCGCACAATAGCTCCCCTTATATGCTTACACCTCCATAAGATAGCAAGGCGGTACTAAACCCATCATGTATCCTCTCCACACCATATTAACTTTCCTACATAAAACAATAGGTCAATAAGTATAGCCTAATGCTGGCTACCTAATAGCAGCACATGCGGCTGCTCAGGATGGGTCTAATATTCCCAAAACTTATATCCTTGGTGCTTGACTTTTCTTGTGTGTAAAACTCCACACAGCCAGCGAGATACCAACTAGTCCTGCTTTCTCAGCTCATCCGCACAAGAATCAGTGATGCACAAGTTCAGTTCGATTGGCTGTAGTGTCACCGGCGGCCGGCGGGGCTTGGTCACCTTCTCCCAAGTCCTGGGCATGCAGATGGGTAACACCGGCGTCGCCCTGCATGCGGTCATGCAGAAAAGGAGGCCAAATCGGAGAGACCATATCGCATACCGATTTGAACGCAGAACGTTATGCAATTCGATTCCTCTCGTAATCAACCCGAAGCTTTGTTAACAACATTCTAGTCGATCTAGGTTTAACGGCAATGCCGTACGTTTCTCTCGCCAGGGCGTTCGTTCGCCCAGCGCACGCCGTGCGCATCTGCTGTTACATCGCGCGACTGCTTAGATCTAGGACTCCTCTTGCAGTACATGTAGGACAGTAGGAGTATGTATAAGGCCCTGTTTAGATGAGAGGAGTAAAGTTGGTGAAAGTTGGCGAAATGTCACATCCATCCTTTTGACACTAATTAGGAGTACTAAATATAGACTAATTATAAAACTAATTATACATATGGACTCTACATTGCAAGACGAATCTATTAAGCCTAATATGTGCCGTCATTAGCGCATTTTTAATGACGGGTTACTGTAGCATGAAAGTGTCTAATGACGAATTAATTAGGCTTAATAGATTCGTCTCATGATGTGGAGCTCATCTATGTAATTAGTTTTTTTTACACCTATGTTTAATAATTCTAATTAGTGTCAAAACATTCGATGTGACAATTGACAAAATAAGTTGGCGAAAGTTGGCGATCTAAACAAGGCCTAAGTCTCACAGCATGATTCTTACAATCAAGTGTGGAGTCGGATCTCAATCTCGCTCACCAATTACTTACCTGCTTCCGTGTAATGGACGCTCCTCCCGGCGGTGATCCGGATCGAATCAGTGCCCTCCCCGACGATGTGCTGCACCTCATCCTCGGCTTCCTGCCCGAAGCGACAGCCGCCGCACGCACGGCCGTGCTCTCTCGGCGGTGGTGGCACGTGTGGGTCCACGCGCACAAGTTCGTCTTCTCAGACGACCTCGCGCCTGCTGCTGCCCTCGGCAACTTCGCCAGTTTCGTCGACCGGTTGTTCGCTCGACGTGGCGATGCCGTCATCGGGTCTCTCCAGATCCGCCTGCACAACCACCGATCCACGCCGCAGGCGAAGGCGCCGAGTGGACCCGCTACGCCGTGCGCCACGTCGTTGATTTCTTCCTTCTCCGCGTCTCGCATGTGCCACCAGCTGCCACCGTCGAGCTGGAGCTTCCCAGCCATGGGAGGACGAGGTCCATCCAGCTGGATCCATCCGGAAGCTGCCTCCGACTCCCGCAGCCTGCGGCATCAATGTACGAAGCACTGGCGGAGCTCGTGCTCGACTCGGCGCGGCTCGGCGACGACGTACTCCTCGGCGACTTCGTGTCGTCCTGCTGCCCTCGCCTGCGCAAGCTTGCCATCGGGAGCCCCTTGGATCTGCGTGAGCTCGTGCTCCGCGTCGACGCGCTCCAAGAGCTTCGCCTTTCGCGGGCAGAGGATCTGCGGACGCTGGACGTGACGGCACCCAACCTGCGCGTCCTCTGGTTGGACTTGGACCGCTGCTTCCCTCATGGCGCGCCGGGGAACGACGGCGGCGTGTCCGGGAACAGGGTGGCTTGCTGCAGGGTCGTGGCGCCGAGGCTGCAGGTGATCGGCATGCGCGACGCGACCCTCGCCAAGCTTCCGGGCATGGATATCCATGACCTAGCTAGCGTTCGGTGCCTCGACCTCTGCCTGCACATGAGAGGGTGGTGCTGCCGCCGCACGAGCTCCGGTTTATGGCTCTTGGAGAATTGCCCTGGTGTCCAACACGTCCAAGTTTCTCTTAGCCACTACTGTGGCCTCGTTGTCACCCTTACGGGCCGGTTATTCGTTGGTCTTGGAACGATTTTTGCCGCTGATGAGTTCATTGGTCTCGGAAGGAAAGGCGCTGCGCCATTTGCCAGTGTCACAAGCTTAAAGGTGGATACAACTTCGTTACCAGAAAGTTACCTTGTGCCAAGTATAACATCGCTGCTCTTGAGGTTCCCTCGCCTGACATCATTGAGCATCAGCAGTAATCGCCAGGTGAGTTGGCTAAAACTCAAAAAAAATGTACACCGTACTGCATATTTTTACTGTTTTTTTTTTCAAACACACACAAGAAGAATATAGCTCAGGCCTACATAAACACCCCATAAGTTCTAAACTTCATATTCGTTAGCTTTATCTTGGTTCCAAGTCAAATTTATTCAACTTTGACCTAATTTGTAGAATATTTATATGTTAACATCAACAATGCCAATTCTATGCACTACCGAAACATATTTCATGGTGGAGTTAAATAGAACTACTTCTATTTTATATATGTTAATGATTTTTATAAACTTTGTTATATCGACTTGAAATCAAGCTAAATCAACTATAATTTGGAACTGGGCTAACAATTGAGTGGATTTTCATGTTGTCCTCATTTATTTTGTGATCCACAGGGCACTGGGTGCAATTGTTGTTATGCTGAATACAGCCCATCTGGAAATCATCATCGCAAGATTTCCCTGGGCTCCCTGGAAGTGGTGGAAATAAGTGGATTTACATGGGCAAAAGAGGAGATGGATCTTGTGAGCTTGCTGTTTGAGAGCTCGAGTTCGATCAAGAGGATGACTATACTAACTGGCGCTGCAAAGATTTCTGGCTCTCATTCTTTGAAGCCGGCTGCTCCTTCATCCTGGAAGCTGATGATGGGCGAAGTTGACCCCATGGTCGATGAGGAACTAAAACGCACCACTTGTATAAAACGCATCACTTGCAGTACTAGTCGGGGACGTTGGGATATCAAGGAAGGTGTATACACTTGGACCCACTACGCAGCAGAGGCGGAAGCTGAAGGTAGTATCAACAACTGAAAAAGAAAAAATTAGACGGTTTTTTTTGTTGCACTTGAGGGCTTTTGCTATACTAGTGTGCTGTTACTCGAAGTTCAGATTGTTCTTCCAACTATGCTTTAGCGTTGAGTGCCCTTGAATCGAACAGTTTTACGACCCCTTGGGCTTTTTGTCCCTCTGAGCTCAGCGTGCGAGCGTGGAGGATCACCGATATCTCCGGAAGCACATGGACTGGATAGATTTCGGATCCGATCCCCGCGTTTCCGGTCCTTCCGATCCGATGCCAGGAGGTGGCTAAAGAGAGCGCTCGCGCAAGCGGCACGCGCACGTCCTTCTCGGCCTCGCCAGATCGAGTTCCCCCTTTTTGGCCACATGAAACCCAGTTCTTTCCAGAGAGGACGACGTCGAGAACTTGGGAGGCGTGCTCGCTTTTGCAACTTGCAGGTCTCAACTACTGCCATTTTTCTATTCTGCTCCAGGCCTACCGTCTCGTTGGAACGGCAGGTGTCCGAAATTCCGGCTCAGAAACAACAGCCGGAGGTCGTCGAGTACTTGGGAAGTTGGGATGCGATGCGTGCGTTGTTTTTATTTGGCTCTGTTTCGGCCAGAAAAAATAAATCAGACGTATGCGCGGGACGATCGAGCAGGGCAACGTGCACGCATACGTAGAGGAGAAGAGATTTGACTCCAGATTGCACAAGCCACGGATATCTGGTTCTGCCAAGAGCTTAGAATAGTGCTGGGACGGTGGAACCTGCATGGCTGCATGCACGCCAATGCCAGTCGTACAAGGAAGGAGAACGCGTCTCTCTCACAGCATCACATGTCATGTGGGGTGTCCACTATTAGTAACCCAGTTTCGAGGTCCAGCAGGATCAGCGCCGCATTCTATAGGAGTTGTTTACATACAAGATATTCACCGTTTTCATCACATCCATTACATCATTTCTTATCCTTTCCTCACTATTATCCTTTCCTCACTATTCATTGCTACAGTGTATATCTGCTACAGTAAATCTCCACCAATCTCCACCAATCTCTACCACCTAAACACCACCACAATCTGAAACTGTTCGCACGTCATCCGCGAGAATATGGGAACTCAACGGCTGCCTCTGCTGTCCACGTGTACTCCGCGACGTGTGCTGCTTCCAGATGGAGGGACACGTCCGTCTCTGCTTCTCTGCATCTGTGATCGCTTTTAAAAAAACAGAGAGCATGGCTCTGTGGCGCGCGCACGCGGGCGCTCCCGTAGTCCCGTCTAGCCTTTCTCAAGTTCTCTTCTCCTCTCTGCAATTCTCCAAACCGGCAGGTTGTTCCGTTCGATCAGCCAGATCCCACAGAAGGTGCAAGCTCAGCCAGCCGCGAGTGAGCATGGCGTCGTCGCCGGCCGACCCGTCTCTGCAGACGGAGGCACCCCAAGCGTCCGTCACCAAGGAGCGGAGGCTCAACCCGGACCTGCAGGAGCAGCTTCCCAAGCCATGTAAGCATAGGCTAGCAACTCCATCTCGTCACCTTTCAAGTCATGGATAGAACAGAGCATGATCCAGCTCCAGCCTCCAAGCGCACTGATCACCTCCCTCTGTCCTCGCAGATCTCGCGAGGGCTATGGCGGCAGTGGACCCGAGCCACCCCAAGGGAACCGAGGGGCGCGACACCCGCGGGATGAGCGTGCTTCAGCAGCACGTCGCCTTCTTCGATCGCAACGGCGACGGCATCGTCTACCCCTGGGAGACTTTCCAAGGTAAGCAGGCGACTAAGATGAATCACCCTGAATAATATCACTGCAGAATCGACTGATCAACCGACCCATCTCATCTCAGGGCTTGTTTAGATTCCATATATTTACTATTTCTTCCATCACATCTATCACAGCTTTTCACATCCTTTCATTACTATTCAGTGCCACATTACATATCTGCTATAGTAAATCTCCACGTATCTCCACCAACTAAACACCCCCTCAGAGAAGAAGGCACAAATCAAGATTTTTTTCCCCTTATTCCACTGTTTGTGATGGTTCTGTGTTTTGCCTTCATGCTTTTCAGGCATGCGCGCAATAGGGTGTGGGTTCTTTACATCCCTCGTTGTCTCGTTCCTGATCAACCTCGTCATAAGTTATCCCACTCAACCGGTAACCTCTTCCCCTTTTTGCAACTCCACTGAAACCCGCAGACTACAGCTTTGCTAGACTGGTCATCTATTTCAGATGTGCAGTAATTCAGTTTTGACTTTCTAGACGTGTTTGGGAAGAAAGAAATCTCTAGCTTTTTTTTGGCACTTCATGTGTTTTCAATTTTCTTTTCATATACTTGTTCCTTAAAAAAATGGGGGGTTTTTATAACGTGGCAGTTCTTAGAAGTTGTTAAGTTCTCTCATATTTTACTATTTTTTTAGTCTTTTTTCCATTGAAAACCGTAATTCCCCTCTCCAACTTTTGCTCAGTAAAGTTTTGCTCAGGAAATTTTCTCCAATCTCCACCACATAAACAACTTCTTATTTATTTTTTCCGTAAAAAAGTCACTCTTTGAATGCAAGTCACTCTTTGAATGCAGGGATGGTTACCTTCTCTTCTGCTCTCCATCCATATAAAGAACATCCATAAGGGTAAACACGGGAGTGATTCTGAGACCTATGACACTGAAGGGAGGTGTGTCTTCACTGTCTTACTTATTTCTTTTGAAAGGACATAATTTTGAAACCATAGAGATAACATAATCGGAAAGAATCCACAAACAACAGTGTTTTCAAGAACTTAAAGAGACGAGACAAATAGTTGGATACTGACAGGTGCTAAGAAGTTTTTTGCACTTGTTGGGTGGGTCTAGTGCATTTTGAGTTTTCAGAGTGTATATACCGGACCCTTTTCTTATATTGTAATTTATTTCTCTCATCAGGGAACTCATTCTTTGTAATACAATCGACAGCTCTCCTAACAGTCGTTTTTTTAAAAAATAATATTGAAATTTAACTACTAGTTGTTTACGGAATCTTGCACAGATTTGATCCTTCAAAATTTGATGCTATATTCAGCAAATATGGCCGCGCTCATCCAAATGCTTTGACAAAGGACGAGTTAAAATCTATGCTTAAGGGAAACCGCAATATGTATGATTTCCTTGGCTGGTAAGACATACTAGTTGCAAAGTGGTAGTATTTCGCTTAGAAGTTTCAGTTAGCGTTATTAACCGTTTCTCAGCTACTATATTATGAGACCCCTTCTTACGGTGCCTTATACTACTATGCGGTAGTAGTATAGAGCAGATCAAACCATCCATTATCAAAAGTATTTAGTAATAATTACATATGTATTAATTGACTCTCTTAAAAGGGGTTAATTTTTTAGTGTAAAAAATATTATTGCTATGTCATTTTTGTTTTTCCCTATAATACCCTTATATTACCTATACTACTTATACCACTAATCGAACTTTTAGTAGTACGCAATTAATTTTGACCATCGGATGTTTTTATACTAATTCTTTTCGAACACTAGTATACATCGGTATAAGGTACCGTAAAAGAGCTCATTATATGATTGGGCCTGTTCGGATCGCTGGATTGGCTGGGCTGGTAGCCAGCCAGCCAGCCGCCCAAGCCAATGACAGGTGGGCCAAAGTAGCCCCACCAAGCATGGCCCCAGCCGTCCAGCCTAGCCAATTTTGCCCAGCCGAACAGGCCCATTGACAATGTTCCCATAGATATTGATTTCTACTGGTACTAAATGTAGGCTAGATTATTGTGCTAAATGTAGGCTAGATTATTGTGAAAATGATAATGCACTGGAGTCTTAACTTTCTTTACACTTTCACAATTAGATTGGAAGCTGATGCTAGCTAGAGTATAGTTTACGGAAAATATTGGAAGTATGTCTTCTTTTCATTGATTGCCTATTCATTTATTCTGAATGTCTTCATACTTCCGCTTGAAAATTGTTGTTCCGAGTTCTATTTCTCAAAGTTCATATTTCGTACCCACAGGATCACTGCCGCCGGTGAATGGAATTTACTCTACAGCGTGGCAAAGGACAAAGATGGCCTGTTGCATCGAGAAACTGTCCGGGGCCTGTTCGATGGCAGTCTATTTGAGAGGTTGCAGAACAGCAAGAAATCCTCTTGATGAATGCGACAAAGAGGAAATCACCCACCCCAAGAAGATTGATACTATCGAAATTAACTCATTCCAATTGAGTAAAAAAAACAACTGAATCGTGTATTCAATATGTTTTAATTTGTACTGCAATCATCTCTACTTCTCATGTTTGTACCATAGTTTTTGTTTTTTTTGTATCATAACATAAGCCCCATGTTTTCTGTTAAAAATATTATGGTAACCTTATCATATTTATACCATGTGTTTCCTTTTTTTTATTATCTGAAGCTCATGATTCCTAAATAGGTATGAGAGAAAAATGAAAAATACATGAGAATTGGGGTATCTTAATTCTTCTTTTTTTGAATAAAAATCTTAATTCTTCTTATATGTGCTTAGTTTTTTTTTGTAGACATACCATGCAACGAGAGTGTATGCCCACATATAGCACATATATGTGTTGTGTTTTGTAAAAACGAAAAGGAAATACGTTTTTTTTTCTTCACTCATAAGGGCTAAAATGTGGAGCAACATGGCAGTGGCACACAAAAGATCATCAGAGTTATTGAGGTTATCTAAAAAAAATCAGAGTTAACGAGGATAGCTAAAGGCTGGCTATAGCACTCTGCTGCACGTGGACTCGTATTATTAGTTTTGAGAAATGTTATGGCCAGTGTGCAAAACTATTAAATATGCTATCTATGTAGATGTAGCGATTTGGACAATTATTTATGTACGAGCACAGTACAAGCTAGGAAAATGAAGAAAATATTATTTACTTTATTATGACATTTTATCGTTAGATATACTATTTGAACACAACTTATTTATTTACACATTGTCATAAATTCCTAAATAGAACGAATGATCAAATGTGATGCTTATATTTTATATAGAGTTAAATACACCATAACCCTCGAACTTGTCCCGGGGTGCCACTTAAGTCCACGAACTTGTGATATCAAAATCTGACACCCTAAACTTGTTAAGCTGTGCCACTTAGGTCCATATCCATTTAAGTGGCATAAATATATGTAAAAATCCATACCCATTTAAGTGGCATAAATATATGTAAAAAAATCTGAGCTTTATCATCTTCTATTTCCACATCCTTCTCATCTCTTCCACCACTCTCTTTGTCTCAATCCCCCAGCTCTGCAACCCTGCTTCTTTGCTCTGCTCCGCCGCGCCTCCGTGCTTTACCGGCCTTACCGTGTCAATTGCTCTAGCTGCGAACCCCCTGATCTACTCTACTTCACTGCGCCGCCACGCCTCCCCGCTCTGCCCCACCGTGCCTCCTGCTCCGCCCGAGGACAGCGTCCGCCGGCCTCTTGATCTGCTCGACTCTGCTACACTCCGTCGTGCGGGTGGTAGGCCCCTGATTGGCTATACCACGTCTCTCTGCTCCGTCCCACGCTGGCCCAGGCGAGGGGTCACAGTAGGATTGAGGGATTGATAGAGGTGAGATGAGAAGGATGTAAATGTATAAGATAACAAAATTCAGGGTTTTTTTTGGCATATATTCATGCCACGTGGCGCTTTCAGGGTTTTTTTTCATATATTCATGCCACGTGGCGTCGCTTCAAGGGTATGGACCTAAGTGGCACAACTTAACAAGTTTAAGGTGTCAAATTTTGATTTCGCAAGTTTGTGGACCTAAGTGGCACATCGTGACAAGTTCAGGGACTACGGGTGTATTTAACTCTTTTATATACCTTTCAACACAACTTATTTATTTATACATTGTTATAAATTTTTTAAATAGAACTAATGGTGAAATGTGATGCTTATATATTAAGATGGAGGCAGTAAAAAAAACACGGCGATAGTGAATTGGTCGCGCTCTCGTGCGAGCGTTACGCAGCCACGCGTGTCCTCTCGTCCGAGTCCCCATTTGCCAGCCATGCATACAGCGCGCCATGAACAGATGTCCACCCTGCACTATCCAGCTTTGAAAACTGCGGCACTCCTTTTCTTTTCAATTCGGACCCTGCTCTTGCAAAATCTCCGGCTTTTAATAAAGGTTTAAAAATCGGGCGAATTAATGGACGGCGAGGGACGAGAAGGGCAACGTGCAAGCGTGCATCAGTGCGCGTAGGCCATTTGCGAGTACACCACGAACATATCTGATCTCTCTTTTCCGACGATGGGGAACTGGGACGACGGTGGCTGAATGGCTCCATCCACGGCAATGCAAACCAAAATGGTACAAGCAAGGAGGCCGGCAGTTGGCACGCAAGCCACGTGTGTCCACTTTCATGGAGTTCGACTTGTAGCCCCAGGCTAAGGCTACGTTTAGTTACACCAAAAAATACACTATAGCACTAAAAATCTACTGTAGCTAAGTTTTAGAAAGCATGTTCTGTGTGTGGAAGGGATGTGATGAATAGTAAAAAGTTAGATGAATAATGTTTTTTAGAAAATTTTTAGGAAGTAAACGGAGCCTTTAGCGTCTCGGTGACCTCAATGAAAACTGTGCCGCAATGGGCAAGCACGTCGTGCCCGGTCACATGGACGACGACGACGACGTGTCATGCGGTCCACCGTGAAGCAAGCGGTAGCCCGCACCACCACACCACGGTTCCGGCGCGAAGCGTTTTTTCCTTTTCGGCGCAGGTCGATGCGCTGACACGTCGCCGCTTTACACTGGTTTCCGTGGCAGCGTCCGGTGCTTTCCGCCGCCCGTCCGCGTGCGCTTTGGCCCTATGCGCTGTGCTCCGGACGGACGCCGCACCCTCCTGACCTGCCTGCGTGACTCGCCCGCGGTTTGGCTCGCCTTCCTTCCTTGCCCATTGCCAGTTTGCCACCGCCCCCCGGCCGGCCCCGCCAAGCCTTTAAAACCCAGCCAGCCGAGCGGAGCGGACGTCGAGGCATACAGCACCAGCAGTCGACGCATGACTCTGCAACTCCTCGTCGTCTCCAGCCTGCCCGCGCGGTGCTCCCGGCTCGCCGTCCCCCACCTCCAAAGGTACCACCGGATCCTTCTCCATTCCTGGCCCGCGCAACGCATCCGCGCCTCTCGATTGTAACGGCCTCGAATCCGATTCCTTTTTTCTTCCCCCGAGGTGTGCTTGATCGATTCTTCGGGGTTTTGTTTCGTCTGATCGTTCGATCCGCAGATCCTGCAGGCTTATCGGCCCGCGAGTGAGCATGTCGTCGTCGTTCTCGTCGCCGCCGGAGGACCTGTCGATGGAGACGGAGGCGCCCCGCGCGCCCATCACCCGGGAGCGCAGGCTCAACCCCGACCTGCAGCAGCAGCTTACCAAGCCATGTATGCAACTCGATCTCTCTCTGTTTCCCCCCATTTTTTTTTTCAGTTACCTGTATCTTGCACTGCAGAATACTGCCATAGTGCCATCGAGATATACTCCTATATCAGGAAAACCATCCTTCTCAGCTAGAAGGTCTCTTGTTCTTCGTTGTGGTTACAATACGACAAAACATGCAGACTAGTATGGAACTATAGACAACACCTTCATTTTTGTGATTAGCATAGAGCTGTAATCTAAAACATGGAGACAAGTAGACAACGCCATCATTTTTGTGATTAGCAGAGCCGTAATCATCCAGCACGAGTATTAATTCTCCTTCTTTCTGTCCCCTTCGCCTTCGACCTGCAGATCTCGCGCGAGCTCTCGAGGCGGTGGACCCGAGCCACCCGCAGGGGACCAAGGGGCGCGACCCCCGCGGCCTGAGCGTGCTTCAGCAGCACGCGGCCTTCTTCGACCGCAATGGCGACGGCATCATCTACCCCTGGGAGACGTTTCAAGGTGGGTGGCCAACTGAATGTCTTTTCTCGTTTCAGTAGTGTCTGTGTTTGCGTGCGAATAAAATCTTAGTGTGTTGCGTGCGAATAGAAATCTTTCTGTTTGTTTACCATAAGCTAGCTGTATCAGGTTGATTTTCTCTGTTGTGATGGTGATATGATGTTTGTGCCTCCTTCCTTTCCAGGCCTCCGAGCGATAGGATGTGGACTCCCCGTATCATTCGTCGGCGCAATACTGATCAACCTCTTCCTCAGTTATCCCACTCAGCCGGTAACAACGCTTTCTTAATTAGGACTCTGTACATGCATGTCTTTTCTGAAATCTACTGTAGCCGCGAGTGGCAACTAGTTAGACATCTCAATCAAGTTGTTGAGGCTCGATTCCTTCAGAAATCAGACATTCCGTTTCGGGAAGTCTTGGGGATGTCGAGTCACTTCTATCGCTTTAGCGAAGCCAACAGACGCGCGCCATCTAATTAGCTCCAGTTGGACATTGTTTATGTTTCATGTATACATGAGTATATTATAAGCTGGGATTAATGAAATCCTGTTTCTGATGGGTGCAGGGATGGCTACCTTCCCCTGTGCTCTCCATCCACATAGACAACATCCACAAGGGGAAGCACGGGAGTGATTCTGAAACCTACGACACTGAAGGGAGGTGCGTGCGCTTGACACATTCAGTGATCAGTACTGTCCAGTAGTACTCATGGGTGTTCCCTCTGGGGGGGCTGCAAATTTTATACTGTACTATTCCTGCCAGAAATTTCTAACTAGTTTACAAATGCTCAACCTTTGCACAGGTTTGATCCATCGAAGTTTGATGCTATATTTAGCAAGTATGGTCAAACTCATCCGAACGCTTTGACAAGAGACGAGTTGATTTCCATGCTCAAAGGAAACCGCAATGTCTACGATTTCATGGGCTGGTAAGACGTGGTTGAATTAGCGATGTTTCTGTCAAGCAGATCCATTTTCAAATGTTTCTCAAATTAGCCAATCGAGGCTATTCTTTTTTTTATATATAGTGCATCATTCGTGCATGGAGCTGATTTGTTCATATCGTTCGTTAAAAGAAACTCTTCTTGCAGTTCCTTTTCTTGATGCTGTATGATCTCGTCCATACAGGTTAGCAGCTGCCGGTGAATGGCTCTTGCTCTACAGCGTGGCAAAGGATAAGGATGGCCTGTTGCAGCGAGAGACTATCCGGGGCGCCTTCGATGGAAGCCTATTTGAGCGACTGCAAGACAACAAGAAATCCTCCTGAATGCATGCGCTCAAGGATTCTGCAGCTCAATATAAGGGCTGAGAGTGAAAAACTGGAGCTTCACCATTGGTTGGTTTAAATAAGAAACGCTAATGCATTATAGAAAACACAAAAACCTTTATCGTGTAATCACCATTACCTTGTGCATTTGTGCTTTGTTTATATGTGGGCTTTAAAACTTTCTTGTACTATCAAACGGAGGTAGTATATCTTATTGTTGGAAAAATGTACCAGCATATCTTTTTGAGCCGCAGGTAGTAAAGGTTCTCAAAGCGCAAGTGGAACTTATCACGCATTGTGAACTGATGATCGCTATGACAACACAACCACATAAGTACGGAAATATGACACGCATGAACTTATGATAACCAGCACAAGCATGGCAACATGGGACATGACAGCTGGCTACATTAGAAAATTTATCAGTCTTTTAGGTAAATCTTCCATAGAAAATATGGCTTCGCTTGATCACGAAGGTTTACTTGTTAAGAAGAAAACGACAGGTCAATTTGTCAAGAAACAGAAAAATAGGATTTCACTTGATCACCGATGGATGGTATCCAAAATAAAATTCACGCATCGATAATGTATACTGACCTAATTTGGTGTTGTTGCGTAGACGTGTAGCATGCTCATCACGTGCTAATACTATTTCTGTTTAGGAAGAAGACTGTTTTACAACTTTCAACCATCGAGAAAGTCGGATTCCCATAACTACAAAATAAAGTACGCACAAGACAGCTGTTAAAACTGAATAAATTTGGCTCATATGTAGTATTGAAGGTGTTTTTTCTATTTTCTAAAAACAAGAGTATTGGTGTAATCTAGAAATTAATACATATTTTATTTTAAACAAGAAAAATATAATTAACTATAAAATTATATTAAAATAAATAATGCAAGTGAGTAGAAGCAATAAAATATACAAATAGGAACAAATAAGGCACAACTTCAAATACAGCAGCAACATATAAATTATTTTTTTTAAAAAAACTAATATTGGTTTCATATTTTTTATTTAAAATGAATTGTTTATAATTTTAAATTAGATCTATTTTAACAAAATTCAGAAATGAATATCACATTTGAAATCAGTCGAAGGACCAAATTATTCGGTTTCTAGAGTTGGATGGTTTTTTTATATACAGTTTTGTAAATCAAGGTTTGAAATCTTGACACCAAAAATCTATTTAAATTTTATTTTGTGCTTGTTTACTTAAATCTAAGCAATGTATTACGGGCATAATCCTTTGAAGAATTTGAAACAGTGCACACGCGTTGGACATTTTTTTTTAGAGAAACTACGCTTTGGACAATTTGATAGGAGCCTAGGAGGCCAATAGCCAATTTCATGTACTGTATCCTGTAGGCCTGTACTAGGCTGTTGCGGAAGCTGAATTGCTGAAATGTTCGTCACACGGCCGGCGGCGCGGTGGCCACCGTCCAGTTCAATGTCGGCCACCGCGCTCTTCCTCCCCGCAAACCTCTCCCCGCCGCCGGCCACCACTTCCGGAGAGCTCCACTTCCGCCTCCGCCTCCCTCGCCATGCTCGCTCTCGAACCTCTCTCCCCGCCGCGTACGGGAGGGGATCGCCTGCGGCCGCCCGTCGAGAGAAGGACTACTACGCCACGCTGAACATCCGCCGCGATGCCACGCTGCAGGAAGTCAAGGCCGCCTACCGGACCCTCGCCCGCAAGGTTTGTGTGCTCTCTTCCCCTTCCTCTCCAATCACGTTAGATTGGGATACGTTGCTAACATGCTATAGTGCGCATTGTTCAGTTTAGGCTAGTTATTGTGTTGATGTGACGAACTATAGTGGCGCTATTGATTTGATCCATTTGCATAGTTCTTCGATCCATCGCAGAAAAGGGTCACTGAGCAGTGAGCAGTGCACAGGCAATTCAATTTGCGAAGTAAACCCAAATCTGTTATTTTGAGACATTATCAATCATGCTGTGTTGGTAACTTAGATTTTTGCATATCTATATTAATGCCATAGCTAGACTGCTAGAAACCTTGAATGTGCTTTCTTGGTTGTTTTGTGTTGCAGTATCATCCTGATATGAACAAGAACCCTGGGGCTGAAGAAAAGTTCAAGGAGATAAGTGCTGCATATGAGGTATCTTCTGCCATCTGGCTTCAGCCAAAATCCTGAAGGAGATAGCAATATTTTACCAAGATGTGGTTATTTCCTATTATTCCTTTTGCCTTTATTTGATATCAGTTGAAACTCCTAAAAATGTGCCAGTTAAACTCTGCAGAACTGTTTTCTCAACATTATCCTGGAATCATAGTGGAATTTTAACTAGTGTACATAGAATGCCTGCCAGTTAACTTGACTATTTTTACAGAGTACGTGAGTAGAAAAACTAAACTTTTGATGTTTGAATTCTATTATCTCCTTCAGATTCTATGAGCCAGAAAAACTAAAATTTTGATGTTTGAATGCTATCAGATGATAATCCTTTTATGTGATCCATTCTATTATCACCTTCAGATTCTGTCAGATGAAGATAAAAGATCGATGTATGATCGTTTTGGAGAAGAAGGCCTTAGGGGTGATTATGTTCATGGAGATATTGGTGCACATGGGGTACACGTTTTCTTTAGCAATCAGTAAATTTTCCATCTTTTACCAGTTTGATTCCTATTTGGATATAAATTGTTTTCTTATAGATGGGCAACATATTTCTCGAAGTTATTATCCTAGTAATTGTTGGTACATTGCATTTTATGCTTATCAATTTAATGAATTAGCAGGAAGACTGATCCAGTTTTTATGTTCTTATGGGATGAAATTGTAAATTTTTTCTCACCTTAGCCTCAACAAACCATTTGGTCAAACTCTGCTTGTACATTGTCATGTGATTTGCATTGATTGAGAAATTTGGAGATAACTGCATAATATGTTTTATAATGTTCCTAGTGCTGAAAATTGTTACAGTTAATAAATGAGTCAGTCTGAAATTTCTGTTTACTTGACTTTAAGCATTTTTATTGGACTTGCAGATTGATCCATATGAACTCTTCAATGCATTTTTTGGTGGCTCTGACAAGCTTTTTGGAGATAGCATGGGCCCTGGAGGATTTCATTACAGTGCGAAAGTAAACAACAACAGGGGCCTTGATATTAGGTAAACACTTTCAACTAAGCACCAAAATGGAATATTAGATCTTGAATATCTGTTCACAACATCTTTTCTACATTACAGCTATGATCTTCTCATCTCTTTTGAAGAATCGATACTTGGAGGCAAACGGGAAATCAATATTTTCCGCCATGAGACATGTGGCACCTGTCATGGCACTGGAGCTAAATCTAGCAATGGTATCACAGAATGCACTCGATGCAGAGGTCAAGGCAGGTTGATGGAAACTCAAAGGACACCTTTTGGTATTGTTTCACAGGTGAGTTTGTTACTAGTTCTACACGATATATGTGTTGTCTGTGGTTGTATTTTATTTACCTCCACTTCTAATCTGACCAGCATCGTTAGTATCATGGATTCTAAATTTACTTCTATCACCAGTCCAAACTACCTTCTTAGAAAGATTGTAAACAATGAGAAGAGTGAGCCAGCAAACATTCAGATTTCTGAAAGGAAAATCAGATAGTTTCCACTTTTCTGAATGGTTTACCATATAATCAGCATGTGGGATTTTACGAAATGCTGATCTTCTGAGGCTCAAATCATAGATGGTCCTTTTTCTCGCTAATAAACGTCTTCTATGCAATAAATTTAGTAAATGTTTGTTTCTTACGCATCATTAGGCCCATATACCACATACAGTAATATACTTATCGTTGTTACTTACTGTTTTCCCAGTGCCCTCCATTTTTGCATAGTTTTATTTCCTGAACTTCAACTCGCTATAGTTTATGCAATATCCTACATTGTTGTGTTCTGTAGATATCTTCATGCTTAAATTGTAGTGGCAGTGGGAAGGTAATTACTGAACATTGCACAGAATGTCACGGTTCAGGGAAAGTCCAAGTTGAACGCAATATCAAAGTAGACATACCTGGCGGTATTGATCATGGCTCCGCCATTCGAATTAGAGGAGAAGGCAGTGTTGATAAGCAAAGGTAAGTGATGGGAAACTATTATATAATAAATTTGTAGTCATTCATCTTTTAAGCAACTTATTGTATGTTTGATCTGAGCATAACTTATTTGAAGATACAGTCCCTACTGAAATTTTTACAAGTTGACAAGGCGGTGAATTAGTAACATAGGTTCAATTGAGTGATACCACCTGGACGAAATGCTGATCCATTTGACTAAACTAAGGGGTTGTTTGCATGAGAATGGCAATTTTAATACCAGTTCAGTAAAAATGTGTTTCATCATGACTTTTTGCAAAACCGGTTTTAGTTTGTTAGTTTTTAGGATCCTGCTATGGAATGCCTTAATTGAAAGTGGATTTATTCATCCCATCGTTCAGTTTGAACAGCCAATAATAAATTTTCATAAAGCTCATTATTTAGACTTTAATAAAAACATGAAATTGTTATCCAACATTTTATCCTAACCTAAATAAACAAAGTTTTTGAAAGTCATTTGTAAAATTGATTTAGTTAAAGCTGTTTTTTTAATAAAAGCTATCAAATTAGACAACCTAAACTTCATCCAAATAAGTAGCCAGCAGAATTATGCCAACAATTTAAGATGTACCTAGTGGAGATAGATGCAACCGTTACATGTTATGCATTTTTATCTTATTGACAGGGATGCAAGTGGTGACCTTTATATATATGTCCGCATTCATGAAAAACAAGGGATCCTCAGAGATGGTCTCAATTTGTACTCGGACGTCTCAGTTGATTATACTGATGCAATTTTAGGAACCACAGTGAAGGTTAGCTGATAAAGTTCAAAGGCTTGATGTGTGTTTGATAAACTCAAATATAAATTTATTTTAATTCCGTAGTGTTGGCAATGCTCCCATTTGATTCTGGCAAAACTCCCACTTCAGCTTGACAAAGAAAGGAGGTTTGTTATTTCAGGTTGAAACAGTAGAAGGGTTCAAGGATCTCCATATTCCTTCTGGCGCTCAGCCTGGAGAGAACTTAAAATTTCCTCGACTGGGAGTTCCGGACATTAAGAGACCTAATGTCAGAGGAGATCACTACTTCTTGATAAGGGTGAAGATTCCGAAGAATATCAGGTTTGAATTGCCAGCATTGTCTAACAACATATAGTAGAATGTCTTGTTTACACTTTTCACACTGATAAGTTTGGTGTCTTTTATCCAACTTTAGCTGTTGGCAGAACTCTCTCTATATGACTTCCAAAAGTCAACATGAAACTGACATTCTATAATTTTAAATGTGAACCAAAATATACGTAACCAAATGCATTAGTGCAGACCTCAGCAGCCCACAATAATCACCTGGCATAGTACTTGTTTCGTGGACCTGTCCTTTCACCCCTCCTTGGTTTGTGTTTGGTTTGCATTTTAGCATCACAGCCATAGCTGGTAATGTGTTCCCTCTGGTATGAACATCAGAAATCGAGTCTAGCAGAAGTATTTCTTGCTGTTGTGTCCCGAATTAGCATCCTAGCTACAAATTCTACTTTTATTGTTTTGAAAATGGATGATTAGTCACTGCTTTGATTTCTACAGTGACAGGGAGCGTGCTCTTGTTGAAGAGCTTGCTGCACTGAATAAAGCTCAGAATATTTCAGTTCCAGGTGAAGTTTCATCCCATGTTGTAGTTAGCACCTTTGTTATGGTATCAGAGTCTTGAGTCTTTACGAAATTACAAACATATGAGCCTGTTCTTTTTGCTTATTTAGAAACTACAAACATAGGAATTTTTCAGAACAGAAACCAAGCGTCTGCAAGGAGGAAAAGATCATTCTTGGGGTCCATCTGGAATTTGTTCAGGTGACATAATTTCTCATTATTTTTTCTTGCCATGAAATGTACCAAACCAACTATTTAAGTACCTTGTGAATGACGAAGGACATAGACAGTGTTCTAAACCTAAAATCTTTCATTGCTTGTGTTAAAGTTTTGCTATTCAATGTCAAAGGACATACACATGTGGTTCATATGCCTAGCGTATCTACGTTGCCCCTATTCTGTAAACCTTAAACACGTTTTTGGTAAAGCTACATAACAATTCCATCCATTCCATTCTAGGGAAGATAAAGGGGATCAGAGATTCGCTTCAATCAGTGTACGACCTATTATTCCAAGATGGACGTCTTGCCGAGGGGCTGATCCTGCTGTTCCGTTGTTGTTAAAAGGATTCCTCATGATAGCAGCATTTTTATTCGTGATCAACAAAACTAGTAAACCCAGGTTTATTCGGAAGCGTCCAACTCAAGCCAAAATAACTGCAGAGCCGGAGTGAATTTCTGTGTTTCGGTTTTTTGAAGTAAATGGCATCAGAGTCTGGTGATCATTATTTTTCTGAGCAAAGCTGCGGTAAAAAAGAATCCATCCCGGCTGACTTTGTATATAGTGGGGAACTGGTTGGTGTCCAGAGTTAACAGTGGAGTAATAGGCTGACGGGAGTGGCTTGCGATAATATAGACGACTCTCTTTCGTGCAAAGAGGAAAGCAAAGTACAGAAACTGCGGCAGTTCTTTAGAAAGCAAAGATGAAAGGCATGGAGAAACATGACTCTGGACTCTGGAGTCATTTTTTTTTTGGGTGGTGGTGTGGGGGGGGGGGGGGGGCAACATGACTCTGTGGAGTCTGGACTGTGTACAAATGCATGTACTTCCAACTTTGTCTGCACAAATTTTGTAAAGTCACTGTACATTTTGCGTCAAACAAAATATTTTGATTTCTCATGAAAGTTGTTTAAGCCTTTTATTTTGTTAAACAAAATATCCAAATCGCAACAAACTTTTTCCAGCACTGAATTGATGCTTGCAAACAGATTCTGACGCTGCCTAACTATGCTTGCCTATTGGTATCTTTTCAGTAATCACTCTTATCAATATCCACACAGTTGCAACCAGTTCCTGAAATGGCAATAGTAACAAATAGGTGTACGCTCTGACTCTGAGAGGTAACGAAAACGATTCAAACGCGTCGCCCTTTTCCTCTGCCACATTGATCGGCTTCAGGCAGGCAGCAAGCAGCATCACAACCTTCGGCTCCTGCCAGCGGACCGGATCCACCTCGCGCCATGTCTTCGCGGCAGCCGACGCACCGGAGTCCACGGCGATTCCCCGCCGCTTGCTGTCTCCTCACCCTCGCGCTCCTCTTCGCCTCCGCCGCCGCCAAGTCCTCTCGCCGCGCCATCACCGTACGTCTCCTCACCTGACCCTGTCACCTCTATGCTCCCCACCCCACCCAGCCTCTTCCAGCACCACCCCTACCTTTCTCATCGCGTTTGCCGAATTCCGCGGCACAGGACAACGAGATCCGGGCGAAGAAGGAGGCCTGCTACACCGACGTCGAGAAGTACGTGCTACGATTGTGCGCTCTGTGATGTTTTCTGATTGGTGGAACGCATCTGACGCGATGTTTCTGTGTTCTAACGGTTGATTCTCGCGGCTGCGCCGCAGCGGACTGTGGGGATGGGTGTGCCGGTCCTCGCCGACGGAGAAGGAGAACTGCGTGCTGCGCTGCCTCTCCCCGGAGTGCTACAACCTCATCTACGGCGGCGACCCGGTGAGGGGCTGCGTGTGGATGTGCTGTTTCGCTGCTGCTGTCTGTAATAGGTGCTTAGGTTACTGATTTTTGCCTGGGTTCGGTGTGCAGCTTGAAGAAGGGGAGCTGGATTATGTCCGCAGCCAAGAGTACAAATACTGCATGCACAAGTAAGAATCACTGAAACGTCTGGTGATGTTCATTGTCTCTTTGGGTGTGCAAAGTGCAATTGGGTCTGCCTTGCGTTGAACTATTGGGTCTTGAGCAAGTTAAGCTGCAAGGTTGATTATAGTATTGCACAATACCTTATATGCCTACTTAATTATGTTTATTGCATTCTGTCAGTAATAACTATAAGGTATGAAGGAGGTAAATAGCTGTGGAAATATATGAGCACATAGTTGTTGCGTTTAATGTCTGTTCAAAACTTCAAATGTTATTCCTACCAAGCAAATTGATGTGTTTACACGACCTCCATGAACTTCAGACTGCAGTAGAATTCAGTCCTTCTGTTCCCTACTCAGCTATCACTAAGGTTTGCAGTCTAGATACTGAGGTGCTTCTGTGTTCAATTTGGTGATGAACCACCGTCTGGAGTTCTTGACACATCTTAGCATCGTCAGCCTCACCTTTTGGTTTCGTTTGGATTCCCTGTTTTCGTTGGTATATTTTCATTTAGTAGGTGCAACTTTGGAAACTAAAAAGGTGAGGATTACACATCAGCTGGTTGACTTAGGAAGAGAACTAAACCCTGCCAACTAGGAAAATAATTGAATTATTACCATTTTTTTTGTATTTTTGCCATCAGATATTTATATGAAACATTACAAAGCATGGAGTTAAGCATTTTCGTTAAAGGTACTAAATATTCTAGTTCAGGTCCTATTATATCAACATTCTGGGGGTAATTATTATTTTTAAAAAAACATTTAGGGAGTAGTTGACTCGATCAGGTTCAGACTTTGTTATTTTCTAATCTTTCGAATATCTGAGAAGATCACATTGATCCCCATGATCTAATGGTCTCCACAGTTCTTTCTGCATCATTAATTTTTTAGTTCTCCAAATAAGTCAAGTATTACTATTTACTCCTAGTGGGTTGCTGTACATTGCATAACCTTTGCCCTTTTCTTTTGGGCTTCCTGCCTTCTAACTTTTACATATTAATATTCATTAATACAAATATATAGGCCGGGGACTCTCCGACTGATTCCTTCAAAAAACAAATGTCCCTATGTTTCTTATTTACAAGAGTAGTATTATGTGAAAGCTCATGCTCATGAGAAAAGATACGGAAATCACTTCATTACTAGCATACCAAGCCATCAAATGGATAGCGATCTAAGAGAGGCTTGTTTGCATATACGTTCACGTTTAGTATTTTTGGTTATTCATTCTGTTATCTAGTTTCGTGCATACTTTCGAATCTTAGACTCGTAAGATATCTAAGTTGTAATCATCATTATCATTTTATGTTTTCTGTTTAACTTTATTTCTCTAGCCTTGAAGTTGGTTACCTGACCATGATCTCTCACACCCATATTTGTTATTGCATTTGTTTTTCTTCTCAGATCATCCCTTGGGGAAAGCTTGGATGGTGTGAAAGGCTCCTTCAGCTATTCGTGAGGGAAACAAGAAGGTGCTGTTAGTCTGCTGTAAACTTTATTGTGCACTCTTGAATAGACATGCATATATGTATTGCTTTATTTAGACCTTGAACCTACCATATATACTGACTTTGCCATTTGGATTGATGAACAACTTACCAAACATGACAGTAGGTGGATATTTAGGGTTATGGTTTTGGAGCCAGGGTTGTGGGTTGATACTCAGGGTTGAGTGGTGGTTAGGTCACGACGGCACCACTAGGCTGAGGGCTTGTGAGCAGGTGACGGGTGACACTGGTAGTAGGGGCGAGGTGAAGAGCAAGAGCAACACAGCGAGGCCATTGTTGTGCCAGCGATCAGTAGCTGCGGGGTGGGTAGTCACTGTTCCTCCCTAACCACCCTCCATACATCTCTCCACCTGTCAGGTGGCTGGCCAACTGGCTGGTGGTCGGTTCCACTTGCACCCTCGATATTGAGCTCACGGCCTCACCTAGTCACCTGGATCTGTACATTAGTTCGAGGCATGGTGAGAGACATTCACCAACGAAAGGCAAGGGACACAGGTTGGTACTTGGACACGGTAAGCACACAGGTGCCCTGGTTTTTCCTAGGGTATATTCTGAATTTCATAACATTCTACGTTAGAGGTTCTTGGAAAATCTCAGACTTACAAATTTGTTAAGATGCAAACATTTCATTATGTTGCTGGGATTCCTTGAAACAGTATTAGTCAACACTAGCGGTACCCACTGAAAGAATTTGTAATAAGAACCTTGCACGTAAGAACCGGGGGGGGGGGGGGTGATGACCACCAGGAAATCTTATTTCACACCCATTGAAAGGCATGAGCAATGTATATTGTTGAACCGGCAAGTAACGGTGGGACCCAAGCAGCCAGTAAATACGTGAAACTCCACAATGGTTATGTTTTAGAGCAGTCAACAAGTTGGATGCCACTGAGATTAAAAAAAAAAATCATTCTTCTCCAACCTACCTTGATTCTACCATCGACTGGGATGGGAACTGCAACTGCCTTGTACTTTTTTATTCTAAGTGTACAGTGTTACAACAGACTTATAGTATTTTACTCTCTTACCCCGGCAATAAGCTTATGGCCCGGTATTTGTACCATCCGACTCACGCAATGGTTACTGCCGGGTAGTAAGATAGCATTTATTGCTTACTACCTGGCTTTTCACCCCATTGTGGGTGAGGGCCTTAATACTGGAAATTCACACACTACTGGTTCCCTAAACAGAAACCAGTGATAGTATATACATTTCCATTTCACTTCACAGAGGGGAGGGAGTGCCCTGGAGTTTCATCACCAGTAGCATTCATGAGTGAGATAGCACGAGGGCTTTCCATAGAAATCTCGTCAGCAACTATATGACCCTGCGTTTGCTTCCACTCCCTTCTCACCAGCTGAAGGTGCTCTGCCACTTGCTTCATGGTGGGCCTGTCATCCATATCCTCTTTGAGGCAGGCAACTGCAATGCTTCCAACCTTCTGAAGAAACTCAATGTCCTCTGGGGACACAATCTCTTCATCAAACATCATTCTCATTTTATCCACTGAGCCACATGATTTGAAAAAGTTTATGATGAGACTGTTATTTCCATCATACCTTGGCTTCTTTCTAGTAATGAGCTCCAGAAGGACAACTCCAAAACTGTAGACATCACTCTTCTCGTCAAGACGACCGGTCTTCATGTACACAGGGTCTATGTAATTCATATCCCCTATGACGAGTATGGTATGTTTTTTTCTCTATGGAAAGCAACCTGGATGTCCCAAAGTCGGATACCTTTGGCATGAAGTTCTCATCAAGAAGTATGTTGCCTGATTTCACATCTCCATGGAGAATTTTTTGAGTGGCAGATGAGTGCATGTAGGAAAGAGCTTCAGCAGAGTCCACGGCAATGTCCAACCGTGTCCCTAATGGGAGGGAAACTTTTGTATTATCCTTAGATCCGTGAAGAACATCACAGAGACTTCCTTTTGGTGCAAACTCATAGACCAACATAGGTACATCCACCTCTAAGCAACAACCTACAAGTCTAACGACGTTTCTGTGACTGATTCTAGACTGGATGATCACTTCATTTGCAAATTCCTTTTTTCTTGCCTCATCAACAGAAATAGAGCGCTTCACAGCAACTCGTTGCTTATCGTCTGTGACTCCCATGTATACCTCACCAAAGCCACCTTTTCCAAGAACAATGCTATAATTTTTGGTGATTTGATTCAGCTCCTCCTTTGTGAAGATCTTGATGTTATTGATATTTTCCAACATTGGGCCACCATTTCTCTTGAAGAACGCTCTAAGCGATCTTCTATGATGCATCATGGCCATTAAGATTACTAAGATAATAATCAATGAGGTTCCACATACAACACCTGTAAAAAAAAAGTGTGGTAGATTCAAGCCTTAGGATTCTTGAAGTAGGATTCTTGAAGTCGATCATAACTTTGTGAAGATATGACTACCCAATAATGTAGGCTTTTTTGGTGTTCTTGCCCTTAATATGAAGTGTAGTTGTGACTTTGCCCTCGTTCTTTTTTAAAAAATTCGTGAGTTCTTAAATGGATGGGTGCCACCACTATGGCACTATAATTTAATTCAAGAATGAAAACATTAAAAGGAAAATACCTATAGTGAGCCGGGCTGAACGAGGGAGATTGGGTTCGCACTTGTCTTGAAGTGGATTGCCGTGGGTGCCGCGTTGGCATCTGCATTCGTAAGAACCTACCGTGTTACGGCAAACCCCGTGACATGGATACTTCTCCGGATATAAGCACTCATTGACATCTGCACAAAGAAGACAGAAGTAAAAAGGTCTAGTTTTCTTGTATGTATAGTTCTCCCGTTTTAGTCTTGCTTTTATTTTTAAGAACAATTTTAGTCTTGTTCGTGCTGGTTACCGGTGCATCCACCGACGATGTATGCGTTGCCCTCGTAGCCACGGGAGCAGCTGCATGTGTACCCAGGGCCATTCGCTGCATTAGTGCAGTTACTATGCTGGCTCTTGCAGGCGTAGGATGAACTGTCCTTCATGGCGTCAGAACAGGTGAACGTAGACGACCCGTTCGGCCTGATCGCCCAGTCGAGCCACACCGGCATCGTCTGGTTCTTGTCCATATTAAGGTCGGCACGGCGGAACGTGTAGCTGTTCCTGTCTACAAGAAAGCCATAGCTGCATGGGCTGAAATTGTAGAAGAGCCGACGTATGTCGGGGCCATCGTCATCCATGGCGATGGAGTTATCAGTGAGGTCCGGCGGGATGTCCACCCTGCAGCAGCCAACGCCCGCGCAAAGTCCGTCCCTGACGAACTCTGGTCCCCTGCAGTACGACACGCAGCCAGTGTAGTAGTCGTACGGGTACCCGACGTCGGTGCTGTCGTTGTACCGGCTTTGGGTATATGCCGTGACATCGCAGCCGATGACGACGAGCTGGTTGTGCGCGTCGGAGATGCGGTACACGCCCTGCGGGTTGAAGGAGACGGGGGCTTCGGATTCAGGCAGGGGGTTGCCGGACCTGTTGTAGCATGTCCAGGCAATTGGAAGCTCCAGCCGAGCCCCGCTTGCCGCGAGGGACAGGTTCAGGACCTTGTAGCCTGTGCCGGAGAGGAATGGCGTGCTGTCGTTGCACGCGATCTCGAACCCCACGCGAGAGCAATTGGCACCGATGCCGAAAGGGTAAGGAATGCTTACGGTGCCGCAAGTAGCCTGGCAGCCCGGCAGTGCCTGGCCGTCGGCAACATCAACGGAAGGCGCGGTGGCAAGTGTGATGATGAGCAGCAGCAGCAGCAGCAGCAGCCCCACTGGGGAGGATGCCATTCTCGTGGCTACCATGCTACTCGGTTTTTGGTTAAGTTCCGGGTCGCCAAAGTTTCCTTACCATCCTTTCATGGCTCCGGGGCACCGTATAAATAGGTGGAACGAACTGCTGGACAGTGATTGATGATGATGTCCTTCAATGGGGTCATGTCTGGCTGTCAATTGCTAGTTGTCTAAAGCAGGTTTCACTCTCAACTGATCTCCTACCTTCCACTGTGATTTTCATGGGAAGTTGGGGTAAATATTATTAGCTAGTGTCAGTACCATTTAGCATCAGCGAGTTGAAATAGGAAGGAGTTGTTGCTTGAAACCTCAGCGTGTGACGTCAAACCGCCAAAGTTAACATTGTTCATACCATAAGATGCCAGATTCGAACTGCCAAGGAAAATGGCACAATGTATTTTCAAGGTAGATATCACTGCTAACCTGCTACACAATGCCTATGCATTAAGCCTTTATGGTCCAATATCAGAATAGAAATGCAACTTAAGCTGAACTTTGTGTTCGTAAGAACCGTTTGTAAACCTAAAAGATCTGGCTCCTCTGTAACTAACTTATATGAAAAATGTACTTCAATTTTTTAATTGTTGCCAGACACATTTGCAGCATTCTACAGAAAAATATCTAATGTACTGCTTACCGATCTTCTAGTTGTTATCACTCACAAAGAAATTGAGAAACAAGCATGGCAGGGCCAGTTTTAAGCAAATAAGCTGTTAGCATTAGTGTGATTATCTCAGAATCTTGAAATTATGGAGCGCAGAATGGGCTTTGTATCTAATCCAGGTAGTTGGAGAAATGGTGGGAGAAAGT